>OX403616.1:50582907-51782907 GCA_948107695.1 Meliscaeva auricollis | reverse complement strand
ACATTTTTAGAAAAAAAAAATTGAAAATCGTTAGAGCCGTTTTTTACAAAAAATATTTTTTCCATATAAAATTTTGCAAGGACTTTTATAAAAAAAAATTGGTACGCCACTTTTAAGATATTATTTATCAACATCTAAAAACTAAAATTTGAAAAAAAAAATATTGAATAGTTTTCGAAAAATAACGGTTTTTGATAAATATGGTTCTAATTCAAAGATAGACCTTACCCAAAGAAATGACCATGATTTTTTTAATCAAAATCGTAGGAACCGTTTTTTGAAAAAAATGAGTTTATCTAAAACCGGTATATGACAGGTACCGTTATTTAGGGTCCAAAAAAAAGTTCAAAAAACGTCTGGGGATATTCTCCAAAAAACGCCACATACAAAGTTTGAAGTAAATCGACCCATCCGTTAAGGCTGTGGTCTCTGATACATACAGACAGACAGACAGACAGAATTGTCGGACCCACTTTTTTCTCATTCTCTATCATCGTAATGTCATGTTTGATTGTTATCTCAACTTTTTTTTTTGTACGAATGCATAACTTGATATATCGTACCCATATCGCAAGTAAAAAGTTAAAATAATAGTTCATATTAAAATATTAACAGAAAATTTTTTCCGGTTTCAATCACCTCTGTATCATTTGCTTTTTTCTTATATTCCTCCTCAACACCTGACAGCACAAACAAAATCAAACATGCAATCCAATCTACCTCCTGCATATGCCATTTTTCCCATATTTATGAATATCTGATATAACTAAACCTATCTTCTCCTAACCCTTGCATATTTATTTTCATACTCTGTCGTTTTAACCTCATCTCTTTTCCATCCACGATTTTTCTCTCCAAAATGTGGAGAAACACTAGTAGAACGCACCACCGATAGATGTTAGTATTTTCTGCCATCTTGATAGTACTATAGTTTTTATATACAATGGTCCTTAGTAATAGAAACGAATTTAACCAAAATTCGATTTTAACAAAAAATCGGTAGTAATAAAACACACATCTCACTTCTAAGCTTAAAATATGCTTAGAAGCAGCTCACCTGTAACTAAATCAAATCTAAAATGATCACAATAGAGCTTTTCGCGTGGTTTCCAATTAGTCAGTATGCATTGGAGAAAAAACACAAACATTTGTGTCCAGTACTAAATACAACAAAAAAAAAACTTGTTTTGTGTTTGTTTTCAATGCAAAAAATGTTTACCTTTTACAAACAAACGAAATTCTCAACTTCAAAAATTACGGCAATTTTGTATCTGTCAAAAGCTTTAAAAAGCTCCGTCAGTTCCCAATAGCGAAAGAGTCACAATTATTGCCATAAATTAGACTTTTCTTAAATTTGAACTATTACTACGAAATGTTAAAAGCAGCCTTTCTAAATCTAACAAAAAGTGACTTTCAAACCGACTTTACACATGTTTATTACTAAGGGCCAATGTTTATACTCCTCTCAAGTTCGTTAAACAAAGGAGACAAATACACACAGACAGATAGAAACAGATATAGACAGATTCCATTCCGTTCCATTTCGTACCGTTCGAAGTTCGAAAGTTCGAAGTTCGGATGAAAGCTTTCAGAGCCTTAGTCATTAATTATAACCAAAGACCTACATGTGTCATTTCGTCTGGGTGTGATTGCTCTTACATTCGAAACAATATTTATTCTTTGTGAAAAAGGTATTCCTTGTTTGAGTTTTTTTAATTGAATTATAATATTTTCAGGAATATCAAAACAAACAAATTATAAATAAACGATTTATAATTATAATTATAACGAATACTTAGAACTTGAGTTAGATTAGAGTTATAATGTTGTTAGTGTCCTTACAGATTCGTTGTTATTTCTACGAGTATCTGAGCTTGGTTGCTTTCCTGCTCGAGGTCGCGACTTTGATTGTTTGTATTTCTGACTCTTCTTCTTAATCGTTGCGCCTGCAGACCGAGATACTGGCGGCTCAAGTAAAATCGTACGTCGGACAGTGTGATGTGTGCAAAGCCTCAAAAGCACCAAATTCCGTTATCAGACCTCCAATGGGACAAGCTTTTGTAGTCGATAGACCGTTCCAACACATATACGTTTACTTTTTGGGTCAATATCCCCAGGGTAATACCCACATTATAATTTGTCTTGACCAGTTGACTTAATTTGTACTCGTAAAAGTCTTAAGAAAAGCAACCGCTGTAGTTGCAGTAAGATTTTTATAGGATGATGTTTTTTTCGATCTTCGGAGTATCTCTATTATCAGACAATGGCAAGCAGTTTATCCGCAAATAATTTTCAAAATTCCTAACATGTTATGGAAAAAGACATATCAAAACTGCTGTATATGCACCGCAATCAAATGCCAGCGAACGAGTAAACCGCTCGAACCTCGCCGCAATCAGATCATATATATGTAGGTAAGGACCAACCTAATTGGGATCAACACACAACACTTACTATCTATGGTTAGCTGCCGCCGCATGAAGATCTCTTTGGCCGGAGTAAAATCGAACATGGATCAGATAATGAGTTACTTAAAAATCTCAAGTCCGTTAAAATAAATATAATTCATGAAATAATATAGGACTCTTTAGCGCAGACACACAAACTGTATGAAAAAAATTACAACCTCAGAAATAAGGGTCGACTTTACAAGTGTTGCAGAAATTAAACGCCGACCGGGATTATTATAAAAAATGTTTAATGAGTAAGTTATTGAAAGCAAGTGACAATATAAAAGAGATTAAATATGTTACAAGTTGGGCATACAATATTAGGTATGTACATACTTTACTTTAAGCTTAGGAGAGCGAGGAGAGCGTATTGTGTTGGCTTTAATATAAGCTAAAATAATACAGTGGTGCAAATAAATATTCCAACACTCCCCCACAACGCAATACTAATACATTAAAAGTTTAAAAGCAAAAATTTAATTTTTCAAGCCCATTAAAGTTAAAAATTTCATGTGTTTTATTCTGGCCAAATTCTTGGTCAGTATATCGGCCATCATGTCTCCCGTGCATTGGTAGTTCAGCTTTATAATATCATCTTGAAGTAGCTCTATAACAAAATGATAGCGTATATCAATATACCTACTTGGTTCGGGGGTCATGAACCGGGTTCTTCGCAAGTTGTTGAGCACCTATGTTGTCATTAAAAAGAACAATATGATTAGCTTGTAATTTAATAGATAATTCATTAAATAAGTTTCTAAAATAAACTGCCTCTTTACTAGCTTGGGACAGAGCCATGTACTCAGCCTCTATACTACTGAGAGCTTTTAGACTCCCAAGAAATAGCAGCTTCTGCTAGTATAAAAACAAATCCCGTATAGGATTTCCTATCGTCAACATTTCCAGCCCAATCTGCGTTGACGTAGCCTTTGATATCTTTCGACGTTTTTTTGTATGTTAGCTTCACATCACAAGAAGTCTTCAAGTACCTTAGTAAATGCTTTAGAGCCACACCATGCTCTGTATGAGGATCAGAATTAAACTGTAAAAGTTTCCTTATTGAGTACACAATGTCAGGACGTGTACACACTGCCAAATACAATAGAGTTCCAACTACCGATTGGTAAGAACGTGAGTTCTCCTTCTTACATGCTGAATTTTCACACTTTTGCAATTTCATCCCTGGATCCAGTGGTGTGAGCTGAGGTTTGCATGTTTCCATTTGCTGACGTTGGAGCACATCCATTATATATTGCTTTTGGTGTATACTTATGGGTCCTTTTAGTCCATCACGTTCCACCTGAATACCCAAAAAATATGTAAGGGGGCCTTTGTCTACGCAATCGAACTCTTGGCTGATTTTACTCTTAATTTCAGTCAAAGTCCCTTCATCAGAACATGTGATCATGATATCATCTACGTAAATAGCTATAATGTTTATGTGTTTTCCTGTGTTCAGCACATAAAGACAGTTGTCCCCATTACATCTCAAAAACCCAATTGCATGCAAAAGATTATCAATCCTTTTGTTCCACTCTCGACCTGCCTGTTTCAGGCCATACAATGATTTGAGTAGCTTACAAACCTTATTTGGCTGGTGATTATCAATGAATCCTTCTAGTTGAGACATATAAACCGTATCTTCCAAATCGCCATACAAATACGCCGAAGTCACAACCGATCTCGATCAACGGCTAAAGCAATTATTAAGCGAAGTTCCCTAAGCTCATCCATTTCGACATCCATCGCATTTTTCCATTTCTCAGCATCTGCACTTAACATCGCCTCCTCAACCGTCAATGGAGCAGGTGAAACATCTAAGCCATTGTCTGTTTCTATGGAATTCACTTCTTCTACAAGGTTGAATTGTCTAGCTGGACCGCCTGGTTTACCGGTACGGATTATTCTTGGACGGCCTGGACCTCTAACGTAATCCATTCCTTGAACTTCATCATCCTCTATGTCATTATCTCCTTCTTCTTTCGGCTGATGCTGTTGAGCAATAACATTAGGCTGCTGTTCTACAACTTCAGTTGTTAAAAAATCGTTTCTACTAAAATCAGCATTATTTTTATGAAAATCTACAAAAAATATGACGTCCCTACTTTTTCCAATCTGCCTCGTTCTAGGGTCAAATAAACGGTAAGCCTTTGATTCGTCAGAGTAACCAACCATAAAATACTCCTTTCCCTTCGCAGAATACTTTGAACGTCCTGGTTTCTTTTCTAACACCACCGCCTTAGTACCAAAACCGCCTGACCAAAGCTCATGGCGTTATCATGCCAGCGGTGTTTGTGGGTGATTTATTTCTTAAATAAGTATTTATGGTTCGGAAAGCTCAGAACCTACCAGCGTACATCGACCCATCTCTATGGTATGGTACGGTTGGCCCTCTCTGCCACACCATTCTGCTGAGGAGTATACTCTACTGAAAGTTGTCTCTTTATGCCGCATTCATTCAAAAACTCATTGAATGCCTTGTTCAAATATTCTGTTCCATTATCGCTTCGAAGATTTTTTATTTTGCACCCTGTCTGTAGTTCTACCATCGATCGCTTTAAACTGCTTTACTTTAAGCTTAGGGGAGCGTTTTGTGTTGACTTTGATATAAGCTAAAATAATACAGTGGTGCAAAGAAATATTTCAACAACAAGGTAGGACAAAAAGTTTTTAAGCGAAATTTTATCCTAAGCGATGCTACGAAAAGTAGGAACGCCAAGTTATTGCCGAAATTTGTGCCGGCTAGACTTAAAAAACATAGTAGACAACAGCTTATGTAAGCTAACCGATCTAAGTGGCAATAATTTAGGTGTACACGCAAAGGGCATTCGTAGCTTTTCTAAGTTCAACCACACAAAAGATAATTTTCGATTTCAAAAACACATCAGTGGCATTTTCTTTCCCATTCCAGGTATATAAGAATACCAGCAATTGAAAAATTGTGTATTGGCCACTACCTCACAATTTTTTGTCTTATTATACTCGATTTAGTTACCAACTACTTATGTGAGTCTTTTGCGGTACATTCTATGGTAGACGGCAGCGTGGTAGACCATGCTTGCGCTGGAGAGATGGCGTAGACCAGGACGCCCAAAGCCTTGGGGTACGCAACTGGATGGCGTTGGCTCGAGACCGGGATAGGTGGAGAGACTTGTTGAAAGAGGCCAGGACCGGACCCCGGTTGTCGAGCCGATGATGATGATGACTTATGTGAGCGGTGAACTCTGCCACTTATAATCTTTCGTTGACTTCTCGATTCGATTGCAAATTTTTGTTATCGTTTCAATCTCATGTCATTCCAATCGACCATGCTTTATTAGACGTGGCAAAAATAACTTCCCTTTCTACTCAAACCATCCGTCACAAGGAGATTGCTCGCGCCGTCCAAGAAGATCAATCACGGAGCGTAAAGAATTGCAGAAGTTTTTTTTTTGAAAAAATATGCCTGCGATTTACTTCGCTTTAGAGATTCTCTAAGAGATTTACGAGTGACACATAAGTAAGTTGCTGTTTCCAAGCAAATTGTACCTATTTTTGTTGTTTTTTTTGTGTATATCACAATTATCTCTTAATTTTTACATCCTATATAAACTTTGTCCGTCCGTGTCTTTGGAAAGTCCGTCTCCGTCCTTAGTCGTGCTTCATCTGAAAGACAATATCTGGGGACTCGAAAACCACCCCAAAATCAGGCCTTCGGAACTTTTTTTTTAAACGAAGTACCGACAAATCTTAAACAGAGGCCCAAAAGGTAAATCAGTACCCACTCATTGCTTTGATGAAGCGTAATTTTTTTGCTGTTTTTTTTTTATAGCCTCAAATAGAGATTTGGTTTGTTGACCTTGAAAGCCCGTCTATGTCGTCGTCGTCGGAGCCGCCACACACCATCTGTGCTTGGGGCTGTGCCAAGACGCCTAGCACACCCAAGTTTGTAAAAGCCAAAAACCAAATCTCATAATCCGGTACTAGAACCAGGAACAACTAGGAACTAAACCGTCATACGTATTAGGGAATTTCAACACAATGCGACAACGGAAAAACTAAATCGCAAAAGATAATCTGTTCAAAAATTGTTTTTTTTTATGCTTATTGGAATGTTAATAATTATGCTAATAGGAACACGTTACACGTTTTATATACCTGGTGGCTGGTGCCTTTGAACGTGTCACCAAGTTCACTTGTGTCGTCGTCGACGCACGTCGGACCAGCAACGAGTCTAAAAGCTTCTGAGATCAGGAATTTTAAGCTAACAAGAGCCTTATGAATCGAGGGTCAGCTTAATTTAAGGCTTCCTCGGCAGCAACATTCAGAAACCCGAGTTGTGATTTGGTTGAGGTATCATTGAACTAGGAGTCGAAAAAGGGTATGGTAGGAGATTCAACTCGACCACGTTCTTGTGCGTGTCGCATCGGCATCCGTTACGTGTTTTCCCGCCACGTAGATGTAAATTATACGCATATCAATTAAACGTAACCGCTACATATATATGTACCAACCCAATATGTATACTTACCTGCTATGAAACCTACCTAACATACTTACCTCAACAAAAACATCCAACGTTCCATCATTCATCATCAATAATTATCATATACCATAAACGACCATCATTATCAAAGTCCAGGTTTCAACTGACCAAATTATGAATATGATCTAGATTTTTTTTTGTAAAGTAAGCTTATTTGACATGCATGAAGCTTTCACGTCGTAATCACTCAAGTTAAGTATAAGCGAAGATAATAAAACACCACAACATGTTCTAGAAGATTTTCTTTACTAGAAAATAAGAAATTAATAATTTTAATTCGGTTCCCGAGAGGGTTTATTTATTTATAAGAACCAAAAACTTAAACTTAAAAACTTATTTTCGTCCAGGTGGTAGGACCGACTGTCATTTAGTCTTCGAATCTCGGCAACAACACATGATCTTCGGTTCCAGGTAAGTAAATTGCCTTTAATTACTTTAGTTAACCTTTAAGGTGATTAATTTAATCAAAGGTGATTGCAGGATATGAGCCAGGACACATGTTCTGTAACTATCGAATATCTGTTAGTCGTAAAGAGATAGTTTTTTTTTCTTATTGTGGGGAATGAAAAGAGCTACTTAATTAGTGAAAACAATGTTTACAACAATATAAACTTATTTTCGAAATAATTAAGAAAATTGTTTTTTTTTTTAAACAAAGAACTGACTTGAACGGGCTTCATTTTTGTACGGATGCATTTGTATAAAAAGAAGTTTGACTTAAATCAAAGGAAATATTATAGTGAACCATTCAGCTTTTATTTTTTCGCATTATATCATAGTGGGACTGAGATATTTGCAAAAATAAAAAAAAGAGCTCAAATGCATTATTGTGCATAGCTTTGGTAAAAAGAGCTGTCAGGTGGTGCAAATTTGGTTTAAAGCTTTTCAAATGAACCTTTATCGATCCATGAAGAAAAAACTGACTCTTCGCTCAAGCTTAAGCAGTTTTTCACAACGCTTTAACTGAATTAATTACACAGGTCAGCAAAATTTAATTTTTTACTGTCGCCCAAACTTTGCTAACGTTTCTAAAAATGGTGTCTGTGTGAAAAAACCAGCAATAATGGGCAACGACTTAGTTTAATATTTATGGCTTAACCCAAAATTGCGATATTGATGCTTTTTTTCAAGATGTTGGTCAAACTTTTTGGATATGAGTAAAGTATTTTGTCGTTCCAAAATCTAACTGCCCCGAGCTAAACTATTTGCATATACATACTTTTATTTCTTTGCTTACAAACACTAACACAACAATGATTTGAAAAAGAAATATATATATATTTACACACTTGAAATCAAAAATTTTTTTATTAATTTGTAACACGTTCTTATCATAAAAAAGTTGTCCAGTAAGCAATGTTTAGAATAAAAAAAGAAAATGGAAAGAAAAATCTAGAAAATGTATCTATATAAATTGCTGTTGGATGTCCGTTACATGAAATATCATATTGTGGTTCTACCATTGATTCTCTGTGAATTTTATTCTGAGAAAAGTATTTCATTAGTTTGCGGAAACTGATATTAGAACTGTAATGATTACCTTAAAATCTACAATATTATGTAAGCTTTCATCTGAATATCCTTTCATGGCCTTTGTTGCTACAGGTCCCATATAGTTGTTTACGACAGCAAATTCCATTAAAGAAAGAAAAACAAATACCGAACACGATGACATCCAAACATCGATAGCTTTTACATAAGATACAGGCGGTAGTGATTGTTGGGATTGAGTGTTTTGTGTTGCAAGCGTAAGAAGTGAGGTAACACCTAGTGTAACTCGAGCTGGAATTGCTTCAGGCTTAATCCAAAAAGAAATCCAAGACATTACAACAATAAGAGCTGAAGGAATATATGTGTGAAAAAGATGATATCCTAGCCTGCGTCGAAGATTGAAAACAATAGCCAAGCAAGTAAAATTACCTAAAAATAGAGAAATAAATATAGTTACAATAAACAACTCCACTTCCTGTACAATAAAAGACATAGTATAATCAAATAATATTTGCAAGCAAATCAATAGTTGCAATCGTGGGAATACAAAATATCTCAATACATCAAGTTATGTATTCGTACAAAAAAAATTAAATGCACGACGGGGTCTCACGTACTTGCTCTCAGGGTAAAAGTTGCTGTGGACGTTAAAGCTTCTTATATAAAGTTTTTTTTTTTAAATAAATAATTTTATAAGAAATAAAACAAAGTTAATTTCATTGCTAAAATGACATACATATACAACTTTGCAAATTGTTTGGAGCTCCAAGGAAAGTAGGTATGCCCTTTAATTTTTAGAAAAAAAAATTGAAGCCGTTTAAGAAAAAAATAATTTTTTATATATGACATTTTTCAAGCCTTGTTTAAAAATAAAATTGGTATGCCAATTTAAAGATAATATTATTGCACATCTAACACAAAAATTTCAAAAAAATACTATGACCCGTTTTCGAAAAATTGATTTTTCAAAAAAAAATTTTAAAGACTTTTTAAAATCCAAAAACTATTTTTTTGAAAACTTTGATATTAAATAATTTTGTTGAGGAGGTCCAAAATGTAAAAAACGGTTCTACGAATGAATTTTGACACACATTTCTTCCATTTTAAAAGCATAAGCCTACTAACAAAAGGGGACCCAAAGATTTTAATCAAAATCGTTAGAGCCGTTTTTGATAAAAGGTAATTTTTCCTTAATGGTTATATGACAGGTACCGTTAGTTTTGGTCCTTAAAAAAAATTTCAATTTTCCCTCTAAGGAATCACCAAATATCCTTAACCACCAAATTTGAAGAAAATCGGTTAAGCGGCTTAGGCTGTAGCTCGATGTATACACAGACAGACAGACACACAGATGGAAAAAACCCAATTTTAAAAATAAATTTGTAAATTCAATTAAACATTAATTTAAGATTCTATAAATACTGAATAACTAAAAAGACATGCTTTTCATTTTTGAAGTTATACTTGATTCCCGGCGATTATAAAAATATTAAACCAGTAATAACACATTGGTTTTTTCAGCCCATTATTACTGGTTTTAGTCACACAAACACTATAAGTAGAGATTGAGGAACAACACATTTACATTTTATACTGGTTTGTTTTTTTTTATTTTTCATTTTGTGTGAAACACAATAAATTTATTAAATTACAGGAGTCAGACATCGTTATTGATATTCTGACTGATTTATTTTCTACACTATAAGTGATAGGAAAAAACTGAATACACCAAAAGGTAGGTGGTATAATCTAAGGTTCTGATACAACGGGATTTTTCGAAATTCCTCCGGCAAGTTAGGGTAAAATGGGGCAAAAGAAAAAAAAACTTTTTGTACATCTCGAAAAGTCTGAGGGCTAGAATTATGAAATAAATTTAATTGAATAGATAAATTGAAATAATGATAAGTCCTTATCAAGATAAAAATTCTAAAAATTCAACTTTCAAGTTAAAAATTATTTTCCAATATCAAGTATTTTTTAGACATTTGAAAATGATGTTGTTATGGATAAGGTTGAAATTTTTTTGAAAAACTAACTATGCACATTAAAAGATAATAAAAAAAAATAGGCGTCTGATACGGATTATATTTGAAATTCTCTATAACGATTTTTTTAGCTTTAAAAAAGAAATACGTTTTTAAAAATTTATGTGGGTGGTTTAATTGATTTTAAAAAAATCAGGGAATAACGGGAAAAATATTTTGTCAAAACGACTTTTAAAGTCATGTGCTGTCTATACACATGTGAAGAAATTAGATTTTTTAACATTTTTTTAATGAATAACAGTAAAAACAAAATTTTTCAGTTTAAGTTTTTTGCCGTTTCCAACGGTATTTTATTTTTATTTTTATTTTTACATTTTTAAACTTGAAATTTACACAGCCATTAGTTATTGGGTAAATACATTTTTGTACCAACTTTTACAGTTATCTGTAGACTGTGAGCCGACATAACGGTAAAAAGAGTTTTTTTACGCGGTGCTTAATTACTATTTACATAAGCCTCATAAAACTATGATTCAATTTTATTGAGCATCACGATCAAATTACCTTTAATTTGATATATCACACATAACTGTACATGCTATAGAAGCTTCACAAACTTCAAAAGAGTTTCATAAAAAATCAACAAAATTCAGCAAAATTGTCTGCTTTGGTCGTCGGACTTCGACCAGCCACCAGTAAAGAACGGTACCGTTGGCTCACAAATGGATTCGAGATGATGCGCTTATAAAATTTTTAATCTTGTTGTTTCTTGTCGGATTTTCTTGTCTAAATTTAACTGAAATATCAGGCTACGACATGGTGTAATTTTTTGTATACAATTACATATATGTAAAAATAATGAGTAAAAGGTGATTAAGAGCAAAATAAATTTTTGTTTTCTTGCCCTTTTTGCAATATGGTATGAAATCTGTTTGAATTTCATAAAACCATGTACTACAATATTGTTGCTAAAAGTGTTTTTGATGGAAATAAACACAACATAAAAATGCATATTTACAGATTTTAGAGAGAAAAATTAAAAAAAAACACATAAAACGTTGATTTCATTGGATATTAAACTCTGTAACTTTAGTTTTACTTGCAGGATTTAAACAAATTCTATTAGAAAAAATGTCGGACTATATTTCTGCATAAAATTATTGGACAATTATTTATTAAACACTGCCACAGAGGTTGTTAAGTAAAAATATATTTTTAATAAATGCGTTAAAATTACAAAATTTAATGAAAGATTTGATAATTTCGATTATATTTTTAGCTTAATTTCAAGATGCGTCTGTTCTCTTAAAAAATGCTATA
Organism: Meliscaeva auricollis; assembly: GCA_948107695.1. Lineage (NCBI taxonomy): Eukaryota > Metazoa > Arthropoda > Insecta > Diptera > Syrphidae > Meliscaeva > Meliscaeva auricollis. The sequence goes on along the minus strand of OX403616.1, from coordinate 51,771,136 downwards.
CACAGTTAATTGATTAAATTAAAAACAAAGACTGTAAATAATATATTTCAGATATGCTCCTTTGACTAATTGAACCATTACGAATAGTTATGTATCTGACTATGTCTGCTTAAGTTATAATTTTTTTAGAAAATGTCAACAAGTATTTTGATATACAATTTGTTGCAATAAGACACTCAAAATCTTCGCAATATCATTAAATAATATCGAAAATAGTATAAATTCTATCTCTCACAAATCTGTTAAAAATTCAAAATATTCCTTTCACGTAAACAAAATATATTTTAACTTTAAATCTTTAATTAGTAAAACTTAACCGATTTTTCAATTTGACGTATCAATAGAAATCTCAGTAAAAATAAAAAAAAATAAAATCAAATACATTTTTTACTTAAGTTGTGTAAATATAGGCTCCACAAGGAAATTATATTTTCAGATTATCCACCGTAATTTTTACATTTTTTTATTTATTATTTTGATTTAAAAATATTATAATAATAGAGTGATCAGCGGTCTTTTTTCAGTGTCAAACATTTATGTATCAAAAACCATTTGAAAATGTTTGAACGCAAAAATAAAACAAATTAAAGGGGTTTGGTCGATATAATATCAATTGCATACATGTATGTATGAAATGTTTGAACTAATTTCACAAAAAAACACATTAGGCTTTTAAAAAAAAATTTCCCTTCTAGAACTTTTCGCTACTAAATAATTTTTCACTTCCATAAAAACTATAAAAAAAAATAATGATAGGAAGTATAACTTCTGGCGCGCGTACATGCCTACACTATTTATTTAGTGATAGTATAACTGGTATACATAATCTACCTATTTTTGTAAAATTATCGGTTAAATATTTAATGAGAATCTTTTTATCAAAGCTAAATGCAAATGAAATAAAATCGTTACTATATCTTTCGAGCAAGGCATTGCTTACTTTTCACACTTATTTTTTTGGTTAGCCCTACGAATAAACTAAATTCTGTGCAAAAACTAGCGGTCCCTTTCAGTAACTTTGCGGGTGAGAGGGTTTTTAGTAAAATATACATAAATCATTAGTTCTTTTCACGTTTTTACAACATGAAAAAAAAAATTATTTTTAAAGTGTTTTTTTTTTTTTTAATTAATATCAGAAACGAACAAAAATTAAGTACGTTAAAGACATAAAAATTGTTTCTTGTTATGTCAAAACAGCTTTTAAATTTTATCTACAGCAGTCATTGGTTTCAGAGATATTGATGTTTGAAGGCAGAAAACTTATTTTCTACTCCAAGGCCAATAAATGGGTAAACAAAAATCGTATCAAAACTTTAAAGATAAAGAATTGAACCGGAATACACAGGCTTTTTGGACTTTTTAAATAATTAGGTCAATAATATTTGTACAAATGGTTGCATCGAATAACAAAATAAAATAAAATTTCAAATTTTTGGTTTTGCGCTTTTCCTTATGACTATCACGAATAGCGGTGACTTTCAAAAATAGTTTAGTATAAGATATGAAAACAAAAATATTTAAGGTTCCAAGTGCAAATGTTGTTTCACTTGAATAAATCCTCTTGAAAATCACAAAAAAAAAAGAGTTTCACTAGTGTATATCGATTTTAAAATATAATTTTACGAAAACCAAATTGTAGATGTATTTACTTACATTATATTCAATCATAAAAAAACCATTGTTATAAAATTTTGAATTATATTATTTTATGTGTAATTTGCTTTGTCATTTATTATGTAGTGTATTTTATAATAAAAATAATAATGTGCGTCGAAAATTAAGTTTTGCTAAAATCATTGTTGGTTACCAGGTGAAGTTTTTGATTTTTGAGCCATGTCTTTGATTTTTGTACGGGGCTACAAGCATATTTCTCTTAATACATGCACCAAATTTCAAAGAAATCGGTCAACGCGTTAAGTTTTTATTGTATTTTTTCCACTTTGCCCATACAATGAAACCACTTTGAGACAGAATTGTGGGAACCAATTTTTTTCTCATTCTCTATCATAGTAATGGCATGTCTGAGTTCGATTTTGTACGAATCCTAAACTTGCACTATAGTCCTATATCCAAGTAAAAAGGTAGTCAAATATGTAGACGATTCCGGAGACGGTACAATCATGAGTTGTACGCAATCTACCTTGAAGCAGACATAGGGACAAAAACCATTAAAAAAATATGTAAACAAAATCTGACAAGGTAAAAAGTTAAAACTTGATGGGTACATGTACAGATCTTACTAATATCATAAATAAAAAAAAATTGGCAGAAGCAAAATCCGATGCATTAGGGCTGCCAAAGGTCATTCAATTTCGAAAATTTAAAGCAGCACAAAACTTAATTCTGATAAGATAAGAACGCGCAGATAGATATTTTGCTTTCATAGATATTTTGAAGAATCCAAATCGGCAGAAGTGTAAGTTGATCCATAGGGTTGCCAGAGTCATAAAACCCGAAGTCCTAAAAAAACGTTTTTTTTTTAAACCTGATAAACAGAGCTGAAAATTGGCACATTGATAGTACGAGTATTTATGCATTGATTGAAGAAAACAAAATAACAGAAGCGTAGAGTTAACATTAGGGCTGCCAGAAGTCATTTTACTTTTTCTATATAAAATTTAGCAAGGACTTTTATAAAAAAAAACTTGGTACGCCATTTTCAAGATATTATTTAACAACATCTAAAAACTAAATTAAAAAAAAAAAATATTGAGTAGTTTTCGAAAAAAATAATTTTTTTTTTATAAACATTATTACGGTTAAAAAAAATGGTTTTCATTAAATCGTAGGCAATCGTTTTTGAGAAAAATAAGTTTTTCTAAAACCGGTATATGACAGGTACCGTTATTTTTGGTCAAAAAAAAAACATTCAAAAAAAGTCTGGGTATAGTCTTTAAAAAACGCCACCTACCAGGTTTGATGTAAATCGACCCATCCTTTTAGGCTGTGGCTTCTGATACATACAGACAGACAGACGGACAGACAGACTGAAAGACAGATAGACAGACAGAATTGTCAGACCCACTTTTTCTCATTCTTTATCATAGTAATGTCATGTTTGATTGTTTTTTTTGTACATAACGAATGCATTACTTGATATATAGTACCTACATATATCGCAATTAAAAAGTTATATGAGGCAAAAATTCCACTTTTAATTTTTTTCTTTGATCCGCCATTTTTTGGCAGCCATCTTGTAAATTTCAGCAAATAAGCTTAAAAATAAAAGGAATTATTAAAAAAGGGCATTTCCCGACCCCTAGGTGAGGGTGCCCAAACTACCGATATGTAACAAAATATATTGTTGGGCTTATAAATTATTGATTCCACTTGGATCAATAATGATAGCCACTTGGAGTATTGAACCCAATAGGTTCAGCATACAAAAAAGCTAATTTTGACATTTAAATGATCTCCCAATTACAATCAGTTTAATAGATGTAGGTAATCCAAAAATTGCAGTATTGATGCAGTTTTTTCAAAATGTTGGCCAAACCACAAATGGGATTCCTTGGGGCTTTTGTAATATAAGTAAGGACATTACTCCCAACAATGTCCACCAGCAAAAATGCTGCAAAGTAGATTTCTAAGAAGATTTCTATGAGGTTGTGAACTTTAACCACGAAATCTAGATGCATGGTTCGGTGTGAAAACTGTATTTGAAGAAAAACTTTAAGTTAATTAAGGCGTTATGAGAGAAAATAAATTTCAAAATCTTACCTGTAGAATATTCTATAGTGCAGTCTGTGGTATAGTTGTTAGAAATATCAAGTTGAGGTAATTCAATTTCACTATTAACTACCAGTGGATCAGTCATATTCCATATAAAAACTAGGTCTTGAACTGTATGTGATACTGAAAAAAAGAATAAACGAAGAGCGATTACAATCTTTATTAGGTGTGTTTTTCTGCACGCAGTTATAAGCTTCAAAACAAAATTAGCATGCAAAAACAATAACAACGATATCCTTGATAAATTTCCTAGTTTATGACTAAATCGTTTATAAAATAAAATGCACGACTGGGTCGCACGTACTTGCTCTTATTGATAAAGTTACTATGTATGCCAAGCTTTTTTGATTAAAAATTTGTAAATGCAGTTTTAGAAAAAAATTCGATTTTCAAATGACTAAAACAGCTTTTTAAATGAATTTAACCTGAAAACGAAGTATGCAATTTGATTTCCTCTTTAATGATGCTGTTCATGCATTTGTGCATTTGTGCACTGGCAGGGACTTTCACCAAGTAATTTTTGGTCATAAAGTACTCTGCCGGTGCACACATGCACTCATGATAAAAAAAGTCTCCACTCCCAATATTGAGCATTAATGAACACAGCCCGGCCGCCACAATCGAACGAGGATTTTTGGCATCACTGCCATAAATCTTTCGTTCAGTTGTGACGGCCGGCTTCTTCATGTGCAAAATGGAGGGATGAGATTCATTCTCAATAAAACCAGCTTTGGCACGAGTTCGTACCCAAAAATAAAAAGTAAATTGAATTAAAAGAAAGTTACCACAATAAAGCAAAACGTGTAAAATAAGAGAAATCAGATCATTTAATAAATAAATCAAAAGAAAATACAACATAAAAAGTTTTTTTAACAATCGAAACAAACAAAAGAAAAAAACCAAGATCAAAAATAAGAAGAAGGAAAGCAAATTAAAAGGCCAACCCAACGCAGACGACGCAGCAGCAGACTGTGTCTGGTAAGCTTATCACCCCAACATTTGGTCCAATCGAGCCTTATTGTGCTCCATTGCCACTGCCACTGCTGCTGGAAATTTTAATTGTGTGCTCTATCGCCACTGCTACGCTGCTGGAAAGTTTATTGTTTGCTCCATAAAAAAAAAGTTCTTCCGAGGACTACACCCACGACGGGAGAAAATGTTTCTTGACGTTACATATAACCCTTGATAACTAGACTTGCTTTGTACTTTTCTATTTCACCATCAGTTAGTGGGCTTTTTCCCTTTTGGTATTTCTACTAACTCCCAAGTTCCGTTTTTGATTAGGGCTGAATATTCGTCGTTAATTGCTTCTTTCCAAAGAGAATTGTTGGTACTCTTCATATTCGTATTCGTTCATTTAAAACATGGATTGAATCTTCATTTTTTCCCCCACGGAATCACATCCTTCAAAAATTTCATAATAAGAAACATCACTCACCTCTTTTTTCTTTGGAAAATTGTGTTCAAAGAATGCTGCATCGCGACTTATAACCACTTCCTTCTTTTTCATATCGAAGAATCGGTACGATCTTGATAATGTGCAGTATCCAATAAAAACTACATCTCTCCCCTTAGCATCGAGTTTTTTCCGTTTCTCTTTGGAAATGTGAATGGCAGCTTGACATCCAAAGACTCTCAGGTGTTCTTAATTTATTCTTTTACCAGACCAAAGCTCTTCCGGTGATTTATTTTGTATACCTTTACATGGTGTCCGATTTATAAGATATACTGCTTTGTGTGCTGCCTCAGCCCAAAATCTTTTTTCCAGTCCAGATCCGATGAGAATATGGCACTGTCGTTTGATGTTGGATACCTCCATCCACTAGAATCTTTTTCATCTTCTAATTGCAGTATTCTTTTCCATTGTCACTTCTTAATGCTTTTATTTTCTTGCCTGTTTGATTTTCAACAAAAGTCTTCAATTCATGAAACTTTTCAGCTACTTTTGACTTGTTTTTAATGAAATAAGCAAAGACTTTTCTTAAAAAATCGTCGATGAAGAGAAGCATGTACAATGAGCATCCAATTGACTTGTGATTCATTGGACCACAAAGATCTGTGTGGATGAGATCTAGGACAGCTTCAGCTCTGGTGTCAATTGCTTTAAATGGCTGGCGTGCCATCTTTCCTTTAAGACATGTTATACAATTGACTTTAGCACCATCAACATCAGTGGTTTTAACATTTTCAGGAACCATCAGCTTAGTCGCCTCACTACTTGGATGACCCATTCGCTCGTGCCAGAGTTCAAGATTGGTTTCTTTAATTTTTGCAGCGTATGCACATTGGTTCGGTGATCAATTCAGGTGGAACATTTCTTTGACCAAATCTGCAGTTGCAACAATGTTACCCTTGTTTTTTTTTGACTAGACATCCATTCTTACTAAAATCCATTGGAAAACCTCTTTGAACAATCTTTGACACAGACAAAAGATTTATGCACAAGTCTGGAACATGAAGAACGTTCAGAAATTCTAGCTCGTTTTTTTCGATTTCCCTATTATTGGCGACAATAACCTCAGATTATATAGATTCCATCTTGCTTGAAAAATATGAACTATTGGAGCACATATGAGCTTATGCTCCAGAGTCGAAGTACCATTCGTCTTTATTAAGAGTCTTGACAGAGAACGAACTGAACATCGCACTCTTCTTTTTTGGACATTTTTCGGCAATATGGCCAAATTCGTTACAGTTGTAAGATTTGAGACCCTTAAACTGTTTAATTCCTGGACTTTTCCAATTTTTGGCTATGAATGCAGTATCATTGCCATGGTCCGTTTTGACGTCTTGCAACAACTTCATTTTAATTGAATCTCCAGTAATTTTTACACCAGAACTTTGCATTCCCATTATCATGGGCTTATATTCGTCTGGAAGTCCAGCTAAAAGCATTGAACCAACCCATTCCTCGTCAACATTAAGACCTGCAGACCTAAGTTTGCATGATGTGTTTAAAACATCGTTCACATACTCATCTACAATTGAGAAATCGTTCAATTTTGTCGAACAAAATTTCTGGATGAGTCCGACTCTTCTCATAAGCCCAGAATCTTGAAAAATTCTTTGAAGAGAATCCCAAACTTCCTTGGCGCTGTTGCATTGTCTTATATGAGGATAGATGGACCTCTCTACAAGCAATATTAGCTCCGACTTCGCATTTAAAAGCTTTGTTGCATCCGTTTCAGTACCAGAAACAGACTTCCATAATCCTTTCATTTGAAGAAAATTTCCAATCTTCAAAATTTTCGCTTTCCCGAAGCCTTTCGATATTATGCTTCATTTCAGACATCTTTTTTAAATATATTTTCCTTAATATTTAAACCTGATAAGGCCCATAACCTGAACGTTTTAGCTATTAGGTAAAAACAACTCGATATAAGCAATAAATAAACATATGAAGTATATATTATGTACAAAGTACAATATCTCAAATTTCAGCAATTTTAGTCCTTTGGATTACATTCTTATCTGTTTCGTATTGAGAATATCAATTTTATTACAAAACTATTAGAATGTAATATAAAATAGTTTAAAAAAAATTCTAATATTAACAGAACATTATAAAGTAATATTCACTGTATTGCATACGGCTGTAATACAAAGGTTGTATTAAAAAGTAAGCCAACATTTTTAACCGTGTAGTCAAGGATCGGTACTACAATCCTAGGCTCCTGGTAACAGCACATAAACAGAGATTATTGATGCAACAAGCCATCCAGAGTGAGGGCTCGAAGTCAATTAAGGCCTTGCATGACACCACATGCATGGCTAGTTTAAAGGGTTTTAGCATGGACACTGCCAATTGGGACCCTCTGCTGGTGTGTTTTTTAATCAAGAAGCTGAACAGAAAAACGCTAACACTTTTGGTGCAGTCTCTTAAACAACCAAAGGCGCTACCATCATTGAACTAGTTCATGTCATTCTTAGAAACGCGGTTCCAATCCCTAGAAGCACTAGGGACAGGTGTCTTTGATAACATGGAAGAGGCTGTGGCACGCTTGTGGTCGCACGGCTAGGTTCTACGGACGGAGTTCTTGCCCCTTCCATTGGTATCTCCTTTTCGACTAAACGAAAATATCGTGCCGAAATAAAAGAAGATGTGAATTTTAAGGAAATAGAAAAACTTAATGAACTTAGAAGAAGTAATGAAAAGAGAAGAAACAATTCCAGGGACGTGAACGTCATCCAAGGAAAACGTAAGTATAGTGCTTCGGTAAAAATAGCAAAAAAAAATCTAATCTAACTAACCTGATAACCCTACACCAAAAATCCTATACTAAAATACCTAAATCCAATAACCAATAAACCCTAAATGTAAATTCTACTACCACTAAAAAGTATATGTATATCTATATAAAAAAATAAGCCTACTACTAAATCCTATACCTAAAGCACATACTTTTTTTTCTCAGAAAACGCTCCTCTGAATCTCGAACGCTCGCCTGATTTGGCTTGCCAACCCTTGTATCTTAACGATACAACCAAACGCTATCTTCATGGCCGATGCTATAGTGTTCGTAGATGTTCTAGTCTGCCATGCTTTGCAAACCTCCACACACCCTCAGCTAAGTATTTAGCAATCCATAATATAACACTTTTATCTTCACTCAAAAATTATAAATTTATTGGTTGTTTTCATCAGCAATCACAAAAAAATCAAGCTCTCCCGCTCGTTTCTTTTTCTTAAAACTAATAAAAATTCAATGTTTTCAATTTAATTCAATGATTCTTAATAATATATCTATATGTTAAATAATGAAATTTGAAAGGAAGGCAATCGTGAAACAAGTGTTTCCAACCTTAATAACTTTATGGGCCTTTGTGCCCTAATACAATTTTCACTCACCGAATTTCAGGTTCCTTGCTGTTCTGCCGGCAGAACCTCCAAGAACTCCTTTTTAACTGTGCCTTTGTTGCACCCACTATCTCTCACCAAATAAAAGTTAATTAAAATTGAAATTTACACTGCTCACAATATCACCAAGTCTTTCAAACACAAAAAAAAACTTAAATCTAATTTAATAATAAAAAACAAACAATTTGGAGAACTGAATTTTAACACTTGATTTAAAAGTTAGTATTCTTTTTCTTCTTTTTTTTTCTTTCAGCAAAAATCCCTTTACTCCTCTTCGCAAATTGCTTGTAGAAGTCTCTTTTTGATGGAAGTATATATACTTAATATATGTACCCTATCCTGGAGACTTCAAACTCGAGAACTTTCTTCTGTGTTCGTCGCGAACAAAGCCAAGTTTTTTCAGGATTCCTCCTGCTTTCTATGTATATACCTATATACATGTAGGTATATACACCTAACCCTAGCAGAGATCTTGATCTTATGATCTTCACCCTACAGATTTTTAAACAATTAGTTTCTTTCACTACCAATTTCTTGTTTTGATTCACATACCTCTGCTTATTTGTAAATTGTGTAAAGATTTCTCTCAAAGTATCTCCAAGACAGCCTTTTTTTCATCTATCCAGCAAACTGGTTTAGAACTTTTTTAGAAAAAAAAACACAAAAAAATCGAAAAAATGAATGAAATATTTATTTGAATCGATAGTTTGAACCTTGCAATTTAATGTTTAAAGATAATTTCATGCAAATGTTGACCGCGGCTGCGTCTCAGGTAGCCCATCCGCTGAGTCCAATTTTGGCATACTCTTTCACACATATCGGCCGGTATCTCACGAATGAATGAATGGATGTTGGCTTCCAGTGCGTCAATCGAAGCGGGCTTGTCCCTATAGACATCAGCCTTGACATACCCCCACAAAAAATAATCTAATGGTGTCAAATCGCACGATCTAGGCGGCCAATTGACCGGCCCGAAACGTGAAATTAACTGTTGACCAAACTCGCCTCGCAATTGCGCCATTGTTTCGAGTGCTGTGTGGCATGTGGCACCGTCTTGTTGAAACCACATATCATGCAAGTCAAGAACTTCCATTTCGGGCAAAAAAAAGTTTGTTATCATCGCTCGGTAGCGTTCACCATTGACAGTAACGCTGCGATTCGCATCATCTTTGAAGAAATATGGCCCAATAATGCCGCCGGCCCATAAACCGCACCAAACAGTGGCTTTTTCGGGATGCATTGGTAGCTGTTGCAATGCTTCTGGCTGATCTTCACTCCAAATGAGGCAATTTTGCTTATTTACGTACCCATTCAACCAAAAATGAGCCTCATCGCTGAACACACTTTTTCGATAAAAAAGCGGATCCTCGGCCAGCTTTCCAAGAGCCCGTTCACCAAAAATTCGGCGTTGTGGTAGGTCGGCTGGCTTTAGTTCTTGCACCAGCTGTATCTTAAAAGGCTTTACGCCCAAATCCTTCCGCAGAATTTTCCACGTAGTGCTGTAACAAAGGCCTAACTGCTGGGAACGGCGCCGAATCGACATTTCGCGGTCTTCTGTCACACTAGCTGATACGACCGCAATATTTTCTTCACTACGCACAGTACGTAAACGTGTTGGTGGTTTAATGTCCAACAAAGTAAATTTGGTGCGAAATTTGGTCACAATCTTCCGAATAGACTGCTCAGAAGGTCGAGAATGCCGACCATAAAATGGAAGCAGCGCGCGATGAACATTTCGAACCGAGCACGAATTTTGATAGTAAAATTCAATAATTTGCAAGCGCTGTTCATTTGTAAGACGATCCATGGTTAAATTGCAAACTGTTTGACAGTGACACAAGGTACTAAACACACGTCAGCTGTCAAAACCAGTGTTGCCAAAACCAAACCAGCTAAAAAATCACCCGTTATATACATATATATATGTATCACATTCATTTTAGTCTAATTTATTATTATTTCTTTAATTTAATTAATTTATTATTATTATTACCTTTTTCTTGTACAATGATTTCGAAATTATTCACTAGTTTGATTTGCAAATTGTTTAAAAAAAAAAAAAAGTTGGCAGTTCACTATTTTAAATTTCGATTTAAAAATTACAAAGTTCTTGTAGCCGTTGTCTACTTAAAAAAAATGATTTTGCAATGACCATAAAATCCTTTTCTTTTATCTAGCTGCATTAGCTTTTATATTTGAGTAAATAGTTACCTCTACATCTGAGTGAGATAACTACTTAGTACTTACAAATGTAGTGGGTGGGGTACTATCTCCATTCTTGTTGTTGAAACTATCCCCCTTATCCACCATTCTAGTATACAAATATATATTACTATACAGTCATTCACAATAACATTTTTGTATGCATTATCATAAATCCTATCTTAATCCAAATCCTAATTGATCATTATTCCTATTGAAAAAAAGGTTTTTTTGACCCTCGAAGAAAAGTGCTTCTCATATCATGCCCAGGGTAACTGTGTAGTAAAATCTGAAGAAACTGATTTTGTATGTATGCACGAGGAAGCGGGTACCAGAATAATATTGCACATTTCCAAATCGAAGCCGAACAGCAGGGTTCTGGTAAAATCCATCGACACAGATGTTCTCATTCTCCTCATAAGCCATATGCACAGTCTCCCAAATTTGAAAATATGGATGGCGGGAACCCCAAAGAAGCAGGACCAAGAATATGTTGACTGCATCACATTATCCCAACAATTAGGACCATTATTGTGCCAAGCTTTGCCAGGCTTCCACGCCTTCACCGGATGTGATTACACTGCAGCGTTTTATTGGAGGGGCAAAACGAGACCATTCAAAATTTTAGAAAAAAAACCTACCATTCCAGAGTCTTTTTGGATCCTTAACTGAATTGTTGGATATCGAAGACCGTGAGAAAACTGACAAATTGCAAGAATTCACGTCATTGTTGTACTCAATAAAAAATTGCAGCAACGTGAACTCTGCAAGGTCAGAAATTTTTCACAAAATATTTTCAAACAAGAAAAATAATGAACAGCTTATAAAAAAAATAAGAGGGTTTGATTCAAGCTCAATTCCACCTTGCTTCAAATCGCTGAAGCAGAAAATTTAAGAACAGTATTTGTGACTGCAATGTGGAAAAATGCTACAAAAAAAGAATGTGTTGAGCTGCGTCCCGAACAATGTGGGTGGGAAATGCGGTAGACACTAGAACCCGTTTGGTTTGAGGGAAATCCAACTCCTTAAAGCGTGGAAGAGATTTTAAAAAATAGATCGGATGCAGAAAACTATGAGAGTGATGATTTAAATGACTCCCAAAACAGCTCTGACTCGGATTCTGAATAAAATTCAATTAAAATTTGTAAGTTGTAACAATACAGATTTTCATTATAATTAGGTTCATATTTAATTGTAATTATAATTTCAGATTGTCATTGTACTTCAAGATTATCTCCTTCGCTATTCAAAAATAATGCAGCAGAAATTTAAAGAAAACGTGATATTAATATTATTTATTATATATTAATATGTATAATTTATTTATATTGGTCATTAATAAATTAGAAATAATATTGTACTTATGAACTATTATTTTGTAGACAAAGACACATAAGCGAACATATTCGATTATTGATTAACTAATTTCTTCTTTAAATTATTATTGTAACACATTATTTTGGAGCAGCTATTTCGAAAAATCAATGTGTTTAGATGAAAGTTTTACTTAATAAATAACCCTAAAAGGTCTTGTTCGATATTGAATTAGTAGTGTTATATAAAGAGGATGAGGCAACCATGCAAAAAATAAAATTTTAATGGACTTTTGTTTATTATTTTTTTTTTTATAAAAATTAGTCCCACAGAAAAAAGTGGTCAAAAACGCCTAGAAAAAGGAGGCGTGGTAAATAACATTGTATGAAAAATTTGTAAGAATATAAATACAATCACTGCTTACAACTTTTCTGAAGGGCGCAGCAGTATTTTCTATAAAGTTTGAGGAATAAATGATTTTTGTTTTAAGTGGGCGTGGTGGTGGGCGGGAATTCTTTATGATGATACCTTGTGCTGTTACTTATCACTTCTGATAATTTCATAAAATTCGGTTAATTGATTCAGATCTTATAGATTAAATACCGCCTGTCTATACAGTTTGAACTACAATGCGCGGACTCGCTTCGGGACAGGCTGCCAAGGCCTTTCGGCAGGGTGACAGTCGGCACCCTTGGTTTTTTTAATTCGTCTGGACACTGGCTACAACTTTTGTATAGAGTGTTTTTGGTTATCTCGATAAGTAATTTTACCCCTTTTTTGACCCCCTTTAACCCCGGCACCCTTAGGGTTTCGGCAGGATTTAACCCGGCACCCTGAGTTTTTCTTGTTGTATGCTTACAAATGCACACTTTAGTGCTGTTTTTAAGTGGTTATCAAGATAAGTAAAAAATGGGAAAAAACGGGTCAACAAATTAATTAATAGTTATAAATTGCTTTCGGCAGGATTTGACCCGGCACCCTGTCTTTTCGGGCACATGTTTTCACGACGAACCATTTATAAGGCATTAGAATTGGTTATCTTTTCAAGGCAGAAAAATCGACCGGGCTCTTGGACTACCATAATCTACACCGTGCGCAGCCTGAGCCACACTGATTATGTGTTCACCCTCTTCGTATCTACTGAAAATAAGCACATTGACATTATTATCAGAGTTACCATTTCCACATTAATACAAATTATGGTGGATTTTTCTTTTGATTTTGTATGTGAGCTTTCAGAATGTGTGCTTTTGAGAACAAATATGGGAATTGTGTTGTCGTTCCCTGTTCTTTTTATAAACTTGGTTTGTTTTTTTTTTTGAACGCGTGGAAAAAACTTTTATGTGCCGTTAAGAAGATTTTCGCTGTTTTAATTAAAGAAACTTCTTTGCGCGGATTTTTAATAGGGTTCGGTTTGATAAGTTAAGTTTATTTATTATTATTCGTAAATAAAGTTAAAGTGGAAGTTATTTATACCTAATACTTGGTGCATACATGATGAAAAATAGTGATTTTTTTCATAAAAAAAAAATATTCTTTGAAAAAGTGTATATTTATACGGTGTCTTATAATCAGTGCCAAAAAAAAGAAGTGCGTTTATTAAATTATAAATCTGTACTTTGTTGCTTATAAATTGTATAATTTTTATTATTGAACTTTGAATTTTAAGACATACCTACCTACCTACCTCAACAAATCAAAAATACCTTAACCATAAAAAATAAAATGCACGACTGGATCGCACGTACTTGCTCTTTGGGTTAAAATTACTATAGACGTTAAAGCCTCTCATACTGTGCTTGAGTTATATATTTGTACAAGAAAAGTGGAATATGTGTAAAAAGAATAAAACTAATTTTAACTTTTTTTTGTTTTTTAATTAATACATATTTTTTTTTTAACTTTATTAGATTCTTTAAGGTCATATAAAATATCTGTGCAAAAGTTTTAGTCAAAATTGCTTTTTTACGAGATATTCACAAAAAAAAAAAACAAAAAAAAAAATGTGAAAAAAAACGGCAACGCTGTTTCACCGATGTTCGAGTTTTTTGAGAAAAACAAAAATGCAGTTTGGTTGTTATCACTGAAAAAATAGGCACTAGAGGCACTAGTACCCGGATATCGCTAGTATCCGGACACTTCGTAGTTAATTGTCTAAAATAAGAGAATTTCCCCGCTTTTATACACACAAAAAATTTCCAATTGATCCCGTTACCGATTTGCGAAAAATGAGTCAGTTAGTGCGCTTGCGTCGTGAAGTGCGGAACTAAGTGTGTCTTTTCTGTGAAAAAAATAATGACGCAGTTTTGAAGAGTAAGAGTATTGCATCTTTCTCTCATAATTTCAGTACGCGGACAGTGTTTTTTAACTAAGAAACTGGCTGTCCGTGTACTGAAAAATTAATTTACGTACCCGGGCAGTTTTTTATTTTTAATTTTTTTGTAGGAATTTTAAACATTATTATTTATATTTTTTAGATCTAACTCAATAAGTATGGAGGAAAACAGTTTATCACTTGTCTTAGAAGATATAAGAAAAAATAAGTTAAGCTTGAGAAAAGCAGCTGCCAAATATGGTTTGTGCAGATCTACACTTCATGACCGGCTAAAAGGTAAGACTTTAATAATCATCATCATCATCGGCTCGACAACCGGGGTCCGGTCCTGGATGGGGTGCGCCATCCAGTTGCGCACCCCAAGGCTTCAGGCGTCCTGGTCTACGCAATCTCTCCAGCGCAAGCCTATTATACCACGCTTCCGTCTACCATAGAATGTACCACAAAAGACTTTCCGAGCATGTTCCTCTTCGCTCATACCAGCTAGGTGCCCTCCCCTCCGGAGTTCACCGAGCTTAATTTTTGTCACTATGCCGGAGTCGTCCTTCCTCATATATGAGGCCAACAATTCTCCGCAAGACTTTTCTCTCGAACGCGGCTAAGAGGTCACAGTGCCTTTTGCTAAGCACCCAAGTCTCGGATCCATACATGAGTACTGGCAGGACCATGGTCCTGAAGCCTTGGGGTGCACAACTGGAATGGCGCACCCCATCCAGGACCGGACCCCGGTTGTCGAGCCGATGATGATGATGATTATTAAAGTCTTACCTTTTAGCCGGTCATGAAGTGTAGATCTGCACAAACCATATTTGGCAGCTGCTTTTCTCAAGCTTAACTTATTTTTTCTTATATCTTCTAAGACAAGTGATAAACTGTTTTCCTCCATACTTATTGAGTTAGATCTAAAAAATATAAATAATAATGTTTAAAATTCCTACAAAAAAATTAAAAATAAAAAACTGCCCGGGTACGTAAATTAATTTTTCAGTACACGGACAGCCAGTTTCTTAGTTAAAAAACACTGTCCGCGTACTGAAATTATGAGAGAAAGATGCAATACTCTTACTCTTCAAAACTGCGTCATTATTTTTTTCACAGAAAAGACACACTTAGTTCCGCACTTCACGACGCAAGCGCACTAACTGACTCATTTTTCGCAAATCGGTAACGGGATCAATTGGAAATTTTTTGTGTGTATAAAAGCGGGGAAATTCTCTTATTTTAGACAATTAACTACGAAGTGTCCGGATACTAGCGATATCCGGGTACTAGTGCCTCTAGTGCCTATTTTTTCAGTGATAACAACCAAACTGCATTTTTGTTTTTCTCAAAAAACTCGAACATCGGTGAAACAGCGTTGCCGTTTTTTTTCACATTTTTTTTTTTGTTTTTTTTTTTTGTGAATATCTCGTAAAAAAGCAATTTTGACTAAAACTTTTGCACAGATATTTTATATGACCTTAAAGAATCTAATAAAGTTAAAAAAAAAATATGTATTAATTAAAAAACAAAAAAAAGTTAAAATTAGTTTTATTCTTTTTACACATATTCCACTTTTCTTGTACAAATATATAACTCAAGCACAGTATGAGAGGCTTTAACGTCTATAGTAATTTTAACCCAAAGAGCAAGTACGTGCGATCCAGTCGTGCATTTTATTTTTTATGGTTAAGGTATTTTTGATTTGTTGAGGTAGGTAGGTAGGTATGTCTTAAAATTCAAAGTTCAATAATAAAAATTATACAATTTATAAGCAACAAAGTACAGATTTATAATTTAATAAACGCACTTCTTTTTTTTGGCACTGATTATAAGACACCGTATAAATATACACTTTTTCAAAGAATATTTTTTTTTTATGAAAAAAATCACTATTTTTCATCATGTATGCACCAAGTATTAGGTATAAATAACTTCCACTTTAACTTTATTTACGAATAATAATAAATAAACTTAACTTATCAAACCGAACCCTATTAAAAATCCGCGCAAAGAAGTTTCTTTAATTAAAACAGCGAAAATCTTCTTAACGGCACATAAAAGTTTTTTCCACGCGTTCAAAAAAAAAAACAAACCAAGTTTATAAAAAGAACAGGGAACGACAACACAATTCCCATATTTGTTCTCAAAAGCACACATTCTGAAAGCTCACATACAAAATCAAAAGAAAAATCCACCATAATTTGTATTAATGTGGAAATGGTAACTCTGATAATAATGTCAATGTGCTTATTTTCAGTAGATACGAAGAGGGTGAACACATAATCAGTGTGGCTCAGGCTGCGCACGGTGTAGATTATGGTAGTCCAAGAGCCCGGTCGATTTTTCTGCCTTGAAAAGATAACCAATTCTAATGCCTTATAAATGGTTCGTCGTGAAAACATGTGCCCGAAAAGACAGGGTGCCGGGTCAAATCCTGCCGAAAGCAATTTATAACTATTAATTAATTTGTTGACCCGTTTTTTCCCATTTTTTACTTATCTTGATAACCACTTAAAAACAGCACTAAAGTGTGCATTTGTAAGCATACAACAAGAAAAACTCGGGGTGCCGGGTTAAATCCTGCCGAAACCCTAAGGGTGCCGGGGTTAAAGGGGGTCAAAAAAGGGGTAAAATTACTTATCGAGATAACCAAAAACACTCTATACAAAAGTTGTAGCCAGTGTCCAGACGAATTAAAAAAACCAAGGGTGCCGACTGTCACCCTGCCGAAAGGCCTTGGCAGCCTGCCCCGAAGCGAGTCCGCGCATTGTAGTTCAAACTGTATTGACAGGCGGTATTTAATCTATAAGATCTGAATCAATTAACCGAATTTTATGAAATTATCAGAAGTGATAAGTAACAGCACAAGGTATCATCATAAAGAATTCCCGCCCACCACCACACCCACTTAAAACAAAAATCATTTATTCCTCAAACTTTATAGAAAATACTGCTGCGCCCTTCAGAAAAGTTGTAAGCAGTGATTGTATTTATATTCTTACAAATTTTTCATACAATGTTATTTACCACGCCTCCTTTTTCTAGGCGTTTTTGACCACTTTTTTCTGTGGGACTAATTTTTATAAAAAAAAAAATAATAAACAAAAGTCCATTAAAATTTTATTTTTTGCATGGTTGCCTCATCCTCTTTATATAACACTACTAATTCAATATCGAACAAGACCTTTTAGGGTTATTTATTAAGTAAAACTTTCATCTAAACACATTGATTTTTCGAAATAGCTGCTCCAAAATAATGTGTTACAATAATAATTTAAAGAAGAAATTAGTTAATCAATAATCGAATATGTTCGCTTATGTGTCTTTGTCTACAAAATAATAGTTCATAAGTACAATATTATTTCTAATTTATTAATGACCAATATAAATAAATTATACATATTAATATATAATAAATAATATTAATATCACGTTTTCTTTAAATTTCTGCTGCATTATTTTTGAATAGCGAAGGAGATAATCTTGAAGTACAATGACAATCTGAAATTATAATTACAATTAAATATGAACCTAATTATAATGAAAATCTGTATTGTTACAACTTACAAATTTTAATTGAATTTTATTCAGAATCCGAGTCAGAGCTGTTTTGGGAGTCATTTAAATCATCACTCTCATAGTTTTCTGCATCCGATCTATTTTTTAAAATCTCTTCCACGCTTTAAGGAGTTGGATTTCCCTCAAACCAAACGGGTTCTAGTGTCTCCCGCATTTCCCACCCACATTGTTCGGGACGCAGCTCAACACATTCTTTTTTTGTAGCATTTTTCCACATTGCAGTCACAAATACTGTTCTTAAATTTTCTGCTTCAGCGATTTGAAGCAAGGTGGAATTGAGCTTGAATCAAACCCTCTTATTTTTTTTATAAGCTGTTCATTATTTCTCTTGTTTGAAAATATTTTGTGAAAAATTTCTGACCTTGAGTACAACAATGACGTGAATTCTTGCAATTTGTCAGTTTTCTCACGGTCTTCGATATCCAACAATTCAGTTAAGGATCCAAAAAGACTCTGGAATGGTAGGTTTTTTTTCTAAAATTTTGAATGGTCTCGTTTTGCCCCTCCAATAAAACGCTGCAGTGTAATCACATCCGGTGAAGGCGTGGAAGCCTGGCAAAGCTTGGCACAATAATGGTCCTAATTGTTGGGATAATGTGATGCAGTCAACATATTCTTGGTCCTGCTTCTTTGGGGTTCCCGCCATCCATATTTTCAAATTTGGGAGACTGTGCATATGGCTTATGAGGAGAATGAGAACATCTGTGTCGATGGATTTTACCAGAACCCTGCTGTTCGGCTTCGATTTGGAAATGTGCAATATTATTCTGGTACCCGCTTCCTCGTGCATACATACAAAATCAGTTTCTTCAGATTTTACTACACAGTTACCCTGGGCATGATATGAGAAGCACTTTTCTTCGAGGGTCAAAAAAACCTTTTTTTCAATAGGAATAATGATCAATTAGGATTTGGATTAAGATAGGATTTATGATAATGCATACAAAAATGTTATTGTGAATGACTGTATAGTAATATATATTTGTATACTAGAATGGTGGATAAGGGGGATAGTTTCAACAACAAGAATGGAGATAGTACCCCACCCACTACATTTGTAAGTACTAAGTAGTTATCTCACTCAGATGTAGAGGTAACTATTTACTCAAATATAAAAGCTAATGCAGCTAGATAAAAGAAAAGGATTTTATGGTCATTGCAAAATCATTTTTTTTAAGTAGACAACGGCTACAAGAACTTTGTAATTTTTAAATCGAAATTTAAAATAGTGAACTGCCAACCATTTTTTTTTTTAAACAATTTGCAAAGCAAACTAGTGAATAATTTCGAAATCATTGTACAAGAAAAAGGTAATAATAATAATAAATGAATTAAATTAAAGAAATAATAATAAATTAGACTAAAATGAATGTGATACATATATATATGTATATAACGGGTGATTTTTTAGCTGGTTTGGTTTTGGCAACACTGGTTTTGACAGCTGACGTGTGTTTAGTACCTTGTGTCACTGTCAAACAGTTTGCAATTTAACCATGGATCGTCTTACAAATGAATAGCGCTTGCAAATTATTGAATTTTACTATCAAAATTCGTGCTCGGTTCGAAATGTTCATCGCGCGCTGCTTCCATTTTATGGTCGGCATTCTCGACCTTCTGAGCAGTCTATTCGGAAGAAAAACAAAAATGCAGTTTGGTTGTTATCACTGAAAAAATAGGCACTAGAGGCACTAGTACCCGGATATCGCTAGTATCCGGACACTTCGTAGTTAATTGTCTAAAATAAGAGAATTTCCCCGCTTTTATACACACAAAAAATTTCCAATTGATCCCGTTACCGATTTGCGAAAAATGAGTCAGTTAGTGCGCTTGCGTCGTGAAGTGCGGAACTATGTGTGTCTTTTCTGTGAAAAAAATAATGACGCAGTTTTGAAGAGTAAGAGTATTGCATCTTTCTCTCATAATTTCAGTACGCGGACAGTGTTTTTTAACTAAGAAACTGGCTGTCCGTGTACTGAAAAATTAATTTACGTACCCGGGCAGTTTTTTATTTTTAATTTTTTTGTAGGAATTTTAAACATTATTATTTATATTTTTTAGATCTAACTCAATAAGTATGGAGGAAAACAGTTTATCACTTGTCTTAGAAGATATAAGAAAAAATAAGTTAAGCTTGAGAAAAGCAGCTGCCAAATATGGTTTGTGCAGATCTACACTTCATGACCGGCTAAAAGGTAAGACTTTAATAATCATCATCATCATCGGCTCGACAACCGGGGTCCGGTCCTGGATGGGGTGCGCCATCCAGTTGCGCACCCCAAGGCTTCAGGCGTCCTGGTCTACGCAATCTCTCCAGCGCAAGCCTATTATACCACGCTTCCGTCTACCATAGAATGTACCACAAAAGACTTTCCGAGCATGTTCCTCTTCGCTCATACCAGCTAGGTGCCCTCCCCTCCGGAGTTCACCGAGCTTAATTTTTGTCACTATGCCGGAATCGTCCTTCCTCATATATGAGGCCAACAATTCTCCGCAAGACTTTTCTCTCGAACGCGGCTAAGAGGTCACAGTGCCTTTTGCTAAGCACCCAAGTCTCGGATCCATACATGAGTACTGGCAGGACCATGGTCCTGTACAGCAACAGTTTTAAAGTTATGGTTAGATTTCTGGATTTGAATAGCTTTGATAGACTGTAGTAGGCTCTGTTGGATTTGAGAAGCCACCCGTGTGTTTCTTCTTCTATGTTGTTATCGGCTGCTACTGTTGACCCAAGGTATTTAAAGGATTGCACCACTTCAAATTCGTGCTCCGCTACCTTGATTGTTTGACCAACTGTTCTTCTCGCATTCGACGCCACCATGAACTTTGTTTTACCTTCACTAATGTGCAGCCCCAGATTTTGTGCCGCCTGCTCGATCTGGATGAAGGAATCGTGTACAGCTTGTTCGGTTCTTCCGATGATGTCGATGTCGTCTGCGTAAGCCAGTATCTGGCTGGACCTGTTGACGATGGTCCCTCTTGTTGCCATGCCAGAGTCACGGATTGCTTTCTCCAACGCCAGGTTGAGGAGGAGGCAGGCCAAACCATCCTCTTGTCGGAGTCCATTAAAGATGTTGATTGGTCTGGATAGCAATCCGGCTATTTTAACTTGGCTTGTTACGTTGGTCATGGTCAACCTACATATTCTTGTCAATTTATTTGGGATGCCGAATTCTCTAATGGCTTTGTAAAGTTCTACCCTGGCTATGCTATCATAGGCGGCTTTAAAGTCTATAAACAGATGGTATGTTGGGATGTTAAATTCTAGACATTTTTCCATCGCCTGCCTAAGGGTAAAAATCTGATCAGTTGTTGATTTGCCTGGAATGAAACCACACGGATATTGTCCGATGATGGTTTTAGCGTATGGGGTTATCCGGTCTTGTAGGATAGAGTTGAGTATCTTATAGGAGGTACTCAACAACGTGATACCTCTATAATTGCTGCACGTTGTGACATCTCCCTTCTTATGTATGGGGCATATGAAACCTTTTCGCCAGCTTTCTGGCATTTCTTCATGTTCCCATACGTGCACTATGATATCATGAATTGCTTGACGTAAGGCTGGCCCGCCGTGGTGGAATAATTCGGCTGGTATGCCATCGGCTCCCGGGGCTTTGTTTTTCTTGGGCCGTCCTATAGCCTTCTCAACCTCTTCTATGCTTGGTGGCGGTAGCATAGGGTGTTCATCTTGAAGTAGTGGAGTCTCCACTTCTGCTGTGAGCTGACCATTTAGCAATTCATTAAAGTACACTTCCCATCGCTCTAGTATGCTTTGTGGATCGGTGATCAGATTTCTCTCTCCGTTCTTGCAGTATGTACAGCGTGGTGTGTACTGCGTCATGTTTCGGACGGATTGGTAGAACTTCCGCGCCTGGTGCGGACCTCTCGCTCTCGGCTGTTCTCTATTTCACAGATTAGGTTCTTCTCCCAGGCTGATTTTTTCTGTCTGTGAAGCCGTTTTTCTATTCTTCTGAGCTCTTTAAATTCCTCTCCGCGTGCCCGCGTTCTATGAGATTGTTGCATTGCTCGGTACGCAACATTACATTACGTTCAGTCGCTCCATTCATTATCCGATTTCGTTCCGATTTCTACGACTGCTGCCTCAGATGGAGTTGGCAGCACTAATGACTGTATTCTTAAGGCGTGTCAACTTCTCATTTACGACCAGCATACTGGCTCCAGGACTTACGTTCCCTAAGTCTAGGGCGAGTCCTAACGCATTACCAAAGGTGTAACTGGTGTTTTCATTGCGTAGGGCAGCCGTGTTGATTCGAACCTGATCGGCGAATGCAATACGTCTCCGCAAGGGAATCCGCCCTCGGAAAACCATACCAACAAGATAGTGATCCGAGTCGATATTGGCACCTCGGTACGTTCGTACCGTCATATTTGGTTACGAGTGATTCCATGAGGTGATACCCAGGTGGCTTTGTAGATATCTTTACGCGGGAACCTGGTACTCGCAACGACCATGTTTTTCGATGCTGCCAATTCTAAGACTCGAAGTCCATTGTCATTAGTGTTCTCATGCAAACTATGGGTGCCTGCGTAATGCCTGAATACCGTCTCCCGACCTATTTTTGCGTTCAAATCCCCAAGGATGATTTTGACGTCATACCTTGGGCAGGCATAGAGTGCCCTCTCGACTTGTTCGTAGTAAATCTCTTTTTCTTCCACTGAGGACTCCTCCGTAGGTCCGTGTACGTTAATGAGGCTGATGTTCGTAAATTTGCCTCGCACGCGAATGGTGCACAGCCTTTCACTTATAGCGTTAAAGCCGATGATGGAAGACTTCATTTTTTTGCTGACTAGGAAGCCTACCCCGAGCACATGGTGTTTTGTATGACAGCTGTAATATAAGTCATATTCTTTCTTCTGTAAAACACCATTCCCTGTCCATCTTATTTCTTAAAGCGCTTTTATGTCAGCTTTATATTTTGACAGGGCATCGGCTAGCTGCTGAGCAGCTCGAGCTCTATAGAGCGATGGCTGACCGCCATCAGACGATAGAAAAACATGGCTCAAATCTTGCATGAAAAGAAAAATCCTTCTTTTGCTATGAGGGAAGCTGAGAGCATTAGCAAAGGCAGAGCCGTTGTCACGAAGGAAAACATTTTGAAATGGTTTAAGAGGACATCATGCAAGACCCATCAAGGACCCTCAACGGCGATGAAAGTAGTTTTTGCCTTTGTCCAAAAACTGGCAAAGTTATTGCACCAAAAGGTTATAAGAACATTTACCAGACATATGCTGGTAATGAGTAAGCAACATTAACTGTGCTGATAGTTTTCTCTACTGATGGGAAGCTTTTTGAACCGATGGGAGTGTTCTTATACCTATGTCCTCAAAGGACATTGTACAAAGTATGCCCCATCTTGGATTCTTGTGAAAAGCGAGAGCGGTTGGATGCGCAGTGAAACCTTTAATGAATATGTCGCTAATTGTGTCCATAAACGCTTACTGGCAGATCAAGTAAAATGTCCAGTAATATTATTTGTTGATGGTCATAAATCGCATTTGACGTTGGAGTTGAGTGAATTTTGCAGCAAAGAGCAAATTATTTTATATGCATTACCACATAATACAACTCATACTATGCAACCAGCCGACGTTAGTATTTAAGCCTCTCAAATCTGATTGGAAAAAGACTGTTTGTGAATGGCAAACTACAAATCTTGGACAATTACTCACGAAAAGAAATTTTCAGCCCTCTTTTTAATGATTGCATTACGAAAAATAAAGATATGGCGACAACAATCAGGAATGGATTTCGCAAATGCGGACTTTATCCCTTGAATGTTGAATCCAAGTGCTGTCGATTTCTCAAAATGC
The DNA here is from genome assembly GCA_948107695.1 of Meliscaeva auricollis. Taxonomy (NCBI): domain Eukaryota; kingdom Metazoa; phylum Arthropoda; class Insecta; order Diptera; family Syrphidae; genus Meliscaeva; species Meliscaeva auricollis. The sequence continues at coordinate 51,747,299 of OX403616.1, read as the reverse complement.
GTGAAGAACACAGCTGAAAACCCAGTAATTGCTGAAGCTCCAAAATCGATGGAATCCTTTTCAGTGGATAAATTTAAAATTACTGCTGAAGTGATTCAAAGCCTCTCCGAAAAATTGAGTGCCATTGGCGTTGAAGTTAAGTCTGTTTTGGATATTATTGCTGCAGAAGCTTCGAAAGCTGACAAAAAGTACCATCACCAAGCGATCTTGACATTACTATTAATCCACATCTAGTTGAAGGAAACTTTAATGACTTAAGCGTTGGGGTTTATTGTCTAAAGAATAATGTCACTTTAGAAAAGGAAAAAGAAACAGCGACCAGCTCAAACGTAAATCCGGGCAATGACGATGTTTCACAACAGTCTCCTGAGCGAGTTCCTATTAGAAGTTCTGAAGTCGCTATAGCAATGACTCCATCGACAAGTGCACAGTGTCTTGGAGGTTTGGCAACAAACAAAGACAGTTTTTCTACATCTACATTAAACGTACCGTCCCCATCAAGATCAACCATTTCTCCGCACTTCTTTTATCCTAAGTTATATGTATTTGACAAAAAAAGAAGAATTAGAGAGAATAAAACGCCAAGTGTAATTTCATCTGAGGCGTGGAGAGAAATGTATGCCAGCAAAGAAAAAGAAAAACAAGAAAAAACCGAAGCGATTCAAAAACGGAAGGCAGAACGTTTAGAAAAGAAGGAAAACAAAACAAAAAAGATCAAAGAAAAATGTCAAGAATGTGGCGGCGAACTGCAAAGCGATGTTGAAGACGATAATCTGAATAATATTGGGTGTGATACGTGCATTAGATGGTTTCACCTTAAGTGTACCTCCATGGCAAACCTAAACTACAAAATTGCAAGCACAAAAGATTTTATTTGCAACCATTGCTGTGATATTTTACCATAAATATAGTCTAAGGAGCGAAATTTGTGCTTGATTTAAAATTAATTTTAGGAATATTTTGCAATTATCTCTTTATTGTTTTACTGAATTTAAAGTCTGATTTTTGTATGTTATTTTATCTTATTATTATTTTGAATTATGTTTTGTTCCTTTTAAAATATGCACCTAGAAGTAATCTTAAGATTAAGTTAGGTACAAAGTGGACTGAATTTAAGATATTTGATTTATTTATTATTAATTTTACGAATATTGTTAACAAATAAGTTTTTTTTTTATTTACTGAAATTGAAGTCTGAATTTTTTCTTTTGTTATAGTTTTTTTTATTTATTTTGAATTATTAATTTACTAAACGTGCACCAAAAAGTGTTCTTAAGTTTAAGTTACCTAAGTTTAAACTAAACTAAATATAAAACGATTACCAAACTGCGTACTTTTACAAGTATTCTATATTCTGTTCTATAAAAGTATAAAATACTTTTTTTATGAATTCCTTTTTATTTTGTTTTTATTAAATTAAATTACTTTTAATGTTCTTAATGTATTGGCTTTGTAAAATTGTCAACAAAAATGTGATTTAAAGTTAATTTTGTTTATAAAACTAAATTCATAGATATTTTATATCATATATGAACAAATAATTGTAAGACATGTGAATAAATCTTACTTTTCCGTATAAAACTAAATAAAAAGTTTAATTACTAAAAAAAAAAACGAGTTGATATGAAATTTTTGGTGTTCGGGTTCTGAAACCAAACCTTTTCTTTGGAGCTCTGATAGTAAAAAAAAGAGATAAAGTCAACGTACAGATTAGCGTAAGTGCCTTTACCTACATACACAAATTTTTAACAAAATCGTTAGAGCCGCTTTCGAGAAAATCTTAATAACTCAAAACCGTTATATGAGAGTGGAGAAGTGTACAGATGGACGCACAGACCGACGGACGGCATGACGAAAACTTTTTCGGACTTCTCCATCATCGTTATGTTGGTTTTAATTAAAACTCAAATTTTTTTTTTGACATGAAACCAATACTTGCCCTATAGAGCAAGTAAAAACATATAGGTACTTAGGTACCTACCCCAACTATTAAAAAAAATACTTGCAATAACTCACAGAGGAAAGCAATGAAAAAAAATATTTAGGTAGGTGTGTACATATATGTTACATCTTATTTTCTCTCACAACATGAACAAGAACAAAGACCTTCGGCTTCCCACATGTTTTCCCTCTCTCCATATAGGTACCTATACACACTAGACCCAATAACCACTTGAGCCATCCTCTCCCCAAATTCATAAAAAAGCGTTACAATTACGTCATAATGAATACCACATAGAAATCCGATACAAGAAAAAAAACACTATGTCCCTATGTTGAATAAACATTGTTGAACACATCCAACAGAACGCACCCGATTGAACGCATCCATTTTTCTTTTTTTTTTTGCTTCTCCAATTTCAAGTTTGGCGGTCCAACGGATTTTATATAGATTGTTCTCGAACGCATTTTTACAATAAATTACTATAGTCTATAAAGTCTTTTCTTTTTTTTCAATACCCTACCACTTCTCATTCTGTTCATAAAAATACTCGCAAAAATCAAACACCTTTTTAGAAGCGAAATATCTACGCACATTTTATTCACACGAATCTAATAATCATACTCGCCACTTCGCCAGTATCAATTAATGTAAAAATGCGTCTTAAAAAAACTAAACCACAAAGTTTAAATGGGAAAACAACTTCCGAAAAGAGAAGGAGCCAAATAGAATGAAATCAAAATGAATTTGTTGCAATCCAACCGTATGACCATGATGAGTTTATTCAAGATGAATTGGACATGATGAGTTGTCGCATGATGACTTGTGCCATGATTGTTTGCGTCGGCCCCACAAATTACAAAACATTGTACTGTCCACATGTTTGCAGACGACACGTTCAACTTTATCTGAATTTCAAATTAGACGCGGTTCTAAATGCTATCCAAAGTATGATACCATGATTTAGAGCTCATTCCACAGTATTAAACACAATTTGTCATTAAATCCAGCGAAGTCAAAAACCATTTGTATAGGTACCTATGCAGGAGAAAAAAAGATACTTCTTCTTTTCCATCTATGAAACTTGGTCAGTCTCCTATACAATACGTCTCAAAAGTCCTTAACCTTGGAATAATCTTCAATGATACTCTTACGTGGACTGATCATGTTTAAGCTACAATTGGGAAGGTCTAATGTAAAATGTCAAAATCGCTATTATTGCACGGCTGTGAGATCTTTTGCTGTGTTTATAATAATTTAGCCAGATACGTATTCAAAAAACGTTTATTTCACCATATATCAGCTTTTTCAGAACCCTCATACTTTTTTACAGTATAAAGCAGACTCAACAACCAAACTATTTATACAGTAGACTAGATTTTGCAAGTTCTAAAAGGACAAGTATATTAATTCAACCCAGGTTCTATGGTTTGCAATCGGAGCTCTCATTTTTCGTTCATAACACTCTTTTATGGAACTCATTACACATCACACAAGAATGAATCTTTTTAAAAATAATATTACTCATTCACTTGGCCAGTGATACTTAAGTAGATTTTATTTCATTTATTTATTTTGAAATTTTACCCACGTTATTGTTTATTAACTATGCAACAATTTATTTTACTTTTGTTTGGTTTTATTTTTTTTTTTTAATTTTAAACTTTTTAAAAAAATGTTAAACTATAATTTTATTTGCTTATTTATATATTTTAATTAATCCGAATTAATTTATTTCGTAATTTTTGTAAAGCATTCACTAATTTTAAGATATTTTCTTAATGTGAAATCATTTTTGATTAATAAATAATATCAATATACGAAGTATATAAGTATACGAAGTAAAAATCAACTAGTTTTTGGAATGAAAAATTTGCACTACAAAGCTAGTCAATTCTAACTGTCATATTTGACAGATGTAAACATATGAAAACAGAAATATTTGTGTTCTAAGAACTTTGAACAAAATTTCTTATTTTTTTAATTATAAATTAAATAAAATCAAATAGATACCTATAAGATGAGTGATTCGGATTCAATGTCGTACCTAATGGTTCCATTATCCACAGTCAATTTCATTTTTAAATTATTTTTTCACCAAAATCAAATAAAAAAACAAAACAAAAACCAAAACAAAAATTTTTTTAACAGCTGATTTTGAAATGTCAACTATCTTTGAAGCCGAAATTCTTACACTACGTCGGAGGGGAAATTTCATATATTTTTTAGTAGTTGTCAGCCAATCAAAATGAGTTGACTACGTAGTCACTAGATTAGTGAATGCGCCAATTGACTATCAATCAACTTTGAAAAAAATATAACCAGTTTACAAATTTCAAAAAAATATAAATTAGCCAGTTAAGGTTTTTTGAGATCTCATAGATTTTTTCTTGGAAGCAGCTGAAAAACGAAAACAAATATTTTTTCTGCTCAGTTTTTGAAATGCAATTTATTTAGGAATCCTGTCCAGGTTGCTGAGATTATTGAGCGCTCAGAGATTTCAGAAACGTGAACTGGGTACAAAATGGACAAAAGCTAATGATATAAATTTTTAGCCAAAAACAATGTGTCTGCCCAGCTTACTTCAATAATTTTCTAATAATTTTTTAAACAAAATCATAAACCATAAACCATAATAATAATTCGATGGCTCTGGTTTTGACAGAGTTTTATGAACATTTTCTTCAGTTTTTTTTTTTTAATTTAAGAACCTAAACCCTAATTTTGAATAAAAAATTACGTTTTAGCCAGTTAAATTTCCTACACTGTGGGTCGAGAAATGTCTTTGTAATGCAAGTAGTGTACAAAATATTGCTTTTCAAAACTTGCTAAATTTTCGGAATTGAATTTTTTTAAGTTGTTTGGGTATGGAGTGCGCTTCATAGACTAATCTCTATTTTCCATTTCGAATAGAAGATGTACAAATGTGCAATTCAGAAAATAAATATTTCAATACAAAATTCCAAAGCTAATTGTTAAGCAATAAATTATGAAACATTTTCAATAAAAATTTCGCGATGGTCCGGGAAGAAAAAAATAAGTGAATAAAAAGAGTTAGGTCTTTAGTTCTTCAATAGATCGAGATCACCTTGTTTCTCTCTTAAATTTTTGTTTGGTCCAATTCGATCCCGGGCTAACTCGACATGTTTGGTGAGTTAACTCCGGGAATTTTGTTTAAAGCATGTGAAAAATGTATTTCAGAATTTAATTTTTATTAATATTTGACAGTTTTTCTGCGGTAACTTTTTATTGGAAGGACCTGTACAAAAATGTTTTAAAATAAAGATTTAGAAAACATATTTTTCAGCAAAAGTAGACAAAATAATACTCTTCGGCCAATAACGGCCGGGAAAATGGAATAAACGCCTTTTTCAAAACGGCGGATGACGCATAACTTACATTTGTTCTAATTTTTTGATCATTGAATAAGTTTTCTCCACAGTAACTGATGCTTTTGAAAGAATGGTCAACATCGTAAGCCAGAATTCTTAAGATACCTACCAACACAGCCCGCCTGGCTACGTGCCCGAAGTACTTACAAACCGATATACTTCCTCCAATTTCCAAACATAAAAATACATTTAAAAGAAACATAATTACATATTCAGAATATGAACTTACAGCTCTCTATCATCATTGAACATATTTGTGTGTCGTGAGGATATGATTCAAACTTCATTGCACATGACAGCACCAAAGTTAATCTGTAAAATAAAAGATATTATTGAGAAAAAAAAATTTAATTAGGGTATAGACTGACAAGGGTCGGAAATCTGTGGTTGTGGTACGCTTAATTTACTATGTTTAGTTTTTTATAAGGCTTGGCCTAAGTGACTAACGAGTAGAGATACATATTATACAAATAAAAAATGTGCTCTACTTTTAATTAGGGTTATCCACGAAATCATTGGCACTTTAAGAGTATAATCACCAATTATTTGGTTCATTGTATCAGTAAAAACTTACAAAATAATTAATTTATTAAAATTATTTTATAATACGCTAACAATTTAAGAAAAAACATGAAAATCTGTAATTTAATGCAGAATTATCAAAAAAAGTTTAATTTTCAAAAAAAAATGAAAAGCTGGAGTGAAATCGTTTAAGATGATTTTTGATAGTTGACAGTCAAAATCAAGAAAATCGGTCTGTGTAAGATGATTTGACTATCATATTTTTGTGACTTTTTCTGTTGACACTTATTTTGCTATCATTTTTAAAAGAAATTCCAATATTTTGTCTAACAGAGAAAAAGCGGCCACTAAAAAAATAATATTACTAAATAGTTTTTATCCAAGAATAATTTCTTATTAAAAAAGAAGAAATACTTACAAAAAATAGTTAGGTCATAGCTGGGAATTGAAACCCCCGAGCACGTCGAGGTTAGCTGTCGAGCACTGTTTTTAAAATTCATTTTTATTTTTCTTCATCTTATAACTATCTTAAAGCTAGACAAAAATTCATAAAAACTAGCCTACTTATCCATTACTTATATCTAACTTACTGGGCCTATACGGGTGCTCTAAATTAATAGCTGTCGAGCACCTTACCCCTGGCCTACCGAAATATAAAAAAAATCGGCGACAGTTTAGGTATAAATGCTAAATTCGATTTTTTGTGTATTTTTCAAAGTGATGCCAATTACTCAAACATTTTTTACGCAGACCAAAAATTTTATTTGATCACTTTTGATTTTCATAAATGTTACAATCAACAATCATCTTAGCCGATTCCACCTCAGGTTTTTTTTTTTTTTTAAAGAGAAAAATTTGGACGAAAAAGCCCACAGCGCTTATGGAAGGAACCCTATGCTTTAAATTAAAGATCACCAATACAACCTTCTGTGAACTTCTTACTATAACAATCACAACTTTGCAATTAAAAAATCAATCAAATCAATTCGACTACGCGTTCATTCCTTGCTTCTTTCCTTTTTTCCCTTATAGACTTTCAAAGGCGATCTGGAATGAAAATGTTTTTTTTTTTCCTTCAAACATAATATCACGCGTTGCCAAGATGGGTTATTTGTAACTGCAGTATGTTTTTCAATGCAACATTTTTCTTGGAATCAATTCACACTAAATATTGCACAAATAAATAAAATAACGAGAGAATAAAATAAAATAAATGATATTAGTATTTTAAAAAAGTTTGTGTCAATCTTATTATAAAAATTTGACTTATAACGGCAGTGAAAAAATTTTATATTTTCTTTGCCAGATACGAGTTCGTCAATGATGGCAACGCGAACGGAGAATTGTGGATAGGGTTTTTTTTTATAATGTAGTTTCAATTCCAGAGAATTTTCGTTATCAGTTGTGTTAAAAATTGTGCGCTAAGACTGAAACCGGGTGTTTTTGTTTTAATGTGAACAGTTGTGAAAGTTTGATTTTGTTTTATTAACTCGAAAGTTTAAAAATTGGAAAACATTATTTTAAGTGCATTTCGTGCGGCAGATAAAAAAGTTAAAAATCTAATGATCGGTTTTTTCGTCTTCCAACAAACAGCAAGTTGTAAGTTATGTGAATCTTAATATATGTATGTATTGTTACGAATGTAGGAGCGAACACACCCAGGCGAAAAGACACATGTAGGTCTTTGGTTATGATTAAAAACTAAAGCTCTGAAAGCTTTCATCCGAACGTCAAAGTTTCGAACTTCGAACGGAACGAAGTGGAACGGAACAAAATCTGTCTATATTTGTCTCTATCTGTCTGTGTGTATTTGTCTCTTTTACTTAACGAAACTGGAGATCTCTGCATCCTTCGAGAAGAAATGAGAGGAGTATAAATACGAGGTCGGAGAATTAGATCAGGACATTTTAATTTTGACAGTGATAAAGATATGTGGTTGTAAAAGTGTAATTTTGAAGTGTTAGTTCTTGTAAATTGTAAAGAGTAATAGTGAAACCGTTTGTTATAGATAAAAGTGTATGTTAATTTGGAAAGTAAATAAAAGTGTATAGTAAAAGTAGAAATAAGTTTTATTTAGAACCCAGAAAACATTACAGTATCTATTCTGTGGCAATAAGGAAAAACAACTTGAGTAATTTAAGTACGATTGCTGCAACAATATTATTCTTGAATTTTAAGTGAAATATTATATCCGGGTAAGAGTGTTCCACCTTATAAAACAATTTAATAAAAATACAAAAAGAGTCAAAATAAGCAAAAGTTTATAAATGTTGCTCATTTGAAAAAAAAATATAATGTTTTAAGAAAAAAATAAAAAGTGAATAAAAAAACCTTTGTTTAGCCAACCAACCTGTGTCGATTTTCCTTCTCTTTCCTTCCTTTCAGTTTCTCATTGCCATCTATTTCTATTAACTGTGTGAACTGATAAGGGAATTTTGCTGAGTTTCCCTATTCATTATTAGATACACTCTGCTCGAAACAAACTTGGGATTGTTAAACTTAAAACTTCTTTAATTTATTCTTTTTCAAGTCTTTTCGGTTAGGTAGGACATTCTTAAATGTCTAAGTGCCGCACCGTCACTGGGTATATGGTCAAAAAATGAGGGAGAGATATAATATGTAACTTAAAACTAAATAAGGTACAAATAAGTAATTGGTATAATACTCAAAATAACTTTGCATAGGTTGGTAATAAAGAACGGGTGATGCTAAACACTTAACATGGAATGACAGAGTGTAATTAAGTAGTACAATTCAAGTTCATGTTTAATATATAACACATCTAAGCGACTGCTCGGCTCGTAGGAAATAAGGGGCATCACTTTTAATTTTTTGACTGGACTATATGATCAGACCAAAAGACATTAAGATTTGAATTAAAATTGGCAACTTAAAATACAAAAAAATACGCTTAAAAAGACAAAAAGATCTAGAAAACAAACATAAATCACAACTTACTTGGACATGTAAAGAAGAGTTTTGTCGTGATAAAGCCATAAATAATGGTTGGGTATACTCATTTCATGAAATGTAACTTTTTTTGCATTTTTAAAAAAGCTATCTGGCCTCCATATACTATGCAACCAGTCTACATCCAGTATCCTATATTCATCACTCATATTTTCTGGAAGACGAAGACGTGGATCTCGCCAACTTTGAGCTAGGAATATGTCAGTGACATATGTCTAAAATAAAAAAAAAATTAATTGAATTTTAACTCAATGTTTAATACCTACCATTGACTCTTCATTAATTGAATCTAATGATAAGACTGTAACATGAAAATATACAACAGTTGGCTGTCCTAAAAGTTTTGGAGCTCGATTCTTGTCGTAGTTCTTGGTGGGAATTGGCAAGATATCTGGAAGCGAAAGGCTCGTTTCATAGTGTAATACAATCTCAGCGCTCTCTGTATTATCTATTGTAATATTACTGAAAGATATAATAAGATATACCTACTATTTACTCCCAGCTTAAACATGTTTAAAAAAAAAATAATAACATATTTTTTCAGCATCAACGACCTTATTGTCAATAAACATTAGAGAATATTGTCTGTAGAATATTATAGTCGTTTTTAATTCAACACTAAGTAACTACGCAGTGTTTCATTTTATTCCAAAACAAAAATAAATTAGGCTACTCAGCATTTTTTCGTTTTTGTTTTGCCAATAAAATGAAACACTGAGTAGCTACTCAGTGTTTAATAAAACACGGATTATATCAAAAAATCTTATAAGATCATTGACAGGGGGTTCACAACAATATTGGCTCTAAAAACTTATTTATCTTAGTCAGGTATAAGACGGACTGCTTGTATTTTAAATCGACATGAGCAGACCAGGAGACAAACGAAAAAAATTATCGATTTAAAGCTGCAACGCTGTGGAATCCAACTAAAACACCTGTTATTTGTAATTTTCGTTTTTTTTTTCAGAATTTCGCCCAAATGTCATTTGACTTAGTTTGTAAGAACTGTTATGTCTGTCTATAGGGGGGTTCAAAAGCCGAACATGTTCGACAACATGATCGAGAACATGGCTCGAGAGAAATTAAAAAGTTTTTATTTCCAGCTAACCTGAAGTTGTTTTTCCGCTCATATCGACCAGAATATATCTAACAAAGATTAGGGACACTCTCCTAACGGCCGAAATTTGAAATAGAATCCGTAGCGTGCCTTACGTCGACGTTTTCAATTGACAGCTCGATAAAATACACACGTTCTTATGAGAAGCGGCCCATAAGAACGGAAGCAAAGGAAAAAGTTGCCGAACTTTCAACTTCATCGACAATGGGTTCGTTGACGGAACGGACGCAACGGATTCTAAGGGTTGTCAAATTAAGTTTTTAAAAGCGACACCAAACTATCTGTCATTTGCTAATGTATTTTTTTCTTCCCCTTTTTAGAGTGTTCCTACTCCTTGATAGGAACCCCCTTATTGTAAGCAACAACAACAATCTTGTAGTTCAACCACTCTGATCTCTATAATACACTAGATAGTGTATAGGGATGTTGCCGAATCTGTCAAATGCATAAATGACAGCCACCACTTTGCCATAACCGACAGTTATGAGGGATTGCCTCCGTTTGACAGATTTACGAACCACGTTTGACCGAATTTACATTTGACCGAACACGATCGAATAACGGATTGAACGAAAAATCATACTTTTCCTGACGCACTGGAATAATACTTTTTAATTTTCGTAGCCATCCCTTTTATTTTGGAGACACGATTTCATAAGACTCAAAGGAACGAAGCAAAAACAGAATTCGTCGTTCAAATAAAAGAATATAAGCCAGTGTTTTTTTTTTTTAATTCTTTAGTTGATTCAATTCGCTCAGTCATTTCACATTCAGTCAACTAACACGGACGTGTGTGCGGATAAATATTTAATTTTAAAAACCATTCTGACATCTACCGCAATAAAATTGATGTCAGCTACCTGAACGGATTACAGAATCCATTAGCACTCTAAGCGCCTTTGTGAAGGATTTCCACTCCAAATACACAGAAACCCAACCAGCAATAATGAGGACAACAAGGAAGACGAGTCAACCTTAGCCCAACCACCAACTCCCATGGAAGAAGGGCCAACCCTAGCAACCACGAAGAAGTCATTAAGGATCAGGCCCAAGAAGGTGGCTGATGGACCAATGATTTGCATTACAGGGGACGAACTGGAGGACTTCGCTTAACTCGTTATACAGCCTGGAAAAAAAGGACAGCATTCAATCTCTTCCTGAATAGAAATAAACCGGACATCGCCCTCATCAGTGAAACGAAAGTCACCAGGAAAAACAACATCGCCTTCCACAACTACAAGGTTATTAGAAGTGACAAGAGCGAGGGTAAGCGTGGAACCGCTCTCTATCTCCAACAACAAACTCATCCACTATGCCAGCAAAGTGTCCATCCCCAGCCTTAAATGCTTTGATGCCACCACGGTCACAATCCAGCTGGAAAGAAGTGAAACTCTCACCATTGTCAGTGCCTACAGAAACCACTTTTTGAAACTAGATGGGATAAAACACGATCTGCGAGTCTTCAGCCAAACCATCGGCAGGAGCACGTATGGAATCATCGGAGGTAACTTTGAAGCCAGCCACCAACGGTGGATGGACACTGAAGAGAACATTTACGGAAGCACGATTGTCGACTGGCTAGACAGCAATAGTGACCAGCATTGCTTGGTCATTATATCCCAACCCAAGCCAACCTTCCCACGAACCCCGTCAACACTGGACTTCTTCCTGGCAACTTCGAAACTGGTATTCGTGCTACCAGAATTACGAAATTACGTCTGTACGACTCTCTCCAGTGACTCGGACCATGAAGCTGTATTGCTGTCTTTTTAATCCTGCAACACCAGATATTCACCACCGGCCAACCCGGGGAGTACATTAACTACGCTAAGCTCGACGCCGATAAGCTACAGAGAGACGTCTATGACCGCCTCATCATTCCCTTAGTTAACAGGAACCTTCTCAATTCCGAGATAGACACATCTATCGAGGAACTAGAAGAAGTTGTCTCCGGTGCTCTTGGGAACCAAAAGCGACGTAAGACTTCACTGGTCAGATATCAACATCTTCCTGCTTACATCCAGAATCTCTGCCACCATAGACAGAGGCTAAGAAAGCGGCTGCAAAGGATTCATCGAAGAGAGCTAAACACCCGACACAATGACTATCAGGCCATACTGAGTGAACTCAACACTTCAATGACATCCAGTACCAGAAGAGACTCCATGTCATCAAACCAGGACCATACACTTTCAAGAAGATCAACAGCTTCTTGGGAAACAAGCCTTCTATGCCAATATGCCAACGAGGACAAAACCAAGGCCTTTGCGGATTACTTCGAAGACCATTTCCAGCCCAACCCACTCGCCGACCCCGTATTCTTATAGGAAGTAGGCCTATCCATCCAGCGTGCGCAGTCGTTCCAGGAGAACAATAGGTTTATTGACAATAATCCAGCCAGTGATCCTGTCTCCAACACTGAGTTAACCACTCCCGAGGAAATCCAGGACATAATCAACCGGAACCATACGAAGAAGTCTACAGGCCCAGACAAGATCTCCAACTTTGTGCTAAAAAATATCCACAATCGGTGATGATTTTCGTGGCAATACCCTTGAACAACTGCATCAATAACTGTTACTTTCCGACCAAACGGAAACTGGCAAAAATTGTCGCTATTCCTAAGAAGGACCACCGCAACGACCGACGTCTCTGGATATAGGCCCATTTCTCTGCTATTGGAAGAACTTCTCCTTGGACGGCTGAAAACCTTCTCCAACGACAACAACATAATTCCAGACAGGCAGTTTGGATTCCGGGAAAACACACCACTCTTCATCCCCTGCTAAAACTCCAGCGAGACGTTTCCCTTTCGCTGAACAATCATTAAGTAACTGTCGCATGCTTTTTGGATATCGAAAAGGCATTCCACAGGGTTTGGATACAAGGACTTATCCATAAATTGTATCTACTCCAATTTCCATATAATTTAATCAAAATCATTAATAATTTCCTTCATTTCAGACCTTTTTTCGTCCAAATAGGAAGCTGCCAGTCAACAACAAGAATCATAAGAGCTGGAGTTGCGCAAGGATCCAAACTAGGACTATTCCTCTTCAACGTCTTCTTCTCGGACCAACCTCGTCCCGGGAACGTAGAGAGCCTTTTGTTTGCTGGCGATTCCCTTGCAAACGCCAAGTCTATGTCCTCGACGATAGCAGCCAGAAGAGTAGAAGCCTACATCCATCGCCTATTTGAATTTTACCATCGATGGAACTTCAAAGTAAACTCCGTAAAATTGGAGCTAGTATGCTTCAGACGACCATGTTAACCAGGAAGAGAACGCTCAGCCAAGCACTGCAGAAACACCACCATCAACCTTCCCGATGGAGTGCAGCTAACCACCAAAACCGAGGTCAAATACCTTGGAGTCAAATTCACCGAGCTGTTCCGGTTCCACCCCAACGTAACAGCCGTTGTGAGGAAAGCAAACTTTCACTTTCACCGGATCCACCCACTGATACGGAAAAGGAACGGACTCAGCCAGAAGACTAAGCTACTACTATACAAGCAGCTCATAAGGCCTGTCATCACGTTCAGCTTTCTAATCTGATTCACGGCGTCTAAAACGTACATGGACAAACTGGCAATCCTTGAAAAGATGATCCAACGAATCTGTACAGGAATGAATTTCGACAGGTTACGAAGAAAATATCCCAGCAACAAGAGACTTTACGATGAAGCGAAGCTCCTCCAAATCGACAGATACCTTGTCCATTCCGCAAGAAGATGTCTACAAAATCTGGAAAATCATCCCAACCTAAAGATAGGAAGCACCATTCTATTCTATATCGATTCTATGCTGACCTTGGGTCAGCTCACTACCGTGGTGAAAGCCACGTTCGTTCCTTTCAGAATAAATATTTTATTTGAAGAGATTCAGCTTGCTTACAATGTTTTAACTTTTATTTTTATTTATTTACATATGTATTTTAGGTGGGATTTATTTGTCAAAAATATTTATTATTGGATTGCAACAAAAAAAAATGAGAAAATCACGATTGAAGTTCTCTCTTATCAAAAAATAAAATGCAAAAGTTTGACATGGTGTGTGATTGAAATTTGAAATGTTAATATTTCAAAATCTATGCCATAGATTTTGAAGAATGAAGTCAGAAAAGAACACTGATAAGAATATTGAACTAGAATATTTACTTGAACTTTCGAAATAAAATGCACGACTGGTGGCACGTACTTGCTCTTATAGATAAAGTTACTATACTATATGCTGAGCCTTTTTAATTAACAATTTGTTGATGCAGTTTTAGAAAAAAAATTAAAAATGCATAAAATTCGATTTTCAAATGACTAAAACGGCCCCAGAAGTGGTGTGTAAAGTAGAATATTGAGTTCTTTAGAGAATTTAATGCTTTGACAGAGGTAAAAACTTTTTACCTAAAATTTTTTTTTTAAACCAAAAACTTTTTTCTTAAAAACATTTTTTTCAATATTTTTACAAAATTTAGCCAAAAATTTAAATATTTTTTGCCTAATACTTTTGGAAAAGTTGAGCAAATCTCGAATAGTATCAAAAATTTTAGGTCAATCGCTACTCCGCCATTTTTTCCAATGCAATAAGTCTTTGAAATCGAAAAGACTTTTCGGTTAATCGTGATTCGATCAAATGTTTTTCGGTGAAAAGTAAAAAATATGATTAAATTAATTTTTGTTCATAATATAACACTATAAACAATTTCTCTACTATGATGAATTAATTTTTGTTCATAATATAACACTATAAACAATTTCTTTACTATGATTTCGAGTGATAAACAGATTTCAGTGTCGTCAAAGTGGGATTTTGACGTTTACATTTTATAAGCTAAAAAGCTCCATTCCAGAGATCATTCATTAAGGAGATCAAAAACCAAGCTGCAAATCGATTTGCCCTATAAGCTCCTAGCTGTGGTGAATCCCCTCATGTCTTTATAGTGTGCGTGGCTTCTTTTACTTTATTGAAAAATGAATTTAAACTTTATAAAAAAATGAACAAGAATAATTAATATGTTAATTAAGTAATTAAATTTATAATATAATTATAATTAAAGTTGGGCTGTGTGTTCTTTGCCGTTTTGCTGGTGGTCCCGAAGAGGTAGAAAGTAAAAAAAGTGTCGTAATCTTCATATTCATCGCCATGAGCTTCCTTACCTACATAGCATTTTTCGCACACTCTTACGTAGTGCTTTGTGCATGTAGCTGTACAGCACATGTCGCAAATCGCTGTTGTCTTATTATCTTTATTTTCAGATTTACAAGCTTTGCAACGTTGTTTCAAATTGCAACATAGTTACTGTTTCAATCCCATATGATATGATATGATGGGACAAAATATCACAAATAAACAAAACAGAGAAAATTTTGCGAAGATTCTCAAGCCGATAAGTCGACATCTTGTAATATAGGAAGGCATTTCAATGCTCCAACCTAGTTTCCGTACGACGAACCTTGTAAATTTTTGTTGGATCCTTTCTAATCTATTAGAATAAGTGTTGTAGTATGGGTTCCAAACGACACAACAATATTCCAAGATAGACCTAACATATGCACAAAACAGAGATTTAAGAGTGTAAGGGTCTGTGAAATCTGTTGAATTACGTTTAATAAAACCTAGCATGGAATTGGCTTTGGCAGCAATAAATTCAACATGCTTGATAAAATTAAGCTTATGGTCAAAAAACACACCGAGGTCTTTCTTTTCATTAACTCTTTCAAGAACAGTACTGCCAATTTTGTATTCGAAGCAAATTGGGGAGTAAAATCGACAAAAAGAAAAACATTGACATTTGGAATCATTTAATAATAATTGATTTTTCGTACACCATTCCGTAAGGCTGTTTAGGTCATCTTGCAAGCAAGGCAATCAGACAAAAAAAAGCATCTAAAAAACTTTAGGTCGTACGCAAACAAAAGACGAAAAGAATTTAAGATAACATCTGGCAGGTCGTTGATGAAAACAAGAAAAAGGAGTGGTCCAAGGTGACTACCTTGTGGCACACCTGATGACACACATATGGGAGAAGACAGAAAGTTGTCAATAGTTACAAACTGAGTACGTCCTATAAGGTAAGATGCCAGCCAATTCAAAACATTAGAATGAAATCCGATTTTTAAAAGTTTGTTTAATAGAATTGAATGACTGACTCTATAAAAAGCCTTTGCGAAGTCGGTATAGATCACGTCAACTTGATACCCTTTCTCGAGTTTATTAAGAACAAAATTAGAACAAATAGTAGTTGGTAGTTGTTGACCTACCGGAAATAAAGCCATGCTGGAAAGGTGATATTATTTCCTTTAGCATAAATGAAAATTTGTCACAAATAAGCTTTTCAAAAAGTTTTGGAATCGTTGACAACTTACAAATTGGGCAATAGTTTGAAATTTCCTGCTTGGGACCTGATTTGTGAATTGTTATTATAAATGATTTTTTCCAATCAGAAAGAAAATCACCTTTAGAAAGAAAGCTATTAAAAATGTAGGAAAGAGGTTTTCAAAGTGATGAAGCACACATTTTCAAAACTAACAAAAAATACAGAACCATGCCTGGAAAAATTAATGTTTATACCCCTTATCGATTCTATAGAGAAAGACCATGCAAAATTCTAGTCAAATGAAACTTTTTTGACAGTTTTTAAGTTTTCAACGCGGCATTTTCAGAAATCCATAAAAAATAAAAGAAAAACGATTTTTTCAGGATTTTAGTAATTTTGAACTAAAACCCTAGTTTTAAAAAAAGGATGTTTAACGACCAATTTCTTGACAAACTTCTAAAATCAGTTTAAAACTATTATTTTTATCTGTCAGTTTTTCTTAAGAAAAAAATAATAAAAATGAAACACTTTGAGTTTTAATTTTTCTTAAATCGAGATTTAAGAGCTAGAGCTAGAACTTTGTCAAGAAATTGGCAGGAAGTCAAACAAATTTTTTACATATTGAGCCAGGAAATATATTCTTGAAGCGATATACATACATATATGTATATACATATAATTTGTTTAAATTATGTAAGATTGGAATTTTCTGAATCTAAATCTGGTTTCCGAAAAAATGTCGTAAATTTATTTTTTATTGATTTTAATTTTTGATTCTTCAATTTATAGTCACATTTTAAACTGTAATGTAAAAAAAGTCACCATAACTTTAAAAATTCCGTAGTTTTTAGGATGTACACTGCATCCAATTTCTAAACTCTTGATGCTGGCCAAGTTAATTATGGTGTAAAGAAGGCAGTAATCAGAGAAAACCCAATAAAAAAGGATATTTTGTGCTTTTCAAGAGGACTGATTTTTATGGATTTGTCAACATTTTTTTGAGGAATCCAGAAATCATACAAAAAATTTGGTAATTTTGTCTTAACTTGTTCTATATTGACGGTTTTAGCGCAAAATGTTTATATTTTGGACTATGCACCAAAAACAATAAAAAAAAAAACAATTTTTTGTAAGTTTTTCAATGATTTCTCATGTTTTCCGTGATAAATTTTGTTGGGTAACTTCAGATTCATACTCAACATCCCAAAAAACATAAGGCATTAAAAAGAATTTCTTCAGAACTTTCCACATCTAAAAACACTTGAATTGGACTACAGAGAGTAGTCCGGACAAATCCTTAACTTCAATTTGCAATATCTTTGCACAGAACGCGAATTTTTGAATGATTTCATTCCCATCTCATTAATAGTTTTATAATAAAGTATTTACCAGCAAAGAAATTCGACGTTAAATGTACCAAAAAACGAGTTTTTAACATCTTCATATTATTTTCAGATTCGTGTTCAGCAGTACAAAATCCTTTAGAAAAGTATACTTTGGTTTGAAGGCAATTTTTGTTGCAGACCAGTGTAATGTATGGTATACTTTTCTATGTGTTACCGTTGTCTTTGAATTGTTATTTTTTGTGTGAAATCATTTTTTTTTTTATTCTCCCCCTGCCTGAATGTTTATGTCAGTTTTATTCTTTTTTTCACAATAACACGTTCAACGAGTTTGATTCATCTTATGGGAAACATTCTAAATTTCTTAAATTAATTTTAATTTCTACTACTTGCTGTATCTTGGAAACTGTTCGCCCTTCAAAAATGAAACTGAGGAACAAAGTACGAAACCATACAATAATTTATAGTAAAAAACTATTGATTTATTGCTAAAAATGTCAATTACTAAAAAAGCGCACAAATTTCTTTATTTGGATTTTTAAAAAAATTGCGTTCAGTGCTAGAGCTAAAGAATAAGTAGGTATACTCGAAAACACACTAAAATAGGTTTAAGCAGATGATGTTTCTAGATTTTAGGTGTGTTTTTTTGTACGGCTGGGCGAAAAAAATTACTCGGGGCTTAAGGAAAACACTTGGCAGCATTGCAAATGAAATGACATAACAAAAATAAAAAAAAATGTTTCCAATATACCAATTGTTGAATTGTGTGCATTTTGTGTTTTAATAAATTCAATAACATATTTATTAAGAAATTTAAGAGCATTAAATGCACACACTTTAAAATTTAAATAAAACAATTTGTAAGAGTTAAGAAAAATAAACAATTTAATTTTTTTTTTCTACACCAAACGCCATCTTTGTGTTTTTATGTTCATACAATTAATCGATAATTTTGTTGTTTTCATACAATTACCGATAATATAACCCCCCCCCCCCCTTCAAAGAGTTTAGCCCCGAGAATTCTCCGGGCTTAGTTCCTTAGCCCGAGGGGCTAAGTTATTGTTGTATTTAACATGTAAAGGGCTTAGCGCCTATAATATTCTTAAAGGACCCTAGCAGTTCCTTATAAAATCTCATATATGAAAATCATTTCGCCAAGCACACATCTAAAATAGTGAAGGAATGGTTACTTTATGGTACACCTGAGCAACTAGAACACCCTCCGCAATCCCCAGACCTAAACCCCATCGAGCATTTGTGGGAGTATCTGGATTAGCAGATCCGAAAGAGGAACATAACAAGCAGAGAGTCACTAAAGTCAATTTTGGTTGAAGAGTGTCAAAAAATCCCAACCGAATTGTCAAGAAAGTTAGCAGAGTCAATGCCCAGACGCATTGACGCATTGATCTTTCCTCTGTGCCAACAGTTTGGCCACCGATGGTAAGCTCTTTTGAAGGACGATAGAAGTTGACCAAGTTGTTTTGAAGCAAGTCCCACACATATCTAAACGCAGCTAGCTTATCATGTTGGAGGCGAAAAACTCAAAACGTATAAATCTGCTTATCTGTTCAAACCGCTCTAAAAAGGATATTCTGGTGAAAAAGATCTTTTGCCTCCACACCATATGCTTTTCAGCAACAGCGTAAAATAATATGGCAATGTACTCAAAAATCTCATCCTCCGTTGTGTCATACGCATACCACCGACACATTACCTTTGGTTGGCTTGATAACCGATTGGCTTCATAGACTCTTTTTGCCTTTTTATGTGCTTTTCAGCACCATCGTAAAGTAATATGGCAACGTACGCAAAAATCTCATCCTCTGTTGTGTCATACCACCGACACATAACCTTTGGATTTGCTTCATAGACTTTTTTTGCCTTTTTATTTGTTTCGAGGACTATATTTTCAACAATGGTTGGGGAGATCAATGATTTGAAACTTTCAGTTTTTGGAGAAAATATTGTGGAACTTTAGGACCGTTATGGCTCAGAAAAGAAGAGCAGTGATAGATCGTCAAGAAGGCTTGACGATCTATCACTGCTCTTCTTTTCTCAGTTTCATCAGGCATTGACCACCAAACATCACTAAATTTCACATTTCGGGTCGTATATCACATTCCTCGATTAGGTGCAGCAAGTTCACTTTCAACCTCTTCATCACGGTGACGTCCTTCTTGTCGTTGTAACTCCACTTCAGCTTCTTATTCCATATCGAAACCAGCCTTCTGAATGTGTATGTCCAGCAAAGCTTCATTTTGATCGTAGTTGGGATCATCAGCATCTGAGAAATCGACACCATCATCACTGTCGTAGTCTTCAGAGTAATTTTGATGAACTGCTAACGCTTTATCCTCTTCTTTGTTTATAATTCGACCATAATTTTCGTCGAAAAAATCCTGCTTTTCATTAGTCAAATCCCTATTTGAAAATGCATTTAGCAGGAATAATATGCGGCTCATAATGTCATCCACATTGTGTATAATTTGGTTAGATATAATTTGTTCTAAAGTAAGTAAGAAAGATTGTAAGAAGTAAGTTCCATAAGGTATATATGGATACAAACAAACTTTACAATCAAAAATTAACTGAAAATCACTATTGGGTTTCTTGCTAACATAAACTAACTGACAGACTACTTAGTTGAAGCAATCATGCAATAAAAATCATGCCAAACTTGATGAAAATACCGCTTTAAAAACATAAAAGCCGTTGGAAAACAATAATTCTCATATAAAATTCTCATATAAAATGGACTGGGCACTGCGACCATATTCTACCCTAAATATCAACTAAATTAAATGAAAAAGTTCATTATCGTGTCCTTGGATACTGGATGCCTGGAAGTTAATAGCGTTTCAAACATTTTACAGAGCAATGTATACGTTTTTTTCGGATTTGAAAATTGAACTGAATTGAACCAAAGATATAACTAGGAAATGTAGTTTTTTTTTCTTGTTGGTATTAACATTCAAATACTATCTCTATTTTCGTCAGTACGCAAACAGACCTATTATGGAAGATCTCTGGTGTATTCGTTACTTACAGGGTGTCCTGTAATTAGCCAAGGAAAATTTAAGGGTTGATTCTGGGGTATATGCTAAGAAAAAAATTGTTCTATAGTAAGGTTCTATCAGAAATAATTATGTACAGATGTCGCATCTCTATACAAAAAAGTGACATATGAAACTGAAAACCAGCATTCCAAAAAAGCTTTTTATAAAGCTCTTTCTAATTTACAGCTCAGTGTGCACAAAAAACACTTCAAACTGTTTTTTGTCTCTTTTGTTCATCAAATTGGACTATATTTAACTAAATATCTGCTACTCACCATACACAAAAACATATACCAAAGCGATGTGCGTGAGTGAATAGTTGTCTTTGTCGGTGTGATATGCTTGAGCGCAGGGAGTTCATCACCGATGCAGTTGTTTTTGGAATCCCTCAACTGCCCGAGGAGGATTTACCTAAGAATAAGAAATACAGGAACGGGTGTTTGGCGAACAAAGTGAGGCACTTCACAAAGCAGTGTGAGTTGCACAAACACAAATGCATTTACACAGGGCCAGAGTGCAGTTGTACGGCAACTCGCAAGGCTCCAAGATTCATTTTATTTTGTTTTAACTTAACATGTTTATTACACATTCGATACCTCTCAATTCTCTTTTTGTTAAGTTCGCGTATTTTCACGAAATGCGCCCAATCCGTGTCAAAACGATTTTTATGGTTTTTGTCAGAAACACTCACCTGATTTGAATCTTGAAATTTAATAAAAGTTTGCAAATGCAACCCTTAAAAGTATTTTGTAGATGCACAAGAATAACATTCCCAAAATTTTTAAAATTAAATCAAAAATCTGTTAAAAATTACATAACTCGGCGCCAACAAGTTGCAGCGCCTTACCAAAACAAAACAAAAATTAGTGCGCCCCTGAAACTGAAATTCGTAATTTGACATGTTAATATCTAAAATGTGATTGGTTGAATCGATGAAAAAGTATACTTTTATTTTGAAGAAAAATATTATTTTGGTTGTTAATACTCATAAGAAAACAATTTTAAATGGTTCTAAGATATTTACTTTATGTTTTTAACATCACTTTGCATAACTTAATATTGCAAATAAAACAGTACGGAACTGTGGAAAATATAGTTAATTGTGCACTCGGCAAAAAGGCATCTTAATATCTAATTTTGACAGCCAACCCAAACAAATTGATGCCTCACTGCTATACACTGTAGATGTGATATACACCCATTCCTTATCTTCTTATTCTTTGGGATTTACATACCATGTTCAACGCGCTCTTCAATTCATTAAATATAGCATCGCTTACATTGAAAACCTGTTTTCGCACTAAGCCACGCAACAAAGCAGATGAACCAGACATCTTTCTTTAGTTTGCCAGTGCAGGGGAGAGACACAAATTGCTTAAAGCAGTCTCTGACTTCAAGAAAAACACACAACGTCAACTACTCTTGCGCGATTTTGGTTTTAATATTGATGCTGGTTGCAAAAAGAACGCATTTGTTAAAGAAAGCTTGACACCATTTATTCGTTCTCTTCTTAAGCTTGCTACTCGGATGAAAAAAGAAGGAGAGCCATCTGCTGTATACACAATGTCTGGTTCTGTGTATGTAAAAATTGGTAATGACGGGGAAAGCGCGTTAGTAGAAGATATTGGGAGTTTAAATGCTGCAGCCGAGGGACATCAATTGAGTAGTACCACTACAACCATAATATGATTGGCACAATTTTTACAAACATATAAATGTACATATATTTTAGTATTTATTATTTCTATACCTAAATCATCTTTCAAAGTAAAAGTAAATTTTTGTATTCTAACACTACATATATTTTTGTCGCTCTCTTTTTAAATTATTTATTTTTGTTACTCTTTTATTTTACCTAACTTGTTGTTACTCTTTGCATTTGTGACTCTTTTTCTGTTTTCTTTTATTTGTATTCTTTATAATGCAAATGCAATAAAATAGCATGTGTATCAATGGGCTTTTGGGTGATATGGTTTACAAAATGTTGAGAATTTTAAGTATGCAGAAAAAAGGCTTACATATCTGCCATTTAAATGCGCAGAGTATTGCGCCTAAATTGAACTTCGTTTGTTGTTTATAAATTCTAAGGTGGATGTGATCTGTATTTCAGAAACATGGTTTTCTCCAGAAATTACAAATAATGCTTTCAAGGTTGAAATGTACAAACTCATTCGTGCTGATAGAGTTGGTTATGGGGGCGGTGTTGGTGTTTATTTGCGGAGTAATATTTATTTTGAAGTTGTTTGTAAATCTAACATTAATGGTACATCTGAGTATTTGTTTCTTAAATTACAATGTGGAATTGAACAATTACTTCTTGGAGTTATCTATAGGCCAAACAAAAACGTTGATGCTACGCCAATACTTAGAATTTTAGAAGAAATATCCTGCTCTGTGTCGAATGTTATAATATGCGGGGATCTCAACTGTGATTTACTTAATTCTTCTACTTCAGCTAAATTGATAAATGGTCTTCATAACTTAAATCTGTTGCCTGTGAATATTCCAACTCCTACACACTTTACAAAAGAAACTGCAACTCTCCTAGATGTATTTTTTGTAGGGGGATATTGATGAAGTACTATTTTATAACCAGTTATTAGTCGAGTCAACGAATGAAAAAAATTGCTTCCACCTCAAAATAAATCCAACAGTTTTGAAACTTGGCACACTTATTAAGGGGTGCATGATGATGTTCCAAAAAAAAGTCCCCAACATTCCGACGTGAGCTCTAGCGGCAACTAGGAGAAACATGCAGTTTTTTCAGTTTTTCACGTTTATCGCGAAAACGGTTTTTCGTATTGTACAAAAATAAAGCTTATTGAATTCTATACAAAATTGGTCTTATACATTTTTTCGTATCTCTAACAGTTTTAGTTTTTTCCGGTTTAACCCTTTTTTCGTGAAAACCATTGCTCGTACGAAAAAATAATCCTGTACAAAATTAAAGCTTATTAAATTTTCTAAAAAAATATTGTAATTTTTGTTTTGTATCTGTATAGTTTATAAAAAAAACTATGTAGGCAGTTAAGGTAACCATGTGTTTTTGTTTCGGTTTTCACTTTATCTCGGAAACGGCTTTTCGTATCAAAAAAGTTTGTTCTACAAAATTAAGCCTTTTTAAATTTTATAAAAAAAGCTCGTACACATTTTTTCGTACCTGCAACTTTTTACAAAATAGCGGCAGTGAAGAAAACATGCGGCCGATATGAAGCGGTTCTATCCTGATCTTCACTTTTGGAGCTAACCAAGAGTCTGGTTCTCCAGGATGGAAGTTGTGCGAGATCTTGACGTATGTATATGCCGCTTAAGGCAAGAAATCTTGGGCCTTAATGCGATAAACAAGTGTCTGTGGACTTTTTATGTAACTCGATGCTACTTTGGAATTTCGAAAGTTGATTTCGACTGTAGACTCCAACCATACGACAAATCTTCTATAAGTATATGAACCAACAAAGAAGTTGGCATTTCTAGAGCTTTTAAATTTTCGTTTGTTGCGAAATTACAGAGATGCAATTTGAACGAGATAAACGTGAAAAACTGAAAAAACTGCATGTTTCTCCTAGTTGCCGCTAGAGCTCACGTCGGATTCTTGGGACTTTTTTTTGGAACATCACCAGACACCCCTAAAAAGTGTTTCAAGTTTCAAAACTGTTGGATTTATTATGAGGTAAAAACCTTTATTGACTGCACTATCCCGGCTTTTCGCATCATGATTTATTGTTTATGACGTATAAAATATCAATTAGTTCAGAGCAGAATATTGTAATATCTTTTAGAGATTTCAAAAAACATTACTTTGAAAGCTTACTAACAGACGTTGTACAAGTTGATTGGGAACAAATGTATTTTATGCCATCTGTTGAGCAGTAAGTACTTTCATTACATCATAATATTAAAACACTTTTCGATCATCACGTTCTGTTGAAAACGAAAATTGTTAAAAACGATTCTCAGCCATGGATTAGTCATCAAATTTTCGAATTAAATAAAAAAAGAGATAAAGCATATATGAAATGGAAACGATATAAGTTGGATGTTCTTTTTGAAACATACAGCTCTTCTCGTAATTTGGTTTCTCTGCGAACCCAAAATGCGAAACGAGCGTATTATGAATCATTTTTAAGTATAAACCACCAGACTGGAAAAGATGTTTGGAGAAAGTTGCGTAGGCTAAGGAATGGCAAATAGCAATTGGAAGTAGCTGCGGATGTAGACTGCGACATTCTTAACTCGCAGTTTGTATCCTTTTCAGTACAACCGACTGAAGATTCAGATCAATTGTCGTGGCAACAAACAGAAGAAGTTAATGATAGCCAAGGCTTCAGGTTCATGAATCTGTCGGATGAAGATGTTGTCGAACGTATTCTTTCCGTTAAATCAAATGCCACAGGATTAAACGATATTAATCCAAAATTTCTAAAACATTTCTGCCCCATATTCTTAAATACATAACCTTTGTTTTTAACAACATTTTAACTTCTTGTGAGTATCATCTTTCATGGAAAAAAGCCAAGATACTTCCAATCGTACAGTCGCAAAATGGAGTGAAAACAGAGTACCGACCTACATATATCTATCTTGCCTTTTTTATCGAAAGTTTTCGATAAAGCCATACACAAGCAGCTGCAGAGATACCTCTTCGAAAATAATCTTTTAAGCTCCATTCAATCTGGTTTTCGTGCTAAAAGAAGTTGTAAAACTGCATTGTTGCTTGTTGTCGATGATATTCGCAAAGATATGGATAAGATAAGTTGTACCTATTTAACACTTCTTGATTTTTCAAAAGTGATCGATACCGTTAACCATTCGATACTGTGCAGAAAGCTTTTGATTGATTTTGGTCTTTCCAAATTTGCGGTAAGATTAATGTACTCCTATTTAACTGGACGTCAACAGTGTGTGGAGGTGGGAAATAAAACCTCTGAATTCCTTCGAGTTTTAGCAGGTGTTCCTCAGTGCTCTGTGCTTGGTCCACTGCTATTCTCTATGTATGTTAACGAACTGCCAGGATTGGTTGAGCATTGTTCTGTTTACATGTTTGCAGATGACGTCCAGTTATATAGAAGTTGTCCAATTACTAGTATTGCAAATGCAATAGATGAGGTTAATGAGGATTTAAAAATTATTCAACAGTGGGCCCTAAAGCATAGTCTATCTCTCAACCCAATTAAATCAAAAACATTATGCATATATAAACAACGTCAAGATACTTCTCAATATCCTCCGATTAAACTAGGCGAATCTATCATCGAATACGTCCGCACTGCAAAAAATTTGGGCCTAGTTTTTAATGAGAATCTTACTTGGACAGATCACATAGCAACAACAGTTGGAAAAGTCTATAACGGCCTTCGATTACTTTGGTGTTCCCAAAGATTTATACCAACTGCTACAAAAATGGTACTTATTAAAGCTTTACTTTTGACAATCCTCACCTACTGCTGCGAAGTGTTCTGCAATATTGATTCTTACACCAAATACAAATTGAACGTTATATATAACAATTTAGCTCGATATGTTTTCAATAAAAGAAAATTCGACCATATCTGCTTATTCCATACAAATAACTGGGCTTGAATTGGAAGATTTAATAACATTTATGTCGCTTATTTTCCTCCATGGTATCATGCAATCACTTCAGCCTGACTATTTGTACAACAGACTTAATTTCCCCAATTCCCAAAGAACGACAGTCTTAATACAACCGCAATTTAATTGTTAACAATCCGAGCGAACGTTTTTTATCCATACCGTGTCATCCGTCAATGGAACTCTTTACCCATAAGACTTAGGAGAATCACAAATGCAAATACATTTAAAACACATCTTTTCAATCACTTGACAAGAGATTCATAAAATCTGATTATAAAACTATATCGAAAACTATCTTTAAAATTCCTTAAGATTGCATAATCTCTGAATAAATGTTTACTTTTTGAAATTAATTTTTATATTTTAAGCCAATCACAAAATGAAAGATTCTAATCTTAATGTGAAATTATAAACTGTTAAATAAATATCAAATATCAAATATCAAAACGTTAATTCTCCATTTTTCCTCATATCAATCGGAGCAGTAGGTTAAAAATGCAATTCAATTATTGGCTTTGATCTATTAGGAAACAAAACAGATAAAAGTATTGCCTTAGGTAGGTTAAAAAAGTTTGCTTCGGTATATAACAAATTTGACAGAAAATCCAGAGAATTGCTTAGATTTTTACTTGCGATATGGGTACCATATATCAAGTTATGTATTCGTACAATAAAAAAGTTGAGATAACAATCGGGCATATCATTACGATGAAAGAGAATGAGAAAAAAGTGGGTCCGACAATTCTGTCTGTCTGTCTGTCTGTATGTATGAGAGGCAACAGCCTAAACGGATGGATAGATTTAGTTCAATTTTGGTATGTGACGTTTTTTGAAATATTTTTTTTGGGCCAAAAATAACGGTACCTGTCATATACCGGTTTTAGAAAAACTGATTTTTCTCAAAAATGGTGCCTACGATTTTGATTAAAAAAATCATGGTAATTTTTTTGCATAAGGTCTATCTTTAAATAAAAACTATTTTTTCAAAAACCGTTATTAACGGTACCTGCCATAGAACCGTTTTTTTTTAATTCTGATTATCTCCTTCATAAATCAATCAATTTCAACCATTTTTTTTACATGAATGCTTTTTAGTTGCTGTAATAATATTTAGTAAAAAAAATCATTTTTTCGAAAACTGTTCAATTTTTCTTTTTGCTAAATGTATTTTTTAGATGTTGACAAATAATATCTTTAAAATGGCGTGCAAATTTTTTTTTATAAATGCCCTTGCAAAATTTTATATGGAAAAATATTTTCAATTTTTTTTTTTCTAAAAATGTATCATTAGAGAACAAATCAAATTGCATACTTCGTTTTCAGGTTAAATTCATTTAAGAAGCTGTTTTAGTCATTTGAAAATCGAATTTTATGCTTTTTAAATTTTTTTCTAAGACTGCTTTAACAAATTTTTAATTAAAAAGGCAAAGCATAAATAGATATAAGAGCAAGTACGTGCGACCCAGTCGTGCATTTTATTTTTTTTTTTTGAATGGCGAACTTTAATTAGGCTTTACACCAAAATGGCGTATTCCCCTCCTTCACGTTTGTTAAGTGCAATAAAGCCGATTTTTGAAACTCAAATTAATGTGACTGACTGATCACCGATTTAATTCAAAAATGACCGACTGGCAATCAGCGAAACGATGGTTACAGACGGGTTGCTTTTAGTATTATAAATGTATTTGTTGGAGCATGTTTCTACGTAATTTTAATATAACTTGTTGGAGATATTTTGGTCCGGAGATAAACAAGAGCAAGGACATCTTTCTTCAAAGTCTTAGAAAGTTTACAAAAGATGGTAAGGATCGCGAGCTCTGGTCTGCTTTGCCTTTTTTTTAATACATGTATATACTGTGTGTCAAACCTTACTTTTGTAACTCACCGAAAAGCACAGCAGTAGTTGAAAACAAAAAGCAATCGGAAAATTGCTAAGACTGCGTTATAAAACCCATATTCTTTCATTTTACACTTTAAAACTACATGTTTGTTACTTTTTTGAATTATTTCTTCTGAGTACTAAATATTCCGTTGTATAATTGTTTTACAAAATTGTGCGTGGGTATTTTATGGTTTATTTACTAGATTGAACTTCTTAAACAAAACATGTTTATTTTATAAAATTTCAAGGTCAACTATGCATTACACTTGTACATTATAAGTATTGTTTTCCACCCTTAAAAATGGTAACTATAGTTCACAATTAGAATTTAGTTTTTAAACAAATTGTCCCAAATTTTATTTTTAATATAAAAAAAAAGTACACATTTATATTGTCATGCTTACGCTTCTTATGTTGTCTTGTATATTACTAACCCAATAAGATCCATTTTGAATGAATTGTGTGGAACTAATTGTTAGTAAAGAAATTTGTTCTTCCCACTAGAAATTTTTAAATAACTACGTTGACATTCGTAATAATTCGTTCAACAACATTATATTGAAACGCAGTTGTGAAGAATAAATGACGTATTAAATCCATAATAATTAGAATACCACTGAAAAAGTCATTCCACATTAAACAACTCACAAACCATGATATGGATAGATGCTATGTGGTTAAATTTTCTATCAGATGTTTGCATTTTTTTCTTTAATACATAATACGAGCGTAACGAAATCCCGCCAATAGAATCCCGTGTAACAAAATCCCGCCGTTTGCTACTATTTGACGGGATTTCTAGTACCTTTCAAAAAGTTTTTTTTAATTAATAATAATAATTCAGGATGAGACAAATATTTAAGCAGGAGGTGCTGGCCACTTATCTTACGATCTTGTTAGGATTCATGATAGGCACCTAATAGCCTGTTTCGACTAGGGCAAATGAGATAATTCGGATCAAATTTGCCAAATGAGCTTCCAAATGAGATAATTTCTCATACAAATTCTCATCTCGAAATGAGGTAATTTTAATTTCATTTGCACAAAATTAGATCGTAAATTAATTAAAATATTTATGAACACATTTCATAAATATTAATTATGTGTATATCGCTCATTTGCTGCAACAGCGTCATATCTCAAAAAATATCAAATTTGAGTTTTTGATACTACCAGAAAGTTTAATTCATAATCTTCAAACTGCATTAATTTCATGTCTGTAACTTGTAGTCGTAAAACATTATTGAAAACAGGTTCTTCTATGGAGCTTATATGGGAAAACAAATCTTTAAACTCATTTTCCTGTGTTTGAACATTTTTGAGATATAATAACGGACATTTGGCCAAAATATTTTTGGACAATTATCAAAAATACTAAGTATTTTTTTTTTGACAATTATTAAAAGCATTTTCAAAATTATTTTAGGACATTTGGCTAATTAAGGACGGAAACCTGTCAATCAATTTTAAGAAACAACCCATAAAGGTTCCCACGAGTAATGGTATCAAAACGGCGCAACCCAGCGCTAATTGTGTCATGAGCCAGGTGCTCGTGACATCCATTTCTACCTACTTACCTATAGTCCAAAAATAAAATCATACTTACCTTCTATGTTTTATTCCTGGTTGCTGCTGCTGCTGCCGGTGGTTATTGGTGAGTGTTACCGAAGCAAAATAAATGAGAAACAATCAACTCTTCAACCTAAGTTTATAAAAAAGGTTGAATCCAAGTTCAACCCGAGAGCAGTTGCGTTATATATTGCGGCTTGAGTTGAAATATTGAGGGAAACAGCTGAGAAACATAGATATTTGTATCTCCAGGAGCCAACCCATAGAATCCGTTGCGTGCGTTGTGGCGACGTTTTCAACTGACAGCTCGATAAAATACACACGTTCTTATCAGAAGCCACCCATAACAACGGACGCAACGCAAAAAGTAGCCCAACTTTTAACTTCATCGACAACAGATTCGTTGAAGGAATGGACGCGACGGATTCTATGGGTAAGCCTACCTTTTCACCACGTTAGAGAACGAAACGTATACCAGTTTCTGTTTTTTGTTTCGTTTTATCTCAAATCCTCCACAGGTTTGGTAAAAATGTTGAAAATAGTTTTCCACTGACTAAAAGGGTACATGTACACTTTTGGACAATTATCCAAATGAGTACGTAGGGTAAGTTTTTTACAACACCCTCTGGCGGTGGAGGGGATAACTATGAATCTGACTTGAGAGATATGGATGCTGTGTGGATGCCAAGTTATTTTTTTGGTTCTTACAATTAGGCTTTTTACGCATTTGTCTTTGTCACTTCTCTTTCACACAAAAATAGAAAAAAAAAGAAAACGGTAAATCTTGTTCGAAGAATGTAAACAAACAACGCATACCATATTCAGTATTTTTGCAAAAAAGTTATATTTTTTTTATATTAACGGTTTAAATGTATTATTATCAGCCCTATTCTAAACAAAAATTCAAGGGGAAATGTTTTCGTGAGAAGGGCTCCAAATCGAAATATTCCCGGAATTTCATTATGTTTTCGCTTGTTATTTGTTCCCCTTGTGTTCAGAATAACGTAAAAGTAAAAAAATAACGAAATTGGTTGCAACTTTTCGATTGTGAGCTCTTCTCCCAAAAACATTTCCCCGGGAGTTTTCATTCAGAATAGGGCTGTATGTCAATTTTTAGTTGAAAGCCAACTGATTAAGCACTAAATATTCATTAATTTCTATTTGCAAGCTACTGACTTGCTTCGAACTAGAGAGCTGCCATTTTTTTTTGCCATCATTTTTTTTTATTTTTGCGTGACGTCTGGGGTAAAAGCCCAATAAGTGGGGGTGTGTAATGTGCACAGTAAGATAACCGAAAAACAAAAACAAACGGGTATGTTGGATCGTGCGATACTGCATGATAAACAGAAAACAGAAATGAACGCCATGTCGCCATTTCGGAAAACTGATAACGTAGTAGTCATCTCCAATGCTGACAATCGAGTTTTTTTCAGTTTCATTTTTATTGTTTTCAATTTAAAAAATATTTTGTTCAAATCCATAACTGACGTTCGGGCGAACTGCCGATGAGAAAGATGACTATGAAGCATGATAAACAGAAAACAAGGTTAGATTTTTGGCAGGTTTTCTGTGACGTCATAGTCATCTTTCTCATGGGCAGTTCGCCCGAACGTCAGTTATGGATTTAGAGAAAACATTTTTTTTAATTGAAAACAACAACAATGAAACTAAAAAAACTCGATTGTCAGCATCGGAGATGACTTCTACGTCATCAGTTTTCCAAAATGGCGACATGGCCCTCATAATAAGCATACCTTGTTTTCTGTTTATCATGACTATGAAGTCACAGAAAATCCGCCAAAAATCTAATGAGAATTGGGCTTTTACCCCAGACGTCACGCAAAAATAAAAAAAAATGATGGCAAAAAAAATGGCAGCTCTCTAGTTCGAAGCAAGTCAGTAGCTTGGAAATAGAAATTAATGAATATTTAGTGCTTAATCAGTTGGCTTTCAACTAAAAATTAACATAATAATAAATTTAAACCATTAATATAAAAAATATACACTTTTTTGCGAAAATACTGAATATGGTATGCGTTGTTTGTTTACATTCTTCGAACCAGATTTACCGTTTTCTTTTTTGACGTCTTTTTTGGCACCACTACAGTTAGTGAAATAAAGTGTAAATTTTTTTGAAATAAAAAGTAAGATTAAATTTGTTCTAGTAAATCATTCTTTTAATTCATTTGTTTGTGGTGTTAAAAATTTGTAAGTATAAGAAATAATTAATATAAGATAATTTCATTGTTTTTATTTAAAAGTGGGAAATTGTGAGAAAATTTACTTAAACTATGAAAAATTATTCATAGTGCGAGGTGAGTTTCCGATAAGAAAAAATTCTATCAAGAGATAAAAGTGAAAAATTTATGTAGGCTACCATATCGGCTCTTTTTAAAGTTCTGGCGGTTCCAGCTTGCCTACGGAGTACTGGGCTGCCACACATAAATTTTCTGGATCCTTAAAATTTTTCTCGAGCTTAAATTTTTTTGGAGCCTTCAAAATTTTCTGGAGCCTTATATTTTTTTATTCTGGTGCAACATTTTTTGTATTCAGTGCCACACATTTATACTGGTGCCTTATATTTTTGACTAGTGTCATAAGATTGGCTACTGGAGCCCTATTTTTGTTCCCGCTGTTTTAACAATCACATTGAAAAGTCAGAACAAAGTTTATCAAAGATCTGCAATTTAACGTACATCTAAAGAACCAGTAAAGGACGTTCTTGTCCTTCGTTTTCGTTTCTTGTTCTTGTTTTTTTTTTTTTGTATTCTAAAATTATAAAGAGACGTGATTATTATTCATATTATTATCATTTTTAATTTACAATTGTCTACCGCTTTATTAATTTAATACAATTTGTAAGTGAAGTGTAAGTTTTTCAAGGCCTGTCATTTTGATTGCTCCTTATTGTTTTTTTTCGAGTTCTGTTCGTGTTCAAAATCCACCTCCATAGAGCTCTTAGGATGTAGGGAATTGTTTGTTTTCTATCCTGCGTATTCTACTACTTTCCAGAGTTGTTTGATGGTCCTTTTGAGAAACAATCCATCTCACATTGTTTTTTTTTTTGTTTAATTTAACTTTTTCAGATTCTGTAAAATAAAAGAAATAGTTTATGTTAAGAAAAAGATAAAAATCTTAAAATATTATTTTTTAAAATTTTAATGTCAAGCGAGGGATAATGTTCCAAATCAATAAAAATTCACATTACGACTCATGTCGATGAAAAGTTTTGTTTTCTTGATTTCGAAGTAGTAATCATGAGGAGCTTGTGAGTTAATTTTTCGATGATTGTGTTTTAGGCCTGATTTGTGTTTTTATTGCAGGTGATGTTGAGTTTTGGGGGAGAAGGAGATCGGCACAGTTTAATTTTGACAGTGATAAAGATGAGTGATTGTGAAAGTGTAAGTGTTAATTCTTGTAAATTGTAAAGAGTAATAGTGAAACAGTTTGTTATAGATAAAAGTGTTTGTTAATCTGGAATAAAATAAAAAGTGAATTAGAAAAAGTAGAAATAAGTTTTGTTTGAATCCAGAAAAAACATTACATTGGTGTGAGAAGTGAAATAAAACTCATTTCATCTGTGGCTATAAATAAATTAAAATATTGTGAAAAAAAATGAAAGTGTTTTTGCTCTAATTAATTGAAAAATGGGTTAGAGTATAAATGAGTTGAATTGTGTTGAGCTTAAGGTGGGAATTAAAGAAGCGAGGTCTTCCGACTGCTGAAACAAAAAATGACCTTATTATTCGTCTTCAGCAGCATCTAGAGCAACAGAACGAGAACCTGGACATATTCCAATTTGAAATCGAGATGGCGGAAGAGCAAGTAAGTACCGGTGTGGATTTGTCTAATACAATGACTCTCCCTATCGTTCAAAGAGAAGAACAGAAGAAAGAACAAAAGAAAGTTCCTCGAATCGTTCGTTTAACAAACGAATATTCTTGAACGATTCGAAGCACAACAAAGTGAGCAAAAGAATCTTCTAGAAGAACCAAAAAATCTTTTAAAAGGAAAACTTGGTGACTTCGAGAAAAAGATTACTGCTCTTGACGTGCGTGTTTAAGAAAAGTTTACGACATTAGACATAAAGTTTGAAGATAAAATCCAAAGTAAAGGAGTTAGACAAGGTACGCAAAATCAAGGTTCGAGAAAGTTCTGGTGAATTTTCAAAGAAAAAGGAAATGCACACACCAACCTTTGATGGACAAACTTCTTGGTCAATCTACAAGAGGCAATTTGAGGCACCTGCAATAACAAATGGCTGGGAAGACGAAAATAAGTTCATAGCCCTGACGCTTGTTTTGCGTGGTCCTACTGCAAAACTGTTACAAACTATACCAGCTGATAAAAATGGTGATTTCAATGCTCTTGTTCAGGCAATTGACAAACGTTTTGGAGATAGCCATATGCAAGAGGTCTTCCGAGTTCAACTTAATACTCGCTTCCAGAAAAGAGGAGAAACTTTGCAGCAACTCCAAGCAGACATCGAACTGCTCGCTCATCTGGCATATCCAACTGCAGGAGAGGAAATAATCAATCAGTTCGCAACT
Source organism: Meliscaeva auricollis (assembly GCA_948107695.1). NCBI lineage: Eukaryota > Metazoa > Arthropoda > Insecta > Diptera > Syrphidae > Meliscaeva > Meliscaeva auricollis. The sequence continues at coordinate 51,713,053 of OX403616.1, read as the reverse complement.
GAAGCATTCGTTCGTGCTGTATCGGACATCAACCTCCAGAGATCAATCAGAACGGCTGAAAAACAAATGCTTCCAGAAGCATTAGAGTTCGCTTTGACAATGGAAGCAGCAAAAGCTTCTTAAGGAGTTAATCGGGTAAGAAAGGATGAAGTTGGGGAATGCTCGTGCCAGAGAGTTGATTTCCGAAGAAACCAGGAACTGCAACAAGACCGGACATCTTCAGAGCCAGTGTAGATTACCCCCAAGAAGATCTGCATGTCAGCATTGTGGAAGCAGGAAGGCTTCCCCAGAACAGAGTAACAATAACAGCAACGTTACTTCACGATCTGTTTCCCAGAAGCTGGTTTCTGGTATCGATGGCCCCAGAACCACCATCCAACAAAACGAGACAACAAAAGTTTGACAGTGGAGGCAGTATTAAACGGCAACAAACATGTGGCTACTCGACACCGGTGCCACAGCCTCCATTGTGCGTAGAGACTTGGTGAAATTGACATGGCTGCACAACACCATTAGCTACCGTCTTAAGACTGCAACTGGAGAAGCAGCAAGGGTGTACGGAGAAGTCCGTCCGAGGATCCGATTGGCAGAACTAAAGTTTTTACATCTATTTCTGGTAGCAGTTATATGTGACGAATGCATCGTTGGAATCAAATTCATGAAAAGCCATGGTGTGATACTGGATATCGGTAACCAAGTTCTGAAATACCGAAATGTGGAGATTCCAATGGTTTATGGCAATGAAAATGCATCCGCTGTCAGGACTGTCATCAAAGAAGACGTGACTTTGCCTCCTTCTTCAGAGGTATTTATTTGGACAAAATTGAAGGGCGCCTTTGGAAGCCATAGATACCTCATGGTGGAACCAGACTCTGAACAATCTTCCCAAAACATCATCATTAGGAAGACACTTGTAGCACCAGTTAACAACATGGTCCCTATACGAATTCTTAACATCAAACAGTACGAAGTCAAACTGAAGGAGGGAGAAGTTGTCGGGCAATGCGAATTTGTGTCAGCAATAACTAAAATCACTGATGCTAGCTCACAGAAAGAGATAAAGAATGAAAAGCTGATCCCTGTAAAAGCTCCGCTCCGGCAACATTCGACCGTTTAATGGGAGTGCGTGTTACAAGGGCTAACACTGCCTTGTATACTTGGATGACGTAATCGTTTACCTATGACCAGCACTGTAAAAAACAAAAGGCTGTCTTCCAGAGACTTCGGAAGGCTAATCTTAAGTTGAATCCCGACAAATGTGAGCTTTTCAAGAGTGAAGTGAAATACCTGTTACATATCATCTCATGTCAAGGAGTAATGACTGATCCGGAGAAAGTTGACACCGTGAAGAATTGGCCAACACCTCGGGACAAACATCAACTCCACAGCTTCCTTGGTTTAGCCACATATTACCTCCGATTTGTGAAGGATTTTGCGGGAATTGCCAAAAGTCTGCATCAACTAACTGAAAAGGGAAGGCAGTTCAAGTGGTCAGGTGAGTGTGAGAAAAGCTTCCAAGAACTCAAGCAGCGACTTTGCAATGCCCCGGTGCTGACCTATCCCACACCAGGAAAGTCTTTTATTATCGATGCAAGTAACGTTGGAATTGGTGCGGTACTGTCGCAAGTCCATGATGGCGAAGAGAAGGTTGTAGCTTACTACAGCAAGGTGCTCTTGAAGTCAGAAAGGAACTGCTGCGTAACCAGAAGGGAACTTCTGGTTACGCAGAAGTCAGACTCTCAAAGCATATTGGGCACATCTTTGACATGTGAAAGAGGGCATTCTGTTACGTAAATGGGAGTCTGTGGATGGGAAATCCTATGTGATGCAAAAAGTTGTTCCTCGCTCAAAAGTCAACGATGTTCTTCGCGAGATGCACGACGGAGCCTCTGGAGGCCATTTGGGAGTCAATAAAACACTGGAAAAGATAAGACAACGGTTTTATTGGCTACATGCTAAAGATGACGTTGAAAAATGGTGCCGAAAATGCGATACTTGTGCTGCAACGAAAGGACCCGGCAGAAAGGTCCACAGCAAAATGCATCAGTACAACGTGGGAGCACCTTTCGACAGGATTGCTGTAGACGTTGCAGGCCCTTTTCATGAGACCAACAGCGGGAACCGATACATTCTAGTGGTGAAAGATTACTTTAGCAAGTGGCCGGAAGCATTCGCCATCCCAAACCAGGAAGCCAGAACAGTTGTGGATCAGATCGTCTTTAACTGGGTGAGCAGGTTCAGTGTACCTCTGGAACTCCATTCTGACCAAGGACGGAACTTTAAATCCAACATTTTCCAAGAGGTTTGCTCACTCCTTGGCATTAACAAGACGAGGACAACACCACTTCATCCACAATCTGATGGGATGGTTGAACGTTTCAGCAGAACTCTAAAGGAGAACCTTTCCAAAGTCATAGGTAACTAACAACGAGACTGGGATCGACACATACCATTATTCCTGATGGCGAAGTGCTGTGCATAGTACTACGGGACATACTCTATCAGAAATCTTGTTTGGGACCACAATGCGGCTACCGAGTGAGTTGAAATTGGATGCCCCACAAATGAACCACAAACAGCTGAAGATTACGTGGACAACCTAAAGGAGAGGCTAATTGACACCCACCAGTGGACACGGGACAATATCAACATGTCGTCTGAACGGATGAAAACCCGGTATCGACTGGATTTAATGAAGGAAATCTTGTGTGGCTCTTTAATCCTCATCGTCAAAAGGGGCTATCACCAAAACTGCAACAAAAAATGGGAAGGCCCTTACACCGTGGAAAAAAGAATAAATGATGTGGTTTACCGAATACAGAGAGGACTGCGAGCGAAACTAAAAGCGTTTCACAGTGACCGGCTACATCGCTATAATGGTGAAGGAAGTGATGAAATTGCTCGGGAAGATCAATCTTAAGAAGGGGGCAATGTTACGAATGTAGAAGCGAACACACCCAGACGGAATGACACATGTAGGTCTTTGGTTATGATGAATGACTAAAGCTCTGAACGCTTTCATCCGAACTTCGAACTTCGAACGGAACGAAATGGAACAGAACAAAATCTCTCTATATCTGTCTGTGTGTCTGTGTATTTGTCTCTCTTGCTTAACGAAACTGGAGATCTCTGGATCCTTCGAGAAGAAATGAGAAGAGTAATACGTGGTCGGAGAAGGAGATCGACACAGTTTAATTTTGACAGTGATAACGATAAGTGATTGTGAAAGTGTAAGTGTTAATTCTTGTAAATTGACAAGAGTAATAGTGAAACATTTTGTTATAGATAAAAGTGTTTGTTAATCTGGAAGTAAATAAAAAGTGAATTAGAAAAAGTAGAAATAAGTTTTGTTTGAATCCAGAAAAACATTACAGTATGTACAAAACGAAGTACATAAACAGATCACGCCATATATGTTATATACATATAATTTTAATAAATATATGAATTTATATTAGGATCAAACTAAAAAATTATTATCTTAAGGGGCCAACCCATAGAATCCATCACGTCCGTTCCGTCAAGGAATCCGTTGTCGATGAAGTTAAAAGTTCGGCTACTTTTTTTTATGGTTCGCTTCTCATAATAACATGTGTATTTTATCGAGCTGTCAGTTGAAAGCGTCGACGTAACGCACGCAACGGATTCTTTGGGTTGGCGGTGCGCGTGCACACTTAAATAAGCTACTCAAAATAATCAGCCCTATTCTGAATGAAAACTCCCGGGGAAATGTTTTTGGGAGAAGAGCTCACAATCGAAAAGTTGCAACCAATTTCGTTATTTTTTCACTTTTACGTTATTCTGAACACCAGGGGAACAAATAAAAAGCGAAAACATAATGAAATTCCGGGAATATTTCGATTTGGAGACCTGCTACCCACATCGACGACGATAACGGCGACAGGTATACGACAATAGCGAAGTTATTATCGTAGGGTACCCATTCAAGTGTAACAAGAGAGACAAATATATACATGACACCAGTGTTGCTACTTTACTTCATTTTTTTCCTAAAATGAAAATATTGCCTTTAAAAAAAATTTACTGCACTTTTAGTCTTACGTACATATGTTAAATTTGTGTTCTTTGCCAATCAAATTTTCTGCAGTTAAAAATAAATTTAATGAAAACGTTAATGGAAACTTTACTCTATGTAAAAAATTGGACTTTGCCAAGAAAGACTGTTGTGAGGAATCAATGACAGTGGAGCTTCTTGATTATGTTAACAAGTTTTCATTAATGTATGGTGGATATAAAATTTAAATATGATACTTATAATACGAATACGTCAAGGCGCGACAATGAGGGGCACTTCATTGTTACGATTCCTATATCTATCTAGGAGATTCAAGAGCGATAACCTTAAGCAGATTTTTAGTGTTAGAAACGAAATTGACAAGAGAGCCTGCTCTGAAGGAGAGGTATGTTAGCTTTATGCAAGAATATGAAAGCCTTGGACGTATGGTCAAGGCAAGCGAATCTCCGCAAGATCGGCAAGGGCAATTGATATATGTATTATATACCACAATATTGTATGACAAAAAAGTTCAGGATGGTATTTGATTTCAGTTGTAAAACAGGCAAGGGTATCTCACCCAACGAGGTACAGCAGCTAGGAGAAGAGCTTCAGCGAGATTTATTTGAGATAATTATGCGCCTTGGTAGGCATGAAATAGCTTTAAGCTAGGCATCGATGGGATTTGCAAAGGATCTTCTAGCGAGAATCGCCAAAAGAAAGGTTACAAGAATACTGGCTGACAGTTGTAACTTATGGCATCATGGCATGACATCTTCGACATATAATGCAGTGCGAGCTCGAATACAATGCGGGCGAGATGCTAGGGAATCATATCCGGACACAAAACGGATCATTTGACTTTTACATGGATGGCTGTGTATCGGGTTGTGGTAGCGAACAAGAGGCAATATATACGGCAAGGAGATTGGAAAGCGTATTACAAACGGCTTGAATTGAATCGAGCTCCGCAAATAGCATTCGAATAGCCAAAGGGCTGGCTATATATTATTTACATGCAGATAGGGAGGAAAAATGATTTTTGAGAACAAAGAGCAAGCGACTGTATTGGGTTTAAAATGGTTGGTTCATGAAGACCAATTTACTTTCGAGGTAAAATCACCAGAAATAACCGGCAAGCTTACAAATAGGAATCTACTCAGTTTTATTGCGCAGCTATATGACCCTAATGGTTTAGGCTGGGTCCCGGTAGAGATAGCGAAACGACGGCAAGAGTTGTGGCAAGAGATAAAGCTATTAGAACAATTTCGAATATCGAGATGGTTAGGCACTGGCAAGCGGGCAAGGGTACAAGCGCACGGGTTTTCTGATGCTTCGACGATGGCATATAGGGCTGTGTTATACGCAAGGGTAGAACAGGAGTTTGGCAAGGTAACGAGCAGACTGATTGCTTCTAAGACAAGAGTAGCTCCTCTTGAAACAATAACCATACCTCGATTAGAGTTGGCTGCGGCAGAGCTACTCGGTAGGTTATTGGTAGAATTGGTAAAAGCAATGGATTGGGCAAGCGTAGAGTACATACTTTGGACAGATTCTATGGTAGTTTTACATTGGCTGCAAAAGCTACTACGCGACAAAGTATGAAATTTGAATTTGAATTTATTTTAAGCATAAGTATTTTAAAACAAAGTTTTCTACGTAATACTTAGAATATAGGGGTTAATATTGTATTATTTAACAGAACATGTTTTTAAACAAAAAAATATAATATTATTACAAAATTTGTACAATTTTAACAATAATAAAATAAATAAATATATTTAGTTACATATTTTACATTAAATAGCAGAAAAAAAGTTATTTGTGGAAACAGTTTTAGCAGAGTTTAAGAGAGTTAAACAGCTTTAAATTATTCCATAACAGACTAAAAAAATTCTTTCTTACTCAAAGTAACTAACTTGTCTCTTTTGTATCTTTTACATTTGTAGCGGCATCTAGCGGTGAAAATTATTATTTTTATAATTTGATCTAGTTCATAAAATAAGACATAGATGGAAGAGATGCGGTAGAAACAGTAACTAACTTAACTACATTTTTAACCATTCTATTTTTCCTGTTTCATTTTTCTGATTTCATTCTTGTTCAACCTTTCATAGTGTGTAGATGTGTTCCGGTTAAAAATAACTAATTAAACAATTCGTATTCCAAAATTTATTAAATTAATTATTTAAGTCAAGTTAAATAAAAATTGAAATCGTTGCATTTTAATTTACGAGAACAAGAGAGCAACGATACATTCATATACTTTTTTTTTCTTTCTTTTTTTTGCACTTATCTATTAAGTATAAGAATCCACTTAATTTTGCAAATTATAAAATCTATAAATGTTACTTCATAAACTGTCACTAGCTTATAAGATTTATCTTACTGTGTTAGTTCTTACACGAAATAAATAAATAAACTAATACTGGTTTATGCAAAAAGTAAAAGAAAAACTAACTAATTCGTAAAGGTTTTTTAATAAATTTTCAAAAGAATTGTAGTTATCTAGTCTTCTCAGGCAGGCAGGGAGTTCCAAAGGCCAGCAGAGTGTTTAGAGTTTCTGTAATTGAAGGTAGGTACAATGAGAATATTACTTCTTTCGGATACTGAAAAAATAAGCTTTTCGAATAGGTAATTATGATCTTTAGTATGAACAATTTTAAAAAGAAATATTAGTGTTAGAAAATCCAGATATTTGTTAAAAGGTATTGTTTTGAATTCAAATAAATATTACATAATAATGTATTGCCAAACATTGCCCAATAATACCCTATGTTTATTAAAAGCTAAAATTCCTTAAATCTCTCAACAAAGTATAAAAATTATTTGAGAAAAATAGAAAATGATGAAAAATATAAAAATTTAAATATGAATATACCTTTGAAGTGAAAGAAAGATATATTAAATAAAATGCACGACTGGGTCGCACGTACTTGCTCTTATAGATATAGTTACTATTTATGCTAAGCCTTTTTAATAAAAAAATTGTAAATGTAATTTTAGAAAAAAAATTTAAAAAAAGCATAAAATTCGATTTTCAAATGACTAAAACAGCTTCTTAAATGAATTTAACCTGAAAACGAAGTATGCAATCTGATATCTTCTATATTGATACATTTTTAGAAAAAAAAATTTGAATATCGTTAGAGCCGTTTTCTAAAAAAAACTATTTTGTCTATATAAAATTTTGCAAGGACTTTTATGAAAAAAAAATGATACACCATTTTTAAGATATTATTTATCAACATCTAAAAACTAAGTTTTGAAAAAAAAATATTGAATAGTTTTCGCAAAAATGATTTGATTGATTGTTGATTGTCATGTTTGATTGTTATCTCAACTTTTTTTTTTACGAATGCATAACTTGATATATGTATATGTAGTACCTATATCGCAAGTAAAAATTAGAAGATTATTTTAATATAACTATGAATTTTTATCATTTTGAAGAGGATAAAGAAAATAATGAGTTACACCAAATCCAAAGTATGTATGTTCATAAGTAAATCTTTTGATCCAAATGTTAATAAATTGCATGTTGATGTTTTATATTCAGAATATGATAAAAAAAGTCATTTAATTCCTATTTAAAAAATTGTCAGGGTTTTTAAGAAGAGAAATTCATCATAGGGATCGTCATTTAATTCTTTGTAAGAAATGTTTTCGAAACTTTAATTCTGATGAGGATCTTAAAAATCACCAGAAAAATTGTTTTGAAAAAAGAACTGATACTATTTTTCAGTGTGGTAATTTACCAAATAGAGAACAAAACATTTTAAAATATAAAACAAGTGGAGCAACAAGACACAACAACAAGAGATATATCGTCCATTTAAAATTAAAAATAGAAATAATTTTTATTATTTATTATTTTTTTTCTCTTCGTTTTTAATCGTCCATTTACTTTATATCTCGATTTTGAATGTTCATTTAAAAAAAATGTGATATTTTAAAAAATACATAAAACAAAATTAATTAGTGAACATGTACCTAATAGTTTTGGAACAGTACTGGAATAATGGGAAAATACTTTAATGCACCAATTTTTAGACAAAAAAATACAATCAAGAAAGCTTTCCATAATTTTGTATTTGCACACAAGAGCGTACGCAAGGAATGGACAGGGGTAGCGCTTGCCCCCCTATTTTTTTTTGAGCTCATACAATTTGTGTTCTATTAAGTTCGTGATAGAACGAGTTTGACCCCCCCAGACCAAAATGTGTGCACATGGTACATAGTGTGCACATAGTAACTAATATTGTGATTTTTACACCTTTCCAAAAACATGCTTGCGAAGTCCAATATTTGTTGGATAGAAGGTGCCTTGCGGTCTCAAATGGGTGTCTTGACATAGAGAGCAAAATTGCACACTCAGTAAAAAAAAAATAAAAAAAAATTAATTTTATCGTCTTTTGTCACTCTTCAAATATGAAACACTTGAATTTGTTGTTTTTTCGTTATTTATATTTACATACATACAAGATGTTGTAAGGCATTTTTGAAATAATTTGTTTTTTTTTAATTAACTTACCTCAGGCAGTAATATTATCCTCCATCACTTATTTGAAATATGTTAAATAAACGGATGTATTATTTATGAATATTAAAGTCTGTTTTAAATATGAAACGGCACTAAACAATTCCTCTTTGATGAACTGGCGTTTTTTAAATATTTTTTAATGCATTGGCAGATTTACGCTAGGGATTGTTGGAAATTATCAAAGATAAAAGAGCAGCTCATTAGTTTTTTTTTTTCTCGGAGAGAATTTCACTAACACTCTAAAAAATTCAACAAGTTCTGAATTTAAGAACAGTAAAGCCTCGTACTTAACACCGTACTATTTTCATATTCAAGCTTCTTTTTATGAATAAATTAGCCTATATATCCACTTTTTGACGGAGTTTCATGGCAATTATTAAGTGTGTTCAATGACGTTGTTAAGGACTGTTTGGAACAAAAAAGTAAATCTCTTTGCTGTTCAATGATTTTTTTCTGTTCTAGACTGTTCTAGTTTGCAGTTCAATGGCGCTGCCTAGAACAGTTTAGAACTGGATTTTCTGTACTTGCTTTTGAGTCAGAACAGATTGAGAACTTTCAAATGTGTTTCGTTATTGTTTTTTGTTCTGAAGTTTCTCATAAACTGTTCTGATCTACCCTGTTTTGATCTTACTATTTCCTCGTTGAACACAGCTATTATCTTATAAAAATAAAACACTTCAACATCAGTAAAACAATTCTATCTGAAAAATTCGTTTATTTTGTATGCTTAACATTTATAAATACAATTTTACGGACATAAGGAACACTCATATAAGAAAAACACTGTTATAAGAAACTCATTTTTTTGCACAAATATTATAATATCTTAAGAACAAAAAGAAATGCATGTAAGAAAAACTCGGACATCAGAAATAAATTTCTTGGATTTTCAGAGTGTTCTTTACTTTACATAATTCAATCAAAGATATAGTATTAAATAACATACATTTAAGCCATGTAAAGAAACGTATTTATATCATCATCATCACGGCGCATGTATTTATGCTCTATTAACCATTCCAACTGTTCTTTGATCATTTTTTTTGATGGCAAAAACATATTTTTCAATATATCGATTAGTTCCGCCTGTAAAAGTAGACTTGGTTGTTTTTGTATAAAAACCTAAAACTAATAATTATTTACCTGCAATGATGCATTCTTAATTCGCTTACGCATTTTCATGATTTTGATAATAGCTTCTTGTGTTCGTAATATTCTGAGCTGTACGATAGAATGATTGTCTTCTAGTTGAGACCGTTCGGTACTTAGTTGAAGACGTCCTATAAGGTTCATCTTAACAAAATAAGTAGTGATTAATTTTTTTGTTCATAATTCTTATTTATGCGTTTGAGATTTACCTTTCCTCTTCTTTGTAGTTTTCCATTTTTAACAACGGAAAACTCTTGGTTGATATAAAAAGAAGTGTTTTCTGTATAGTCTTTGGATGAAACAACTACAGGATCCATTAATAGAACTTGGTTTTTTATCTTTGGAAATGCAACTAATGACCACAACGTTCTTCTTAATTCAGGATCTAGAAACATTATATTTTTTTAAAGAGTTAAAAACAACAAAAATTCATAATATTATATGTTATACAAAGAAATATTGTGTTTTTGTTCTTCGCTATCGGCTCAATAAATTTGTCTCATCAAGGATTTCTGCGACTGTTCTATTTGTGTATTCTTGAAATAGTACCTACTGTAAAAAAAGCTAGTATCACACGTTTTGTCAATACACAAAAATGTGTGTATTTTTTTAATAAAAATACACAATACCATCTGAACCATGATTCGGATGACTGCAAATGACTTACAAGTTGTGTTTGTATGTCTTTTGCTTTCATCCAATTTGTGTTTAAGATGCATTTGTGCATTTTTGTGACAAAAATACACAAATTTTTGGGTTTACACAAATCGTGTGATACAAGTTTAAGAATTTCCAAATCTATATTAAAAATCACTACCATCATAGCCGTCACTGTACAATCTTGAAGTTTGTCAGAATGTAGTATGTAGAACTGGAGCCTATTTCACCAAACACTTTTCACTTTAAATCTTTGCAAATAAATAATTTCCTGCAAAGTAAAAGTGCTAAATGTTTCACAAAATTTGCAAAGTAAAAAGACTTTTTCCTTTTCAATTTTTCAAACTATTTTTGATAAGTGAAAAGTAAAAGCGTTTCATCAATTTAAAATAGAAATAAGCATTTGAATTCGTATTTTGCAAAGTAGCAAAGTAATTGTTTGAGCGGCCATAAAAAAATCCTAAAAATCGTTGAGTATTTGACTATCACACTTTGGGTTCAAATCCTATCGACACCAACTTTTTTTGTTGTAAAAAATAACGACAACCAAACAGAAAATCGTACAGGTAGTCTTCTGCGGCAACTACCATCAATGTAACTGCATTAACTAAAGTTTTGTAGGTTGATGCTACTCGCATTAAATCACATTTGTTAAATTTTGCAAGACATCCAAACAATACCCTGTTTTTTCTTTCGTAACCTTTTTTTGCGCCATTCATAGAACCATTCATTTCAAGTCCAAAACGAAATTTGGACTTTATTGCATTCTTGAAAGTGCAATAAAGTCCAAAACGGTTTTGGCTTTATTTCACTCTTGAAAGTGCTTGCTCAGAATCTTGCGACTTTGCCGCTCGCCGTACCCTTAGTGTTAGCAGGTACGTAAATAAAAAAATCTTAAAAGTTTACAGGAAGGGGTGTTTGGCGAACAAAATGCGGCACTTCACAAAGTAGCGTGAGTTGCACAAACACAAATGCATTTACACAGGGTCGGAGTGCAGTTGTATTTGTGCGCCAATGAACCTGAAATTCGTACTTTGAAATGATAGAATCTAAAATGTAATTGGTTGATTCGATGAAAAAGTATACTTTTATTTTGAGGAAAATATTATTTTTGTTGTTAATAATTTTAAGAAACAATTTTAAATAGTTCTAAGATATTTACTTTATATTTGTAATATCACTTTGCATAGCAAAATTTTGCAAATAAAACAGCACGGGACTGTGAAAAGTATAGTTAATTGTGTACTCGGCAAAAAGACATCTTAATATCTAATTTTGACAGCCACCCAAACTAATTGTTGCCGCACTGCTATACACTTATCTTCTTATTTCTTGGCTTTATCAAATCAAAAACAAAATAAAACAAATACTAACAAAATAACAAAAAAATACTTCCAAAGACCATTGTGACAAACGAACAAAACAAAATTAACCTGTGTGTGTGCACACATTCATTAAAAAAATTAATACCTATCCATAAACAGGTTCCCGAGCTATCGTCCTTGCAAGGACGTTTCTACAAGTTCAAAAATCCTACCTAGTTCAAAAGTCTTCATCATTCAGAAAATACAAAAATCAAAAAAACTACTATCTTTAAGATATCGGCAGACGAAAGCTATGCAAAAATCGCCACCGTAGCCGAAAGCAGTTTGCGCTTCATAACACCAACATAACCAAAAGCAAAAAAAAAAAAAAAAACAAATAGAAGAAGGACAAACGACAAATAATTTTTTTTAAGAGATTACAGTTTTTTAAGGAATACCCTAGCTCTCGCAACATTTCGCAACAAGCAACATGTTGTGGGACGCGATATCACGTCCCGGGCTTTTTTGTGCGCAGGTGTTTACCTATACATTTATGTATAGCGAAATATAAACCTATCCCCGATAGAAAGTAACAAAACTCAAAATAAAATTATCAACCTGCTTTAAAATAACCACCCAGACAATTCACTCACTCCTCTTTTTTCCATATCCCTAGTCATCTCTTCACTCTGCTTGTGTGACGTAAAAAATATCCATGCTCACACAACAAAACGATCTTGTTTTTATTACCATTCTTAAATTCAACATACATCTCGCTCCTCCACACATAATAGTATTGCAAATACCCTCTTTTTCCCACTCATGGTAGCGCAGGATTTCTCTCATTCTCTGTACCTATTATAATTGTACGTGTACCTGTTATAATTTAAGAGTTGAAATAATTTTTCACATAATTTTGTTTTTAAGAAAGTGTCGCATTTAAAATGGCTTCTTATTAAATCATTATTTTAAGCCATTTGTATTTGTCAGTTTCTATGAAGTAGGTAATTGAAAAAAAAAAAGAACAACTCATATTCATTTGCAAGGGAATGTGTTTTTTTTTTCTTTTCCTTGTTGGTGTCAACATTCAAATACTATCTCGCTCTCTTCCATTTAATATATTCGTCTATAAAAATCAACGCTCTTTTCTACTCCTTTATCAAAGAAGTTGCTTAACATGTTGCTAAAAGTGGACATATGATCAAAATCTGGATGTTAAAATTGTCGGGCATACAAATTTGTTTTACGTGCGACATCTTTACTAGATATATCATCTTTGGTAGAACCTATAACTCACTAACACATTCAAATTCATTTGCATGAAATTTAAGTTGGCTGCTCGGGTACACCTGCTCTTAAGTGATCCAATACTATAAAAACATAAACGTTACTACCCTTCGTCCGTGGAGAGGGTCCTAACAAATCTATGAAAATTCGTTACATCGGCCTTTCTGTAAAAATCTGGTTTTTGATTGGAAAACGTAATATAGTATTTGGACCTTTAGCCGTCTTATTCTCTCTCATTAACGTGAATCTTTTTACTGCCATTTTGGGCCAGTAGCACTTCGCAAGGATTCTTTTATACGTTTTTGCGAAACCACTGTGTAAGGCGAGTCTACTGCCATGAGCTAATCCTATAACTTTCTGTGTAAGGGTGTTGGGTAACCAAAGTCTCCACAGCGAGTCTTCCTCAACTACTTCCCCACTCCTAAAACGCACCCTTTTGTAGACGTATTTTCCTAATACTACTTAGTCTGGAAGTGAATCTTGGCATGAGATGATACTCTCTTAACTTTGAATATTCTTCCGAATCAAAATCTGCCGTTTTACAAAATTCTGAAAATAAATAAAAAAACTCGTTTGGAAAATGTTAAAAAGCAAGCGCACGTTTTTTGTAAACCACGTATAAAGAAACAGAAACATCCAGCTGACGTCACATAAATGCAAGATAAAGGATAACGAAAATCCAAGTATATTACCTTATAGTTTGTATATTTTGCAGGAAAACTATTTTGTATGGAATGGAAATTCTATTATTGGGTGCTGATTGCGTTAGTAGCAGGCAGGTACCAATGTACCATCAGCGGCGATTCCTGGTCTTGAGCAATGGTATCGTATTTTTTTTTTATAATAATGACCGCCAAATTATGGTGTTGTCATGTTACTCTATATATGTATATACCAAGTCTGATTGCGATACGATAATTAGAAGGAGGCTTAAATATATTTAATTATATATTAATAATTATTCTGAATTTTGTAGAAAAGTCCTATTTTCCTATTTTCTAAACATTCAGCCCCCCCCCCCGAAAGATTTTGATCTTTCAGCAAACGGAAGGGGGCGATCTTGACAACTGGACGTGTGTACCTACTCTCCAGTCATGGTTCGTACTTTGACAACTCGAACCTTATCGTCCTGGATGTGTAGCGATTATAGGGCCAAGGATCCTCTTAGATGGTGATAGGTTTAGTTTAGTTTTTAGTTAGTTTAATTTGTAATATTAATTTCTTAAGCCTAATTGATATGACCAATATGGCCGTCTACCAGACTGACATTTTGAAATATTATTACATTTATTAAAATACAGAAAGTGTTAAATATTTTTTGTTTACTATTTTATAAAACTAAAAATCTTCTTCAAGAATAGCTTTTCTATAACGCAGTGCAGTAACAATATAGTTGTAAAGTCCATCCCATCCTTGGCAAAGCAAAGGCAGATCTGGTCGGTGTGGTACAAAATTTAGGTTGAGCAATTCGACTCTCGCTTTTAAAATTATGTTTATTTTGTTTAGTGACTTCCTATTTAGAAGGTACGAGTTCTGTTGAAGATTGTATCTCAGACGACTATAGTAGCATCTAAACAGAGAAGAGCTGGCTTCCGATGCATACCTCTCGAACAGTACGCTTCCGAACTGCTAAAGGATGTCATTAAACTTTATCCTTAGCCTTGACGGTTGCTCTCCTGAAGTTATATTCAAGTTAGTTCCACATGTTGTTGCAAGATTAGTCCATTCTTCGAACATTGTTCCTTTTTCTTTGATGGCCGCTTTTAAAACTTTCTTTGGTATCCGATTACCTTCCATTTCAATTACCTTTACAATATAGTTGAAGTGTATGGCTAGGGTGTCCATTACCAAAGGTGGTATACCTGATTCTAGGTAAATCATGTAATTTGGCGTATTTTTTGGTAATCGAAAAATTCTTTTTACAAAATACCTTAGGAATTTTTCCACAGATTCAAAGAAGGAATGCCCCCAAACTTGCGCCCCGTAAAATAGGATTGACATTAACTTTTCCTGAAACAAGCCTGGAATTCTGATAGAATTTTTTTGTTCTCTACCCACTTTGACAGTCTGTTGTGAATGAGTCCAGCAAAAAGTTTAACGCAGCTGTTAAGAAAAGAAATCCCTCTGTAGTTTGCTGGGTCCGCATAGCTACCTTTTTTGTGGAGCGGGAAGATAATTAATTTTTGAAAAGCTTCAGGGACTGACGCACTTTCAAAAATTCGGTTGAATTCCGCTGTTAAA
The DNA here is from genome assembly GCA_948107695.1 of Meliscaeva auricollis. Classification (NCBI taxonomy): domain Eukaryota; kingdom Metazoa; phylum Arthropoda; class Insecta; order Diptera; family Syrphidae; genus Meliscaeva; species Meliscaeva auricollis. Next base: position 51,697,857 of record OX403616.1, on the reverse strand, counting down.
AGACAGACAAATTTTTCCGTGGCGTGTTTGAAGAATTCGAAGGGGATACGGTCATCCCCTGGGGCTTTGTTTAATTTTGAGTTTGTAATAGCATCTTTCACCTCTTGGATCGAAAAAGGGGCATCTAAGTAATCATCGAGGATTAAGGGAGCTGCATATTGTACCAATGGACCACTTGTTGTGTTATTGAGAAGACTGACGAAGTAGTCTCTAAGATTAGATGCATGTAAACCCCGAGCGATGAAATTTGTTTTTCTATTAAGGTGCTTAACAGCTTTCCAAAACTCCGAAGATGAGCGGGTGTTATTTATAATGGCTATATTTAAGTTTTCAAAGGAAATTTTCTTGGAATAGCATAAATGTTTGAAGTTCCTATTCGCATCTGTATACAATTTTCTAAAGATCTCTAGGTTTTGGGTTCTTAAAAGGTTGAGGTATTTAAACGATAATTTTCTTGCTTTAATGCATTCTGCATCAAACCATTTTTGTTTAAATAATGTTTTATTTTTGTAAGGATTGCTTTGCGGGTTTGATTTTTTAATAATTTCTAAAAGGGTGTTTATATCAGCACTAATATCCCGATTTCCAAGCGTGATAGGTTTAGTTCCTTCAACAAAACGACATCATTGACAGACAAATTTGGTTGGATAGTTCGCCATTTTTGCCTCTGTGGGAGAGATGTTAAGTACTCTTGATGACATCTTTTCCAAAAGCCTTGAGATAATTTCTGCAAAAGATACCAATTATTTTGAATGGAAATTTTAGAATTTATTAAATTATGGTTAGGAACTGAGGTGCATGCCTCGCCAATCATAAAATAACCAGGTGAAAGGGCACTAGATTCCGTGCCCGATGTCTGCCACATTTAACGTGAGTTCAAAAGACCTTCAATCTTGGCGAGAAGTGTGGCCTCCCATAAACCTCCAAAGTGAGGCGCCGATGGTGGTATGAACTTCCATTTGACATTATCTTTGGCCAGATGATCAGTGACAATCTGTTGATGCTGTTCATTCAAATCGCATTTTAACATCTCGTTCAGAAACCGTTTGGCACCATGCAAATTGGTACCATTGTCGCTCCAAATTTAAATTGTCTTTCAGCGACGCGCACAAAACCGATCTAAAGCCATATGAAATGCGTTTGACGACAAGTCAAACCTACCTTTAATAGCGAAACAGACAAACAGAGCAATGCATGCTTTCACAAATTTAGAGTTTCGAGCACGAGATAGTCTTAAAGTTAGCCGCCCGACATAGTCACAACCTACCTTCCTGAAGGGAAGCGAAAAACGAATTCTTTTGTTCAGGAAGATTTCCCATCAATTGTTTTGACCATTCCCGACGTGAGCTACTTTTCGCACTAGATTTCTAGAGCCAACGATGAAAAATTTCTTTTTAATGAAGCGATCAGAAATGTTACACCAGGATATAAATTATGTTCATGAGTGTAATTAACAAGTAATTCAATTAAGCGTCTTGATTTACAGAGTATAATTGGTTGTTTTTCACTGTACGATAGTTCAGAGTTTTGCTCACGACCACCAACTCTAAGTAACCCGTCTGAATCGAAAAAAGGTGAAAGGCTTACAAGCTTATGTTTTGTCGATAGTTCTTTTTCACTTATTAGCGCTGCTTGCAAGCTTCAGAGTATTCATTAGAAACACGAGAGTTAAACCGAAACCGAAACATTGTTGCAACTACTCTTAGACATTTGTAGTATTTCGAGGAGCTGTGGACAAGAGTTTTCAATACGTTTTTTTTAGTAACATTTGACATAATTAACTGCATTTTCGGGTTCCTCCTTTTTTCCAACTGCTCTTTTGAAACTTCTTTTTCCCTTATTGATAAATAATTTTGAATAAGTCCACTGACTCTTCTCCAACCATAGCCACGAGGGTCCTTTCTACCACATCTCATTTGAGGGCAAAAGAGATGGTGGATTTCCGCGAGTGTGCAACTCGCGTGTCGGCTGGGTTGCTCTCAGATCGGACGTGGTTTCAAAGTTTATGTGGAATCTATGTTATGATTTCAGAGGTCCGATTTCCGATAAACACCGACCATTTTTTTAGAGGAGAAGAAAGCCAATGGAGCAAGATTGATGAATCGGTCCATGCTAAAACTTTCATGTCTTTATCCTGTAAAGATATTTTAAGTTTATTGATAAGACGTTCCTAAGGATTTGTACGGCATAGTATTCTTTGCAATTCGCAATCATCCTGTGAAACTTAATTTGTCTATACATCTTCTCGATGTCTCTATAAATGGTGATCGACATGCAAATTTGGGGTATTAGAATGTGGTTGTAGATTTTGTATAGCTGTGGTAAGACTTTGTTTCAGCTCCTGCACCGTTTGGGTGATAGTAAGATTTTTCTTAATCTTAGAATTCTCGTCGCTATTGACAAATATGTGGTTGGGGCAAGAAGGGACAAATTAAACACCTCGTGCCTTTGACTGTTCTTCGTAAAGTAATTCAATTTATTAAGTTAACTGTCAGATTGTGTTTGTCATAAGGACTGGTACATACCGTACGGATAGTTCAGGCTATGAGTTACAATTCATGTTTCATTCAGTTTTTAACATTGTGCTTGTTTTTTTTTTTTTTTTTTGGAAAGGCCGCAATATATTCACCGTGCAAGTCCAATTGCTTTCCTCTTCCAAGGCTATTTCATGGACAACTTTAGGTGAAGAAATTCGTTTCGCCATGAATCACTCGGCTTTCGGGTCCCACGTTGGGCACCATTTATTGGCTATTGGTCGGTGCTGATGCTAATACCTCTGTAGCTCGTCGGTCGGTGGGGTAGTATATTTGACCATAGTACGTAACAAACAAAATTTACCATATCAGGCATAGGCATCTACTGGTGTTCAAAGATGCGCGAGAAACTTTCCTGCCCTCCCTGCTATTGTCGTCTTACTCGGCTAGACGGTTCCTTGCCTAGGTAGCCTCTCATTTTCCAAACATCAACTCTCAAACATCTCCATCCTCATTTCTCTATTTTCAAATCTATTCACTGCTCATAGTCCAGATTTTATGGCCATCATATAAATATAAAATATGAGGATTTTATTTCATTTTTTAAGTTATAATTTTTTTTTTATTTATATTTTAACGTTTAGTTAACATTTGGATTATTAACTATTTTTAATTCATCAGTATTTACGGTAAAACTATTGAAAATTATTTAATTTAGTAAGTGTTCAGGATTAATCAACCTAAACTTAATTATTTTAAAAGCATTTAATTTATTACAATCATTCAATTCATTCATTCATCACATTCAATTTTACTTTTAAAATTATTCACACTTGCCAAACATTCAAATCATACACTTTAACTTTCTCATTTCATAAAAACTACTCAGTTATTATTATTTTTAAATGTAAATCATTTACACCTATGAACTATCAGCATCACAGTTAAATGTTTTCACTCAATTTGTTTGTATTCCTTTTTGTGGTCACATTCTTTGCATTTTGCAAACAAGAATTCATGCAAGCATCGATCTCTTGGAATTCGATTGTCAAGCTGTTCAGGCCTGGTAAACCTTGTATCAATATCATAATTATATTATATTGCTATAAACATATAATATACATTTCAAAAACATAATACTTATATAAATTGAATTGGAGCATATAATTTATTTATTTCGACATTCAACCTAAAGACATTTTAACAATTATTCATCAAACACACAAACATTTATACAGTCTATTCATTCTCACTCATAGTCGTGATCCTACTACATCCACTCCCAAAATTTGCTGTCGGTTTTTAGACTATCTGTTTATCATTCGAAAGTAAAGTTCAAAAAATGTGTAAAGTGTTTTATTTTGAAAATAATTCAAATCATTTTTTCTAAACAACTGACCACTGTAAGATTAAAATTGTATTAAAGAATATATTGAAACACACGATTTTATTTTCCTTCCTACCTTGCAACAGTCGGTTTTGTCAAAGTTCTTTGACAGAAAAATCCCTATCATGCTGCTATTTCTAATGCAAGGGGTGTAATTTTTTTTGGACACACCTGGTGGAAATGGAAAAACATTTTTTATTTCACTACTTCTAGCGACCATACGATCAGTAACCCAAATCGGAATGGCACTCGCTTTATCTGGAGTTCCAGCCACTTTATTAGAAGGTGGCCGAACTCCACATTCTGCACTTAAATTGCAATTACATATGCAATTTCTAAGAATTCAGGAATGGGAATAGTATTACAGAAATGTTGGATAATTGTTTGCGATGAATACACAATGACTCACAAAAAGTATAAGATAGAACACTGCAAGATTTCCTTGGGAATCAACATATTTTCGGTGGAGCCTTGATATGATTATTAGGTGATTTTCTGCAAACAGGTGAATTGAATGTACGTTTAAAATCATCGTACTGATACATCTAACTGATGAGCCCATTGTTGTACCTGGGCGAAACGCATTTTGGAGTAGAGGTCACTTGAACTTTTAAATTGAATTTAATTCACTCACTCCACTCCACACTCCGCTTAAAATAAAAAATAAAAATAATTTTCATTATTTATTATTTTTTTTCTCTTCGTTTTTATTATCAACCAGGCGTATTAGAAAGATTACAACATTATCTAACTGATGAGCCCATTGTTGTACCTGGGCGAAACGTATTTTGGAGTGGAGGTCACTTGAACTTTTAAATTGGAAATAGGATATACCAAAGGACGCATGTCGTTCAATCTTCGTTCTCTTTTCAACTCTTCAAATTTGTTCGTTGATGCGTTTATACTTGACAAATTGACTTCAAATTTGTCAGCTAAATTCATACACGTTTCTTCTTGGTCTTATATTTCAAACCTTGAACTCGCTGATCCAAACTTTAACATCGCTGCTCCTATCGACATTTGACTTGGTGCTGATAAGCTTTGGAGTATTGTAACGGGTGGCAAATTCGAGGTCCTCATGGATACCCAATAGCTCAAAGCACATCGCTTGGTTGGGTCAGGACAATTCTTTGAACAAGAAGAATAAAATTATTTTACTTCGTTTCACTCTACTCTCGACATTGATGCTTTATTACAACAGTTCTGGGAACTTGCTCCAGCAAATCGTTAGATTGCCGTCGATTAGGAGGAAGAACCTTTTTGCCAGACATTTTCTCGTTCTCCAGATTGGAAGTATGTAGTTCAACTACCTTTAAAACATTTCAACAACATTGGACTGTCAAGCAGTGCCATCTGAGAATTGTGCAATGAATATGCCGAAACACCGGATCATATACTCGGTAACTGTGGGGCACCAACGCAACGGCACAAATATCTGGGACACCACCTGATTACAGAGAGAGAATTCTTATATCTCGACGTACCTTAAATATTAAAATTACTTAAAGGAATTAATTTGGAAGCAAAGTTGTAAAAGAAATCTCCTTGCAACCAATAAAGGGGGTGCTAGTATCACACGATTTGTGTATACAAAAAATTTGTGTATTTTTGTAATAAAAAAACACAATACCATTCTAAGCACAATTTGGATAACAGGAATACAAAGCCTTACAAAATCTTGTTTGAATGTCATTTGCTGTCATCCAATATATGATTCAGATGGTTTTGTGCATTTTTATGACAAGCATACTCAAATGTATACACTAATTTTGGTGTTTACACAAATCGTGTAATACTAGCTTAACTGATTTATTCATTTCTTTGAACAAAATATTGTATTTAAACATGTATAGGTTTTATTTAAAGGCTTTGTTCGAAAGCCTCTATTGAAAATAACGGCACTTAACGTAAGCCTTTGTGTCATTTAAAGACTACAATTTGTTTTGAGGTTTTTGGTCCCATTTATCCTTATTTGTTTCATCAGCTTAGTAATTCAAATGCTTAAGCTTAAAATGCCGTGTCATAAGGCCATGTGTCATATTGCCATATGCCTATATGACACATTGTGAAAGTGTCAAATAGCCATATTTCAACATATGACCATTCGACGCTTTTCTAAAGTGTCATTTGGTCATAATGGCCTTATGACACTTTCAAATTTATTTTTTTACTGCCAAAGGTATCTAAAATACATAATTTTTTTAATAAAAAGAGATTGGGACATAAGTCATAATATTTTTTCAATAGGATTGTACATAAGTTATCATTTGGCTACATTGTTGAAAACAACAAACTTTACAAGTAAGAAAGTTCAGTACATATAGTTAGCAGCCAGGGCACCCACCAATAATCGTATAAATAGTGAGATATGTTCTGCAACCCCCATGGGGTCACTATAGGATTTGAAGTAGGTGCAAGGTTGGGTATACCCCAAACCTACTAACAACCTTAGTGGGACATAACACCATCGTCTTTTTTTAATGAATTATGGAATTATGTCCCACTATGGTGGGACATAAGTCTATATGTCCCACTATGGTGTGACATAAGTCCATTAAGGACTTATGTTCCTGTGCTAAACTTTCTTATTCAATTCAATTCAATTTTGTTTTATTGAACATAATATTTACAATTTGACTTAAGCTTACAAATAATATAATACAGTGGCAAAATGTTAGAATTGTTGGCAGATAGGGGGCCTAACGTTATACAGTGGCTTAGGTTAAAATGAATATATAGTTATGTTTTACATGACAAAAAAAAAATCTTAATATTTAAAATCTCGGGGTGTTCCTTCCCAGTTGTCAAAAGTTAAACTTTTTTACTTGCAAATTATGTTGTTTTGAAGAATAGACCAAAAATCACCATATGGCAAAAAGTCGCAAATAAATATGGCCCTTTGACTCTCAAGAAAAGCGTCAAATGGCCATATGTTCGAATAATGCCATAACACACTCCACAATGTGTCATATGGCCACATTCCCAAATGACGCATGGCCATATGACACGGCACCTAAGCTCATTAAACTCTCGGGTTACAAGCTCCCATTGACTATGTATAAGATTCAGGTCAGGGGATGCATTGGTCACCCAAAAACAAGATTTCAACTTCTAAGAAGTTTATAACCAGCCGTCTGGTGTGTACTGGGTCATAATCGTGTTGAAATAAACTGTCTTAGGCATATTGGACCCCCACATGTAGAATCATATGCTTTTCAGAATTTCCCAAGACAAATGCGCAATCATTCAACAGCTCACTTGACATAACTGAACCACTCCTTGACAGGAGAGTGAAACATTCAAAAGGCTTTAGTATAGATTTGATTTCATCAATATTATAAATTGCGTACCCTACACCAAATTTTTAACCAGTACAACCTTTTTCAATAGTTAAATAGGAGGGAAAATTGATATTAGTGGAGCAAGCAACCTTCAATATTGATAGAAACAAAATTGTATTCAGGTTTTTATTAATGGTTCGTTCTCGCGTCAAGAAGTGGTTCAGTCCACTTAAAACTCAGAAAACCATATGTTCTTTCGATAAAATTGCCCACGAATGGCTTTGCAAATTACCCTGAACGGATTTTTTACCAAAATTTGAAAAATAATTATCAAAATCAAAATATCAACATGAAAACGGATTTTTCAAAAAAAAAAAATGATTTTTTTGTATAACTTTTTCTAAGCAATACAATTTGCGTTCCGTAAAACTCTTTGTATAGTAAAAATTGTCAACATCAAACATCGTCGTTTACGCGAACCTCCGATTCAAAAATACCTACACACAAAAATGTTAATTAAAATCGAGCTTTAAGTTTATTTTGCTCCTAAAAAATGTAAGTTTTTCATGTAAGGTTATACTAAAAGAAGATCATTTCAGCTATTCAGGCCCTAGCTGGAGATAGGAACAGACAGATACACAGACCGAAAGACAGAAGCGCGAGACTCATTTGCTTAGCATTCTCCACTCAATTTCAAACACGCCCTTTAGTAGTATCGCAAATAAAAACTGAATTACCTGGTAATTCCGTAGCAAGTCTCAAATTTTCGTAAGTTATTTTATCCTCAGGTCTGTGATTCCAAACAAACAACACAGCCATTTGAAATGTCGTTACATCCAAATCATACCTTCCAACTTTATTGATAAATTTTATAGTTCCATTGCTCATGTGGTGATACCACTGCAATTTTCTTCCGGAATGTTTTTTTTTATAAAATTCTTCAACGTCAGGTATATAATCTTCCAATTCCAAGGGAAGGCTAACCGAAACACGATCTGAACATCTAGCCCAAGCTCCTGCGTTTAAAATTTTTATGTTAATAGCATCATGTCGGGTTGTCGACATTCGGAATAGAGTGTTTAGGTCTTCGCTTACCTATAATGAAAAAATATATATGTATAAGTTTAAATCAAACCACGTAGTTTATATATAAAATAAAAATCCCAATTTTTTTTTTAATAAAAAAGTTTAATAAAGTTTTGATACCTCAAATCATTACTTATTAATTTGTTTATGTTAGTTTTATCAAGCTGAAAACACCAGCATTCAGTTGGTTCAAAAGTTGATAAAAAGCAAGAAGAAGTTTTATCAAACTGAAGTAGGATAGAAACAAATAGACCAAGAGCCGACAGCAAATTTTGGGAGTGGATGTATAACCAAAATCTGAGTATGCAGTTTTATAGGTACACGCCTCCTGATTTCAAATTCGAAAGTTTGGCAGGTATATCTCTTAGCCTTCTGTGGGTGTAGGGTTTTAAAAAACACGATAATTTCTTCTGTTCTGTTTTACTTTTTGATTGTTTTTAAAAGCTTGTTTCTTGGATTCTAATAATCAGATCTTCACGATTGAGGTCTGCAGACGTTTCAATTCAATTGTATTTATCTTTCTCAGCTGAATTGGAATTATCGTGTTTTTACCCCCCTAAAACCACAGAAGGCTGAAAATTAAACCTGCTAGATTTTCGAATTTGAAATCAGGAATCAAACTGCATACTCAGATTTTGGTTATACCTCCAACCCTAAAATTTGCTGTCGGCTCTTCGACTAAAAAGATATTTGTGCCAAGCAATCGATTCCCAAGTAGAATAGCCATTGAATATACCGCAATATGAGGAGAACAAATGAAAAATTGCGTTCATGCGTTTTTATTATTGGCCGTGTTCAACAACATTTAGTTTAATAATATTGAGTTCAGTACAGTTGAAAGGCTCTGATTGGTCAAATGTCGCAGAAGTTAGGTGAATTTCAGTTACGTTTAGTGACATTTAGTTACGATTTTCAGTCGGTAATTTCTCACCTGAAAATTCAGATGAGTATGTGTGTGTTAGTCGAAAAGCAAAAAACAGCTAATGAGCTGTCACTGGAAGCTCTTTTATCTGTTTTTAATTAATTTGTTTTTGAAATCGTTTTGGCTTAGATTATAAAAGGGCAATACAATACATAATCATAAATTAAATTATGTGCAAAACATGTGTTGCTTGAATTCTATTGCAAAAGACTAAGTTTTTCTGCATTTTTCTATTATTCTGCGTGTGTGTTCATAGTTCATAATTCTGGCATTGTCTAGAAATTTAACCCTATAAATAAACAAAGAAGGTAGACATGTAACTATACACTATAGATCGAGAGCCAACGACATATAGAATGCAACCATTTATTTAAAGTTGTAAGGCTTATCAGTAGAAAGGTCTTGGGGAGTTAGGCAAGAGTCACTTTGTCTGCCTGCATTTTGGTGTGACCAACATGGTTAAAATTCGCCCCAAAAGTGTGACAAATTTGAATTTTTTGCAACCATTTATGTAAAGTGTAAGGCATGTCAACAGAAAGACATTGGGGAGTAAGACAAGAATCGATTTGTCTGCCTGTATTTTGGTGTGACCAACATGGGTAAAGGCAAAATTTTGTAAATTTAATTCTAAACCGACAGTAATTTTCATAATTTTTTGTTTGATGCAATTTGTTATAATTGCTCCAACTGATCTTTTCTTTGAAATCTCTTAGGTTCATGTACAAGTTTTTAAAAAAGAAGTCAGCAGCGCTCCAAACATAAAAAAAATTAGATCCACAATTACAGAAAAGTGTATTCTAGAAACTAATAGGATTCCAAAGTTTTCTTTTTGGTTTTCCAACGAAAACGTTTGCAGGTCCCACCACATTGTAATTCTAGATTATATAATTCTTATTCTGCTAAAAAAGTTTTGTGTTTGGCAGAGTGCAAAGCTTACAACGTCTGAAAAGGTGCTCAAGCAACACCGGAAGCTAAAAATATTACAAGCATAAGATTTCATTTAACTTTCTCCATTTATCGGATAAAAAACAATAGTTTAAGTAATTATAAGTCATCAAAAATTCAAACACTATTAAAAAAGAAATAAAAAATAAAAAAATTGAAAAAACGTAAAAAAAAATTATTATTAAAATAACAAATGTTGAATTTATTAAAAAATGGTATCCCCAGTTGAATTGAAAAAAATTAAAAAGAACCTTTACGGCTAACAAAGTGAATTCAAAAATCCGAATTTTGTTTCCTACTCATTTATTATTATTTTAAAGAGAACCTTTACAGCTAACGAATGGAATTCAAAATTCCCAAATTCATTTTATAATAAATTATTTTGTCATAATTGAAAACGAATTTCTAATGAATAATAAAACAAATACAAAGGCATATCGCAATCTTGAAAAAAAGACACAACAAAAATTAAAATTGAAAAAAATAAATCTTTGCGTGTGATTTTTTTTGTGAAGTTGATACATCACTCTGTGAATATGTCTGTATCTGCGTCTGCGCTGTGTTCTTTTTATTTTGAACTGTGTGTGGTTCGTTCTTTCATTGCAACTTGCAACTTTTAATCATAACAACAAACAAATTATCGCTCTTCGAACAAAACATGTATGCTGTGGAGGCAATCTAAAATTGGTTTCTTTTTCTTTCTATGAAGTGGCCTGTCTTTATTATTAATTAGTCTATGATCCTAGGTAGACAAAGTCCTTGACTGCTTCGAAGTTATAACTATCCATCGTCATGTTTTGGACGAGTCGTCAATGTTTGGTTTCCCTTCTGGTTAATAGCATATACTTCGTTTTGTTTTTATTAACAGCCAATCCCATTTGCCGCCTCCGATTCAATACTGGCACCTACCATAGCTTTTTTGTTCTGCTTATTATGCCTATGTCATCTGCATAATCAAGTAGTTGAACGGACTTTTGATAAATTGTAAGAGTGGTGTTCACTTGTTTTCGGCGTACAACTGCTTCAAGAACGATGTTAAATAGGTTGCATGATAACGCGTCGCCTTGTCTTAGACATTGCTCAACATCAAACGGTTCAGAGGTGTTCTTACCGACTTTGACTGAACAGCCAGATTTCTACATTGTCATCCTGCACAAGCGGATAGGTTTGGCAGGGATGCCGAGATATGAGATGGCCTTGTATAACTCGTCTCTATTCACGCTATCATAAGCGACTTTAAAATCGATAAAGAGGTTGTGTGTATCGATCTGGAATTCCCGGGTTTTCCACAATCTGTCGGAGTGAACATTTGAACTACTTTTGACTTGCCTGGCCTAAGACCACACTGATAGGGGCGAATCAGATCGAGGACAAGAGGTTTTAGGCGATCACACAGTATCGACGACAGGATTTTGTAAGCAACGTTCAGGAGGCTAATTCCTCTGTAGTTGGTACATGTCAGAGCGTCTCCTTTTTGTGGATGGGGCACACTATGACAAGGTTATATCTATCGGGCATGCTTTCATCCAACTAGATTTTACAGATGAGTTGGTGTATACTCCCTTCTAACCCATCTCCTGCTGCTTTGAACAATTCGGCTGGTAAGCCATCCGCACCAGCAGCAGGAATTGTTTTCCATCGTCTTCCAAATTAAATGGAATAACAGCGTAATGTTGACAATATTCGCTGTTCAGGAGTCTAGAAAAATACTCCTTTCAGATCCTCAGCACTGACTGTGTGTCTATTACCATATTCCCCTTCTCATCTCGGCAGGCTTCCGTTCTGGCCTTGTAGCCTTGTGTAGATCTTCATACCCTTTGGTAGAATTTTCGAACATCCCCTCCGTCGGTACAACCTCAATAGACTCGACCGCCCGCTTCTCGTACTTTCTCTTTTTATTCCTGAGAAGTCGGCGTTCCTCCCTTCTTTTTTGCCCGTAGAGCTTTCGGGCTGCTCTCTCAGTGGCTCTGGTTCTTGTTTGCAGAATTGCCTGATAGGCCTCGTTTTTAGCTGCATACGCCAGCCGGCATTCTTCGTCAAACCAGCAGCTTCGACGTGGTCGCCTTGTGAAACCTAGCACATCAGTGACAGCACTATGTCTCCACTGGTCGTCTATGCTTGCTGCTGTAGGCTGCCTGGCCAAGAGATGAAGAGAAACGCGGTCATAGTCATAGACATCCGCATTCGTAAATACTCGATACACTGCCAAGTAGTGGCCTTAGTCAACGGTTGCTCCTCGGAACGTTCGGACATCTAAGATACTGGAAGCATGCCTGGTGTCAATCGCGATGTGATCAACTTGGTTGACAGTTTTTTGATCACATGACCGCCAAGTCCCCTTGGCGGGACGGAAAAAAAAAAAAAAAAAAAAAAAAAAAAAAAAAAAAAAAAAAAAAATGATATGACACCAAGTTTTTTGTAACACCATTTCTTGGTTAAAAAATAAAAAACCATTGAAATATTTTAATTAAAATAGTTTTAAGGCCGAAAGGCATTAGTAATAAGATAATGGAGTGATTTAGAGCGTCCGTAAAGGGCCAGTAAGTTAGTTATTAGTTATTGATAAGTAGGCTAGTTTTATGAATTTTTGTCTAGCTGTAAGATAGTTTAAGATTGAATTGAATAAAAATGAATTTAAAAAAAAAAAAAAAAAAAATTCCCCTTGTGTATATTGAGGTGTGGGAATTGGGTGCTCGCAATGGTGACATTTCGCCCTTCTGCAAAGTCAATCATCCTGAGTCCGTTATTGGACGTTTTGGCATGTAGACTATGCTTTCCAATTATCGACCTTTATACCTCCTCCTTTCCAAATCTGGCCAAGAATAATCTTGACATCGTACTTGGGGCACTTATCGTGCGTGCGCTCGAGGTCGTAAAACTCGTCAATAATTGGGTCATCCTTCTGTACGTAGGGGGCGTGAACACAGATCAGCGTCAGGTTCTGTAATAACAAACTAACAAAACTTTTCACTTTGCAGAAAAGAACTGTAACTGACTCTTTTTTATTTTTGTTTCCTTCACAATAAAATATAAGTTGCACGACTGGATCGCACGTACTTGCTCGTATAGATAATGTTTCTATATATGCCAAGCCTGTTTAATTAAAAATGTGTAAGTGCAGTTTAAGAAAAATTATTTAAAAAAAAATTTTAAATTCGATTTTCAAATGACTAAAACAACTTCTTCAATCAATTAACCTCAAAACGAATATGAAATTTGATTTCTTACATTTTTAGAAAAAAAAAATTGAAAATCCTCAGAGCCGTTTTTTAAAAAAAATATTTTTTCTATATAAAATTTTGCAAAGACTCATAAAATAAGATATTATTTTTCAACATCTAAAAACTAAATTTTCAAAAAAATATATTGAGTAGTTTTCGAAAATGATTTTTCCAAAAAAAAATTTCAACTATTTTTTAAAAATCCAAAAAAAATAATTTTCGAATTTTTTTACTAAATTTTTTACTAAACATTATTACGACAACTTAAAAGCTTTCATGTAAAAAAAATGGTTGAATTAGATTGATTAATGAAGGAGATAATCAGAATTAAAAAAAAAACGGTTCTATGGCAGGTACCGTTAATAACGGTTTTGAAAAAAATGGTTTTCATTTAAAGATAGACCTTGGATTGTTTTAATCAAAATCGTAGGAACCATTTTTGAGAAAAATGAATTTATCTAAAACCGACAGGTATGACAGGTACCGTTATTTTTGGTCCAAAATAAAAAAATTAAAAAACGTCTGGGGAAAGTCTCCAAAAAAACACCACATACCAAGTTTGAAGTAAATCGACCCATCCGTTTAGGCTGTGGCCTCTGATACATACAGACAGACAGACAGACACACAGACACACAGAATTGTCGGACCCACTTTTTTCTTATTCTCTATCATCGTAATATCATGCTTGATTGTTATCTCAACTTTGAATGCATAACTTGATGGTACCCATATCACAAGTAAAAATAATAAAATGTTAAAGTAAAGTCAAACGCGTTACAAACGGGAGTATCAATTAAAGCGCTTAACAAATTTCGTACCATTATTATTAGCAGATAAATTTATCATTAACATGCACCAAGGTAAACCAAAGTAAGTGTTAAACTATCTGTATTTGATACTTTAAGTATAGATCTTTAGATATTTTTCTTAGAATATACACCAGAATCCCCTTAGTTTCCTTGACTTATAACGGGACATTCTGTATACATACCCAAGATATACAGTATACATACCCAAGATATACAGAATACAAGGTAATATAAACCCATCATTTTATTGATCTGAATCCAAAAGTTGCTGTTTTGCCAATGTTGAAAACTGCTCATTGTGGGGAAATTCAAATGCTGAATTCACGACGCATAAAAAGCCAAAAAATTCAGTTGACGTCACATAAATGAAAGAGAGATAACGAAAATCTAAGTATATTACCTTGTATTTTGTATATCTTGATACATACTGATATCGCAAGTACAAAGATAGAACAGAACGGAACAGAGCAGAACAGTTTCATGAGAAAATTCAGAACAATATAGAACAAAAATCTAAAACAAATACATTAACAGTTTTTACAAATCTACTGTGAATCAAAAGCGAGAAGTGTTGGGCTGAACTGTTCCAGACAAAAACATTAAACACGAATGAAATCTGTTCGGGATATTTTCTAATTAAAATTCAAAAAGTTGTACTTAAACCTAGTTTTAGCCCAATGCAAGCGCTAGGAGAGTGGGAAAGATTTCATAACATATCAAAATCAATTGTCAATCAATGAAAAAAATAAAAATCAAAACAAACAAACAAATTCTAAAATGCTGAAATTGTGTTGAGGAGAAACATTTAAATTTAATTACTTAGAAGAGTTTATTACGAGAAATAAGTATGACAAAAGTCAATATGTGCCAAATTTCAAAGGAGAAATGTCAGGAAAACCAGAAAAATGGCTGAAAAAAGTAAAAATATTTTCTTTTTTAGTACTTTGGTACCACTTATTTTTTTACATTTTTTGCTTTGTGTGTATATTTCTAACACTCACTCTTGATGTGTTTTTCTATTCGAAACATGCCGTACTGCTCAGTTTACTTTTTTTAATTATGAAAGATTAGAAAAAAAAAGAAGTTATCATACGGAAGTATCAAGAAGTAACACGATAAGCAGAAATAAGCTTTGCTCATTAGATTTTTGACAGTTTTTCTTTGACGTCATAGTCATCTTCCTCGTGGGCAGTTCGCCCAAACGTCAGTACATTTTTTTTTGTTTTGGCGAAAACATTTTTTTTCATTAAAAACAACAACAATGTAGCTTAAATTTACAACAACAAAATCGATTGTCAGCATCGAAGATGACTACTATGTCATCATGATGAAAACACCAAAATTAACGATTAATTGTATGTCCAAATTAGCACGGGCGTACAAAAAAACACACCTATAATAAGCATACCTTGTTTTCTGTTTATCATGGATAAAATACATATGTTCATATGAGAAGCGGCCCATAAGAACGGACGCGACAGAAAAAGCAGCCGAACTTTCAACATCGACAACGGATTCGTTGACGAAACGGACGCGACGGATTCTATGCGGCACTTCACAAAGTAGTGTGAGTTGGACAAACACAAATGCATTTAAACAGGGCCGGATTGCAGTTGTATGGCAACTCGCAAGGCTCCAAGCTTCATTTTATTTAGTTTTAACTTACATGTTAGTTACACGTTCAATACCTCTCAATTCTCTTTTTGTCAAGTTCGCGTATTTTCACGAAATGCACCTATTCCGTGTCAAACGATTTTTATGTTTTTTTGTCAAAAACACTCATCTGATTGAAATTTAATTAAAGTTTACAAATGCAACCTATAAAAGTATTTTGTAGATGCACAAAAATTACATACACAAAAACTTCAAAGTTAAATAAAAAAACTGATCAAAATTACATAACTCGGCGCTTACAAGTTGCAGCGCTCTATCACCACCAAATAAAAATTACTGCGCTCCTGAAACTTAAATTCGTAATGTGAGATATTAGTAACTAAAATGTGATTGGTTGGTTTGATGAAAAAGCATACTTTTATATTGAGGAAAAATATTGTTTTTGTTGCTAATACTTATGAGAAAACAATTTTAAATGGTTCTAAGATATTAACTTTATACTTTTAACATCACTTTGCATAGCTTAATATTGCAAATAAAACAGTACTGAACTGTGAATAGTATAGTTAATTATGTACTCGGCAAAAAGGCATCTTTATATCTAATTTTGACAGATACCCGAACAAATTGATGCCGCACTGCAATATACTTTAGATGTGATATACACCCATTCGTTATCTCCTTATTCTTTGATCATGCGTCATTTTTTTTCAAAATAGCGACATGGTTTTCATAATAAGCATACCTTATTTTCTGTTTACCATGAGTGCTCAATTGTTTCTAAATAAATAGGAGCGCTCAGTTTAGAGCGAGCTAAAAAAAGAAAAACGCCTAATATGGGAGGCAAAACGGAGTCGGGCAGGTGCGTTCCACATCCATAGTGCTTTTTAAGAAAGATATTCCGTACTAGACGCTATGTACCGAATTGGGCTCAGAATAGAAATGCAAGTTTAACGATCGAATCACTTTTTTTCGTAATATGGAAAACTTTTTTTTATAAAGAAAAGCGAAAAAATAATGAGACATGATACATTACGTCGGTGCTCAAGAAAGAAGAAGATAACCATTTCCTTTTTTAAAGAAAACTGTAAGCTTCTAAATATTAGCTTTTTAGTTTAAAATAAGATTAAAACAATCCTTAACTGATAATAATAATACCTTTATATCTTGAAACATTCTCGCAAGTCTATTAACGTAGTCCGCAGGCATTCCAACTTCACGAAGCCATTCTACGATGTCCTCTTCCTTTTCACTATCCGCACTCGTGCCCAGTATTAGCCTTAAATTAGAAATATAAATTTATACTTACTAAAATTATATGTTTCTCTTAAGAAAAAAAATGTATGGCCCCTCTACACCATGAGCCACCGATTGCTCAACAAATGGTGGGTGATGTTGATGTGCGATGGTTGCGTCGCATCTACACGATCAAATAGCTAATAAGATGGAGGGGCGATGACGTCCAGCCAAAAAATGAAATTAGTGGAACATCGTGATGGTCCATTGTGCAGAGGGGTCATTAAAGTTTTGCTTCAACCTTATCAATTTGTTTGGGATTGAAAGTATGTGTGGAACAAAGCAAAGTTGAATAAGACTTTCTGTACTCTCGAAAGTTTGTGAAAATTGATCCCGATTAAAAAAAAAATGCACGACTGGATCTCACGTACTTGCTCTTATAGCATGAGTTGCTTAGATTAGAGTTGAAAAAAACGTAAAATTCGATTTATAAATGACGTATTCAGTTTGGGGACTTGCTTTAAATTTGGTAAATGTGATTTTTTTGTAACCTTGCGGTCAAAAGTGCAAACTCCAGATTGCAAGTAGCCTTCATTTACCATGATACACAGAAAACAAGGTATGCTCATTATCAACGTCATGTCGCTCACAATCGTGTTTGTTGTTGTAAATTTCAGTTTCATTAAAGGTATTTATGAAACCTGGTAAACTTTTTCATCCGGTAAAATGGTAAAGCTTACCACGCATGTTTCATGAACGCTCCTTAAATCAACTTGGGTAAATGTGTGTAAATTAAGTTTTGATACTTGAATTATTTGGAGAAAATTATGGTTCTTTCCTTTTCCTCGTCAACTAGCTACATATTTGTGGCTGGTTATATCTACACTGGCAAAAATGAAACGTTAAAAGTTTTCCACAATCATCATTTCCAGATGGTAAACTTCAAACCAAATTTGTGTGGGAAAGTTTACCATATTCTGGGAAAAATTTCTTATAGAAAATTTGACAGTTTGATTACCAGAATTACCATTTTACCAAGTTTACCAGTTGTTAAAGCTGGTTAAAGTGAGCTTTAGCCAGCTGGTTAAGCCCGCTTTAACCAGCTTTAATAAAGTTACAACAAAGGTCACGTAAATCTACAACACGTTTACTAGGTTTACCAGGCTTCATGAATACTCATATTACTGTTTTTTTCAATGAAAAAAATGTTTTCTCCAAATTCATAACTGACGTTCGGGCGAACGCCCATGAGAAAGATGACTACGACGTCACAGAAAACCTGCCAAAAATCTAATGAGCATTAGATTTTTGGCAGGAGAGAACCATAATTTTCTCCAAATAATTCAAGTATCAATACTTAATTTACACACATTTACCCAAGTCGATTTAAGGAGCGTCATAAGTTTTTCAAAATGGCGACATGACGTTGATAATAAGCATACCTTGTTTTCTGTTTATCATGACGACTAATAGTTCAGTTAATTCGTAGTTTGACCTTGCGCGCAGAAGCACTCTCAGTTTTTTTTTCCATGGATCGATAGGGGTTTATTTAAAAAGCTTAAATCCAAATTTGCACCACTTGACATCTCTCTTACCAAAGTTATGCACAAAATTGCATTTTTTTAAAAATCAAATGGTTCATGATAATATTTTCTTTCAATAAAATGCAATTTCTTTTGGTTCAAATACATCCGTACAAAAATGCAGCTAGTTAAAGTCAGTTCTTTGTTTTTCGTAATATATATCAACAAAATCTAATATTGTGGTATACATTGTTTTTACTTATTTAGTAGCTCTATTCATTCCTCGAGGTACATGCATGCTGTATCGAAAACACAAGCGAAATTTAGTTTTTGGTAAATATCTCGGCTCCAAAATGTTGCATTGGCAAAAATAAAATTACACATTGTTTGTTTAATTATTTTCTATAACTTGAGTGCATTTTCTTTTTGTAGCTCTTTACAACCAAGGACAGCCGAGTAACTAATTCATTAACAAAGTTTGAAATGCGAAACGAATTCCATGAATGCCATACAAAAAATAAATAACAAACAAAAGGAATAATTAATTAATTTATCTGTGAAATACACTTTTCTTAAAACATGAATTACTTAACACAGTTAATTTTTTTTTAATTAGTAGGGAATATTAAGTGTTATCAACTTACTTTGATTTTAATAACCATTATGTGCGTAATTTGCAAAATAATAACAACCAAAGTGAAGAAAAAAATTTACTTTAACCACCTGTAGTTAATTATTGAATTGTTTAAACAAAAACGCCAAAAACAAAAGTTTGCTTGTATTTTCACTACGACAGGCCTGTCTTCAACCTTAGATATCTCGAATTCTTAGTCGTAACGAGATAGTTTTTTCTTTTGATTGTGGGGAATGAAAACAGCTACTAAATTAGTGAAAACAATGTTCACCACAATATAAACTTTTTTCTAAATAATAAGGAAAAGTGTTTTTTTAAAACAAAGAACTGACTTGAGCGGGCTGCATTTTTGTAAGGATGCATTTTTATAAAAAAAAATTCTACTTAAATCAAAGTAAATATTATAATGAACCATTCAGTTTTTATTTTTTCCGATTATATCACATTGGAACTGCGATATTAGCAAAAATAAAAAAAAATAGCTCAAATGCATTATTGTGGATAACTTTGGTAAAAATAGCTGTCAGGTGGTGCAAATTTGGTTTTAAGCTTGTCAAATGAACCTTTATCGAACCATGAAAAAAAACTGACAGTGCCTCTGCGCGCAAGCTTAAGCAGTTTTTCAAAACGCTTTAACTGAAACTGGTCGACATCTAAAAGTTACAACATTTGATAAAGTCAAACCCCACGAGTCCATAACCTTATTATATCGATTCACCAACACACGGAAATAGCCCAGAAATTGGTAAATCCACACCGCTCTAGGAGATCATTATTTGATGGAATAGGAATACCATTTAATTGATACGTAAACACGATTTCTATTTCTCCCTTTTTAACTAACTTACCGCCAACCGATTTTAATAATTTTGGTCTTATTTGAAGGGTACAAACAGCCTTCCTTCTACAATTTAGTTTTTATATCATGATTCTGCGATATTCCAATTGTACAGCTCGGCGGTACTAGTATATATAAATATCACTCTTCGAGTGATATTTGTTCCAGTGTGCATTGATGGAGAATGGAGAAGAAGATCGACCTTGTCAAAAAGCTGAAAATCCAACAATTAAGATGGCTGGGTCACGCGGAGCGTACGGACACAAACGCATCAGCCCGACGAATCTTCGCATCCAAACCTTAGTTTAACCCAACATTCAGGCCTTTCGACACAGTAAAATCAGAAAATCTTTACGCCGAACAAGAAAATTACAGTTGTAATAACAATACATATTCTTTATAGATAAACAACACCAACACCAACACCAACACCAACACTTACACCAACACCAACACCAACACCAACACCAACACCAACACCAACACCAACACCAACACCAACACCAACACCAACACCAACACCAACACCAACACCAACACCAACACCAACACCAACACCAACACCAACACCAACACCAACACCAACACCAACACCAACAGCAACACCAACACCAACACCAACACCAACACCAACACCAACACCAACACCAACACCAACACCAACACCAACACCAACACCAACACCAACACCAATACCAACACCAACACCAACACCAACACCAACACCAACAACAACAACAACAACAAAAACAACAACATAACAATTTTGTACAAAATCTGGGCTCAAAATAAAACTTATTTCCACTTTTTACTGTACACTTTTATTTACTTTCAGAATAGCAAACACTTTTATCTAAAACAAAACGTTTCACTATTACTCTTTACAATTTACAAGAAATAACATTTCCAAATTACAATTTCACAACCACTTATTCTTATCACTGTCAAAATTAAACTGTTCCGATCTCTGTTTAACTATTTAACTAGCTTTTATTGAACAGATATATGTATATACAATTGGTTCTTAAATCTATAAGTTATAAAATAGTTTTACATATGAAATTTCTAAATGTTCTGGCACATAAGGGGCCTAATATCATACAATGTCTTTTTTTTTCAATATAGTTAATTATAAGAATGTTACTGGTAGCTTAAAATATTTACATAATAATTGAAGATTAATCTCGGGATGTTCAGGTCCGGTTGTCAATGTGTTGGTTGCAGGGGGGAGAGTGGTTTCTAGCCACGGTGGTAAGTTGACGCAACTTCCTCGTAAAATAGGATTGCCTCGTCGTCGTTGGTTGGAAATACTCCTTCGTCCAGGTCACATCTAGGTATCGTGGCTCGGGATGTCTCTTTTCAGTGGTGATGGTTCTCGCCAATTTGTTTGGATGGGTGCTTAAGTTGCTCGTAAGTTTGTCCAACGGTATCACTACTGATGCCTCGTAGAGTTTACGGTTGCTGATGCACTTCCGCCTCTGGTGTTCGAAGTTAAGTCCTGGTCAAATACGCAGAATTTTCCTTTCGAACATTCCGAGCTTCTTCATGCCAGTTTTTGAAATGGTAAACCATACAGGAAAGCCGTACGTTACAATCGGTCTCAGGAGTTGTTTGTAGAGAAGCAGCTTCGTCTTTTGGCTGAGTCCGTTCTTTTCCCGAAGTAACGGGTGGATGAGGTGGATGAGGGTTGAAGCGTAACCGCTCATCAAAGTTAATCCCCAAGTACCTGACATTTGGCTTCGGTTTCAGTTGTGTTCCATCGGGCAGGCGGAGGGTGATGTTGTGGCAGAGCGTGTGCTTCGACATCTCACTAGTCTTCTGAAGCAGGCTAGTTCGGATTTGGCTGAGTTGACTCTTATGCCCCATCTTTCGTAGAATTCCCAGAAACGTCTCACGTGTTCTTCTACTCTTCGGGCAGCGATGATTAGAGACATCGATCTTGCGTATGTTAGTGAATCATCGGCATAATGAAGGTTTGTAGTATTTGTTGGTAGAGGTTGGTCCGACGTGTAAATGTTGAAGAGATATGGTCCCAGCTTTGATCCTTGAGCTACTCCTGCTCTGATGGTTTTGGTTTATGATCTACTGCTATCAATTTGGATGAAGAAGGATCTGGAATCGAGAAAACTGAAAATAAATTTAATTTAAGTCCCTGAAAAATTTAAATGGGTAAGTTTATGTATAAGTCCCTTTATCCAGACGCTGTCAAATGCTTTCTCGATGTCAACAAAGCATCCAACGACAACCTTAAAGCTATTGAGGGTTGGTCCTTCTGGAATCGTAGGAGTGCATAAAGCGTGGAATGGTTTTCTCGAAATCCGAACTGCATGTTGGGGATAATGTTATTGGCGTCGCAAAATGTCTTAAGCCTACGTCTGTTTCGATCTCCTTCTCCGACCTCGTATTTATACTCCTCTCATTTCTTCTCGAAGGTTCCGGAGATCTCCAGTTTCGTTAAGTAAAAGATACAAATACACACAGACAGATAGAGACAGATATAGACAAATTTCGTTCCGTTCCATTTCGTTCTGTTCGAAGTTCGAAAGTTCGAAGTTCGGATGAAAGCGTTCAGAGCTTTAGTCATAAATTATAACCAAAGACAGAGATGTGTCATTTCGTCGGGTGTGTTTGCTCCTACATTCGTTACATTGCCCCCTTCTTAAGATTGGTCGTCCCGAGCAATTTCATCACTTCCTTCACCTTTATAGCGATGTCACTGTGAACCACCTTTAGTTTCCCTCGCAGTACTCTCTGGATTCGGTAAACCACATCATGTATTCTTGTTCCCACGGTGTAAGGGCCTTCCTAGTTTTGTTGCAGTTTTGGTGATAGTCCCTTTTTACGATGAGGATTACAGAGCAACACAAGATCTCCTTCATATAATCCAGAAGATGTTGCTTGTGCGTCATAATGGGTTTTCATCCGTTCAGACGACCGTGTATACTGGTGGATGTCAATTAGCCCCTCCCTTAGGTTGTCCACGAAATCTTCAGTTGTATGTAGTTCATTTGTAGGGCATCCAATTTCAACTCACTCTGTAGCCGCATCGTGGTCCCAATCAAGATTTCTGATGGAGAATGTCCCGTATTACTATGCGCCGCACTTCCATAAGCCATCAGGAATAGTGGAATGTGTCGATCCAAGTCTCGTTGGTAGTCACTCACGACTTTGGAAAGGTGCTCATTGAGAGTTCTGTTGAAACGTTCAACCATCCCATCAAATTTTGGATGAAGGGTTGTTGTCCTTGTCTTTTTAATGCCAAGGAATGAGCAGACCTCCTGGAAGATGTTGGACTCAAAGTGCCATCCTTGGTCATGGAGTTCCAGGGGTACACCGAACCTGCTTACCCAGTTTAAGACGATCTGATACACAACTGTTTTGGCTTCCTGGTTTGGGATGGCGAACGCCTCGGCCCACTTGCTAAAATAATCCATCACCACTAGAATGTATCGGTTCCCACTGTTGGTCTCGGGAAAAGGTCTAGCGACGTCTACAGCGATTCTCTGGAAAGGTGCTCTCACGTTGTATTGATGCATTTTGATGTGCAACTTTCTGCTGGGTCCCTTCGTTGCACCACAGGTGTCACATTTTCGACATCATCTTTGGCGTGAAGCTAATAGAACCGTTTTCGCATCTTTTCCAGAATTTTGTTGACTCCCAAATGGCCACCAGAGGTTCCATCATGCATGTCGCGAAGATCGTCGTTGACTTTAGATCCAGGAATGTTTGCATCACGTAGGATTTACATCTACAGATTCCCACTTACGCAATAGAAAATATGCCTTGAAAGCCGGACTTCTGTCAGAGAGGTCACTCGAATTCGGTTTCTCGTTATGTTCCTTCCAACCCAAAATGGGTTAGATGTCTGGGTCTACTTGCAGCGCGTTCCTCAGTTCTTCTCTGCTCCGACCACTGACGGGATCAGCTCTAACTCGCTGGACGGCTACAACCTCTTTCTTCTCTTGGCGCGAACAGTGTCTGCAGTCAGGTTTACGCGGTCGCCGTGACAGGGCGTCTACGTTTGAGCGAAGCCTTCCCTTCCGGTGTTGAATTTCGTAGTCATACGCCTGTAGCTTCTCTATCCATCTTTCAACTTGGCCATCTGGATTTTAAAAATTCAAGAGCAGGAACTTCTGTCCATAGATGTACTTATGGAAATGCTTGGTTGCCAATATTTAAGCGAGAAGTTCCCTTCTGGTTACGCAGTAGTTGCACTCTGACTTCGAGAGTTCCTTGCTGTAGTAGGCTGCAACTTTTTCTTCACCATCATGAACTTCCGACAGTACAGCACCATTTCCGACGTTACTTGCGTCAGCGCCGATGATGAACGACTTTCCTGGTGTCGGATAGGTCAACTGGAGCATTACTTACACTTAAACTGCCTTCCCTTTTCCGTAAGTTGATGCAGATTTTTGGCAATTCCCGCAAAATCCTTCACAAATGTGGCTGAACCAAGGAAGCTGCGGAGTTGATGTTTGTCCTGAGGTGATGGCCAATTCTTCACGGTGTCAACTTTCCCCGGATCAACCATTACTCCTTGGGATGAGATGATATGTCCCAGGTATTTCACTTCGCTCTTGAAAAGCGCACATTTGTCGGGATTCAACTTGAGATGAGCCTCTCGGAGTCTCTGGAAGACAGCTTTTAGATTTTTACAATGCTGGTCAAAGGTCTTTCCGCATACGATTACGTCATCCAAGTATACAAGGCAGGATTTCCATGTAAGCCCTTGTAACACGCACTCCATCAAACGCTAAAATGTTGCCGGAGCGTTGCAGTCCGAAAGGCATCACATTAAATTGCCACAGACCATTTCTAGTTGAGAACGCCATCTTCTCCCGATCTTCTGGATAGATTTCAACTTGCCAGTAACCACTTTTTATTTAATGTATCGCTGATTCTGGGCAAAGGATAGCTGGCGAGGGGATGTCCGGTCTTGTTGTAGTTCCAGCATCGTGCAGGTCCATCTCGCTGGTTTCTTCGGAAATCAACTCTCTGACATAAGCATTCTTCAACTTCAACCTCTCTTACCCGATGAACGTCTTGAGAAGCTTGTTCGGCTGCTTCCATTGTCAAAGCGAAAGCTAATGCTTCAGGAAGCGTTCGTTTTCCAGCAGTTCGGATTGATCTCTGAGGGTTGATGTCGAAAACAGCTCGAGCAAATGCTTCAGTTGCGAACTGATTGATTATTTCATCTCCTGCAGTTGGATATGCCAAATGAACCAGCCGTTCGATGTCTGCTTGAAGCTGCTATGAACTTGTCTTAGTTGTCACAGCTATTTGTTGTCGCTGCTGCCTCAAGTTGCCACTTGTTGATTGACCATTAAGTTTGTCCATCAAAATTTGGTGGATGCATTTCCTTTTTCTTTGGACAATCGCTAGAACTTTCTCGAACTTTTATTTTTCGAAAGTTGTCCAATTCTTTAGCATTAATTCGCAACTTATATTCGAACTGATCTTTAGCGTTCTCCAGCTTTGTGTCTACCTTCGTAAATTGTTTTCAACACTTTTCACACGTTCATCAAGACCATTGAACTTCTTCTCGAACTCAATAAGCTTTCCATCTAAAAGAGTTTTCTGTTCTTCCAAAAGGTTCTTTTGCTCATTGCGTTGCTCTTCAAATTTTTCGAGAAAATTCTTTTTTCATTTCGTTGTTCTTCGAATTGTTCGAGAACGTTCTTTTGCACGTCCTTTTGCTCCTTGCGTTAATGTTCTAGAAGCTTATTTTGTTTCCCAAGTAGAGCCATCATATGGGAAAAGTCAATATTAGTACTTACTTGATCATCCGCCATTTCAATTTCGAACTGGAATGTGTCCAGATTCTCGTTGTGCTGCTCCTTGTTCCAACAGTAGGAAGGCCTCGCTTCTTTAACTCCGCCTTTAGTTCAACACAATTTAAATCATTTTTCCAATTAATTATAACACAACACAACACTTTCACTTCTTTTCAGTTTTATCTGTAGCCACAGATTAAATAAGTCTTATTTATAACACTTCTGACACCAATGTACTGTTTTTCTGGGTTCAAAATAAAACTTATTTCCAATTTATACTATACACTTTTATTTACTTTCAGATTAACAAACACTTTTATCTAAAACAAATCGTTTTACTATTACTTTTTACAATTAACAAGAAATAACACTTCCAAATTACAATTTTACAACCACTTATTCTTATCACTGTCAAAATTAAACTTTCCTGATCTCCTTCTCAAACCTGGTATTTTTACTCCTCTGATTTCTTTTCGAAGGTTGCGGAGATCTCTAGTTTCGTTAAGAAAAAGAGACAAATACACACAGACAGATAGAGACAGATATAGACAGATTTCGTTTCGTTCCATTTCGTGTCGTTCGAAGTTCGAAAGTTCGAAGTCCGGATGAAAGCGTTCAGAGCTTTAGTCATTAATCATAACCAAAGACCTACATGTGTCATTTCGTCTGGGTGTGTTCGCTCCTACATTCATAATAATATAAACAACAACAATAATATCAACAGCAACAATGAATTCGAACCAAATAAACGGAGTCCAAATGCATCACTATCTATACAATCCCCAACAACCCAATTCAATTGAAAACGAAATTTTGCAAGTGAAGGAAAATGGAAAAACGAAGCAACGGCCTGAACATAACAACATGTTCAAATATAAAATATTAGTAGTTCCGATTAAGGTAATACATAGGATTCCATTGTAGTGAATAAAACACAGAAAATACTACAACAGATACTAAAGCAGAGAAAATATGAAAAAAAAAAATTGCCCGACTGGATCGCACGTACTTGCTCTAATAGAAAAAGTACTATATTTGCTTAGCCTTTTTAATTAAAAATTTGTAAATGCAGTTTTGGGAAAAAGCATGAAATTCGATTTTCAAATCAGGATATGCAATTTGATTTTTTCTATAGTTGTACATTTTTAGAAAAAAAAAATTGAAAATCCTTAGAGTTGTTTTAAAACAAAAATATTTTTTCTATAAAAAATTGGTACGCCATTTTAAGATATTATTTATCAACATCTAAAAACTAGATTTTGAAAAAAAAATATTAAACAGTTTTCAAAAAAAAATTTCAAACTTTTTTTAAAAATCCAAAAAAATAATTTTCGAAATTTTTTTTATTAAATATTATTACGGCAACTTAAAAGCATTCATGTAAAAATGGCTCGAATTGATTGAGTTATGAAGGAGAAAATCAGAATTAAGAAAAGCGGTTCTATGGTACAGTTAATAACGGCTTTTGAAAAAAATGGTTTTCATTTAAAGATAAACCTTATCCAAAAAAATGACCATGAGTTTTTAATCAAAATCGTAGGAACCTTTTTTGAGAAAAATGAGTTTTTCTAAAACTGGTATATGACAGGCAGCGTTATTTTTGGTAAAAAAATTCAAAAAAAATTTGGGGATAGTCTCCAAAAATCGCTACGTACCAAGTTTGAAGTAAATCGACCCATCCGTTTAGGCTGTGGTCTCTGATACATACAGACAGACAGAATTGTCGGACCCACTTTTTCTCATTCTCTATCATCGTAATGTCATGTTTGATTGTTATCTCAACTTTTTTTTTTGTACGAATGCATAACTTGATATACAGGGTGATTTGCATAAGGTGTGACAAAAAGATAGGGTGTGTAGGTTGGACTTAGACAAGCAAAAAATCGTATGGGAGGGGGGGTCCATTTTCCCCCGTTTAGGCGGGAGGGGCAATTTAAGAAAACAATCACTTAAAACGGAAAAAATATTATTTAAAAATAACGGTTATACCTACAGAGTCCTGCTATAGCATTTTGAAAAGCCAAAAACCTATACATTAATTTAAATTTTAAAGTAAGTTGTTCAAATGAATAGTTTTTGAAATATTAATTTTCAAAGTCAAAATTTTGAGAAAAAAACATAACTTTTTTTATTTAAACCGTTTTACGTTATTAAGTAGTATTTTTCTGGTTTATTTTCAATGCTCTTATTTATTTTTGATCAAACACAAAAAAACCGGATGTCAAAATAACCTGTAGTTTTTGAGAAAACCAAAAATGACCAAAACTACTTTATTCTGAGAAAAACCTTTTCTTTTAGTTTTTACGTTATTGGATAATTAGATGAACTTACTTAATGGAGAATCCTATCTGCAGTTACTACGAGACCTTCTGCCCGATTTGATTGACAACGTTCCATTGGCCATAGCAGACAATTTAATATACCAGCAAGATGGAGCTCCAGCACACTACAGCCGCATTGTAAGGAACTGGCTTGATGACCATTTTAGTGACCGTTGGATTGGAAGAAGAAGTCCCACAGAATGGCCACCTAGATCACCAGATTTAACTCCGTTAGATTTTTATGCTTGGGGATTCATGAAGGGCTATGTTTACGAAAAGGAAATAGAATCTTTGGCTGAACTGAAACAACGGATTGAAACGGCTGCAGTCAAATTACAAGAAAATTTATCAGGTATAAATTTATGTGCAGCAATAAGAAGGCGCTATAGTCTTTGCCTTCTTCAACATGGGGATCATATGGAAAATTTTTTATAATAAGCTTTAGATAAAAATATTATAATAAATAGTAACTTAGTATTTTTATCTGAATATCCAAGTATTTCAATTTGGATTGATTTCAAGATTAAGGCTTTCTTATTTCGCAACTGCGAAACCACTGGCTAGGTAGCGCGTTGCATGATTAAAAAAGCAATCACAAGCTAATTATAACCCTCTAATTATCACAAGCTAATTATAACCCTTAGTTCTGCAGGTGTTCTCAATAAAAAAAGGAAAGAGAAAATTCATCCTTTATTTCGTAAATTCACTTAAGAATCCAATAACGAAAAAAAACTTTAAAAAAAAAAATTGAAAAAAGTAGTTTCTGTAATTTTTGATTTTTTCAAAAACTACAGGTTATTTTGACATTCGGTTTTTTGTGTTTGATCAAATAATAATAATAATAATAATAAATAATAAATTAATGTATAGGTTTTTGGCTTTTCAAAATGCTATAGCACGACTCTGTAGGTATAACCGTTATTTTTAAATAATATTTTTTCCGTTTTAAGTCCCGCCATACGATTTTTTGCTTGTCTAAGTCCAACCTACACACCCTATCTTTTTGTCACACCTTATGCAAATCGCTCTGTATAGTACCTACATATATCGCAAGTTAAAGAGATTTATATCACATACAAGCTACTCCCTATGACATGCAAGCAGCGGCGTGGAACGCAACTTACTAAGTCTAATATATTGATAAAATGTTTTAATTTTTTTTTTTTTTGGCAGGAGGTGGAAATCTTTAAAAGACACTTAGCAGTAATCGGTACCAAGTAGTGTGGGACTCTTACCTCACTAAAACCACCTCGAAATCAAAACCAATCTATGAAAGATCGACAATTGATTTTTCTTTCTCAATGTTTTCATCACTTTGGGGGAAGTTTAAACTTTTAATACTTTCCGTGGCTTTTAGCTCATGTGGCTTGCTTCTTCTAAGTCTCCGAACATTGCTTCTCGTATTTAATACGGACTCAATTCAGAGTTTATATTTATATATGTGCATTTTCTGATTATGTGATTTAGCATGTTTTCTTACAACTTCTGTAACCATTTTTACTGTAGGTCAAGTTGCAAATCGCTATTTCCTCGCTATACCATGGTGCAGTTACTATTCCACGAAGGACTTTGTTCTGGAATTTTTGGATGATTTCCATAGGTCTATACAGGCTTTAGTACTTGTTTATAAAGCATTATTTTGTTTTGGATAGATAAGTCAGAATTTGTACCGATTAGACTGTACATTTTTCTATATTTTAAGTTTAGTTCTTTTCTTTTTGATGTGCTCTTTCCATTTTAGTTTTGCATCCAAATTTATTCAAAGGTATTTAGCCGTATTGGCGTAAGATATAGCTTGATTGTTAATGAATATTGGAACATTGATTAACCTTTTTATTTGTAAAGTTTATGTGTGGAGATTTTGCTTCGTTGAGTTTGATACGCCATTTTTTGGTCCAATCTTACTGTGTCGACTGCATGTTGCAATTTTTTTGCTGCCTTGACGACGCATTTGTTGGGTACCAAATTGCAATAGATAGATAGATAGATGATAGATGATTTTTATTACTTAAAACTGTTAAATACAATAGTTTCGGTTACATTTGATTAGAATATAAAATTGGTAATAAAAGTGTTTTGGCGGTGGCAATGCCGTCTGCCAGAATTGCAGTATCTTCTGCAAACGTAGCCATGATGGCGTTATTATCTACTGGCCTATCCCTTGTATAAAGCAAATACAGGGTAGGTCCTAGGACACTTGCTTGTGGAACATTCTGAATATTCTTGGTCGTACCGTACTCTAAAGAGTCGGTCTGAGATATACGATTTTAGTATTTCATAATACTGCCTGGGTAAATCCCTTTGCAGTTTGTACTCTAGACCCTCATGCCATACCATCAAATGCTTGAGCAACATCTAAGAATATAGCCGAACATACTTATTTCTCTTCTAGTGCTTTTTCAATTACATCCGTTATTCAATGAACTTGGTCTACCGTGGAATGTTTATTTCTGAATCCAAACTGATGATTTGGAATTAGATTTCTTTCTTCTCTAATTTTGCTCAATCTTTTCAGTAGCAATTTTTCAAAAACTTTTGCCATAATTGATATAAGCGATATTGGTCTGTAAGACGTAACTTCTGTTGGTGGCTTACCTTGCTTAGGCATAACAATTCAGCGATTTTCCAATGATGTGTGACATATTGGATCTTTAGGCATGCATTTATTATGTATTGGAGTTGTATTAACGCTTTTAATGTCATTTTTTTCATAACCTGAGCAGTTATTAGATCGTACCCAGGTAATTTTTTTTGTTCGATAGAGTTGATGTTGGCACATACTTTTAATTTCCTTGAGTGTGACAATTGTTATTTCAACTTCAACTACTTTATGAATTAACTGTTATCTGTTATCAGATGTGTTTGCTGGGAATTGCTTAAAAACATTCGCAAGATGTTCAGTTATTAGATCGTACCCAGGTGATTTTTTGTTCGATAGAGTTGATGTTGGCACATACTTTTTATTTCCTTGAGTGTGACGATTAGTATTTCAACTTCAATTACTTTATTAATTAACTGTTAGCTGTTATCAGATGTGTTTGCTGGGAATTGCTTAAAAACATTCGCAAGATGTTCTGCAAAAAGGTTAGCTTTTTGTTTCGGTCCATTTCCCGTCTAAAGATTTTAACAGCGGGTTCTGTAACTGCGGTCTTTCCAGGAGCCTAGCTGCTTTCCAGAGCGAATAATCGGTTGAAGCATCTGTCGTTAAGCTTTTCATGAATCTTCTTAGACTTGTTTTTAGTTCATTGCTTCGACGGTTAAACGCCGTTCTATTGTCTGGAAATCTAGTATTCTGTCACTTTTCTCTAATATCAACTCTCTTATTTCGACATAGTATGTATTTTATTTCATTTTGCCTCCTGTTCGAATAAGTTGGTGTACTTTCTTCTAAGCTTGTAGAACTTCGGAAATGAATTGTTCAACTTCGTGGTCAATTTGCTCTGTTGTTTCCATAGGAGATCTGAGATTTATAAAACTTTCAAGCTTTTCTCTGTATTCGCTCCAGTTCGTTTTCTTATTTACAAGCTTTGGATTACTTTTTTCTATTATCTCCGATTCATTAAGTGATAAGATCACTGGAGTGGCGATAAGTCATAATTACCTTCGACACTTATATGGTTTCGTTTGATACCTTTAGTTACAAAAGAGTCTACAAGGTCTGGTATTTTGTTAGTATCTGATGGCCAGTAAGTTGGCAATCTTACTTACTTACTTACTTACTAACTTACTAACTTACTTACTTACTTACTTACTTACTTACTTACTTACTTACTTACTTACTTACTTACTTACTTACTTACTTACTTACTTACTTACTTACTTACTTACTTACTTACTTACTTACTTACTTACTTACTTACTTACTTACTTACTTACTTACTTACTTACTTACTTACTTACTTACTTACTTACTTACTTACTTACTTACTTACTTACTTACTTACTTACTTACTTACTTACTTACTTACTTACTTACTTACTTACTTACTTAGGTCCTAAGATTTTAAAAGTGCTGCACCCATACAGAAGCACGGATTCAACATTGGAGCGGAACAGTCTCAGCTTGGTCTTTAAGCTTATAGCGTTGTTTCTCCATATTTTGGACAGCATTCCGAAAGCAGTTTTTGCCTTTTTGATACGGCTGTCGACATCTTGTTCGGTTCCACCTTTGGTAGAAACAAAACTCCCAAGATATTGAAAGTCTTCTACTTTCTATACCGGTCGTTAACAGGGCTGCACGCAGCACATCACTTTTCACTAACAGGAAAAGTATTGGCGACAGTATGCAACCCTGTCTGACTCCACAATAGACTTCGAATTCTTCCGACAACCTTCCTCTATGTAAAACGTGACATTTGCATCCATCGTAGGTTGCTTTAATAATAGCGATTAACTTATCTGGAATGCCTCTCCTGCGTAAGGCAATCCAAATAAATTCTCTGTTAACACTATCAAACGCTTTTTCAAAATCAATGAACAGCAGGTGAAGTGGTGATCGATATTCGACGCACTGTTCAATAATGATCCGCAAGGTGTTAATGTGGTCAACACAGGATGAACCAGTGCGGAAACCTGCTTGTTTGGCGTCGAGTGTTGCTTTTAGATGGTCCTTTATTCGCTCTAATACAATTTTTGCTGCTGTCTTGGCAACCGCAGGCAGAACGCAAATTCCTCTCCAGTTTTCACAATGCATCAAATCTCCTTTCTTCGGGAGCTTGACGATCATTCCCTTT
Organism: Meliscaeva auricollis; assembly: GCA_948107695.1. Lineage (NCBI taxonomy): Eukaryota > Metazoa > Arthropoda > Insecta > Diptera > Syrphidae > Meliscaeva > Meliscaeva auricollis. Next base: position 51,665,058 of record OX403616.1, on the reverse strand, counting down.
TTCGACTCCTCAGGGAAGCACTCAGAGTTCCAGGCTCTCGTTATGATTGAATGCAGTACAAAGCTCACTCGATGTCGTTGGTGATGCTTGTAAGAGCTCTGCAGGAATACCGTCTTGTTGTCTACCTACCGCCTTGTTGTTCTTGCAGCAATTATCTTTTCTCTACTGGGAGGTGTGGTGCGGATTCGGGCATTTGTTGCTTCGGACGTGTCATCAGGTATTGGATGCGCATCGCTGGCGAACAATACCGAAGCGAAGTATTCCTTGCACCTTCTGAGTTGGTCCTCATCCGAATGGAGCAGGGAACCATCTACATCTTTCACCAGGTGTTGTTTGGAGAATTGTACTCCAGTAAGCTTCTTGGTGATTCTACAAACATTTCTGCTGTCATATCGATTTGCGGCCTCTTCTGCTTCTTCAGCTAATGCGTTTATGTAGTTACGCTTGTCACGTCTCACGCTACGGTGAACATCTCTCATCTTCATGCGATACGTGGATTCTAGCTCGTTTCTCTGCTGCTTGTGTAGCTGCGAGGCGAGCTCGCAGTTGTTTTCTTTCGTCGATCTTTTCCCATGTTTTTGCGGATAGCCAAGCACTATTTTTTCCTTGTGCCCGATCGACTTTTCTTTCACCACCGGTTATGAACACATTTTTCACAGCACACCATTGGTGTTCGATGGAGGTAGGTTCACTGCTGCTGATTGCTCTCAGTCCTTGGGAAAGATGGTCCCCTAGTTGTTGGCGAGCTACGGGGTCCTTTAGTCTGTCGGTATTAAACCTGAGCATTCGAGTGTTTGCTTGGGATCTCCGAACTGCAGCTGTGCGTAATCGTACGAGAGCTACCATCAGATGGTGGTCCTGAGCCAATCCCATGTCTGCCCCTCTTCTATTCCTGACGTCCAGGAGACTACTTCTAAAACGTCGGCTGATCGCGAAGTGATCAATTTGGTTGGAGGTTGCCTGCCTATCGTTGGACACCCAGCTTATTTTGTGGCACGTCTTCTGTTCAAACATGGTGCCACCAATTACAAGACGGTTGACATTGCAGAAATCAGCGAAACGTTCGCCGTTGTCCCATGAGTATAGGATTTGTTTTCATCACTTTTGCTTTGAACAGCTTTTTGAGGAGGTTCTTTCTTAGTTTAATAGTCAGCTTCAACAGTTCTTTTTGTGTTTGCATTTTGTTTTAATGAAAAAAAAAAGTACATAAAAGAAAAATTGAATAATGACATTTCACATTTAAAAACAAAAATAAAAATGAAATATTTAATCAAAAAATGTTTTTAACAATAAAACTAAGAGTGAATTAATGAATTAAAATGTATAGGTACTAAGTACGAACGACTATAACACAACGAACCAACACAACTGCAAAACACATATGTTTCTCGTAGGGGCAGCGATAAATGGAGACTGGACACCTCGCCATAACACCAGCTATTGCCGCCCCTACGCTAAACGACAACAACACAACAAACCAAGACAACTGAATAACACATTATGCTCACGTAGGAGCAGCAAGAAATGGAGACTGGGCACCTCGCCCTAACACCAGAAAACGCCACTCCTACGCTGAACGTCAAAAACGTTACAAACAAACACAACTGTACAACATACGTGTTCCTTATACGCCCTAACACCAGCAATTGCAATCCCCACGTCGAACGACAACAACACAATGAACAGAAACAACTGACCAACTTACGTTTTCCTCGTGGAAGCAGCAACAAACGGTGACTGGGCACCTCGCCCTAACACCAGCAATTGTATCCACTGACGTGCGAAACAGAACAGAACAGGTTGTACGACTCAAATTTTATTATACATAGGTTTCAACATATGGGAATCACAATCCCTAGGGTATCACAATGGATCTACATTGATCTAAGTGTGACGGTAACAAGATCAATTGTCAGCCCTTTTACCTAACCTAACCTAACTTAAGTACAAATACATATTTGATGAGTAAATTTTTTATTTTAAAGTAGCGAAAAAATAAACAGTTAATCACCCCTATTATAGAATTCGACGAATGGTAAAAAGTGACTGTTTCAATCATTTACGAAAATTTTACTATTTGTTAATTCGACGAAAGAAAGTTGAACGAATGTCGGTAACAGACTCTGCACGACCGACATTCGGTTCAACTTATTTGGTATTACTGAATTCGCAGATCATTCGCACTCCAAACAATTTGTTTCACTTCACATTCGCGCCAGTTTTGCTACGGATCGACAGAATTGTTTTTAATAAAAGCAAAACAAAACAAAGCAAAGAAAACAACAAACAAATATGGAATGTGGAAAAATTTCCTGTGTTACTAAAAAGGTTGTTTTTTTGCATTTCGATTTAAATCAAAAACCTTTGAATGTAGGATTTAAGATGACTGAAAATGCAACTATGAAAGGTTTAAATCATGTCTGTAGGATTCGGGACCTGGCAGGGCGAGCGGAATATGTCTTGAGTCTCAAGGCATTTTCAATGAAAAATGCCTGTGTTACTAAAAAGGTTGTTTTTTTGCATTTCGATTAAAATGAAAAGTCAACTTATATACATTAAAATCATGTTTGTAGGACTAGCTATTTAACTAGGGGAGTGACACCTTGAGTCATTTTTAATGAAAAATGTCTGTGTTACTAAAAAGATTGTTTTTTTTTCTATTTCATTTCAAATGAAAAATCTATGAATGTAGGGTTTTAGGGGACTGAAAATGCGACTAAGGTCAAATATATATCATATTTGTAGAATTTTTGATTTGGCTGGAAGAGATGAAATATGAAAAGTTGTTCTTACAGCACATCAGAAACATCAAAAATACTTTTGGTTGTGAAGCGTATCTCCATTCTACTTTGTCTTGAAGAGTGTTCCCGCATGTTCAGATAATAAGCAATAGAATCCATTTTAAAATTAAATCACTCTTAATGTAGGTATCATTTTAAATAAACACTTCACTTGATGTACTTATTTAAAGTAATTTATTCTGATTCTTTTCCCGACAACAAAATGAGTTTTGACGTTTCATGTCAACAAAAAAGACAGCAGCGATAGTATATTTCACTAAAAAATAAGGTAGTTTAGAAGTCGATAATATAGTTCATTCGTCGAATTCACTAATAACAAATATCGCGAATGCGAATTTACAGCGAATCCAGTCAAGTCCCCGGGAATAAAATCCTGCGAATTCACTAGGCATGAATATAAAATGTATAAAAACAAAATCAAAAAAGGAAAGAACATTTTTATATAAAATTTTCTTTTATATACTCGTAGAACAGAAAACAATAAATTATAAAGACCTTACCACTTTTATTGTAGTTGGTGTTTTTAGATAGACTATTTTTTGTATTTAAACTGAGTTTCGAAAGAAATACTAAAAATATATAATTTTTCGAAATACTCTTGTACGAAACTATTTAAAAGCACAAAATTAAATTCTCAAAATACAAACATAAATTTAAATTTTAATTTTTTTTTGTCAAAAGTAATTAATAATCCAATCCAATCTTCTACATCAGCACCAGAGAGTACATCTTCGAATAAAGTCACCAAAGAAGGAGGTAATTGAAAAACCAGAAGAAGAATAAGCTGCCGAAAATAAAGTTGTTCCCAAAATCGAAGAAGAGTAAGAAGAACCACCAAAACCTAAAAATGGTCAAATCAAAAGACTCAAGACAACAAGTTATACCAGCACCAATAGCAGTTATGGAGAAAGAAATACAAAAAACTCTTATTAAAGACAAAATAGAAAAATCTACTGCATCCGATCTATTTATCAATAACTAATCCAGTTTCAGTTATACTTTGCAAAATAACATAAATATAACCTAGCAATAGATGTTTGCAAAGTCCAAGACAAGCGAAGAGAAAACTTATCATCAAATGCGAAGACCTTTCAAAAAGAAAATAAAAAGTGGTGACCGAAAATATGAAGGAAGGAAGATGTACTAGAAGACCAAACGCAATTTTTGTCTCTTCCAAACAAAAATATGCACTTTTCCGGACGGGGGTGGTGTTGTATGAGTTTACTAGCACGCCATTAAGGTGTTAAATCCCATACAATAACCATAACCATACCCAACATAAAAACATTTATTCATTTCAATATCAAGGTCAATCAACAACACCTATGCCAAACTGTCCTACTCAACAAAAATGGAACGCGATCGTTTTGATTACAAAATAATCAGCAAGAACAGGCTCCACTGGTCAACGATCAACAATCGACATGCATATATGTGTTGATACATGACGAATACAACTATATCCGGGAAAGGATCCAAAAAATAAAAATAAAATACAACTAACCTCTCTCTTTTTTTTCAGATTTTAACCCATGGGTTCATTAAAATCCCCAGTAGGCCGAAAAAGCCATAAGTAAAGGCGTTGGCTGCCAGGGCCTGCTAAAGAAAGTGGAACTTAAACGCGTAGGCAGGTTTAATTCTTTCACTATTCTAACCCCTAGCTACCTAGTATGAGCACTCCCCATTTTCTCATCGCCGAGCGCACCCACTCAAACGATTGGCCCGCAAAAGATTACACTGTAGAAATATCGGAAACGGAAAGGAATCCAACTACAAGAGGAATTAAGACGCAACCCTACCAAGACCGATCCAGACCTGACCGAACTCGATGCAGTCCAACCGAAGTGGCAAAGAGCCAATTCCCCGAGTAAAGCGGCCCATACACACAACACTTGTGCATGCACCGGTGTCACAACACTGGTGTGGCATTTCACCATATACAAGACACCAATCGAGTAACCGACACTAAAAATTAAAGAAATTTGATTTTACGAACACCGTATCGGACACCGAAATCGGAGTGCACACCAACCCATACACAGAACACATTTCAGAACATTAACACCGGTGCATTAAAACAATTGTCGTGTTTATGGGCCGCTTAAGAGAAGCCTGCCACCAGATTCGAGTGAGACAGCAATTGGGTAACCTACACCGCCTGGCCGGGTTGACCAGCGGGACTATCGCACGGGCATATCTAGAGGAGGCTCGTACCTTCAAACGGGAGGAGTTTTCTAGGAGCAACTCAAAAATGCCGAGAGGGAAGAAATCACTAAGCCATAAAAGATTAATTCCCAAACTTTGACTCTATGCATTGAATTTATGGTCGCTGGGTTAATACCCTATTTTCAGGGAAGTTGTTGTTTCACTATTATAGATGGTCGCTAGGTTTACACCTAATCTTCAGGGAAGTTATTGATTTTCCTTTACAGATGATCGACACTACTTCAGTTCTAACAATCAAGAAAATAACTTTATACAAGACATATATGAATTATGTGAATGAAAATATACATATCTATGTAATGATGAATAGAGAATTAGCCGATGCGGCCGACGTTTCAACTGACTTTTTCAACTGACTGCTCGATAAAATACACACGTTCTTATGAGAAGCGACCCATAAGCACGGACGCGACGGAAAAAGTAGCCGAACTTTTAACTTCATCGACAACGGATTCGTTGACGGAGGGGACGCGACGGATTCTATGGGTTGGCCCCTTACGAACGGACGCGACGGAAAAAGTAGCCGAACTTTTAACTTCATCGACAACGGATTCGTTGACGGAACGTACGCCACGGATTCTATGGGTTGGCCCCTTATCCCACACAACGCGGCGAGATATCCAACGACAGCTTAGCTGTTAGTCTCGGATTGTTTACGTGCCTGCCGACCTGATTGGAGCGCAAATAAAAGCGTATATCTCTACACATCAGCGAGTTCCAATTATTCCCTACAAAGATGGAATTTTCCATTTTGATTTTACAAAACCTTTCTTGGTACGATTTTTTTGCCAGTTTTTAGTATGCAGTAAAAGTGAGTTAGAATGAAGGCTTTTAAACTAATTTTGAAGCAATAGAACACACATACAAAAAAAGCGTTCCAAATAGATCTTTTTTTGTGAAATTTTGTTGCTTTATTTTATTTCCCAAATGTTCAGCCCTTTAACGATGAATTTTGATTGCCAAAGAAAAAGGTGCATGTACAAATCCCCGCCTACTCATTCTGCCCCACTGCTATATACATAAATATATATTTCAACTGTTTCCCGTTTCTCAGCAATTTTGTGAAGCTTAAATCCTTTTAAATTTACATATTTATATTATGGAAGTTAGATTCTGTCAAATGCAAAAGTTGTTAAAAACAATATTTCTACAACCCCAACTTTAGTCCCGTCTGTCAGTGGTTTGGCTCCGTTTGAAGTGGCTGCAATATGTAGGTATATTGGAGTTTGGAATGCAACTGATTTTAAGTGGTTAGCCCGAAGCATAAAACACAAAAAATGCACTTTCAGAACATTTGTCAATTTTGGCTTTTGTCATGGAAAAGTTAATTTTTGGGCTTTAAAAAAAAACAAATTATATTTTGTGAGTTACTGCTTAAAGAGCAATAGTGATGTTAAGGTCATTTCATTGATATATCCAGGGGTGGAATCGTGTAAGGTGATATTTGATAGTTGACAGTCAAAATCAAGAAAATCGGTCTGTGTAGGATGATTGTCATATTTGACTATCATATTTTTGTGACTTTTTTTACTGACAGCTATTTTGGTGTCATTTTCATTGAATTTGACATTTGTAGTGTGTTTATTTTGCATTTCGAGAAAAATGAACGTGTTTCTGTCGGTGCAAATATTTTTACGCCCATAAAATACCGATTAAAACCGAAATCGAAATAGAAGAGTCAGGCTTATAAGAATAAATCTTCGCAATAAATTTTGGCTCCGTTTGAAGTGGCTGCAATAGGTATATTGGAGTTTGGAATGCAACTGATTTTAAGTGGTTAGCCCGAAGCATAAAACACAAAAAATGCACTTTCAGAACATTTGTCAATTTTGGCTTTTGTCATGGAAAAGTTAATTTTTGGGCTTTAAAAAAAACAAATTATATTTTGTGAGTTACTGCTTAAAGAGCAATAGTGATGTTAAGGTCATTTCATTGATATATCCAGGGGTGGAATCGTGTAAGGTGATATTTGATAGTTGACAGTCAAAATCAAGAAAATCGGTCTGTGTAGGATGATTGTCATATTTGACTATCATATTTTTGTGACTTTTTTTACTGACAGCTATTTTGGTGTCATTTTCATTGAATTTGACATTTGTAGTGTGTTTATTTTGCATTTCGAGAAAAATGAACGTGTTTCTGTCGGTGCAATTATTTTTACGCCCATAAAATACCGATTAAAACCGAAATCGAAATAGAAGATTCAGGCTTATAAGAATAAATCTTCGCAATAAATTGGATATATTTGATTTTCCAGATGCAAATTAAGTATACACACCAACACAGTTTATGTTCCTGTATATTCAATAATTTTGATGATTCGTTTTTACAATAGATTCCTAAAAAACTTTCGCATTACAAAAGATACTTTTGTATATATTCTTGAACTTTTGGATTTGCCAACTGCAGTTCGCTTAACATGCATTCCTCCCGCTCTACAATTGGCAGCAGCATTCAATTTTCTTGGGGGTGGTGGTTACCAGAGACAAAAGAAAAATGGAAAGGAAATTGTGTCCCCTGACAATAAAATTGGCTTCTTGGTACTTGCATAAAATACATTTAATACACATTTTTTAAATACATATAATTTATAATTTAATATATTGCAACGGTTACCCATTAGAGCCGTTTTTAATTACACCATACAGAAGTGCGTCCGAAAACTCTGCAGAATCACGGTTCAACCACGTTCACTCTAAAGCAAGAAGCATTGTTCAACGTTGCATTAGAGTGATGAAAAGTATATATGTACATAAATAATATAAATTAAAAATAATCAAATCTTATCACCCCGATGGAGGTGTATTTTGGAAGAAAGAACGTTTAGGTATTCTCCAAAAAGAGCAGCTCAGATAATAAATGTTTGTGTTGCTCTGCACAATATTTGTGTAGACCATAGAGTACCACTCCCAGATGATATCAGAAGAGTTCCTCTAGTAGAAAATGAAGAGAGAAATACAAATCAATGCAAATGAAGGAGCTCGAATCCTAGACAGAATTAGAAACGATCTTTGGGCTAACCGTGCTACGCATTAAAAAATTAAATATTTTCGTTCTTTGAATTATTTTATTTTAATTTAAAATTACTTAATTACTAGAGTAAAACTAAAAATAAGAATAACAAAATAAATAGGTAGTTACTTCATTTAAAAAAAAATAAAAAAAAGGAACTTAATTTCTTATTCTAATTAAAAAAAAAAAAATTAAAACTAATGAGCACAACTTCACAGCATTTTTTTTTGAATTTAAAGAAGTATAATTTTTTTCAATTCTTGAATTCTTATATTGTTGACGGCCTGGGCCAACTCGACCTCCATCCTCTTGAGAAGCAACTCTTCTTTTTTGAGACTTTTTGATAGAAGACTCCCTCTCATTTTCTTTTGCGGTGCAAAGGGATTACATGCATTCACATAGCTGTTTTATGGAATTGTTTATATCGTTAAGTGAATCTTGAAATCCCTTATGCATGTTAATGAATTTTTCTTGCAATTCAATTTGCTTCCTTACAAGCAAAATGGATTCATCACCTTTACGATCACCTTTAGGATCTTTTTTTTTTGCTGGGCATATCACGGGAACTTCTTTATGAACTTCTGCTGTTAGTTCCAATGTCTCTTAGGCTAAGAGCCGACAGCAACTTTTGGGAGTGGATGTATAACCAAAATCTGAGTATGCTTCTTTATAGGTATACCCGTCCTGATTTCAAATTCAAAAGTCTGGCAGGTTTATTTTTCAGCCTTCTGTGGTTTTCGGAGAGTTGAAAAACGTGATAATTCCAAGTCATCTGGGAAACCCAAATCCACACCAATTGAATTTTTTTAATATTGAAGCTGATGTTCTGTGATTTTTCCTAAGTCTGGAGACCTCAATCGTGAAGATCTGATTATTAGAACAGAGCATCATTTTCAATATTAAAAAATTCAATTGAAGTGGATTTGTCTATATCAGATGAATTGGAATAATAGCGTTTTTTAACCCCCCTAAAACCACAGAAGGCTGAAAAGTAAACCTGCCAGACTTTTGAATTTGAAATCAGGACGGGTATACCTATAAAGCTGCATACTCAGAATTTGGTTATACCTCCACTCCCAAAATTTGCTGTCGGCTTTGGTCTATCTTCAGGAGGAGGTTTTGCCACTTCGACTTCGTCTTCCGAAATAAGTAGGTTTATTTCTTGTTGTTACTCTTCATCACAGCCAAAGCTTAAGACACCACTGATCCCTGCTACTGCTGCCTCTATCCTATCTATCTAAATGGAACTCCATATGTGGACCTCCTCCTGTTTTGGTAAGTAATTCGGTTTTAAATTAGTTGTTTTTTTTGCCGCGTAAATAAATAGGAATAAGAAAGAAATTTTAAAATCAGGAAAAAATGTTGGCGGTCCATTTATGTATATGCTCCTGGAGAGTTTGTCCCACAACGTTTTGTGGGATTCTTTTGAATTTATTCGCTTGGCTGAAAAGGACTTGGCCAAGTCTGGACGTTCCTCCATAAATTTGGTCATCATGGAAATTTGTGTTCTATTTGCGTGGCTCCATAATTAAAATTAATTAAAATGATTTTTTTATAGTTTTCAAATAAAATTTACTTCAATTTATCTTGCTTTATTCTTTTTTTCAACGAAATGCATCAAACTCTCCCAGTTATTTGGAAATAAATTGATTTGAAAATGATTGACAGACATGTTCTCCTAAAGTGTTGCCAAATTTCGCGAAAAAAAATTGATTTCGGAATGATCATCAGACAGAAATTTATATATGATCACTTTTGACATTCAAAAATATGACAATCACTAATTCCACCCCAGATAAAAAAAAAGGATAAAATGAGCTACATACTAGAAATGCGAGAATTTATTGCACAGAAGTACTTCTGACTGAAATTCGTAGTCAGTACAATTGAATAATAAAATCTGTGTTCTAAAAAGTTGTACTTGATGCTAAACTAGTTTGCACACAGGCTAGAGGATTTTAAATTCATGAAAAGCAACAAAGATAGAAAAAAAAGCACTAAAAGTGGATTACCTTCATAGCCAACAGGGTAGGGGCAGTCTATTTCCCGCTAGTAAGGGTATTCTTGCAGCCATTTGCTCACAATCTCGTCAAGAAATTAAAGCTAAGACAAGACGAAATTGGCCCCTACCAGAAGTTTTCGGGGATGCCTCGCTCACAAAAAATATACGTGCAAAATGAAATATAAAACGTCAATATAGTTCGCGAGAGTACATCCGAAAAAACCGTTCTCATTTTAGAATAAGGAATTCTTGAGGGACAAATCCAACTTCAACATCATTGGATACCTTCATATCTAATAAAATACATAGTGCAATTAACCGAGAAGATATGTGGAGACAATTAAAAAAATATGTACTTAAAACCAACAAAGATGAAATAACCGAGGTGCAATTTGAGAACTGTGATATAGAAAATAGTAGTGCAATAATCGCTGAAAAACTTAATAATTTCTTCATTAAAAGCGTGAATGATCTAACCAATTCTGTGATATTTTTTCAATATATTAGTCTAGTAGACGAGTGCAATATAGAATTTAAGTTTACTTTAGTAAATACCAATGATATTATCAATGCCCTTGCTGTGATAAACTTTAAGAATGACTTTAATTTTATGAATGTTAAAATGCTGAAAGATGCTATAGAAATTGTGGTTCCTGTCCTTGTGCGTATAGTTAATACTTCATTTAACTCTGGTGTTTTTCCCGAAACTTGGAAAGAATCCCTTATTCTCCCAAAAAAGAAAGTCACTAATTCAATTAAGTGTAGTGATCACCCTCCCATAAATATGCTCCCATTATATGAAAAAGTTATAGAAAAAATTGCATCGAAACAACTTATACAACATTTGAACAATAACAATGTTTTAAGCATACACCAATCTGGCTTTCGATCGAATCGTTAGTGTGAAACTTGTGTCAATTTTGTTGTTGGTGACTGGAAGAGTGAAATTGACAATAAAAATTGTGTTATAGCCGTATAGACCTTAAACGAGTTTTTGAAACCGTAAATCATACTATTTTGCTAAATAAACTAGAAAAGTGTGGTGTAAAAAATACAGAACTAAAGTGGTTCAAAACTTTTTTGTGCAACAGAACCCAGAAAACAACTGCTAACAACAATATGTCTAACCCGGCAACAGTTAACGTAGGAGTTCCACAAGGTACGATCTTGGGGGTCCTTCTTTTTCTCCTATTCATTAACGACATGGAAAAAGTAATACAATTCTCTAAGTTGGTGCTGTTTGCTGATGATGGTTTACTTTATATAACTGGAAAAGATTTAAGTGCAATATATATATACGTGCTTGAATATCAATAAACTTCTTCTTAATACGAACAACACTAAATTTATGCTGCTCAATAATCCCTCCCCACAACAACAAACAAACGTATTAATAAATAATACACAAATAGAACAAATATCATCAATTAAATTAAAGTGTGATCGATATACCTCAATATCCTCTATGCTTGAGTCTCTAAATTGGTTAAATATTAATCAAAGGCTATATATGATGGCAATGGTGTTTGTCTTAAAAATTAAACAGAATATGTGCCCTGAATACCTTCAATCAAGTGTTCCTGCAAGAAGAGAAGTGCAATATAACCTGCGAAATGTGGACGAGTTCAACATCATCAGAACCAGAACAACTAGGGCACAAGGCAGTATATTATACATGGGACTTCAGGCTTACAACAATTTTCCATTTAATATTAGAAACATCAATAACTTAAATCAATTTAAAAATCAAATTTTTTTATATGCAAAATCTTATATTAATTGAAATTCAAAGAACAATTTTTTGAATGTAATTAATACCTGAAATGTGAAATATTACTAAATTTCAATGGCCATTGAGCCAAATAAAATTCAAAATCAAAAAAATACGATAGCTAGCGTAAAACAAACGATTAAGAGTACAAAAAAGATGATATATGTAACTAGTAAAGATGTCGCACGTAGAACAAATTTGTGTGCCCGAAAATTTTAACTTCCAGATTTTGAGCAAAGGTCCACTTTTAGCAACATGTTTAGCAACTTCTATGATAAATGAGTAGAAAAGAGAGGGTTGATTTTTACAGACGAATATATTAAATGGGAGAGAGCGAGATAGTATTTTAATGTTAATACCAACAAGAAAAAGAAGAAAAAAAAAACTACAACTCTTTGCAAATGAATATGAGTTGTTTTTTTTCAATTACCTACCTTATAGAAACTGACAACTACAAATAGCTTAAAATAATAATTTAATAGGAATCCATTTTAAATGCGACACTTTCTTAAAGATAAAATTGTGAAATATTATTTCAACTCTCAAATTATAATAGGTACACGAATGAGAGAAATCCTTCGCAACATTCAAAAATGTTAGTAACATGAGTGGGAAAGAGAGAGCATTTGCAATACCATTACGTGTGGAGGAGCGAGATGTAAGTTGAATTTGAAAATAGTAATAAAAACAAGATCGTTTTGTTGTGTGAGCATGGATATTTTTTACGTCACACAAGCAGAGTGAAGATGACTAGGGATATGGACAAAAGAAGAAAAACAAGTTTTGTGAGTGAATGGTTTGGGTGGTTATTTTAAAGCAGGTTGATAAATTTATTTTGAGTTTTGTTACTTTTTTTTTAAAACTATCGAGGGTAGGTTGATATTTAGCTATACATAAATGTATAGGTCCAGTTTTTTTTTATTATCTGTAAGTCAGGCATATATGAGAAGATCTTTTCGGATTTGGGTGCGATATTTTTTTGTTTGTTTCTTTCTTCTTCTCTATTTGAGAGATCATGGAAAGTGAGTAGACATTTAGGTGCCCATATTTTGCTTATTTTTGTTCTTATCGATTGAAAAGGAGATGCATATAAAGGTGGTTAGGTAGGTATTTTTTTTTTGGTTCTGTAGGTCAGGCAAGGAAAAGACAAATGAGAGGATCTGTTTACGTTTCAGTGCGATATATTTCCTCTTTTTGTGTAGACATTTAGGACAGTATTTTGTTCGTTTCTTAATTGTCCTTGGAAGGATTTGTTTGTGTATTGTTTGTTTCAATCAAAAATTCATAGGAACCATGCACATGCACAATTCTCTGCTATCGACTAATTAGGTAGGTACCTAGGTACTAAGGGGTTTCAGAAATAAAATGGGAAAAAAACTATTTAGGTATGCATAGGTCCAAAATTATTTTTATTGAAAAATTAACTAATTAATTTTAATTTTATTTTAATAATAGGTATTTATACATATTGTTTTAAGAAAACTCTTAATCTTTATTGGGAAGACCAACATTCTGTTCAATTTGTTAAAATCCTGCAACTAAAACTCAAGTAACAGATTTTAATATCCACTGAAATCATTTTTTTTTTAATTTTTCTCTCTAAAATCTGTAAATGTGCACTTTTGTGTTTAAAAAATATTTATTGCCAATCAAGAATACTTGAACCAACAATATTGTAGTACATCGTTTTATGAAACTCAAACAAATTTAATACCATATTGCAAAAAGAATAAGAAAACAAAAATGTATTTTGTTCTTAATCACCTTTTACTCATTATTTTTATATGTAAATGTATACAAGTTTAAAAATATAAAATTAAAAGAGATAACAATAAAATACATTTGGAAAAGTTAAAAAAACTTGTACTGAAAAATCTTGTTTTTACTGTTATTCATTGAAAAAAATGTTAAGATATATTTTTTTCACACGTTTATAGACAATACAAAAGCCTAAAAGTCATTTTGACAAAATATTTTTCCCGTTATTCTCTGATTTTTGAAATCAATTAAACCACCCACATAAACTTTAAAAAACGTATCTTTTAATGTGCCTAATTAGTTTTTCAAGAAATTATCAACATATTTGATATTGGAAAATAATTGTTAACTAGAAAATTGAATTTTTATATTTTTTTTGATGAAAACTCATCATTATTTCAATTTATCTATTCAATTAAGTTTATTTCATAATAATAAGAATAACCCTTATACTTTTCGATATGTACAAAAAAAAATGTTTGTCTTTTGCCCCATTTTACCCTAACCATCATCATATCAGTAACTAAATCGATTTTCAGAAAAATTATATTTTTGATGCACTTCTCTCGGCAACGTGTCCAATACATGCTGTATACGAACGTATTGGTCATCCATCGTCATGACAACAATTAACTATGACCTTCATATAGCCTAACCTTAAAGCAATAGAACCTCACACAAATAATTGAAAACGATACATCCAGTTAAAAAAAAAAAAAAAAACAAAAAAAAACTTACCTTCTTGTAAGATGAACTTTGTGATATCTCATAAAAACATCTTTATTATTGACGTACTTAAGCACGAGTAAAACATCTCTTAACCGTCTGTCAATTTGCTCAGTTGTTAAACGTTTACTAAACGGTGTCCGTCTTAAAAGCATATCGCAATAGTTAGCAAGGAGTTCTGGACATTTGCTTTCAGGAGCTGTATGCTTAACGCCTCTGTTGCACACATTAGTTGGCAGTTCCAGCTTATATAACAGATTAGTTAAGTAGTGAAAATTTTCAAAAAAAATAGTTACTTACTTTGAATACGCTAATATCATTAACTACAGTCTTAAATGCTTTATCACGTGAAGTAAGAAATCGTGGATCGTTATTAAATGCTTTTTTAACCAAGGCACTAAACTTTTTAAAAAGCTCCAGCAAACGTTCCACGTACTTTTCAGAATCCTGAACGATTACATCAGAAACTGATAGGATATCAGATAGACCAGCAGTAACTATGTGATTTTCCAAGTCACGCAGCATTGGTTCAATTCCGTTTTGCACTCGATCAAGCAGCCGGAACATTAAGTTTAACTTTTCTATTTCATGAGTTTTGATAAGCGAAGAACATTCCGCTAAAATAGTATTCAAATGATCCCCGATTAGAACTTTTATGCAGCATTGCGAAAGGGCATGAAAGCTGCTCGACTCCAAGTACCGTTTTGCCCTTATTTCTTCTTCCCGTATCTTAACGTCTGCATACTTCATGAACGCTTGAACACCATTAGTTTGTTGCTGATCACTTGCTTTTATGTTATAAAAGCTATTTGTAGCTTTTAGGTAAGCTGCCTCAAAATGTTCCCTGTATATTTCCAGTTTATCTTCTGGATTTGAACAAAGATTGACATAGCTCTCTCGAACTCCGATTACAAGTTGACAGTCGTAGGCCTCACCATTACGTTCGGCGTGAACTATTTTCATGGCAGATTCTTGAAGGTGCTCTTTGATGTCAATGAATATATTTTTATTCCATGAATCAAGCATCAGTTTTCGTACCACACTTTCATCGCTATTTGCTTTCCTTTGATTGATTGTTGACGTATTATTTGTTGATGAAAGGGAGCGTCCTTGCAACGTTATTTCCAACTGCCGAAAAGGTAGCGGCAAGTAGCTGCTTTGAGTAAAAAATTTTCTCCATTCGACGATGTAGGTTTTAAGTAAGGCCTGTTCACCACTTTGATTTTGGACTTTTTTCTGAGCGTGATCAATAAATTCTACAATGTCATTTTTAAGGCTGTCGTATATTTTACTTGCTCCTTTATCATCCCAAAGGCAAACCAAATGAACACCATAAAATAGATCTTGCCATTCGACTTGTGAGACAGCTTCTTGTTTTAAAAGTTTCAGCACAATGCAGCGCATATGCGGCCATACATCCTCGAAAGTTCTCTGCGCTTTACCCTACTCACAAATAGTATTTATCTTTTATTTCTGTAAAGTTATTTACTACTTAGTTCAATTATAGATACCTTGAGCATGGTTTGAAAATAATTACAATGTATGAAACAGGTCAAACAGTATTTTAGTACTTAATCTATTTCAACATTATTAAATCGGTAATCTTCGCGTTAACAGTCTCCTTTTTTATTTATCAAAGAATCAACTAAAAACAAAAAAAAAATTGTAATTTCTCCCATACAGTTTAGACCAGAGATACTGTAAGGAGAAAGGAAACTTTCATGATAAACAGAAAACAAGGTATTCTTATTATGAACGCCATGTCGCCATTTTGGAAAACTGATGACGTAGCAGTCATCTCCGATGCTGACAATCGGTTTTTTTTTCAGTTTCATTGTTGTTCTTTTCAATTAAAAAAAATATTTTGTCCAAATCCATAACTGACGTTCGAGCGAACTCATGATAAACAGAAAGCAAGGTATTGGGCTTTTTACGCATTTGTCTTTGTCGCTTCTCTTTCACACAAAAATAGAAAACGGTAAATCTTGTTCGAAGAATGCAAACGAACAACGCATACCAAATTCAGTATTTCTGCAAAAAAGTGTGTATTTTCTTTATATTAGGTGTGTTTTTTTGTACGCCCGGGCTAAGTTGGACGAAAAAAACGCCTCGGGGCTTAACGAAAACACTTGGCAGCATTGCGAATGAATTGACACAAAAAAAATGAAAACAAAGTTTCCAATATACAAAATGAAATAAACAAAAAATGAATAACAAAAATCTTTTTCTGTTTTGTTTAATTGTTTGAATTTGGTGTTTTAATAAATTCAATAACAAATTTATAAACAAATTTCCGAGCATTAAATGCACATACTTTAAAATTTAAATGAAATAATTTGTAAGAATTAAGAAAAATAAATAATTTAATTTTTTTTTTTCTACACCAAACGCCATCTTTGTGTTTTTATGTTCATACAATTCATCGATAATTTTGGTGTTTTCATACAACTTATCGATGATTTAACAGAAATTTAATTGGCAGCACAGATTTTAGCCCCTTCAAAGAGTTTAGCCCCGAGAATTCTCGGGGCTTAGCAGCTAAGCCCCTCGGGCTAAGTTGTTGTTGTATTTGACACGTAAATTGCTTAGCCCCGACAGCGTTTTTTTTCGTCCAACTTAGCACGGGCGTACAAAAAAACACACCTATTAACAGTTTAAATTTATTATTATGTTAATTTTTAGTTGATAGCCAGCTGATTTAGCACAAAATATTCTTTAATTTCAATTTTTAAGCTACTACCGTTCTTCGAACTAGAGAGCTGCCATTTTTTTTTTGCCATAAATTTTTTTTTTGTTTTTGCCTGACGTCTGGGATAAAATCCCAATTGACAGATTCCGTTTCCTTCCGTTCTAAGTTCGGATGAGAGCTTTCAGACAAAGATGATAATAACTAGTTATATCATCTTTGGTTCAGAGAATGATCAACAGAAAAGAAGGTATATGCTATTATGCAGAGGTACGAATAAGGAGATAGGAAACTTTCGTACGTCTCACCCCCCAAAAACCATTTGATTACATTGTTGTATTTGTAATTTCATTTCGTGTCTGTGAATAGATGTGAAAAGCAACAACAATGTAATGAGGTGAAATTTTTGATTTGACAGCATTTGTCTTTGTCATTTCTCTTTCACACAAAAATAGAAAAAAAAAGAAAACGGTAAATCTTGTTCGAAGAATGTAAACAAACAACGCATACCAAATTCAGTATTTTTGCAAAAAAGTGTATTTTTTTCTTTAAAATAACAGTTTAAATTTATTATTATGTTAATTTTTAGTTGATAGCCAACTGATTTAGCACAAATTATTCTTTAATTTCAATTTTTAAGCTACTAACTTTCTTCGAACTAGAGAGCTGCCATTTTTTTTGCCATCAATTTATTTTTTATTTTTGCCTGACGTCTGGGGTAAAAGCCCGATTGACAGATTCCGTTTCCTTCCGTTCTAAGTTCGGATGAGAGCTTTCAGACAAAGATGATAATAACTAGTTATATCATCTTTGGTTCAGAGAATGATCAACAGAAAAGAAGGTATATGCTATTATGCAGAGGTACGTATAAGGAGATAGGAAACTTTCGTACGTCTCACCCCCCAAAAACCGTATGATTACATTGTTGCTTTTGTAATTTCATTTCGTGTCTGTGAATAGATGTGAAAAGCAACAACAATGTAATGAGGTGAAATTTTTGATTTGACAGCTTGTTTTTTTTTTTATTCCGATTTTAGTAAACAATTATTAATTGTTCTTTTTTTAGACAAAATCGACTAAAATACTATTTTAAAATATTTTTAAATATTATTACACCATCCCAAAAAGCCGTAGAGAACATAAACCACGATAAATTCTCTTTATCAAAAGCACAGTCACAAATCAAAACCATCACGCATCATCACAATCACAGCCACACAAGCAAACTCGAGAAAACAACCAATAACGATTACAAAATAAATAAAACTCATTCTTTTTGGAACAAAAATATATTTTTATTGATATTTTCTTTTTATTTTATAATTTTCACTGCATACAGTAGACTCGCGGTAACGTGAACTATTGAAAACCGAGCGTGTTCACGTTTGCGAAGTTGTTCATGCTAACGAAGGTGTAGTTCTTACATTTTCCAAATAAATTAGAAATGTGTTTTTTAACTCATATTCATATATTTTTTTGTTTTTCGGTTTATAATTTTAAGAATAAAATTAAGGTTCATTGAAATTAATGAAAAAAATGAGTTATCTTTTTCTGGATTTTCTTTTTTTTGCAAATTGCTAAACACGGCCTTTTCGCGGAGACGTTTAAGCATGCCCAACTAACAATTTAACTTCCATAAGGTCAAGTTTTTGATTTTCTTGAAGTCATCACTGCTTAAGTGCTTGCATTGAGCTTGTGAACCGAAATTAAATATTCAACAAGCTATGTGGCTTCTTTTAAGTCTATCAGAGGAATAATCTGAAGCCTAATACAGGCTACAATGTGTTAAACTTCTATATTATTTCGATTAGAAATGTAGCTGATGTCAAAAGAGTTCGTTGGTTGATACTGTTTTGCTAAGCTAGTTACGCTTGACCCTGCTTTTTATTTTTCAATCACATCCACTTTCTCCTTTAGAGACAAGAATTTAGGTACTTTTTGCGACATTCTACAAGAAAAACTTTAGATAAGGTCATGCCAAATCAGCACCGCGCACAAAACTTATTACCAGACTACAGCAAAAACTGCCAGGACTCACGAGAAATCATTAAAGGGTTTTCCCCGTTTAGTAAAAACGATTCAAAAGTAGAAAAGAAAGCAATGTTTTCTGCGATGAATGCATTTTAAATTTGTTCGAGTTATAGGGCTTTCTCACCGTGTTCACGCTCCAGAGTAGTCAGTGTAAGGAGAATTATGTTCACGTTAGCCGGTGTTCACGTAAGCCGGTGTTTTTATTAACGCGAGTCTACTGTAATTTACTTTTTAAAAGAACTTTAATCAACAATAAATAAAAACACTTGGAATTACTCCGAAAAAGTTTGACTTTTGATATTTTTGATTTGACATTTGTGTGGTGGATTTTTTTGTGACGTGGGGTGAGCTAGTGAACGTTCCAGAGTTAAGAAATTCCAAGAAATTGTGTTTTCGATTAAAGGCTTGCCCAAACCTAAATGCGACAGTGCGTCACGACAGTGCGACAAGAATATTTGTATGAAAAACGCATAGCGCTTTGTCGCACTTGGTATGGGTACTCTCATATGACACTGTGTAAATAAATTTTGCCGTTGTTGTGTCACAGTGTCGCACTTTGGTTCGGGCAAGCCTTAATTCTTTTCGGGATCTTCTGAAAATCAAGATCAAACCTAGAAAATTACTCACATTATTTAAATCTATCTGTGAACGCAAGAAGAAAATCATTTTCTTTTAACTAATGTAGGTGAGCGAAGTTACTTTAAAAGGAGCAAAACGCAAAATTTTCTTTTTCAAAGTTCACTCTATTCAGTTTATAATGTCATTGATCAATTCATTACTGCAGAAAGATGAACGTACATTTGAAGTAAGTACACAAGTAAAGACTTGCCCAAACCAAACTCCGACACTGCGACACAACAGTGCGGTAAAATTTATTTACACAGCGTCATATGGAAGTAACCACACCAAATGCGACAAAGCGCAAAGCGTTTTTCATATAAAAGTTCTTGAACTGTCGTGTCGCAGTGTCGCACTTTGGTTTCGGCAAGCCTTAAAACTAAACGCAAACTGAAAAAGAGTTATAACCTGTTTCGACTAGAAATAAATGGAGCAAGTCTTAAAACATTTAAAAGCTACTCTTAAAACTTATAAGAGTCGACTCTTAAAAAATAATTTAGATAAAGAGCTGAGTCTTTGCTAGTTTCAAACCATTTAAAGTAGGTAAACTTTTTCGTTAAAGAGGTCGTCTAACTTTAAATGACTTGCCTAAGCCAAACTGCGACGATGATTTTCAAAAAAAAAAACTCTTTGTCGCGTTTGATGTTACTCAATTATGATGCTGTTTAAATAAATTTTGTTGTGGTGTTACGTTGTCATTTGAGTAAGCTTTTATGAAAGCCGTGGTCACAATGCCACGCGACAGCGCGACTTTTTGGTTTGGGCCAAACACAAAAAATTAAATTAAAATTACATTTTGTGACAAAACTGCACACATAACTAGTTTATTTAGTTTTTCAAACTAATTAAAGAATACAAGAATACTTTGGCACCCAGAATTTGCATCTATTTTAACTATTTTTATGCATAAACCAAAGTGCGACACGACAGTGCGTCATGACAACGCCAAATGCGATTAAGCGCAAATCATTTTTCATATAAAAATCGTGTCGCACATGTCGTGACGCACTGTCGCACTTAAGTTTGGGCAAGCCTTAAAAGTATTTTCAAGTATTTTGCAACCCATACATATTTTCAAATTAACTGCCAATTTTAAATTTAACCGCCAAATTAAGTCACCAAAGTGGTGAATTGAGGTCATACCAGATAGCCATTCCAAATTTTAAAAAATCGACTTTTCAAAATTTTTTTCACTCCAAACGTTTGTGATTCGTTTGTGACTGTTTGTGACAGCATTAAAAAGTTTTGTGACTCTTTAGTTTTTGAGTTATTAACAAATTAAAAAAAAAGTACCAGTTAGCCATAATATTTTTGAAAATAGTAACATGGATTTTTTTATACTCAATCGATCGGAAATCGTTTGTGGCTCATGAAAATATCAATAAAATCGTTTGTGACAACTTAGTTTTCGAGAAAAATTAGAAAAACGGATTAAAATTCACCACACTTGCACTAATTTAATAGTAATGGGAGGAGCTCATAGGTATACGCTGTTGCATATGTATGTGATTCATGTTGCTGAGGTGGGTAAATGGTTTGAGGTGAGCATCATGTTGCAATGATAACTAAGTATGATCGTGTAATTATCAAAATAAAAACAAATACCGTTTGTGACAACCCATTTTGTTTGTGAAACCATATTTTCTAAAAACTCACACTGGCAGCTTTATTTTTCAACACATTTCATTCAAAATTGTTCAAAGACTTGGAATTTATCAAAAACATCGTTTGTGACAACCTAGTTTGTTTGTGACACCCTATTTTCTAAAAACTCACACTGGCAGCTTTTTATTTAAACACATTTCATTCAACATTGTTCAAAGACTTGGAATTTATCAAAAACATCGTTTGTGACAACCTAGTTTGTTTGTGACACCCTATTTTCTAAAAACTCACACTGGCAGCTTTTTATTTTACTGGGCATTACAAACTATTTTTTTGGATTCTCAAGAATGGCGGATGACAAACGTACAAAATTAGTTTCACTTCACCCCTTGAACCTATTTATTGTAGTACCAAGATGAGGTTAAATAGATGTTTAAATAAAAAGCTGCCAGTGTGAGTTTTTAGAAAATAGGGTGTCACAAACAAACTAGGTTCTCACAAATGATGTTTTTGATAAATTCCAAGTCTTTGAACAATGTTGAATGAAATGTGTTTAAATAAAAAGCTGCCAGTGTGAGTTTTTAGAAAATAGGGTGTCTCAAACAAACTAGGTTGTCACAAACGATGTTTTTGATAAATTCCAAGTCTTTGAACAATTTTGAATGAAATGTGTTGAAAAATAAAGCTGCCAGTGTGAGTTTTCAGAAAATAGGGTGTCACAAACAAACTAGGTTGTCACAAACGATGTTTTTGATAAATTCCAAGTCTTTGAACAATGTTGAATGAAATGTGTTGAAAAATAAAGCTGCCAGTGTGAGTTTTCAGAAAATAGGGTGTCACAAACAAACTAGGTTGTCACAAACGTTGTTTTTGATAAATTCCAAGTCTTTGAACAATTTTGAATGAAATGTGTTTAAATAAAAAGCTGCCAGTGTGAGTTTTTAGAAAATAGGGTGTCACAAACAAACTAGGTTGTCACAAACGATGTTTTTGATAAATTCCAAGTCTTTGAACAATTTTGAATGAAATGTGTTTAAATAAAAAGCTGCCAGTGTGAGTTTTTAGAAAATAGGGTGTCACAAACAAACTAGGTTGTCACAAACGATGTTTTTGATAAATTCCAAGTCTTTGAACAATTTTGAATGAAATGTGTTTAAATAAAAAGCTGCCAGTGTGAGTTTTTAGAAAACATGGTTTCACAAACAAAATGGGTTGTCACAAACGATATTTGTTTTTATTTTGATAATTACACGATCATACTTAGTTATCATTGCAACATGATGCTCACCTCAAACCATTTACCCACCTCAGCAACATGAATCACATACATATGCAACAGCGTATACCTATGAGCTCCTCCCATTACTATTAAATTAGTGCAAGTGAATTTTAATCCGTTTTTCTAATTTTTCTCGAAAACTAAGTTGTCACAAACGATTTTATTGATATTTTCATGAGCCACAAACGATTTCCGATCGATTGAGTATAAAAAAATCCATGTTACTACAATTTTCAAAAATATTATGGCTAACTGGTACTTTTTTTTTAATTTGTTAATAACTCAAAAACTAAAGAGTCGCAAAACTTTTTAATGCTGTCACAAACAGTCACAAACGAATCACAAACGATTGGCGTGAAAAAAATTTTGAAAAGTCGATTTTTTAAAATTTGGAATGGCAATCTGGTATGACCTGGTGAATTGACGGTTTCGGCTAAGTTTTTTACGCATACTAAGCCGAAACCGTCAATTTGAGCTTGTAGGCAAATCTGTGTGACGTCAGAAGTTTCCTATCTCCTTATACGTATCTCTGCTATTATGAATGCCATATCGCCGTTTTGGAAAACTGATGACGTAGTAGTCATCTCCGATGCTGACAATCGAGTTTTTTTTCAGTTTCATTGTTGTTATTTTCAATTAAAAAAAAATGGTTCCTCCAAATCCATAACTGACATTCGGGCGAACTGTCCATGATTAAGATGACTATGGCGTCACAAAAAAACCTGCCAAACGTCTAATGGTCATATACCTTGTTTTCGTTTTCTGTTTATCATGGTACACTTTTTTTTTTTTAAAGTAATAGTTTGGGAGCAATTCCAACACTAAGGGGATTAAACCTATTTTCACTTGCTCAAGTATTGGTTTCGTGTGAAAAAAGAATATTAATCAAAATAACATTACGATGATGGAGAAGACCAAAAAAGTGGTTTTCGTCATGCAGTCCGTCGGTCTGTGCGTCTGTTCATCTGTGCGTCCATCTGAACAGAGTGCCACCATTGTATATAAAACCTAAGAATATATATACAATGGTGCCACAGCCTAAACGTATTGACAGATTTGCATGACATTTGGTACAGATAACTTTTTTGCAATTTCCAAGGTTGTTTTTTTTTTGTTTTTTAATATCTCGATTAGAACGAATACTTCCCAAATAACGGTTTTGAGTTATTGGATTTTTCTCGAAAACGTCTCTTACGATTTTGATTAAACTTTGAGTATTTTATGTTATGAGTGATTGTAACAATACCGCATTTTTGGTTTTTCTCAAAAAAATCGAATAACGGATACTGCGAAAATCGTCATAATTTGTAGTTATTTCCTTATATAGTTAGTTTTAGTTTGAATTGACTCTTTATTTCATTTTAAATACAAAGTAACAATTTGCTTTATGTTCACCTAAGTCATTTTTGGTTTGGCCTATGGCCATCTACCAGACGTGACATATTGAAATCTTATTTTTCAAAAAAAAAAAAAAAAAATTAAAAAAAAAATAACCAATTTTTTTTTCAATATATAATATACCAAAAACTGAATTGTTCAATGACTAACAAATATATTTTTACTTTGAACTACCAGAGCAATTTCGTGCAATCCAGTCGTGCATTTTATTTTATTAGTTTTTCGTTTATAATTCCTAAAATACCTTTACTAGAAAAAATAATTATATAAGGGTTTGTAGATAATCAAAATTAAAACAAAAATTGTTTGCTATTTTTTTCATTATAAAGCACAGGAACGAAGAAAAACGCGAAATGGCTTATTTTCACAAAATGAGATTTATGCTTAGAATTCCCCCTTCTTTAATACTGCATTCAAACTTTGATGCCTTCCAAACATTCCTTAGATCTGTCCCTATTTCTTTAGGTATATAATGCATTTGTTATTTTACAATGAGCAATAAAAATGCTCAATATTTTAATATTCTTATTTCCGATCTAAATATCTTTCTTGCAAAACACTTGAAAAAAAACTGAATAATGTAAAAATTAGTCATACATCTGGATTTATGAACTGAAACAGACCTCCGAGTGTTGTTTAAATTCATTTGGAAATATTCGGATTTTAGTTTGGATTTAAAAAGTGAATAATATATTTAGACCAATGTAATATTTACACCGATTTTAACCATCATCAATTATGAAGGGTTTTTGGAAATATGTAACTGTTATACTGATATTACAAGGCTTAACGTAAAAAACAGCTATAACATTTTTGAGGGTAGCCACATCATTTCGATTTTGCTCTCATTGAATTCGGGAAAAAATAATATTAAAAAATACTTTTAATTATGTTCAATGGATTTTTATTTTATAAACCATCACATCCTGATTTGTTGAGTTTTTGAAGGATTTTGGCAAAAAAAGTTGTCCATTAGCATTATTTTTTTTATAGAAATCAAGTGAGGTCAACTGTTCGGATACTAGGTCCTTTATCTTACGAAGAAAATCAAATACGATAAACTTTTCTTGCAGCATTTGCTTCTATTTTTTATTCTAACACGTGAATAAGATAATGCCGGAGCATATCCATTTGATGTAGTTTAGCCACATTCAATAATATGTTAAAAGTTTTCTTGATGTCTTCCAACTTAAGTGCTGGTATGTAATTTCCACCGCATTTACAGGATTGACACAAATTATCTTGCTTGACACCATTGCATTGCGAACATTTTAAATCTTGTAGCGTGTAATTTACCATCTTATTACTGATATTTCCAGTAACTAAAGTCTCAACTTCTTGGTTATCGTAAGCAACAAAGCACCGGTTGCATAACCATACCCATCTAAATAAAACATAAAATATATATATATTTTCATCTATGCAAGTAAAAGATACAAACTTTATATACTTACATTCCATTTCTCAAACTTTTATGCTTATCATTCATTATATCAATATCCCTGTACTCGTTACATGCTTTGCAAGTAAAGCCGTTGAGAAGAAATTTGTGTTGTTTCTCCAATAGGGTGCTGTCACTAAATTCATTGACGCCAGTGACTTTCATTAAGTTTCTTCTTAAAATTAGAACTACTTCATTTAGGTCCTTATTTATGTTGATGACGGTGATAGTTGCTTGTACAAATTTTGAAACAGCTTTAATATCACTTTTGCGATATTTTTGGTATAATTTTGTTGCTAAATCAAAAATTGTATGTGTAATATTTTGTGTTACTTCAGAAATGGATTTAGTTTCGTGTAAGGATTTTAGCAACGAAGCAATAAATTGTTCAAATTTTTGTTTGAATTCTATATTTTCGGATATCTCCGATCCTAAAGAAAAATTAATATTCAAAGCAGTTTCATCAAAAATGCAATCATTATCTTTGTTTCCCATTGGAGATAAATTACATTTTTGACCGGCAAAATTTGCAGCATCCAACCAAATCAAATTTTTCCAACTTTGATTAAAAGATAGTTGGACTCCGTGGTAAAACTCAATTTTTCGAATTCTTTGAACAATAAATTCTGCATAGCTTAATGCATCAGTAACAGTTTTTTTTTTTGAATTGATAATAATACGTTTGAAGTCAGCAAAAATTATTACTACACCGAGCCTTTCCATTTCCGTGAGAATTCCAACAAACATTTTCTCCATTAAATATGTTAGTATCCTACAAATTGCTCCATCGTACATAAAAGCCGTGCTGGATCTTATCCATCTATAAAAGTGAGCAATATGATAATCGGACAAAATGTTACGATTTAACGTAACCTCTCGCAACCATCCATTTACCATTTTTCGCAATATACGAAATGCTGGGCCACATGAAGAAAACTCTGATATATTTTGTAAATCCTGTGTTCGATTAAATAAAACGTCATCGAGGGTAGCTTGTATTTTGACACCGAAAGCTATCATCGATCTTCCACTTTCCATTTCAAGAATTTTATTTGACTGAAGCAATGCATTCAATGCTAGATTTTGAATTGAGAGGGCTACACAAATACCACTGTAAAAACCTGGAACATTTTGTGTAAAAATACTGTTACTATCAATTTCTGTTTGTAATTTGTAGTCTTCATTTTCTTTACCTCCCAGATCAGGACGATTAGTTGTTGACCACCATAACAAAAAATTATTTTTTTTTAAAAGACGTGCGTAAAACAAATCTGTTCCTTTAAGAACAGGATCCGCTGGTATGTTACCAATTGGAATATTCAAGTACCGACTTTGCTCCAGCATTAAGTCGACAACATTGTTGAAGTTTAGAAAATGTCGAATCATCGAACGAGCTGATTGTTTTTGCCAATCGAGACCATGTAAAGTTAATGCATCTTCGGAAATATGTATTTTTACGTTTGGAAATTCTGATAACATAGGTATAGAAGCTTTTAATTTTGTTATATCTAATGAGGTTTGTGTGCACAGCAACGTCGGGCCTTTTTTGGCTTCTTTATATTTACTTAGATATCTCTGCATATGACGGTAGACTTGGACTATATCGACTTCCATAAAAATATCAAAAGACATTATTTCTGGTAAAAGTTCCATTCCAACTTCACCACCCATAATTTTTTGGAAATATGTATTACGTTCTGATGCATATAGATGGTTCATGTTGGGCATTTGGTTTGATCGAACTTGGTCTAATACAACAATAACTGTTTGCTTACAGCTAGGTAGAAAAAGGCCCCATATTTGCCTTTTATCCCAGGAATTGTATTGGTAAAGGAAATTTCTTTTGATTTTCTTCCAAAACTTCTCTAAATATACATTAATATCGGTATGACTTTGGATTTGTTCAAAATTATATGTATCTGATTCCAGTATGCTAGCTTGTGAATTATGCGTGTTTTTGCGTATGCTACACAAGCACCCTATTTCTATAAGAAATCTTGATTCTAGAGAAATGTTTGTTTCATAAACACCTTCAATATCAGTCATTGGTACACTTGCAATAATGCTCAAGCCATTGCATTTATATGTCTTCTCTTCAAATGTATATCGATAAACATATTTTGCTTGTGCAGATCTTGGTAATAAAGCATTTACTTTTGTTCTGTTGAAAGGCGTGTCAATAACAGTTTCCGATCTTTGATTGATATACAATATTCGCGGCATGTGAAGTTTGATTTTGTACAGTTCATGTTCAATAATTGCCCAAACTATAAAATTTCCAAAATCATCTGCAGCCGTTAGCTGAATTATATGCCACAAGCTGTCCAGAATTGTTTTTTTCGATCTTGTTAGAAATTCAGAAACAGTAAAAGTTTTTTTTCGTGGATCATCGGTATTGTTATCAAGTCTCAATTTTTTTGAATATTGAATATTTTCTTTTTTTTTGTTAATTTGATAAGACCATTTCTTCTTTTGAAACAATATCCACTTTATGATTTCAAAACTGGTTTCACCAATGGGAGGAGGCGACCCAAGAACCTCTTTCCAGTCGTTTTTCACATTGGAACATATTTTTGAAATGGTTCTTTTTTTTGTAGATGGTTTCTCTACATTAAAATTATGCCCAGGACTGTTTTTTCCAAATTGATCTGAACATATTTCAAGAGTTGGTTTGTTTATATATTCATTAACTTTTTCAGTTCTGTTTGATGTGGGGAACATATCATTAATATGTCTTTGTTTGAGTTTATCCGTACCCGACATAATTTTCTTATGCAACCAAAGAGGATGTAGAACTCTAGGCACAGGATTACGTAAACCCTGCATAGCAGCCGGAATGGTTATAATTTTTTGAACAGCTCCACTTAAACGGTCAATGTAATAACCCCAATCAAGAACTTCTCTGATATCAGCATCGCCCATAGTATTGTCACGAAGCCAACGGCGCAAGAAATTGCTTCGGATGCTTGGCTCACATTGAAATATAGCAAGAGGTATGGCTCTTTCAGTGACGGGTGACCCTTCCGGTTTTTTAGATATTACATATTTACAAGCCAGTCCGGCATCCTTTACCATTTGGTCACCCAAAAACTCAGCTAGTCTTTTAGCTGTAGATATGGAAGAACTTTTTTGCGCACCGTAATCTTCCAATTTCTTTGACATTGACCTATTTTCTGATACAAGATCAAATAATTCACAATCTGGCAGATTCTGACCTTGGCTATATAAAACATCTAGCCAATAATTAGCAATTTTAGCTACGTTGTCATAGCAATCTTCTAGGGTAGTGCCAGATAAAAATGATTCGAATACAGAACTTTGAAAATTCTTAATTAACTGCAATTCTCCGCGTCGTTTCACTTCAAACCCCTTCAATTCCGCCAATGATCCATCAAAATTAAAAACAGCGTAACGTTTTTTTAATTTTTTCCCCTCTTCTTTCGCTGCTGGAAGCACCATAGCCAAATAAGGTCCATCAACTTCAAAAAATATAGAATTTTCCGAACGAATGTTATATTCAGGGGCCTGAGTATTTGGGTCAATTTTGGTAAGCTCATGGTACTGTTCATTTGTGAAACAATTTTTGATCATGTTATTTAGAACCGCATTAGGATATGATACATTGAACGAGTTCTTTCCCTTATGACTTGATCTTATAGTGAATACCTGAGGAAATGATGCTGGTAAGATGCACCAGATACCATCAGTGTCTAATTCAAGTGGTCGGCCGATACGTTCTATAATATAACGAGCTTTCTGGATAATATTCGAACCTGTTAAACATACAATACCTGCCATTGGCATTGAATGCCATCGAGCACCTTTTCGCATTACGTAACCATAAAAAGAGTTCAGAATGCACTTGTGTGCCAGCTGCAACGAGTCATAAAGCACTTCCTTGCTTTTAGCGGCTTTGATTTCCGCCGCATTTCCCTTTTGGATTGCTTCGTTGACAGATTTTTTTGCAACTTTTGTTAATCCCTTATAATCATAGCGCCGGTCCCTAAATGCTCTTACGGTGTCTACATAAAAACTGTTTTCTTTTTGACATATTGTTGAGGTACGTTCTTCTAATTTAACAACTTTTGTTTTTTTGTAAACTTTCTGACAGTAGTCTGATAAACGTTTTTTTTCATATGCGACTTGGTCTTCTAGTACCAATTCATGAAAGGATCTGACGCTGCCCCCAGCGTGAAGAGGAGGAAACTTTTCCATTTCTAGTTGTTGTTTTATTCGCTGCAATTCATTTTTAGAAGCTGGGAGCATGTCACCTCTCCAGTGCCATTTCATTGTTCGTTGGCATTTTGCATCAGGTGCGTTGAAGTCACACGCAGCACATTCAGCATCAGTTACAACTGCGGAGGGCTGCAATCTATTTGTCAGAATGATGTTAGGATACATAGCCCCAACATCAAGGTGATATATAACAGGCTGCTCTAACCGATTAGGAATTTCATATAAGCTTTTAAGGGATTGTTTTATTTCACTGGATACTTCTGCCAAATTTTGGACCTCATTTAGCGGTACACCTTCTTCATTGACAATTGCGTGTTCAAGTACGCTGTCAATGCTGTCCGTTAGCTGGCTTATCATAGTTCGATCCAAGCGAAAACGACATGGAATATCTGCTCTATAAACTCCACATTCTAGAGCTTCGACATGACCTCCGACATATGTTTCTGAATCTATTAGATGTCCATCACGGGAGAGTTTATTTTGAACTTCTTTTTGTTTGTTGGGAAATACAATATTTGCGTGGTATGCTTCTACCATCAAAAGTGTTTCGCAGAGTGTTCCAGATCCTTTCCGAAGTACTTCATCTGGTTCCATCGGGATAATGGTATTCAGTGCAAAAATAAACGGATGTACATACTTAATATAAAGATAAAAAGTAGCAATAGCGTCCGATACTGAATAGTTGGACAAAAGTTGAGGCTTTGATACTGCCATTTTACACATTTCTTCGGGATCTAGTTCAATAGGATCATAACGAAGTTTAGCTTTTGCTACTGCTTTTAATCCTTGTGAGCCTACAGGAAGATATGAGTCCCTCTTTACCCAACAAAGACAATCCATATGAATAGCTGGTCTGCACAAATAAACACCTTCCCGTGATTTAGAAAACCCAATTTCATCATTCATATCCAAGCCGTGCTTAGAAGCTCTTATTTCAATAAAAGGCCAGTCGAAAAAGTCACCATTAAACGTGACAAAGATGTGTGGACGAACTAGCATAACATGATTAAAAAATTTTTCTATAACCCGCATTTCATTAGGTTCATTATAAACCACAAAATTTCCTTCAAATTCAGGCTTTGGTGTGTATTCAAAATCTTTCACATCAATAGATATTATCTCACGGTTAGTTATTAAGTATCCCTGGCCATCAATCATGTATGATATCATTACAATTTGATCTATTTGTGCGTCTGGAAACTTTAGAGGAAGTTTGGTGGTTTCAATGTCAAAGGCAAGAATAACTGGTTCAGGACGTTCTAAGATGTCTGGGCGCGATTTTAGAGTTGGCAATGTTTTACTTTTGTCTCTTATTTCGATATCATACCACATTCCACAAAAAATTTTTAAATCTATTGATACTCGAACATGATAAGGAACATCGTATTCTCGTATGTCCAAAATAAAATCAGTTGGTTCTGATTGTTCAAAGTTTCCTTTTAGGGTAGAATTTTTAGTTGCATAGCTTGCGGTCAACATTTCAGAAAACATATCCTTTTTCTTAGAACTTTCAATATTTTTTTCAAGCGCATTCAAAACAATCTTTCGAATTTTCACTAAACTATTTTGATTATAAAAGGACAATTTTAAATAAAACTGCCTGAGTCCAGTTAGATGATTTGGCAAATCAAGGTCTTCTTTGTAACGATGTTCAATACTTGCTATTTCGGCCCCAAACTTCGTTTTTAAGAATTGTGTTACTTCATTGGAATGTTCTTCTTTTATGCATATCAAAAAATAGGGTCTATATGAAACTGTATATTTGTATCTATTTCCATCCATTTCAATAAAAAATAAATCTAAGGCCGATACCAGACGTTTTTCATCATCCAAGAGTTCGATCTGAAATATTGAAAACGTACGTTGAGTAAATCTTTTGTTCAACTTATCATCCCCCTTATGCTAGAAGCATGAATGTGCAAACATATAGCATTCGTAAAGATCGAATATTTTTACTTCGGGGATGTATATTCCTAAATATAATAATAAAAATAACGAAAATCGCGAATTAAAAGCGTAAAGCTATAATTTGCACAATCATTGTTTTGGATCGAGGGGGTCGAAGTAAATGATGTACATACAAAAAATATTTTGTTTTGGTTCTGATATTGGTTGATGAATTTACCTCTTATTGAGTTTGTAGTTATAAATTATCTTTGCAATACAGAATTGAAAATTGTAATTTTGAAACATAATGAACATAAAAATATTTTGCACGACTGGGTCTTTCGTAGTTTACGGGTATAGTTAGGGTGGATTAGAGTGTTTAAATTTACAAAACAGTCTAATGGATAGGTTCTGCCAATTATCATATATATTATTCTCATTTCAGGACAACACAACTCAGCAAAACTCGACTTGGATAACTGAGAGACTGAGAGTTCGGATAAAACTAAAGAGGGTGTGAGATGATTATAATTCGGTTAGTTTGGATGATTGGAATTTTGGAAATCATTTCTGTCAAATAGAATTGTATGTTGTTTTATTTCATTTCATTTCAATTTGTGAACACAAAGAGATTTAGGTAGGAGGCGGGACATAGGTAGTAGCTGTAACAGTAGGTATAGAAGCTGTCTGTTGATCTTTGCTGTCAAATAGTTTAGTGTGAGAGGAGGAAGGTAAGACATAAATTTAGGTAGAAGCTGTAGCCGTAGGTATAAAAGCGGTAGTCGATGTTGTGGTTTATTAAATAGGGGTATTTCTTTTTTAATTTTTTGAGTATGTTGATTGGCTGATGAGAGGGGTGGGGGATAAATAACTAGCGTAAAGTAGCGATTGTGAATGAAGGCATAGTTAGGTATAGGCACAGTACACTTATTAAAGGTCACTAGAGTTTTCATTTTTGTTCAGTTCCGCGCATCTGCCAAAATCGAAAAAAAATTGCAACTTCTGTGGTACCTTGTGTGCTTTGATGTAATAATAAATTGCACGATTGGATCGCACGTACCTGCTCTTATAGATAAAGTTACTATTGTTTGCTAAGTTTTTTTTAATTAAAATTTGTAAAAGCAGTTTTAGAAAAAAAAAATATAAAAGCATAAAATTCGATTTTTAAATGACTTAAACAGCTTCTTAAATTAATTTAACCTCAAACCGAAGTATGCATAATGATACATTTTCGCCTGCGCACAATTTTCCTTTGAGATGAAATGAGTGGGTCTGGCATCAAAAATAAATAACTCATAATATCCTTAGAGTTATTCGATCTTGAAGACTTCCTTTCATGGTTCAGCCTAGAACGGCGAAAAGTTTAATGCAATCTTTCAAGAGCTTCATCAGTTAGTTGTCCTATAGGTATTTGAAAATACTTCATGATTTCAATTCCATGAAATAAGAGCTTGTGCAATGTGCGGGGTATTTAATACCACCCATAAAATTGAAAGTATAGCTTTTCGTTTCGCATATTAAAATGCTGAATTTCTTCAAATTGATTTCTGCACCTGTTGCAATAACTCAAAATTAAAGATAATTTCTCAGTTAAAGCCTGGTCAATTTTTGTTATTTCTGAGCTTTTCTTTGGTTTGAAAATCGTTTCCATCGTTTGAAGAACCAAATCTTGGCTTAAACAGGTCAACATTCAAAGCCATTTTTGTTTTAAACTCTGTCTGGATTCTTTTTTTTTTCTTTCGTTAAACTAGCTTTGTTCTGTTTTCCTTGTACTCGCAATTTTTTTAAAGGCGGTTTGTAAGCGATGTGCAACATGCATTCGAAAGTTCTTATCCAGAGATGATGGGAAGACGTTCCTAAACGATAGTTTTCTAAAATAGGACTTTTCTCATTGCATTTAAGTGTGTTCATTACATTGGGTAGAAGCGGAGTTTGTTTCAGACAAAACGTTGCACACGCTTTCATTAACCATGGTTAAGTGAAACTCAAACGCAACCTTGCAGCTGTAGCCGGTAACAGACTCAGTATAGTCATCAAGATTATATATATAATCTTCCATTGGCCTCCTCTTCTTTCACCATCTCAAGACATTCTTTGCGGAACAAAAATTTAAGAGGCCTACAACACAAACTGGACCCAGAACGATCATTATTCCAAAGTAAATAACCCGAATCAATATCAATTAGTTTTAAGGGCACAAATGCAATCAAGAACACATACTCATCCGTATTTTTAGAATTTTTAAATTTAAGTTTGTATTTTTATTCGTAAATCGAAAGCGGTTATTATTGCAATGTTGCCAGCGTTTGTTTACAGAAATTAGAAACATGTTTCTTTAAAATTTTAGGTTGATCCGGCTCTAAACTAGCAATTCCAAATTTATTTCGTATAAATTCCAACATAACAGAAAATCGGTCGTTTTGATGAGAAAACCATATTTTAAATAGTTCCCTATTCGTACACATTATCTATAAAAAGACGTAAAAACAAACAGTGATAAGAAGGAGAGACGTGGTCCGATGTCGACGAATGTTACCTTGCTGGAAAGACAGTACTATTCACTTTATATCTTATAAACTTTTTTGATGAATACGGATGAATCAAGCGTTATGCTGCGATTCGACAAAAAGCTATATTTGGGAGAAATAGACCGTCATTTAAATGTTTATTTAACCATTCGAAGGGTTTCGAGTGCAAGAAAACACAATAAAATAAACTTTGCTTACCCCGTTAAAGAATATCCAATAAAAAAACGGGTTATTTTGGAGCAATTGTGGATCATCATGAAATGATGACAAGTTAATTTTGAGAGGTTGTATTGCCTGCTGCAGTTACATTTTACACTAACAAAATTAACAGTTTATCTAGTGAAGGGCTCGACAATTTGCATGTTTTAAAACCGGTTTTAGAAGGTCATATTTTTTGATTTTTTTTAATTGGTCGCCGCATTGGGCGGCGTTCCTCTATTCTTTTTTGCCGTAGAGCTACCGGGCTGGTCTCTCAGCGGCTCTGGTTCTTGTTTGCCAACCCAGGAGTTTCGTTGGCGGCATTACTGATGGCTTGTTGATAGTGTCTCCACTGGTCGTCTGTGCTTGCTGCTGGTGGCTGGCTGCCAAGAGATTAAGAGAAACGCATCCGTACTCGAGGCACTGCCAAGTAGTATCTGAGTCAACGTTTGCTCCCCGGAACGTTCGGACATCTTAGATACTGGAAGCAATCTCTGGCGTCAACCGCGATGTGATCAATTTGTTTGACAGTTTTTTGATCACATGACCGCCAAGTTCACTTGTGTATATTGAGGTGTGGGAATTGGGTGCTCGCAATGGTGACATTTCGCCCTTCGTGACTTGCTGCTTCTAAAAAATCGGCTGAATATAATAAAACGTGGAGACTTCAAATTGAAGTTAACTAAATTAAGACCTGAGATAAAAACTTATTTGCAAATGGCATCAATCGCCAGGATCTTAATAAATTAAAATAATAAATAATAAATAGAACTTAATTGCTTAATTATCTTGAACTTCCATTGCAGTTCTACAATACACAGGGTGTCCCGTAAAGGATGGTCCAAACTTATTTATCCCGAATCATAACGGTTTTGGAGTGACGGTTGTTTTTTCGAAATTTTCTCGAAACCCTACTTTGGACCACTATTTTGCGATTTTATTTTTTTTTATTTTTGTACTCAAACATTGACCAGTAATGAGAAATATAATTTTATTTTTACACACCACATTTATAAAATTACTAGATAAAGTCATAGTTTAATCAAAATTATTTTTTTTAATTCAATCTTTGAAAGAGTTTCCGGAAATGATATCGTATTATAACTTAGATTGAAAATTTAAGCTTTTGGTTTTTTGAAAAATATTTTTTTTCGATTTTGGGCCAATTAGTTTTTTCAAAATTTTGTTTTAAGATGTTGATAAATGGCATACCAAATTTTTATTGAATAATCGTTGGAATTTTTTTTATAAAAAAAAATTGTTTTTTTTTGTAAGATCTAATTTAAATTCAAAATTTATTTATAGCTTTTTTAAATTGATAGAAAAATAATTTGGACGAAAAAATAAAATAAGAGATTATTTTGTTCTTGACTCTACAACAGTGCTTCATTGACCCACGAAAACCTTTTTAAGACTCTTAGGCCCCCCTTACATTTATGTATGTATGCAACGTTTAACACTCAAAAATTTAAACGATTTATTGATCGTTTAAAAACGTGAATAACAGTTTACTGAAGAAATCACCTGAAAAAACAGAATGTTTAAGACATACAGGGTGTCACGTAAGGGATGGTCCAAACTGAATATGGCGATAGGCCAGGTCATGACCTTTCAGAATTTGGTGACTTATTTATCCCTAATACATAATAGCCTTTGACAACATGAGCCAGTTTGTGTGCTCCAGTCGTACATTTTATTTGTATTGATATTGCAGGCGCCCATAATTTTTAAGTTTTGTTTGTTTCCTCAATTGTTGTGCATATGTGTTAAAACTCTGTTGTATGTGTAAAAAACTCTCAGAATTGTTAGGCAAAAACGTACATAAAAACGCGTTCAATTTTGTTTGACTGGAACAAGTGATGCTATTAATAAGTTTGTATCAAATATTAACTCAATTATATAAACAACTATATTAGTTTATATTTCCCTTGTTTCGTAGACCCATTACAACCCCATTTAGAATACTATTTCAAATTAAGAGATCCAAATTGTCAGGTTTAAAAAATCTTGAAGTTGAACTTAAGCATACATTTTTGTTTTGGTAAAGCTTGACTCAGGTGGGTAGCATAGAAGTTTCGTGCGTATTACCATCCGATTAGATGGAAAAAACAACGCATATTTTTTTTACTACAATCTTACTACAATTTTGCAGACGGAACACAATAAAAGCTTTTGCTTTTTCAAGTGTTACAATAGACCTAATTCCTTAAAACCTTTTGCAGGTGTCTAAAAATGTAAACTCTTGATTTACCCAGCGGCATCACATGCAAGTACTGCCTTGCAAGTAGCCTTCATGTCAAATTTATATTTTTGTAATTGATGTCACGTAGTTCAAATTTCAGAACGCTGTTGTTTTTGTATTTGAATAGTTTTATAGAAGCTGGAAAATTACTTGCGTCTCAACTTGCAAGGCTACATAAAAATCTACATGCAATTTGACTTGCAAGTAGCAAAAATTTGAATATGTAAGTAAAAATGTTTGAATGTATGACAATTCGCAAGCGAGAACTTGCACGTGTGGCCCCGGGGTTACTTTGATACTTTTACCTATATTTATTTCTTCTGGTTCTTAAAAATACTGAAATTAATTTTGAAAAAGAAGATATTATTTTAATAGAACCTTGATGTAATATATCGCAAACACTTTTTTATCATTTAACATTAAAAGCCCAGGTTCTGTTGATTTTGTTTTGTTTTTTTTTTTTTTTTTAATTTGTAATTAAATTGACTATGCATAAAAATAATAATGAATGTTATTTTAAGGTTATAATATAATATTATGTAAGTATGTATATTGTATACAAAAAAATTCAAATCAAATAAACAGTTAAAATAAGGTCAAAAATTGCGTTATGTTCATAATTGGTAAAGATGCACATCTTTGAATATTTTTTTAGTGTGAATAAAATTTATTTCACTTTATAACTTTATCTATTTTATTGGCAGTATCTTTAAGATCATGTGTGCAAATTTTTTTATTTGAAGACTAAAAAGTCATAGATTTATGAGACACAAAAGTGATGAAATTAGATTATAATTTGATCTTGATATTATTTAACAATTATTTAATACTAGCCGACCCGTGCTCGAGTTGCTTCGAAAATTTTAAAGACAAATATTGGTTTATATAAAGATAAGCATATGAAAACATTACTTAATGTAGCCTAGTTTCTACTATAATATGAATCAAGAGTTAACATAATTGTCTACGTGATACAAGTAAACAAAATTGATTTTTTCCAAGTAAACATTTAAAAAAATAGAATTTCTTCAGGTTTATACAAATTTTAATTATTTTTTGTTTTTTGAAAAAATAATTATCATAAGTTATAGGAACATAGCATCAATTACAAAGCCAGGGAGGCCACTTTGAACGCCTGTTACAAACACTTTAATAAATATATATATATCTTAAATAACAAAAATAAATTTGTATTCTACTCCGTTTGAGACTTAAACCAACAATTTTGTTCAGGATCTTATCAATGGCAGGTTCTTCCAATTATGATTTTTGTTTGTCAAATTTTTAATTGACCTTTTTTCTTAATTTTTGTTTCCATTTTCGAAGAGAATTAACCTCAAAATAAAAAAAGCATGGACACGAAAATAAAATGCACGACTGGATTGCGCGAGATTGCTCATTTTTTGTATTATACGTAAAACGCAATGACGAAAAAATTTTAACTTTTTAGTAAAATGATAAAGCCTTTTTAGTTAGTTACTAAGCTAAAAAGAAGATTTTGGGGGCGACTTTCCTTTAAGGAAGCACGAATTTAATGTTGTTTTTTTTGCAGGTAGGTAGGGGTCTCAATAGAACAGGATTAAAATATTAAAGTGAGGAAACACCGTTAAATGTGAAAAAAATACTGGTTTTAACCCAACTTTTTCTTTAAAAATTTAGTTTTGACTCACTGTACTAGTTGGATAGTACGAGTACCTGTTTCAGTTAGGACGTTAACAGCATTTTAACCCTCGATTTGTCTCAAGTATACTCTATTTTACATCACAATCCGCCCAATTGCTCGTTAAGAAGTATGTTCATTCAACACATTTACTTAGCAAATACAAGTTAATTGATATTTTGAAAAACTGATAAAATTAAAATAAAAAAATCGCGCGATTTATCAATTATTTTTTGATCAGTTTTTCAAAATTTCATTAACTATATTTGCTTAATACATGTGTTGAATAAAAATACTTCTTAACCACGCTTACGTACAAACAGAATCACGAGCAATCGGACGGTTTGAGCTGTAATCCAGCGGGCTTCTCATTTGGGACTTTAACTACCTCCTCAAAAACTTAAAAGAAAACAAGAAGTTTCAGAAACTTCCCTATAGTAAAAACAATAATTCCCTTACAAAATCAACAAAAAAGTAATCATGTTTGTGAGCATTTTGTATGCAAATTTAAGAACTTCAAAAATTATTAAAAAATAGTTATAATTATTTCCTTACATTAATTGTGATATTTGTTAATAAAAAGTGCTAAACTACTGAATAAAAGTATCCGCGCGTGGAAATTCGTGCTTCCTTAATGGAAAGTTGAGCCCACACCGTTCCGTCTCTTACTTGCGTAAAACATAAACATACTTACCGAATGCATGTTAATGAGATATCCTGTTCTACATATAGAGTCCAATGTTCTTTTATATCCATATCTGAGATCAATGTTATCATTTCTAATTGTTTCAGTATAAAAACGTTTGCTAATGCTTTCTAGAGACATTTGAATTTCAAATTTTTTTTTGAGGAAATCTGCAAATATATCAACGAATTGTCAGGCAGGATTAACAAACAACATCGTTTTGCCCATAGACAAACCCATGATAAACAGAAAACAAGGTATGCTCATTAGATTTTTGGCAGGTTTTCTGTGACGTCATAGTCATCTTTTTCATGGGCAGTTCGTCCGACCGTCAGTCATGGATTTAGAGAAAACATTTTTTTAATTGAAAACAACAACAATTAAACTGAAAAAAACTCGATTGTCAGCATAGGGCTTTTACCCCCGATGTCAGGCAAAAATAAAAAAAAAATTGATGGCAAAAACAAAAATGGCAGCTCTCTAGTTCAAAGAACGTTAGTAGCTTAGAAATTGAAATTAAAGAATATTTTGTGCTAAAACAGCTGGCTATCAACTAAAAATTAACATAATAATACATTAAAACTGTTAATATAAAGAAAATACACACTTTTTTGGCAAAAATACTGAATTTGGTATGCGTTGTTTGTTTACATTCTTCGAACAAGATTTACCGTTTTCTATTTTTGTGTCAAAGAGAAGCGACAAAGACAAATGCGTAAAAAGTCCAATCGGACATAACTACTACGTCATCAGTTTTTCAAAATGGCGACATGACGTTCATAATAAGCATTACTTGTTTTCTGTTTATCATGAGACAAACCAATACCAAGATATGAAACCCATGATAAAAAGAAAACAAGGTATGCTCTTTAGTTTTTTGGCAGGTTTTCTGTGACGTCATAGTCATATTTCTCATGGGCAGTTCACCCGAACGTCAGTTACGGATCTTGAAAAAAAAATTTTTTTTTAATTGAAAACAACAATTGGTGAGTTTTTTTTGTACGCCCGGGCTAAGTTGGACGAAAAAAACGCTGTCGGGGCTAAGCAATTTACGTGTCAAATACAACAACAACTTAGCCCGAGGGGCTTAGCTGCTAAGCCCCGAGAATTCTCGGGGCTAAATTCTTTGAAGGGGCTAAAATCTGTGCTGCCAATTTATTTTCTGTTAAATCATCGATAAGTTGTATGAAAACACCAAAATTATCGATGAATTGTATGAACAAAAAAACACAAAGATGGCGTTTGGTGTAGAAAAAAAAATTAAATTATTTATTTTTCTTAACTCTTACAAATTATTTCATTTAAATTTTAAAGTACATATGTGCATTAAATGCTCGGAAATTTGTTTATAAATTTGTTATTGAATTTATTAAAACACCAAATTCAAACAATTTAACAAAACAGAAAAAGATTTTTGTTATTCATTTTTTGTTTATTTCATTTCGTATATTGGAAACTTTAGGTGTGTTTTTTTGTACGCCCGGGCTAAGTTGGACGAAAAAAACGCTGTCGGGGCTAAGCAATTTACGTGTCAAATACAACAACAACTTAGCCCGAGGTGCTTAGCTGCTAAGCCCCGAGAATTCTCGGGGCTAAACTCTTTGAAGGGGCTAAAATCTGTGCTGCCAATTCATTTTCTGTTAAATCATCGATAAGTTGTATGAAAACACCAAAATTATCGATGAATTGTATGAACAAAAAAACACAAAGATGGCGTTTGGTGTAGAAAAAAAAAATTAAATTATTTATTTTTCTTAACTCTTACAAATTATTTCATTTAAATTTTAAAGTATGTGCATTTAATGTGCATTTAGCTGCTAAGCCCCGAGAATTCTCGGGGCTAAACTCTTTGAAGGGTCTAAAATCTGTGCTGCCAATTCATTTTCTGTTAAATCATCGATAAGTTGTATGAAAACACCAAAATTATCGATGAATTGTATGAACAAAAAAACACAAAGATGGCGTTTGGTGTAGAAAAAAAAAATTAAATTATTTATTTTTCTTAACTCTTACAAATTATTTCATTTAAATTTTAAAGTATGTGCATTTAATGCTCGGAAATTTGTTTATAAATTTGTTATTGAATTTATTAAAACACCAAATTCAAACAATTTAACAAAACAGAAAAAGATTTTTGTTATTCATTTTTTGTTTATTTCATTTTGTATATTGGAAACTTTGTTTTCATTTTTTTTGTGTCAATTCATTCGCAATGCTGCCAAGTGTTTTCGTTAAGCCCCGAGGCGTTTTTTTCGTCCAACTTAGCCCGGGCGTACAAAAAAACACACCTTTTGTTTTCATTTTTTTTGTGTTAATTCATTCGCAATGCTGCCAAGTGTTTTGGTTAAGCCCCGAGGCGTTTTTTATCGTCCAACTTAGCCTGGGCGTACAAAAAAACACACCTAATGAAACTGAAAAAAGTGACGTTCGACAATAAATTTTTATTTAATTAATAATTATAATATAAATTATATGATTTTATATTTTTCATTAATTTTATCTTTTTTAGTAAAAATACCTATATTTTTAGTTCATTTCGACAATTTGGTAGCAAACTAATAACTGTTTTTTAAATCGTAAATATAATTTCTATCGTGGTTTATTATTATCGAAAGTTATTTTGATTGATAAGAAACATTTTTGGAAAAGGTTTTCCCATTTTCAGAGCAACCTTCCACAACAAAAGCGTTTTCGTATTGCTTTGTACCTTTTCAGGTATTTTGTGCATGGGTTCTTTGTATTGTTGACATTGGTTTACACGACAGATATGAATTTTTTTCTCCTTTCAGTTGATGGCCTAAATAAAACTGGGTTTATTATGTACACAAACTGGAAACCATAAAAAATCACTTACATATTCATGAAACTTTTATTTAATCGCTAATATTCAGAAATTTTAATGTGACTGAAATATATTCAATTACTTTTTAATAGTTTAATTAACACAATAACTAATTCTCTGCACAAAATTGTAGCACACCAAATCGAAGTGTTACAGTAAAGGATATTGGTAACTAAAATAAAAATACTTAAAAACACACTTAGGAGTTTTTAAAAATAATTTTAAACTTGTTTTAGAAAGAAACACTTTTAAACCTATTATTTAAGTATTCTATTATGCGTATTCGTTTATATAAAATTAAATTTTAATAATTAGATTTTCAAGAGTTTTTCTTATGGAAAATACATTAAATGCGAAATTGAAAAAACATTGAACTAATTAGTTGTGATAATTTTGATTTTGTCGCTCATCGTTTTCATAAAAAATTTTTATGTTTCGCTTACTTGATATCAAGCTAGCGAAACACCACCCCTTAAAAAGTAGCTTATTAAATTTCGGAGTATGCCATAATTTGCCGCTCATTAGTTGTAATAGTTTCAATTTTGTCGGTCAACGATTTCATAAAAACAATTGATGTTTTGCTAACTTAATATCAAGTTATCGAAACACAATCCCTTAAAAGTTTTTTTTTTTTTAAAGTTGAGTATGTGGGAATTTGCCGTTAATTTGCCGTTAATAAGCTGTGATAATTTAAATTTCGTCTTTCACTGTTTTCATAAAAAAATGGCGTTAATGTTTTGCTGACATGAAGAAGAAAAACGGAAGCACTCGATTTTGTGTTGACTACCGCAGTCGAATTTGACATTGACGCAGTTGGGGGGCTTACGTCCTTCTACCCCAACAATCCAACTCTGGTAGCAGTGACAACCAACAAAATTCAAACCTAAAAAAACCATGAAAATGCCAGCTACAAAGAAAGAAATTCGAGCGGGAGTCGCTTTGCCTCTAATGAGGAGAAGTCGCCAGTGACATCGTTAGCTTCAAGTGGCGGAACGCATTGGCTCTGCTTCCGAAACCGAGCTCCTGGATTCCTCTTTTGACCTCAATCTGACAGTGTTGGGGATTGGTCTGAGTGATTGTAGTTAAGATGCTGCAGTTCCTGCAGATTAGTCTCCAACACTCAATTAAGGCCTCAGCCTCCCTTCTTCTCCGGCTCCATAAAAATCGGGAAGAAATAGGCCTGATACAAGAACCTTTGGACTGCCAAACCCACCTGCATATTAGCCAAAAGTAGATCTAATGTATATCTACTCCCTGATTTCAGCGATCGTGATATTACCGCCACCAGGCTACATACCAAAAATGGGACGTACTGGATAGTTTCGGCATATTTTGGCCACGATGACCCCTCCTGGCGAAAAGCTAAAGAGGATCATCGCTGAAGCAAAACGGCAAAAAATAAGCCTCCTTATTGGGTGTGACGCAAACGCCCATTCAATTCAGTTTAAAATGATGGACCAACCAGACCGCCAGCTTTCCGCAATTATCGGAAAACTAACTTTAAAATGTATAGGGACATTCTTAAGATATCACTCAAATCAATACCTACGATCTTGACAACAAAAGTCAAGGATCTCACATCAATCCTTAATCACGCAATGAGCATTTCCTGCCCTCTTCTCCAAATTAGGGGAAATAAGAAACCTCATTGGTGGAATTCAGGACTAGAACCACTCAGAAAAAGCTGTAGAAAGCTCTTCAATCGAGCTAAATATACAAAGGAATCCTCAGATTGGGATTTATATAAAGAATCCTTAAGGAAACAACTGAGGATAAGTAAAAGATCTTCATGGAAGAACTTCTGTGATAAATAGAAAATACTTCTGAAGCATCTACATATATTAAGAAAACTGCAGGACCAGACGGCATACCAGCTGAACTACAGTTTGCTTCGGATATGCATATGATCTTACCCACTCTTGAGATAATACTGAACAGCTGTATAAATCTGATTCACATTCCCTTAATATGGAGAGAAGTTTTCTTTATACCCAAAGCCGGCAAATGCTCCCCTGTTACTCCCAAGGATCTTAGACCAATCAGTCTATCTCTATAGTCCTTCCTTCTCAAAACTTTGGAACGATTGATTGATATTCACCTGCGTAGTGCGATAGAGCCAAATCTTATCTCTACATCACAACACGCTTACTGTAAGGTAAAATCGGTAGAAGCTGCGCTACATACCTTGGTACGCACCATCGAATACTCCCTAAATCACAAAGAGTACATTTAAGTTGCATTCCTAGCCATAGAAGGCGCCTTTAACAATGTCAACAGCGGCGCAATAGCAAAGGCACTGCAGAATCTCAACGCAGATAGCTCACTTGGAGACCTGATAAATTTCATGCTGAAAAGCAGAATTATAAACGCGAAACTAGGTAGCTTTACTACAAGAAGGTTAGTCAGCAGAGGTACTCCACAAGGTTGTGTCCTATCCCCACTTCTATGCAACTTGGTAGTCAATGAGCTGCTAGTAAAGCTAGAAGAAGAGGGATTCAAAGTAATTGCATACGCTGACGACATTGCCATTGCCGTGTCTGGGAAACATCCCGAAATTCTAATAGAACTCTTACAAACCGCTCTCAACAATCTACTCAAATGGGCAGATCGCTGTGGACTGGGAGTTAGCCCCCACAAGACTGATCTAGTCCCCTTTTCAAGGAAATACAAAATTCCACAACTAGACCCTCCAACGTTTAACGGTGTTCCACTAACTTTTTCAAATGAAGCAAAATACTGTTACGAATATAGGAGCGAACATACCCAGACGAAATGACACATGTAGGTCTTTGGTTATGATGAATAACTAAAGCTCTGAACGCTTTCATCCGAACTTCGAACTTTCGAACTTCGAACGTAACGAAATGGAACGGAACGAAATCTGTCTATATCTGTCTCTATCTGTCTGTGTGTA
The DNA here is from genome assembly GCA_948107695.1 of Meliscaeva auricollis. Classification (NCBI taxonomy): domain Eukaryota; kingdom Metazoa; phylum Arthropoda; class Insecta; order Diptera; family Syrphidae; genus Meliscaeva; species Meliscaeva auricollis. Next base: position 51,620,512 of record OX403616.1, on the reverse strand, counting down.
TTTGTCTCTTTTGCTTAGCGAAACTGGAGATCTCCACCGATTTGTGAATGCGAAAAGACTATGGCGCGCTAAACTGGCTCTTGAATTTTAAAAATCCAGAAGGCCAAGTTGCAAGATGGATCGAGAAGGTACAGACGTATAACTACGAAATTCAGCACCGGAAGGGAAGGCTCCACTCAAACGCAGACGCCCTGTCACGGCAATCATGTAAACCTGACTGCGGCACTGTTCGCGCCAAGAGGAGAAAGAGGTTGTTGTCGTCCAGCGAGTTATAGAGCTGATCCCATCAGTGGTTGGAGCAGAGAAAACTGAGGAACGCCCAGCGGGAAGATCCAGATATCGAAGCCATTCTGGCTTGGAAGGAACATGAAGAAAAACTGGAATGGAGTGACCTCTCTGACAGAAGTCCGGCTCTCAAAGCATATTGGGCACAATGGATGTCCCTTCATGTGAAAGAGGGCATTCTGTTGCGTAAATGGGAGTCTGTAGATGGGAAATCTTATGTGATGCAAATCGTTGTTCCCCGCTCAAAAGTCAAAGATGTTCTTCGCGAGATGCACGCCGGAGCCTCTGGAGGCCATTTGGGAGTCAATAAAACATTCGAAAAGATAAGACAACGGTTTTATTGGCTATATGCTTAAGATCACGTTAAAAAATGGTGCCGAAAATGCGATACTTGTGTTGCAACGAAAGAACCTGGCTGAAAGGTCCACAGCAAAATGCATCAGTACAACGTTTGTGCACCTTTCGAGAGGATTGCTGTAGACGTTGCAGGCCCTTTTTCCAAGACCAACAGTGGGAACCGATACAATCTAGTGGTGATGAATTACTTTAGCAAGTGGCCGGAGGCGTTTGCCATCCCAAACCAGGAAGCCAAAACAGTTGTTTATCAGATCGTCTTTAACTGGGTGAGCAGGTACGGTATACCCCTGGAATCCATTCTGACCAAGGACGGAACTTTGAGTCCAACATTTTCCAGGAGGTTTGCTCACTCCTTGGCATTAACAAGACGAGGACAACACCACTTCATCCACAATCTGATGGGATGGTTGAACGTTTCAACAGAACTCTAAAGGAGCACCTTTCCAAAGTCGTAGGTAACTACCAACAAGACTGGGATCGACACATACCATTATTCCTGATGGCGTATAGATGTGAGGGGCATAGTATGGGACATACTCCATCAGAGGACAACGATGCGGCTACCGAGTGAGTTGAAATTTGGATGCCCCACAAATGAACCACAAACAACTGAAGATTACGTGGACAACCTAAAGGAGAGGCTAATTGACATCCATAAGTGAACACGGGCCAATATTAAGATGCCGTCTGAACGGATGAAAACCCGGTATGACGCTCAAGCAACATCGACTATATTTCATGAAGGAGATCTTGTGTGGCTCTTTAATCCTCATCGTCAAAACGGACTATCACCAAAACTGCAACGAAACCGGGAAGGCCCTTATACCGTGGTAACAAGAATAAATGATGTGGTTTACCGAATACAGAGAGGACTGCGAGGGAAACTAAAAGTGGTTCACAGTGACCGGTTACATCGCTATAAAGTTGAAGGAAGAGATGAATTTGCGTGGGACGATCAATCTTAAAAAGGGGGCAATATTACGAATATAGGAGCGAACACATCCAGACGGAATGACACATGTAGGTCTTTGGTTATGATGAATGACTAAATCTTTAAACGCTTTCATCCGAACTTCGAACGGAACGAAATCTGTCTATATCTGTCTCTATCTGTCTGTGTGTATTTGTCTCTCTTGCGCAACGAAACTCGAGATCTCTGAATGATTCGAGAAGAAATGAGAGGAGTATAAATACGAGGTCGGAGAAGGAGATCGGGACAGTTTAATTTTGACAGTTATAAAGATAAGTGATTGTGAAAGTGTAATTTGGAAGTGTTAATTCTTGAAAATTGCAAAGAGTAATAGTGAAACAGTTTGTCATAGATAAAAGTGTTTGTTAATTTGAGAATAAATAAAAGTGAATTAGAAAAAGTAGAAATAAGTTTTGTTTGAATCCAGAAAAACATTACAATACCCAGGTCTTATTTTAGATAAAAAGATAAGTTGGAAACCTAATATACAGGAAAGAGTAAAAATAGCCACAGTAGCTCTCTTTTCTTGCATGAAAGCTGTAGGGAACAAATGGGTCCTGTTTCCACAAATCACTCAATGGCTGTATACTGCGGTTATAAAACCGATACACACTTATGGGTTTGGTGGACTGCCTTAGACAAAGCGACTAAAAACTTGCTTAGTTTATCACGACTAGTGCAGCATTCAGCATGCATGTGCAGTGCATCAGTGGAGCCCTTACCACGACACCTTTTGCTGCGTTAGACATATGTCTCAACCTTACACCCCTCGATATATATAGCAAACAAATGGCCGCGAGCACAGCCTTCCGTCTCAAAGCCATCTCTCAATGGACCAATAACTCTATTGGCCACACCATAATTCTGAACTTGTTCGGAACATTCCCAAGTCACTCTGACTACATCACTCATGTTCTAGTTTTCGACAAAAACTTTGAAGTCACCATTCCCACAAGGTCAACTTGGGAGGAAGCGGCCTTGTTAGAAAATGAATCAATACATTTCTATACGGGTGGATCGAAAACTGAAAATGGGGTGGGTGGTGGAGTGTACTCAGATAAGCTAAACCTTAGTCTCTCCTTCCGCCTACCAAACCATTGTAGCGTATTCCAAGAGGAAATTCTGGCGATATCGAAAGTCTTGTCCTGGCTTAAAGAAAACGTGATATCCAGTTCGGATATCCGCATCTTCTCAGATAGTCAGGCTGCTTTAAATCCCTTGTATCAGTCTCCTCATATTCCATCACAGCCCAAGACTGTCGATCGTCTCTGACGGAGATGGGCAAACAGTTTGATATTCACCTTCTTATCTGGGTGCCGGGACACTGGGACATTCCGGGGAATTGTAAAGCTGATGAACTCGGCAGAATTGGAACGGAAATGCCTCTCCTGCCCAACAAGGCAAATATAGGTATTCCCATAGCTACAAGTAAACTACTGCTGAAACGAATCGCTTAGGAAGAATCAAATACAAGATGGTTTAACACTACTACGTGTACAGCGACCAAACGAATCTGGCCCAAACTAGATTTGAAACGGTCAAATTGCCTTCTGTCCCTCAGTAGATCTCATCAGAAGCTCTAAATGGTTTTAACTATTTTTTGTTCCCTAACCTAACCTAATCAAAATATGAAAAAGAAATAATATAAATGTATCTAAAAATTATTACGAAAAAAAAATATAAGACAACAATTGTTAAATTTCGTGTCTAGGAATAACATGCTTTAAATTTTTTTGGTTCATTAATCCATTAGAGATTGTTTAATATTGTAATATGTTGATGTGAGAAACAAGGTAAATTTTAAAGAAAAAATAAAATTTACAATAATTAATCCTTATTTCTTTAAGTTTAGGTCTTGAGGAAGCAGAACAATAGTGCGTTACCAGAGTATTTTTTACACTAGCAACGCTGATCTACATGGGTTGCATCCAATCCTAACCCTTGACATGGACAACATAAAAACTAATTTCGGTAAATGCATATGATTCCTTGACTGAGGTACCTACTCTTCTTAATGCACTATTTCCACCCAGTTGATGCATGTATGATAGTAAAGTTTGTAAACTCACCAAACAATGCGAGTTCATATCGATCAACATGAACGTCATGAGGAAGGGGGAATAACGTTCCAAGTTGAAACTGATCTCTGCGAAAAGCAAACTCAATAAACAAAAGTTAGCTTACGAGGATACCAATGCGAAAATCGAACTAAATGCCATTGTAAACGCCTGTCTGCATAAAATAATGGTCATAGATAAAGACTTTCAAAATTTTAGTACTTTCCAAGTCCGACGAATACCTGACGTCTTTCAACCGCTGTACAAATGTTAAAAAATAATTAAATCCCATATTTTTGTATGTTTATGGAAAAGATTTGATATGTGTCTCTTTTTATCATTCTTATTAAGAGGCCTCCATACAAAATGTCGAACTCAGATTCGAAGATTAAAAACTTCGAATTAAATTAAAAACAAAAAAAATCACTTCGTATGTGTTCTTTCAACATGTTTCTACTTCGAAAGAATTGCGTTTGTGTTGAAGAGGAGAAAAATAGACCACAAAATAAAAGGAGCGACAGTGTCACACAGTACACACTCAAAATTCTTTTGTTGTTTTTTTCTTGCATCGTCGCGTCGTCGGTCGGCTTCAAATTAGACTGACAAACTGATAGACAGAGAAACTGAGAGACTGATAGACAGACAGACTGACAGACAGACAGACTGACAGACTGACAGACTGACAGACTGACAGACTGACAGACTGACAGACTGACAGACTGACAGACTGACAGACTGACAGACTGACAGACTGACAGACTGACAGACTGACAGACTGACAGACTGACAGACTGACAGACTGACAGACTGACAGACTGACAGACTGACAGACTGACAGACTGACAGACTGACAGACTGACAGACTGACAGACTGACAGACTGACAGACTGACAGACTGACAGACTGACAGACTGACAGACTGACAGACTGACAGACTGACAGACTGACAGACTGACAGACTGACAGACTGACAGACTGACAGACTGACAGACTGACAGACTGACAGACTGACAGACTGACAGACTGACAGACTGACAGACTGACAGACTGACAGACTGACAGACTGACAGACTGACAGACTGACAGACTGACAGACTGACAGACTGACAGACTGACAGACTGACAGACTGACAGACTGACAGACTGACAGACTGACAGACTGACAGACTGACAGACTGACAGACTGACAGACTGACAGACTGACAGACTGACAGACTGACAGACTGACAGACTGACAGACTGACAGACTGACAGACTGACAGACTGACAGACTGACAGACTGACAGACTGACAGACTGACAGACTGACAGACTGACAGACTGACAGACTGACAGACTGACAGACTGACAGACTGACAGACTGACAGACTGACAGACTGACAGACTGACAGACTGACAGACTGACAGACTGACAGACTGACAGACTGACAGACTGACAGACTGACAGACTGACAGACTGACAGACTGACAGACTGACAGACTGACAGACTGACAGACTGACAGACTGACAGACTGACAGACTGACAGACTGACAGACTGACAGACTGACAGACTGACAGACTGACAGACTGACAGACTGACAGACTGACAGACTGACAGACTGACAGACTGACAGACTGACAGACTGACAGACTGACAGACTGACAGACTGACAGACTGACAGACTGACAGACTGACAGACTGACAGACTGACAGACTGACAGACTGACAGACTGACAGACTGACAGACTGACAGACTGACAGACTGACAGACTGACAGACTGACAGACTGACAGACTGACAGACTGACAGACTGACAGACTGACAGACTGACAGACTGACAGACTGACAGACTGACAGACTGACAGACTGACAGACTGACAGACTGACAGACTGACAGACTGACAGACTGACAGACTGACAGACTGACAGACTGACAGACTGACAGACTGACAGACTGACAGACTGACAGACTGACAGACTGACAGACTGACAGACTGACAGACTGACAGACTGACAGACTGACAGACTGACAGACTGACAGACTGACAGACTGACAGACTGACAGACTGACAGACTGACAGACTGACAGACTGACAGACTGACAGACTGACAGACTGACAGACTGACAGACTGACAGACTGACAGACTGACAGACTGACAGACTGACAGACTGACAGACTGACAGACTGACAGACTGACAGACTGACAGACTGACAGACTGACAGACTGACAGACTGACAGACTGACAGACTGACAGACTGACAGACTGACAGACTGACAGACTGACAGACTGACAGACTGACAGACTGACAGACTGACAGACTGACAGACTGACAGACTGACAGACTGACAGACTGACAGACTGACAGACTGACAGACTGACAGACTGACAGACTGACAGACTGACAGACTGACAGACTGACAGACTGACAGACTGACAGACTGACAGACTGACAGACTGACAGACTGACAGACTGACAGACTGACAGACTGACAGACTGACAGACTGACAGACTGACAGACTGACAGACTGACAGACTGACAGACTGACAGACTGACAGACTGACAGACTGACAGACTGACAGACTGACAGACTGACAGACTGACAGACTGACAGACTGACAGACTGACAGACTGACAGACTGACAGACTGACAGACTGACAGACTGACAGACTGACAGACTGACAGACTGACAGACTGACAGACTGACAGACTGACAGACTGACAGACTGACAGACTGACAGACTGACAGACTGACAGACTGACAGACTGACAGACTGACAGACTGACAGACTGACAGACTGACAGACTGACAGACTGACAGACTGACAGACTGACAGACTGACAGACTGACAGACTGACAGACTGACAGACTGACAGACTGACAGACTGACAGACTGACAGACTGACAGACTGACAGACTGACAGACTGACAGACTGACAGACTGACAGACTGACAGACTGACAGACTGACAGACTGACAGACTGACAGACTGACAGACTGACAGACTGACAGACTGACAGACTGACAGACTGACAGACTGACAGACTGACAGACTGACAGACTGACAGACTGACAGATTGACAGACTGACAGACTGACAGACTGACAGACTGACAGACTGACAGACTGACAGACTGACAGACTGACAGACTGACAGACTGACAGACTGACAGACTGACAGACTGACAGACTGACAGACTGACAGACTGACAGACTGACAGACTGACAGACTGACAGACTGACAGACTGACAGACTGACAGACTGACAGACTGACAGACTGACAGACTGACAGACTGACAGACTGACAGACTGACAGACTGACAGACTGACAGACTGACAGACTGACAGACTGACAGACTGACAGACTGACAGACTCATGATAAACAAAAAACAAGGTATGCTCGTTAGATTTTTGGCTGGTTTTCTGTGACGTCATATTCATCTTTCTCATGGGCAGTTCACCCGAACGTCAGCCATGTATTTGGAGGAAACATTTTTTTAATTGATAAAAACAACAATGGTACTGAAAAAAACTCGATTGTCAGCATCGGAGATGACTATTCCGTCATCAGTTATCCAAAATGGCGAAATGGCATTCATAATAAGCATACCTTGTTTTCTGTTTATCATGGATAGACTGTGAGACTGATAGACTGACAAACAGAATTGCGAGACCCACTTTTTTCGAATTCTCTATCATCGTAATGTCATATCTAATTGGTATCTCGAGTTATATTCTTACTTGCGATATAGGTAGATACTATACCTATGTACATAAATCAAGGTTTGCATTCGTACAAAAAAAAAGTTGAGATAACAATCAAACATGACATTACCATGATAGAGAATGAGAAAAAAGTGGGTCTGGCAATTCTGTCTGTATGTATCACAGACTACAGCCTAAATGGGCCAACCCATAGAATCCGTTGCGTGCGTTGCGTCGACGTTTTCAACTGACAGCTCGATAAAATACACACGTTCTTATGAGAAGCGACACATAAGCGACGGATCGGACGGACACGACGGAAAAAGTTGCCGAACTTTCAACTTTTTCGTCCGGCAATGTTTTTGACAAGAGATGTCATTTCAGATGTTAATAAAAGGTCTGTTCGATGTTCGTTATCTAAGTGCACTCCGGGGAATATGAGAGCTAAGAACTGTGCTTTTTTTGTCTCCGATTTTATAAATTGTCAACTTTGAACTGATATTTAGGTCTTAATGATTCTGAATTCTATTGTACTGTTAAATTTTGCAACATCACAGTTACACAACTGATAATCTGTTACTAGGGATATTCATGCACCCGTAGAAAACCTGGTAAATATCCTCGGAATATACTACCTAATTATGTGCACTGTAATTTCTTCTGAAATTCCAACTCGATTACTCCACTTTGCATGTAAACAGTGGTAATTAGATAACAAAATATCGAACAAACCCAACAAAATTCAAGTTGTCAAAAGCAATCAGTCGAGCAACGTATTGTACGGGTCACCCCTTTAAGGGGCCAACCCATAGAATCCGTTGCGTCCGTTCCGTCAACGAATCCGTTGTCGATGCTGGATTGGACGGAAATAGGTGACCCATACAAAACGTTGCTTGACTGATTGCTTTTGACAGCTTCAATTTTGTTGGGTTTGTTCGATGTGTTGTTACTTAATTACCACTGTGACAAGCGTAACTACATCAACGCATTAGCTGAAGAAGCAGAAGAGGCCGCAAATCGGTGCGACAGCTGAACTGTTTATAGAAATACCAAGGAGCGTACAGGAGTACAATGCTCCAAACAACACCTGGTGAAAGATATAAATGGTTCCCTGCTCCATTCGGATGAGGACCAGCTCAGAAGGTGGAAGAAACACTTTGCTTCGGTTTTAAACCGTGTGTTCGCCAGCGATGCGCATCCAATACCTGATGACCCGTCCGAAGCAACAAATGCCCGAATCCGTACCACAGCTCCCAGTAGAGAAGGGATAATTGCCGCAATTAAAACACTGAAGAACAACAAGGCGGTAGGACTTGATGGTATTCCTGCAGTGCTCTTACAAGCAGCACCAACGACATCGAGTGAGCTACTGCATCCACTCATAACGAGAGCCTGGAACTCTAAGTGCTTCCCGGATGAGTGGAAAAGGGGAATGATCGTCAAGCTCCCGAAGAAAGGAGATTTGATGCAGTGTGAAAACTGGAGAGGGATTTGCGTTCTGCCTGCGGTTGCCAAGATAGCAGCAAAAATTATATTAGAGCGAATTAAAGAACATCTAGAAGACACACTCGACGCCGAACAAGCAGGTTTCCGCACTGGTTCATCCTGTGTTGACCACATTAACACCTTGCGGATCATTATTGAACAGTGCGTCGAATATCGATCACCACTTCACCTGCTGTTCATTGATTTTGAAAAAGCGTTTGATAGTAGGTATGTTTTTTTGTACGCCCGGGCTAAGTTGGACGATAAAAAACGCCTCGGGGCTTAACCAAAACACTTGGCAGCATTGCGAATGAATTGACACAAAAAAAATGAAAACAAAGTTTTCAATATACAAAATGAAATAAACAAAAAATGAATAACAAAAATCTTTTTCTGTTTTGTTAAATTGTTTGAATTTGGTGTTTTAATAAATTCAATAACAAATTTATAAACAAATTTCCGAGCATTAAATGCACATACTTTAAAATTTAAATGAAATAATTTGTAAGAGTTCAGAAAAATAAACAATTTAATTTTTTTTTTCTGCACCAAACGCCATCTTTGTGTTTTTATGTTCATACAATTCATCGATAATTTTGGTGTTTTCATACAACTTATCGATGATTTAACAGAAAATGAATTGGCAGCACAGATTTTAGCCCCTTCAAAGAGTTTAGCCCCGAGAATTCTCGGGGCTTAGCAGCTTAGCCCCTCGGGCTAAGTTGTTTTTGTATTTGACACGTAAATTGCTTAGCCCCGACAGCGTTTTTTTCGTCCAACTTAGCCCGGGCGTACAAAAAAACACACCTAGTGTTAACAGAGAATTTATTTGGATTGCCTTAGGCAGGAGAGGCATTCCAGATAAATTAATCGCTATTATAAAAGCAATCTACGATGGATGCAAAATGTCACGCTAGGAAGGTTGCGGAGGAATTCGAAGTCCATTGTGGAGTCAGACAGGGTTGCATAATGTCGCCAATACTTTTCCTGTAAGTGATAAGTGATGTGCTACGTGCAGCCCTGTTAAACGGAAATAGTGGAATTCAATGGAGCCTGACATCCGAACTCAAACATCTGGACTACGCGGAAGACGTATGCTTACTCTCTCATAGGATCATGGATCTCCATCAAATGACAACAAGGGTGGAGGGAGAAGCAGAATTCGTGGGGCTGAAAATTAACACGACAAAAACAAAAATGATCAGCCTCGGAAGTAACTCATCCGTTCAAGTCAATATTTCTGGACAACCGGTAGAGAAAGTAGAAGACTTTCAATATCTTGCGAGTTTTGTCTCTACCAAAGGCGGAACCGAACAAGATGTCGACAGCCGTATCAAAAAAGCAAAGGCTGCTTTCGACAGTACTATTCGCAGACGTAAGTGGCAGTGGATTGGTCATACGCTTCGAAAAGGCAACGATTGCATTGCAGGCCAAGCGATGCAATGGAACCCACTCACACAGACAGGTAGAGGGTCGGGTCGGCCGAGAAGCACATGGCGCAGGACAGTCGAAAGTGAATCTGCACAGCTGGGGAAGAGTTGGAGAGAACTACGTTATATTTCCAGAAACCGTACACGATGGCGCGTAATAGTAGTGGAGGCCCTATGCCCCTTAAGGGGATCACAACGGACTTTTTAAGGTCTGAGGACCTAAGTAAGTAATAAGTAAATGAGAGACACCAAACACGACAAAGCAACACAATTTTTTCATATGAAAGCCCTAGTCGTATTTTTCGTAAAACTTTGTCGTCAAAAACGTAAATCTGGAGAACAAAAAAAAATGTTCATTTTGACATTTTTTAAAAGGACTATTCATGCAACCTGATAAACTCTTGGTAAACGTGGTAAAGTACAATATAGTATAGTACAATTTAGTAACAGATTATCAGTTGTGTAACTGTGGTGTTGCAAAATTTAACTGTACAATAGAATTCAGAATCATTAAGACTTAAATATCAGTTCAAAGTTGACAATTCATAAAATCGGAGACAGAAAAAGCGCAGTTATTAGTTCTCATATTCCCCGGAGTGCACTTAGATAACGAACATCGAACAGATCTTTTATTGACATCTGAAATGACATCTCTTGTCAAACGCATTGCCGGACGAAAAAGTTGAAAGTTTGGCAACTTTTTCCGTCGTGTCCGTCCGATCCGTCGCTTCTCATAAGAACGTGTGTATTTTATCGAGCTGTCAGTTGAAAACGTCGACGCAACGCACGCAACGGATTCTATGGGTTGGCCCCTTAAACGGATGGGTCGATTTACTTAAAACTTGGTATGTGGCGTTTTTTAATTATTTTTTTGAACTAAATAACGGTACCTGTCATGTTCCTTCAATATTGATTAAAAAAATCATGGTCATGTTTTTCGATAAGGTCTATCTTTCAATAAAAACCATTTTTTTTTCAAAAAACCGTTATTAACGGTAACTGCCATAGAACCGTTTTTTTAAATTCTGATTTTCTCCTTCATTACGCAATCAATTTCAGCTATTTTTTTTACATGAATGCTTTTAAGTTGCCGCAATAATATTTAATAAAAAAAAATTCGAAAATTATTTTTTTGGATTTAAAAAAAAAAATTAAATTTTATTTTGAAAAATCATTTTTTCGAAAACTACTCAATATTTTTTTTCAAATTTAGTTTTTAGATGTTGATAAATAATTGGGCCTATTCGGCGAAATCTTTTATTCTGTTATCAATTCCCATATAAAAGTATTAGCTGTCAAAAAAATCTTTTATGGGTCTTAATTTTGGTATTCGGCATGCCAAATCTGTTATGAAATGTCATACATAACAAATCTGTTATGAATTGTCAAGAATTCGAACATGTCAAAAAATCTTTTACGAATCGCATTTTTGGTATTCAGCATACCAAATTTTTGTAAGAAATCTGGTATGAATCGTAAAAGGATAAAAGTCAATTTTTTGTAGCTTTTATATAAAAGATTATTTAAAAAGTGGAGTTAAAATGGATCGTTATCTTGTTTATCGTCAACGAAATTTTATAAAAAGAAGACAAATGTGAGAATTTATAAAATACAGAAACAATTAGATAAATTTAAAAAAAAATTAATTTTTTAGACGAAAGCATACATCACTTTTAATAGAACTTAGGACCTGACAAACTGCTCGAGTCCATACCATAGTATACGAATACAAACCTACATATGAATGGAAATACCAAGATTTGTATAATATACAAGGCTTCCTACTATGCTATTAGGTAGCATGGGATTGCCATAATTCTCTGAAATAAGTAGGTATCTATATCTATGGTATGGATGGAGTAAAAGGTTTCTCGTACTTTGGGCATCCATATCATTCATTTGTTTTAATTTGTTTACAATCAGCTGTGACAACAGATTTTAGTTCTGTTTGCTTACTCCATATACAGGATTTTATAAAAGATCGAAATTCTGAATACCAATTATAAAAGATCTTTTATTTTTAAATCTTTTATGATTCATAACAGATTTGGCAGAATAGGCCCAAATATCTTAATAAAAGTCCTTGCAAAATTTTATAGGAAAAACTAGTTTTTTTTTCAAAAACGACTCTAACGATTTTCATTTTTTTTTTTAAATGTATCATTATAGAAGAAATCAAATTGCATACTTTGTTTTGAGGTTAAATTCATTTAAAAAGCTGTTTTAGTCATTTGAAAATTGAATTTTATTCTTTTTTACTTTTTTTCTAAAACTGCGTTTACAAATTTTCAATTAAAAAGGCTTAACGTATATAGTAACTTTATCTAGAATTTTGCGATCTAGTCGTGCAATTTATTTTTTACGAATAGTAAACTTGCTCTATGGTACCCATATCGCAAGTAAAAAAGTTAAACATTTTTCCGTTCTACGATCAACTAAAATGAACTTCACTCGGTTTGGATTGAAATCGGCCATTGCAAAATTTACCTGGTAAAGTGACTTTACATTACGTTCCACAGTGACATGAGAGTCAGCGCCACGACTTATGTCGCCGCTATTAAACCCGATGGCCGAATATATCGTATTGGTGTGTCAGCATTTACTTTCAACGATATTTCCTGCGTCGATTTTTCTTTGTTGCTGTAATTATGTGAGAAGAAGAACGAATAGATTTGCAGTGGAACGAAATCTCAAGCGATTACAGCAAAAAATCCAATGTAAGCTCCGACTTGGCAGAGAGCTCAGATGAAATGCAAATTTCCATTAGTGAAGGAAATTTTATGGGATTTTTTCTATGGTACTAATTTCTTTATGTAACAGCACTTAATCAATTTTTCAAACAGACAAATTTGTGAATGTGAAAAATACAATTTAAAAGTTAATGGATGTTAATTTGGAAGAATCTGGTTCAATATCCACTAGCAAAATATTTGGATTTACTTTTTATTTTAAATAAATTATTTATTTAAATTTTTTATTATTTATTAATACAACGCACAATTAGTTCTTACCAAAAAATATCCACAATAAAAATTGCAATTTGATGTCTTCGAAATGTCACTCTATATGAATGTGTGTGTGCAAATATGTGAAAAAAATTTCTAATTATCTCGATTTTCAAAATTTAAATTGTACTACACCACTACCACCTCCAATTTAAACGGGAAGTGGCAAATGATACATGAAAACGTTTTATTCTGAATAACCGGTATTTTCCCTGTATTACCCCCCTATTTTTTTATATTTAAATTAACATTTTTAAATCAGCTCTTTGATTTATATGTAATCAATTGAACCACCAATTTAAAGAAGGGAATAAACGACAAAATTTCCAAAAATGACTTTTTGTTGCAAATGTCTTCTGTAAGAGTAGTAGCATCAGTGAGGCCTAAGAATGACTCAAAAACTATTTTCACTATCGAGATACACTTGATTTTATAAAGCATAAGTCTTAAAAAAAATAAATCCTGGATTTATTTCCTTCTTAGAACTAATTTGTTTTACTTACATAAGCTTTATCTCTTAAGCTGAAGATGAAGAAGACAAAAAAATGTCATAAACTCATAACAAATATTGTTTTTTTAAGTTTGAACACTTTTTTTTTAATTAAAAAATTTATTTTCCGTTACATTTCTCTTTTTTTTTCAATTTTAAATTTTCAGTTTAAGGAAGGAAATAAATCAAATCTTTTTAAGAAGGTATATCTGGCTACAAGGAACAGATAGGAACAAAATGTCTTTTGCATATGATCCAAATCATAGTGCTCTTAAAATCATCACCTATAGATGTAATGAAAATTATAGAAGATATTAAGTTTTTTTCGTCTCCTGAAAAATAAGGTCGAATGGATTTATTCCCTTCTTTAAATTGGTGGTTCAATTATAATAAATAAACAGGTGAAAGATTTTCCTCGAAACAAATTCAAGGATTATTTATTGTGCGTTTTTGATCATATGTTAATACATCTATTAAAATACTTCTCATACATTTAAGCTCGCACAAAACATTGTGATCTTCAATAAAAAAAAAAAATACTTAAAAGACTTTCCGCTCTGGTCCAAAATCAGGATTAACGAATGAGAACCCAGCAAATTCTTCTTGATTAATGCACCTCACGACATCTTTGGCTACATGCGTAAGAACAGGGTCTTCTTTAGTAAATTCAGTATCGAAATTATTGGCATCACGTGGATTTTTCTAAAAAACAAAAAGAATAGTTCAATTTTAACAGTAGAATGAATAAAATAAAATTGTGTGCTTATAATTATAATGTATATAATATATAATATAATGTATAATATGTAAGTACATATATGTATGTACATAGTGAAAGATGAATCTAGTCGTTTTTACTCTACATTTCTGGCATAAAGTATCATGCGTATGGCCGTATGGTCGTTTTAGTGATTCAGTTAAGTAAGCATTTTTGTTAGCGTTAGTATCGCGTTCTTATATAGACATAGGTTATAGGTTTGTGAAGCGTTTTTATATAGTTTCTGAATAGAAAAAGCAAATGCATGATCCCAAAGGAAAATATTAATCCCAAGGGATATTTTTTAATTGCGATATAGGTACTATATGGCAAGATTATGATTCGTAAGAAAAATCGAATAACAATCAGACATGTCATTACGATGATAGAGAATTCGATAAAAGTGGGTCTCGCAATTCTGTCGGTCCGTCTGTCTGTCTATCTGTCTGTCTGTCTGTTTTTGAGTGTATACCTCGAACTTCAGCCTAAACCACTAAACTGACTTTCTTGAAACTTGGTGGTTAAGGGTCTTGAATTTTTTTTTTAGGACCAAAACTAATGGTACCCCCCATATAACCATTGAGTAAAAGTTAACTTTTTTCAAAAGCGGCTCTAACGATTTTGATAAAAAATTTTGTCACTGTATTTTTGGCTTTAAATGTGCGATAATATTATCTTGAAAATGGCATACCAACTTTATTTTTAAACAAGGTTTGAGAATTTTTATAGACAAAAAATAATTTTTTTAAAACGGCTCTAACGTTTTCAATTTTTTTTTTTTTAATTATCTTTCTTAATCAAATCAAATTTCATACTTAGTTTGGAGCTCAAAACAATTTAAGAAGTTTTTTATGTCATTTTAATAATGAATTCTATTTATTTTTACACTTCTTATAAAATTATATATTTTTAAAATATTTATTTAAGAATCTATAACGTTCACAGCAACTTTGACCCTAAGAGCGAGTACGTGCGACCCAGTCGTGCATTTTATTTCTGCCTGCCGTGATGAAAGTGGGAATATGTTATATAATATGGTAGTAGAAGCACAGTCAGTGCTGAGGATCTGGAAGGAACATTATTCTAGGCTCCTGATGGGCGAAGATAGCCTACATTCCGCTACACAAGTAGCACAAAATAGTATAATTACGGTATCAGATTACTTAATTCATACTTACTATGCAAATTTTGTACTTCTCTATTCAATCTATGTTTTTTCTTTATAAGGCATTGTCTTCAAGAACTTAAATATGTATGTTCACTTCTACTTAACTCATTCTTAAATACTTCTCAAATTAGCATTTCTTAAAATTTTTTATTTCTTAAATCCTTCTATAATTCTTCTATAAATGTGCATTTTTAACAGGCATAAACGCGGTACTTAATGTTTCTTGAATAGGTACTTCTAAAATAGTTCTTAAAGCCTTCTTTTTTTGTGTTACTAATTGCATCATTTGATATGGCATGTGTATTGCACTTGGAACTTAATCAAAATTTGTCTAAAACATTTCGTTTATTGTTTTGGGTTTTTTGTAATTAAAATTATACAAATTATTGTTTAAATAAGAAATTCTTCAAAAAAAAAAGAATAGTTAAAACTTAATGTGCTTCTTCTATTTTATATGTTTTTTTTTTAGCAATTAGAAAATTTGAAACGGACTAAAAAAAAACGAATAGGTTTTTTTAATTCATACTTTAAGAAACGCATTAACATTTAGGCCACTTGCGCCTTTTTTCAACTTAATATGAACTTAGATCCGTTTTAAAAGAGAAAGTCATTAATACTTTAGAACTGTGTGATCACCAAAAATTTCTTGTCAACGATCTGATTGGCCCCTATCAGTATGGTTTTAGGCCAGGCAAGTCAACTGTCGATCAAATGTTCACTCTCCGACAGATTTAGGAAAAAACCCGGGAATTCTAGATCGATACACACCTTCTCTTCATTAATTTTAGAGTCGCGTATGATAGAGACGAATTATACAGAACCATGTCATATCTCGGCATCCCTGCCAAACTCGTCCGCTTCTGCAGGATGACAATGGATAAATCTAGCTGCTCCGTCAAAGCCAGTAGGAACACCACTGAATAGTTTGATGTTAAGAAAGGTCTAAGACAAGGCGACGCATTATCATGCGACCTATTTAACATCGTTCTTAAAGCACTTGTACGCAGGTCACAAGTGAATACAATTTATCAAAAGTCCGTTCAACTAATTGCTTATGCAGATGATTTAGACATAATCGGCAGAACAAAGCGAGCTGTGGTTGGTGCATTTTTCAGTATTGAATTCGAGGCGGCAAAAATGGGATTGACTGTTAATGAAGACAAATAGACCCAGGGTATTTAAGTTTTGAACCGGACAAAATACTTTGCAGCATTTTTATTGGTGGAAATTGTTGGGCGTAATGTCCTTATTCCCAACGAATCCCATTTGGGGTTTGGCCACTATTTAAAAAAAAACTGCATCAATAGTGCAATTTTTGGGTAAGCTATAGCTATTAAACTGATTGTCTTTTGGAGATCATTTAAATGTCAAAGCGAGCTTATTTGTATGTTGAATCCATTGGCATCAAAACCAAGGCAGTACGACTACTCTTAGTGCCTATAAAAGTCCTTTTTACGTAAATTCCTATGTTCAGTGCAACAGGGGTAATTTTTTAGGAAACTCATTAAAATCAAGAATAAAAAAACACCACATGAATATCATTGGTTAAAGGATATTTTTTTTTCAATTTTACCCACTAGACATTCGTTTTTTTCAAGTCTTGGCTATAACATGAGAAATTTCGGAAAATTGCAATAGCCTTTTTATAAGTGTCAAATCATCTCATTTTGACTTTGTACTACCCTGATGTGTGGGCAGTACGACTACTCTTAGTGCCTATAAAAGTCCTTTTTACGTAAATTCCTATGTTCAGTGCAACAGGGGTAATTTTTTAGGAAACTCATTAAAATCAAGAATAAAAAAAACACCACATGAATATCATTGGTTAAAGGATATTTTTTTTTCAATTTTACCCACTAGACATTCGTTTTTTTCAGGTCTTGGCTATAACATGAGAAATTTCGGAAAATTGCAATAGCCTTTTTATAAGTGTCAAATCATCTCATTTTGACTTTGTACTACCCTGATGTGTTAGTCAAAATGATGCAATTTGGCACTCAAAAAACCCGGCTAGGGCAATTTCCCAAAATTTTCCATGTTATAGCTAAGACTTGAAAAAATCGAATGCATAATGAGTGTAATTAAAAAAAAGTACCATTTAACCAAAATATACATGTGGTGTTTTTTCTATTCTTGATTATAACTTCGAAGCCTACCTGGGCCCACTATAAACTCAACCAACGACATCAGTTCAGAGATTAAACGGAGAATTACTCTTGCCAATCGCTGTTTCTTCGGGCTGAGAAGATATTTAAGTAGTAAAGCCCTCTCTCATAGAACCAAGGAAACGCTATACAAGACCTTAATCATCCCGGTCCTGCTGCATGGGATTTTAAAGATTCGGATGAAAATCTGCTTGGTTGCTTTGAGAGAAAGATACTTCAAGTGATTTTTTGTCCTGTTTGCATCGAAGATCGAAGGAGTATGGAGTAGAAGATTTAACGACGAGCTTTACGGGCTGTACAACGACGTTGACCTGGTGAAGAAGCTGAAAATACAGCGGCTGAGAAGGCTGGGTCACGTGGAGCGTATGGGCATTAATGCACCAGCCCGACGAGTCTTAGAATCCAACTCTGATGGTGTAACAGTTGGCGCACCCAAGTGGAGAACGACCTCAACCAACTGGCTGGAGAGGCCTCACAACTAGCTCAGTCATGGGTTCTTGGACCGAATCTCATTACAAAAAAAAAAATTGACTTGTGCCAGTCTTGCATCCTAGTTGTTGTGGATGCGCGAGGATGTTTCCTCAACCCTCCCTACCATGGTTGCATTACTCGCCAGAGCAACCCCTTTACTAGGCTTCTTCTCTTCAAGTGTTCATCCCTATCTCATCCCCTCTTTCGATTAAAAATTGTTTACTCTATTATCTTATTTAATGAAATCTTCAAAAACATGACAAAATGTAAAATTGCATTTTTATGATGGTTTATTTTTAAGTATTCTACTTCATAAATGTAATTCAATTTTAAATAATTATTAACAAAGAAAAAGGTTAAGTTTTAATTTAATTTTGTTTAAGTGGCAACACCATTATCAAATATTTAAATTTCAATTGAAAGATATATCTACGTCTTAGACTTATTAATTAAATTGTGATTTTCAATCCTCTTTTTGTGTGTGTTTAGTACTTTAATTATTTCAATTATTCCCCGATCAAACACCCCTTTAAATCGCGTAATTTAGTTTTAAGTACATATATATATAATATGTATATAAATATGTATAGCTTTAAAACAAAAAAAAGTAAGTAAGTAAGTAAGTAAGTAAGGCAGGACAACGTCTGCTGGGTCAGCTAGTTAGTATTATTTAATTATGTTAAGCTTTTTATTGCCATAAATAAGTATGTATATACATATATAAACATTTTCTTGGTCAAATTTAGGTTGAGATTTTTGCGTTTTTAACGGACATAAAAATCCCTCATTTATGTCTTCAATAAAACTTTCACTGTTGGTAGTACTCATTACAAAAGTAATTTTGAAATAATGGGCCACTTAGGATTCCATTTAGATGGGAAGAGTTTTTTTTTTATATTGCAATTGTTATTTTAAATTTTAAAGTATGTTTTTTTTTAATTTACTAAAAATTTGTAGAGCAACCATATAATAATCAGTGCAACAAGTTCTACAAAACGTGATAGGTCTCCACCTGCGTATATTTTGAGTGTCGCACAGTGGAATTAGTAAATCGTTTACTCTTTTCGACTATGCTTTAGTAATCCACCCAAGCTGGATTCTCATACACTGCGTAAACTACTTGTTGCTTTTAACAATACAATTAGATATATTTTTGGTCGGCGTAGATTTGACCGTGTTTCTAAATGTACCATCCCTTAGCCGAAAACAAAGCTTAGATGTAAAATTTGGTAGATACCTACGTGTGATAATATATTTTTGTACTCTATTCGACATTTCATTGAAAATAAGGTTCATTCTAATTTATGGTGAATTATGTCTCAAATATAATTATATTTAATAATTTTTTACTTTCGAAGAATTTTAAAAATGTTAAATTTAAATAAATTACCATTTTTGGTCTGAAAGGTGGTTTAATATTGCGATTTCCTAGTTCATTCCATTCCAACTTTCCGAAAAATGGGTGCTTTTGTATCTCTTTCTCATCTCCTGTGCATCCCAAACGTTGTGTTGGGTTTTTTGTAAGAAAACCTAGAAGTGAAAACAAAATAAGCATTTTATTAGAAAGAAACAAAAAGAATATGAGCCAATTTTACAATCATCTAATAAACAGTCAGTTAACTGTTGGACAAATAAAGTTATTACACTTATAAGAATCAGTAGGTAACATCGAATTTTTCAATCACTCATTTATTTATTCTATACAATAGCTAAATTGAAAATCAAAATTGATAATGTTTAAACTCAAAACTTATTTTCATATAAATTTCTGATTGTTGTTTGTTTAGTATTTGTTGTAAAGCTGTCGGATTTGTAAACAAGTATGACGGATAATTTTTGCTGACATTTAAAAATTTATTCCTAGGAATATTTTTTAACAAACTCTGAAATGAGCAGATACTTTAATTCGACTTTTGAAATAATTATTCCCAAGAATACGTAATATATGACCTTTAAAAAATAGATTTTTGCTCTATCTTATGAATAAGTACTAATTGACTGTTTATCTGACTATTGAAAAACTGGTCCATTTGTATGGACTAAAGGCCGTTAAAAAAGCTATTTTAAATCAATAATTTAACAAGTCTAATTAAATAGTGCTAAGTCTTCTACTTGGCTGATTTATTTATTTATTTCAGTAGTATATAGAATTTGTATTAAAAAACCTTCATTTAAAAGAAAGCCTGGCCCTGGGCAAACCTTTAAAATTTTAATGATTAAGAATTTTAGTCTTGTTGGATATAGTTCATATTAGACTTTTGCTAAAAAGTTTATGTAAGCTGAACTGAATATAAACAAAATTTGCGTATTGACAAGGTGCCTCACTAACAGTGTCAACTGATGAGTCCTAGTGAGACCCACCTGGACAAAACGCCACATTTTTGTATGGACCAAAGGCCGTTAAAAAAGCTATATTAAATCTACAAAAAAATTGTTTATTGGAAAGGCTAAATAGCCTTCAACTGACAACAGATTCGATAATATCTACGTCCAGTAACTTTGTCGATTATGTACATACACTGCCGGTCACTTGAATAAATCCAGTACTAAAACTGGTCCTAAATTACAAAAAAAATTGCTTATTTGAAAGGCTAGTTGACAACAGATTCGAAAATATCTACGTCCAGTAACTTTGTCGATTATGTACATACACTGCCGGTCACTTGAATAAATCCAGTGCTTTGTAAAAATTCAAATTAGTTTTTCTTTGGACACAGTGTCAACACCTGTTTCAAATCAACAACACTTGAAAGGCAGAATATTCATCTTTATCCTCTAGAAAAATCAGACCTCTTGTAAATACCATACTTTTGAAACAGAAGTTTTTGTACAGTTTCAAAAAAAAACTATCATACAATTTAACTTATTAGATTACATTTTGTGACTTGAATGTACAAAAATACAAGAAAGCCAGTTAAATTTCGCTTTTCATGTTTTCCTATACCCGGAGACGTTTTTCAAAAAACTGTTTATACCAAATTGGCTTTCCAACTTGGCTTTCCAACTTTTTGTAGCAAAATTCGGTAAAATAAATGTATCAATTAACAAATGGGTCAACAAAATGCATAAAGTCCAGAAGAAAGGGAGAAAGTGCAAGCTTTTCAAGTGTCGGGATTGTCAAACCGAAAAAATGCAGAAAAACATGGAAGAATCCACGGTGGTATAAACAGTTTTTTGAAAAACGTCTCCGGGTATAGGAAAACATGAAAAGCGAAATTTAACTGGCCTCGTTAGCCGCCGATAGATGGAAAATCCTCAAAACTACTTCGGATTCGCACGATTCCGGTACAAAGCTAAGCTTAAGTTTTGCAGCAGAACCGTGTGAATCGTATGTTACAGCTAGTTTTCCACCATGAAACACATCAAACGGAGAGCTGATCATTTAAGGAGAAGTAAACTGCTCAAAAAAAAAAAATACGAATTACAATAGTAATCGCAATCTTTTCCGCACCGTTCGAGAATTTTTTTTACAAAAAAGTTTAAAACACTGTTTTTTACCAAATCTTTTGAGAATTAGGTATTCCTATTTTTGGATGCTTCATCCAACGCCAACGACGACGACGACACCGACAACGGCACATCAGAGTAATTGACTCCATTTGTTTTACTTATTTCCAGTTTGGGCACAAATGTTATACCACCGGTAAGACAGTTGAATCCAGGATCTTTAAAGTAATGTAAGCTTTGAAGTATTAATATTTTAATCACTGATTTCTCTTTTTTTTTTTAATTTCCGCAAAAAAATTAAATTTCTTTGAAGTTATTAATATTTATTAAAAATCGTTGAATAATTCGATTGGAGAATTGGTGACAACAGTCGAGCTTTTATTTCTACCCATAAACTGTTTTTACCACCGCTCCATGCCATTTTTTAATGAGCAGTGTGGACAAACGACCAAGTGACAATAACTCCAAAATCTTTTGGAGCAGTGCATACATTAAGTAAGTTAAACCGTCTCTTGAATTGTGCAGCACACACATATATACTGGAAAATACGTTCACTATGTGATCAATACTTATCTTGTTTAAGCACAGTTTTCAAAAATTACCATACAGAAGGGTTTCTATGGCTATGACCAAGGTCATTACTTGTTATTAAATACGATTTGCAAATTAATATGTTTTCGTGCTTCATCCAAGACATGCCGTGAAAATAGTAGGCTTTCGATGACGCCAGTGGGCACCTTGGATTTTGTCTAAGCGTCTTAAGACAGAAGAACAAAGTTTTGGGCAAAATTGATTTAAAACACTACCTTATTGGTCTTAGTCAAGCGTTTCTTCATTTCTATAAAATGCTTGGGTTGTACCTATTTGAAAATCAACGTGTTTTAAATGTTTTGAATTGAGCTTCCAAAATTTTGACAAAAGTAAGTGGTAAAACGAAGCACGAAATTATATTCATGTGACATTTCTTCAAACAGAACAATATCATTAAATAATAATTTTTCCATGCTTGAATTGTACACATACAAAAAAGTTTCAGCCAGCTTCTTAACTTGCCTTAGTGTTAGAGCTTAGAGCAAATTAGAAAAACACAGTGAACAAAATACGTTTTTCTTTCACATAATTACTGATTGTCCATATAAATGTGAGGTTTCATATTTAGTTTGTTGATTCAGTGAGAGGTTCAAAATACACAGCAAAAAACCTGTTAGTTTCCAGTAATGAAAATACAATCGACTGGAGGTGGAACAGTTTGTCGGCTTTGGAGTTTTATAAATATAAGAAATATGCAGAAACAAATTAAACAGATATGGGATTATAAATGTAAAAACTGTAAGGATGTAAGTATCATATACTTTAATTTTTGTTGAAAAAAGCTTACGTCTTTTCTTTGGTTTTGGAATATGAATGTAAGGATGATTTTTAATTTTGCTTTGTATTGTATATAGGTAATCGGTAGTTAATTACATCCAACGGTATTAATCATAATTACCACTTAATAAAAATAAATAAATTCCACGAATGTATAAAAATATTAATGAACAAAAAGAAAACCCAATTTAATGGTAAATCAAAACACGCCGCTAATGCAATATAACTGCATAAATGCCATAAATTTAAAATAGTTAGCATCAACATCATCAAATCCTACCTTTCAATATCGAAACAGCTTCACGCGACAACCAAACTGGATACAAAACATCATCATGGAGAATTGAATCGAAAAGTTCATCCTCGTTATCTGCTTCAAATGGTGGCTGTCCGGCCATCATTTCATACATAAGAACACCAAGAGCCCACCAGTCAACTGATGCGCCATACTCCTGTTCCTTTAAAATTTCAGGAGCAATATAATCAGGAGTGCCACAAAAGGTTGAAGTTAGTACTCCGTTCAATATCCCTTCCTGTTATTTGTATAATTAAAATTACAGAGGCTAATTATACTAAAAATAAATAAGTACTTTGCACATTCCAAAATCTGCAAGTTTGCAGTGACCCTCTTGATCTAGCAAAATGTTATCCAATTTGAGGTCGCGGTAGATCACTCCGTGGGAGTGAAGGAATTGTAAAGCTAATGTTACCTCAGCAGCATAAAATGCGGCGCGGGCAGCCTCAAAACGGCGAGCTTTTTGGATCTGAAACATCAAATCTCCACCGTTCACATATTCCATCACAAAAAACAGCCGCTCCTGAAAATATTTTCTAGCTGCATTGAATTCAATCTCGAATATATAAACTTACCGGTGTTTGAAAACATGAGTATAACGCTGTCAAAAATGGATGCTTTGCAGCCAAAGCCAAAATTCGTTTCTCGGTCATTGTGCAATCGACATCGTCATCTTGTATAATAGCATCCTTTTTTAGCACCTTGATAGCATATATCTCCTCTGTACCTTTTTTTTCAGCCAGCATAACTTTTCCAAAAGAACCTTTTCCCAACACTTTAATGAAATTAAAATCCTGGAGTGTTGATTTTCCAGATCTATTTTCAAAATATTGATACTGATTTGAATTTTGTTGCTGGGTTGGCAGAGTAGATCCTCGTAGTGATGATTCGCCTTCTACGAAATCTTTCCGGTCACCTGAATATTGTTCCTCTCCGGCTGGTAAATTTAAATACTTAGAAAAAAAATTAATGTAGAGAATTAGGGGGATTAGAATTTATTTTTTTTATTACCCTTGAGCGACGAGGTTGTGATTGTTTGTCCGGTGAAATACCTAATGAATTTAATATTTCTGCCATATACTTTGTATTAACTCCGCATGTGTTAGCAACATTTTTTTGGCAGCGCTTATGAACATTCATATAACAAGCTTCACACTGTAAGCCTTGTTTAATCAAACCGTATAATAAGGAACCACAATGATCACAAAATGTGAATCTCTTGTAACTATGTACAACAAAACGGTGTGGAACATTGACGTTAAATCTTTGCCCAGCTGAAACAGATTCAGCTTGGCTTTGCTTTAAAAAAAAAATTAAAAAACGTGTTAAAATAAAATTAAAGTTAATATTAATAAAAGAAAATATACTTCTTCTCGCATTCCAGGGCACTTCGTTACAACAGAATCATGACATCTTTTATGCACAACGCAAGTACAGACTATAATTTAAAAAAATGTTGGTCAATTATCAACTAAGCTTGAGTTCATTAATTTATTTGTTCATTATAAAAGAAAATATCCATGCATGCTTAATTTAAATGAAAATTGTAATGAAGCATAGGAATATTGATTTCAAAAAAATTTCGAATTTAATTTATAAAAAAAAAAATATTATGTGATATTCGGTATCCCTTTCTATTTGTAATTATTCAATCATATTATCATACAAAGTCTCGAAGATTTTGTTTTTGAAAATTCAATATTTCGAAAAGATAGAAAATCCGATTCAAACTATAGAATATTGTTAAAAAAGATACCAGCAGTGTAAAACCAGGTATACAGCTTATAAAGAAAGATGTTCCAAAAACTTCGACTTTTGTAGGTCTTTTTTTGTTTTGTTTTTATCGTATTACTTCTAAAAAGTGCATCCCATAGAAAATTCAAAAGCTGACAGATAAATAAGACAAAATTATCTATAAGATTTTCAGTTGTACTAATATGTCTTGAAATACAGCACTTCAAAAATTATCAATTTTTCTCAAAAATTTAGAAATTATAATTTAAGGCGTTTGGGAAGAGTATCTAATGAAATACTTAAAGTTCACTTAGTAAACATTTTGGTATAAAATGGTGCGTGATTTAAAATCACATATTTTGAATGTACAATTGTATTTAAACGGATTCTTTCATCTCATTTCAACAAAGCTTTGGTCATAGAAAAATTGAGGTCCAACAAATGCAAAATTGCCCGTCTAAAAATTCAATACGCTCAATGAGACATAAAATTTATGACATGAAGTTGTTAAAAAAATAATTAATAACAAATTATTAATTTGAATTAAGAAAAGCATGTGCAGGTACATAATATAGTTATATTTAAGTTAAGGAGTTTTCCAAAAGGGCCTTATCGGTGGCATCAAACTCATCAGTATTATGTTTGACTATATTTTCCGGGATGAAATCGTGAAAATCACGCAGATCAGTTATGACAAAGTCGAGTACAGGTATATAATATAGAGATATTCTGCAGTATTTTTCAGCTGAATTAGTGTCAAAATTGGCGCCCCTTTTGTTTTGCAATTAACGAGTAGGTACACCTAAATCATAAAGTCAAATTTGTTTTTTTTGACACATCACACATCATCCCTATTTCTATTCTCAATGCTTGCAGGCAGCGCTGCCACCCTACTCCTATAGCAATAGATTTATTGCGTTTTGGCTTAAACGAAAATATACTCCAATCTACTCCTCTTTTTATAATTTGGAAAAAAGTATCTATGTATATTTTCTTCACAACTTTACGAATTTTGTATTCAAAATAAACTCTTAACGCAGGCATCCAGACGCACTTTCAGTTTTACTCTGAATGCATCCATCGAAAAATTCAAACTACATTCGCTATTGGCTATCGTCTCAAAAACATCAAACTGTCAGCTGGCTGACACTAGATACTAAGTTTTACAGGAGAGCATAAATAGCATAATATATAAATGAGAATCCCCGAATTATAGAAGCTGGGCTTAGCAAAAGATTGATAAAAGTCATTTCATTTTTATGTTTGCGATAATTATTACTTCTAACAAATCTGTTGAGAATATCACGTCGCGTTACGTTCTGACTACCTTATTTCCTTGTTTCAAAAAGGGATCATGATTCGGAATCATCATCAAGTGATGATGAACCAACAACAATTGCAGCACAAATAACGCACGTACTTGCTCTTATATAATGTTACTATATATGCTAAGCCTTTTTAATTAAAAAATTGTAAATGCAGTTTTAGAAAAAAAATCAAAAAAGCATCAAATTCGATTTTTAAATGGCAGCTTAAATGAATTTAACCTAAAAACGAGGTATGCAATCTGATTTCTTCTCTAATGATACATTTTTAGAAAAAAAAAATGAAAATCGTTAGAGCCGTTTTTAAAAAAAAACTATTTAAATTTTGTACAAAAATATTGAGTAGTTTTCGAAAAAATGACTTTTCAAATAAAAATATCATTTTTTTTTAATTCCAAAAAAAATAAATTTTGGAAATTTTTTTTACTAAATATTCTTACGGTAGCTTCAAAGCATTCATGTAAAAAAATAGTTGCAAATGATTGAGTCATTGAGAAAATCAGAATTAAAATAAACGGTTCTATGGTAGATAGCGTTAATAACGGTTTAACAAAAAAATAGTTTTCATTAAAAATTAAATCAAAATCGTAGGAACCATTTTTGAGAAAAATTAATTTTTGGTCAACCCCAAAATTTGGAATGAACTACAACAAGTTAACACCATGTTCCAGAATTCCGTCAGATACTACAATGATTTGAGCTTCCAAAAAAGACTACAAGCCATCAAACCAGGACCACACCCCTTTAAGGATATTAACCGCATCATAGGGAAAACCCAGCCATTACCTAATGTCCTCATCAACGACGGTGTTGAAATCACATCAAGTGGAAACATTTGCCAGCTACTTTGAGAAGAACTTCACACCCAGCCCATCTACGGACCAAGTGTTTTTGGATGAAGTGGAAACATCGGTACAAGAACTTCTGAGGCCAAACTTGGAGAGAGTACATTTCAGCGACAGCAACCCTGCAAGTGACCCAACTGATAGCCCCCATATGTGCAATGTGGGGGAGGTGCAGAGATCGTTTCCAAGTCTAAGCCAAAGAAGTCGTCTGGACCGGTTGGAGTCTCCAACTTTGCCCTAAAAAACTCTCTCAAGCAGTGATGATCTTTCTGGCAATCATCCTAAACAACTGTGTCAACAACTGCTACTTTCCCCAGAAGTGGAAGACAGCAAAGATTGTAGCAATCCCGAAAAAAGGCGCCAGGAACCTGGTTAGTAACTACAGGCCAATATCATTGCTCAACAACATCAGCAAAATCCTGGAGGAAGTGTTACTCAGGAGACTCAAGATGTTCTGCAGCGAAAACTCAATCATCCCAGACATGCAATTCGGCATTCGAGAAGGACACTCGACTCTGCATCCCCTGTTGAAGTTCCGATCCGACGTCTCCATAGCACTTAACAGTCATCGTGTCATGGATAGAAAAAGCCCTTGTACACAAACTTCGACTACCTTCGCCACTAATAAAAATCCTTTTTTCTTTTCTTTCTTGCAGGAAATTCTTCGTCCAGATCGATAAACTGAACTCGACAGTAAAAAACATCAAAGCCGGAGTCGCTCAAGGATCGAAGCTTGGGCCATTCCTCTACAGCCTGATGATATGTGACCAACCAGTGCCAACTGAATGCGAGAACCTGTTCTTTGCTGATGATTCACTGACCTACTCCTCGTCAATATCACCGGTCATTTCAGTTCGGAAAGTCGAGGCACAAATCCACGGACTCTTCGAGTACTACAGAAAATGGGGCATCCGAATAAACGCATCCAAGTCGAGCTTGTGTGCTTCAGAAGACCTGTGCGTAATGGCGGCAGTCGATCAGCAGCAAATTGCAGAAAACTGGTGCCCTAGCTTCCAGACGGATCATCCATTGCAGCCAAGAACAGTGTGAAGTATCTTGGAGTCCACTTCAACGAATTACTGCGATTCAACCCACACTCAAGGGTCGTGCTGAGGAAAGCCAACTTGGCGTTCCATCGTCTGCATCCCTTGATGAGAAGAAGAACTGGACTGAGTCAGCCAACGAAACTCCTTATTTACAAGCAGCTGCTTAGACCAGTCATAGGCTACAGCTTTCCAGTGTGGTACATGATCTCCAAGACAGCCATAAGGAACTTCAGCTATTCGAAAGGAAAATCCTAAGGATCTGCACTGGACTTCTTCCACCAACAGCGGCAGAAATACTACAGCAACCAGAGACTCTACGATGAAGCCAAGATACTGCCATTGGACCAATATCTTCTACTCTCGGCGAGGAAAATTGTAGGAAACATTGCCAACCACCCAAATCAGCTGATAAGAAGGATGACAACCCAGGAACGACATCCCGAACCTCAGTGCCATGGAAATCCCCGTACGAATCCCAATGGACAACGCAGATGCAGTTAGATTCTACGTTGACACGGAGTCAGCCTTTCATCGTGGCTAACCACCAAACCCAATCCACATCAACCCCCAACTGGACAACGGGGACTGAACAACCCGAGATCAACCAAGTCAACTGACTTTTAATCTAAGTATTTTTTTTAACATGTATAATTAATTTTAATTCAGAAAAAAATGTCAAGGTATACCGTTAGGCCCCTTATGTGCCAACAGACTCTTGTAAACTATCCATTGTATTTTATTATTTTAATCTTAAGTCAAATTGTAAATATTGTTCAATAAATAAGCTAAGCTAAGCTAATTTAGATAATTTATTATAAATTAAAAATCTCATTGGTTCATTCTTAAGTTACAAGCTTTTAAAGCTGGGTGATATTTCGAGAAAATTAATTTTTGACCTTAGATTTTGAAAAGTCATATAACTTTTGTAAAGTTGTAAGCTATATTTTAAGGCTATAAACACAATAATTCGATCGCAATCATTAGCTATAAGTGTTTATAGCCAATCATATTATGTTTTTTTTGTTAATATTATATGATTATGGCAACACTATTTATTTGACATTTGTTTCTATTCCATTTTTGTATTCTTATCATTTTTGCTTTCACTTCCATGTATTCTTTTTCTCATTTAATTTACTCTTTAAATAAACTGTGCTTTGGTAAGACGTCGACGTGTTCTCTCCTTTAATTTATCTGCTTATATTCTAACATTTTTTTATTATCAAACCAGGATTTTTAAACGATTTTTTTTCGAAAGTTCAAGTAAAAATTTTGAAAAATTTATGCCCCAAATAGGTCATTGTTCTAATGAGTATTTTTTTCTGATATCATTCTTAAAAATCCATCGCGTAGATTTTGAAATATTAACATTTCAATCGCACCATGTCAAATAATTTTGCATTTTAGTTTTTTTATGAGAGACAACTTCAATCGTGATTTTCTCCTCTTTTTGTTGCAATCTAATATTGAATATTTTAGACAAATAAATCCCGCTTAAAATACCTAAATAAATATTATTATTATTGTTATTATTATTATTTATTAAAAGTACATAAATGTACAGACAATTAAAATTATACAGCGATAGCTACCAGAGCTTATAGCTGACATAAATAAATAATAAAGATAAACTATATGAAAACAAGCTGAATCTCCCCAAATTAAATTTTTTTTCAGAAAAGAACGAAAATAAAATCCACGACTGGGTCGCACGTACTTGCTCTTACGGTCAAAGTTGCTGTGGACGTTGAAGCTTCTTATATAAAGTTTTTAAAAATAAATAATTTTATAAGAAATAAAAAAAATTAAATTTGTTACTAAAATGACATACAACTTCTTAATGTTTTAGCTTTAAAATAAGTACGCCATTTGATTTGATTCGAAAAGATAAATTTTTAGAAAAGAAATTTTAAAAATCGTTAGATTAAAAAAATAAAGATTTTTTAAAAATCCAAAAGTTATTTTTTTGAAAATTTTTATGACAAATAATTTTTAAATTGTATAAGAAAAATTATCAAAATTGGTTTAGTGTCGTTTAAGTGAATTACAAAAATGAAGAAAACGGTTCTATGGCAGGTACCGTTAATAAAATTTGTACAAACATTTCTTTCATTTCAAAAGTATGCCCTTACTTACAAAAGCAGGCACACAAATTTTAATCAAATCGTTAGAGCATTTTTTGAAAAAAGTTAACTTTTCCTTAATTGTTACATGGCAGGTACCGTTATTTTTGGTACTAAAAAAAATTTAAATTTCAGCTCTAGGGAATCACAAAAGAACCTTAACCACCAAGTTTCAAGAAAATCGGTTGAGCAGTTAAGACTGTAGCTCGAGGTAAACAGACAGACAGACAGACGGACAGACAGAATTGCAAGACCCATTTTTTGGGGTAGGCCCAAGGTTCGATTCATCGTAGAGTCTCTTGTTGCTGGTATATTTTCTTCGTAACCTGTCGAAATTCATTCCTGTGCAGATTCGTAGGGTCTTCCTTTCAAAAATTGCCAGTTTGCCCATGTACGTTTTCGACGCCCGCCGCGAATCAGATTGGAAAGCTGTACGTGATGATGACATAAGCTGCTTGTATAGTAGTAGCTTAGTCTTTTGGCTGATTCCGTTCCTTTTCCTCATCAGTGGGTGGCTCCGGTGGAAGGCAAAGTTTGCTTTCCTCAGAACGGCCGTTATGTAGGGGTTGAAACGAAATAGCTCTTTGAATTTCACTCCAAGGTATTTGACGTCGGTTTTGGTGGTTAGCTGCACTCCATCGGGAAGGTTGATGGTCTTGTTTCTGCAGTGTACGGCTGAGCGTTTTCTTGCTGGTTTACACGGTATTCTGAAGCATACTAGCTCCGATTTGGCGGAGTTTACTTTGAAGCCCCATCGCTGGTAAAATTCGAACAGGCGATGGATGTGGGCTTCTACTCTTCTGGCAGATATCGTTAAGGACATAGACTTGGCTTATGTCAGAAAATCGTCAGCAAACAGGAGGCTCTCTACGTTCTCGGAACGAAGTTGGTCCGAGGTGAATACTTTGAAGAGGAATGGTTCTAGTTTGCGTCCTTGCACAACTCCATCTCTTACGATGCTTGTGGTTGACTGGCAGCTTCCTGTTTGGACGAGAAAAGACCTGATATGAAGGAAATTGTAAATGATTTTGATTAAATTATTTGGAAATTGGAGTTTACAGGTATAATTTGTGGATAAGTCCTTGTATCCAAGCCATTTCGAATGCCATGCGAACAGTTACTTGGTAATTGTTCAGCAAAAAGGCCACGTCATGCTGGAGTTTTAGCAGGCGGTGAAGGGTGGAGTGTTTTTTCCCGGAATCCAAACTGCCTGCCTGGAATTATGTTGTTGTCGTTGGAGAAGGTTTTCAGTTGTCCAAGGAGAAGTTATATCCAGAAACGACGTTGGAATTGTCCTTTGTAGGAATAGCGACAATTTTTGCCAGTTTCCATTAGGTAGTAAAGTAGCAGTTATTGAGGAGTATTTCCAGGAAAATCATCACCGATTGTGGAAGTTTTTTCAACACAAAGTTGGAGATCTTGTCTGGGCCTGAAGACTTCATCGGATGGCTGCGATGGATTATGTCCTGGATTTCCTCTGGAGTTGTAAGCTCGGTGTTGGAAACAGGATCACTGGCTAGATTATTGTCACTAAACCTAGTGTTCTTCTGGAACGACTGCGCACGCTGGATGGATAGGCCTACTTTCTCTGAGAATCCGGGATCAGCGGGTGGGTTGAGCTGGAAGTGGTCTTCGAAGTAATCCGCAAAGGCCTTGGCCTTGTCCTCGTTGGATGTAGCCTCACCATCGGTGGTTGTGATGGTTGTTGAAAGTGTTGGTATCTGTCCCGTGAAGTCTTACGTCGCGTTTGGATCCCAAGAGCACCGGAGACAGCTTTTTCTAGTTCCTCGATAGCTGTCCATCCACCGTTGGTGCCTGGCGTTGAAGTCACCTCCGATGATTCGATACGTGCACCTGCCGATGTTTCATCTAGTTTTGAAGAATGATTTTTGTAGGCACTGACAATGGTGAGAGTTTCACTTCTTTCCAGCTGGATTGTGTTCGTGGTGGCTTCAAAGCATTTAAGGCCGGGGATGGACATTTTGCTGGCACAGTGCATGAGTTTGTGGTGGAGATAGAGAGCAGTTCCACGCTTACCCTCGCTCTTGTCACTTTTAACGTCTTGTAGTTGTGGAAGTCGATGTTGTTTATCCTGGTGACGTTCGTTTCACTGATGAGGGCGATGTCCAGTTTATTTCTCTTCAGGAAGAGGTTGAAGGCTGTCCTTTATTCCAGGATGTATAACGAACAAACTTTATAAGCCACTATGCGCAGCTTTTCTGGGAGCATTATGCGCTGCATAGTTGGAATATAAAGGTGGCCAGGGCCACGGACGTCGGACATATCGTCTTCGCTCAGTTCAGCGTAATTAGGTGACTCAGCGTTGCGCTTTACTTCCTTTTTGAGGTCTGGTAGTGGAGCTTTAGCGGTTCCTGCTGATGGGGACGGGGTTGAGCCCACTGTGGGGTCTTCGGGGTTGTTATCGTTTTTGGGTTGGTTGCGTCCTTTGAGGTGTTGGCTTGGTTGATGGTTTGGAAGAGCTGGTGTTTTTCATCATTGCCGCATAGCTGACAGCTGGTTTGTTCATGTGCAGGCCGATTTGGCTGTGAATTCCTGGTGAGCCTTCTTGTTAAGGATGAGCTGTTTCTTCTCACCTTGTTTCGCCTTGAGAATAGGGCATCCTCTATAGTTGGCTGGGTGTCCTTCCGTCTTACAGTGTGCGCACCAGACGGTAAGGCTGGAATTGTCCTTCCGTTTACACTCTCCGGGAAGATGGATGTCCTTGCACTTCACACAGACGTAGTTCATTCCATTAACATTAAGTTTTTCAGGTCTTCTTTTGGGGCGAAAGAAAGGTTTTGGATTTTCCTTTCTTTAAGTACTTCTTAATTTCATCGTAGTCCTTCCTAGTTGACGTATTGATGATGGTTTTTGTGGTGTTAAGGTTTTTCAGCGTGAAGATCAGCTGTAATCCTTTGGCTAAAGAATTAAAAAAAAACACTAGCTTGTATATTTTTATTTGAACGACGATTCTGTTTTTGCTTCGTTCCATTGATTCTCATGGAATCGTGTCTACAAAATAAATAGCAATCAAGGGATGGCTACGAAAATTAAAAACTAGTAATCCAGGGGCGACAAGAAAAGTATGATTTTTCGGTTAATCGTTATTCGGTCAAATGTAATTCGGTCAAACTTGATTCGGTCAAACGTGATTCGGGCAAACGTAAATCAGTCAAACGGAGCAAACCCTTTATATAGATTACATATTATTGAATTGAATGTTGTGGACAGTGAAATAAGATAAAAGATTAAAGTATTATACACAAAAAACACACAAAACAAAGTAATAAATTAAGAAATTTAAAAATATTAAAACAAGTCAATAACAAAACAATAATAGACAGAATACAAACAATCTGATCACAAGTTTTTCCATAGTTTTGTCAACGTAAATTATCTAACGTTAATTGTTAAAAAATAAAATGTGAATTTTTAGAAAATGGTTTCAAACTTAATTTTAACATAGACAAACAAAACATTATAAAAGAAAACCAAACTATCGAATGCGAAACAATTTTAAGTAATAAAAATGTTCTCCCTAAGAAACTTATAAATAAAATACAAAAAGAAAGATATGAATTAACTTACATTATAATAGATGAAAACAGTTTAAAAATTAATAAATCTCATTATTAATATAGATATGTTACTATTAATTTGAATAAGAAAATTAAATCTAATAATATTATTGTAAATCGAGCGGATAAAGGACAAACAATCATAACAATCGATAAAAATTAATACATCTCTAAGGAATTAGAATCTCTAAATACTAAAAATTATATAGAGCTAAAAAAGAGCCAACAAATATACAAATTTACGAAGGCAATGAGGATTTGAACCGCATTATGGCCCAAGCTAATGGCTTGTGCATGAATCCCACCAAATCGAAGTGCTTAGCGATTTCCAGAAAAAGTATCGATACTTCTTTTTTTCCAAAACTATATCTCAACGACTCAGCCATTGAATTTGCGACATCACAGAAAAATTAAACGTTGCTTATAATAGTATTGCACAGTACGTATATGTATTAAGAAAGTATGACCACGTCTCTAACTACGCGAAACTCATAAACGGTGTATCTTTTGAAAACCTGCTTCAGTTTAGAACATTAATTTTTCTTCATAACGTTATGCAAACACGTCAACCCATGTACCTTTAGAATAAGATTTTTATGCCGCGATCTTTTGGATCGCATAATTTAATACCAATACGGTGCACATATTTGGTATCAAATCGTCAATTCTCTGATTCATTTTATTTTGTTTTAACCTAACATGTTTATTACACGTTCGATAACTCTAAATTCTCTTTTTGATAAGTTCGCGTATTTTCACGAAATGCGCATACTCCGTGACAAAACGATTTTTCTGGTTTTTGTCAGAAACACTCACCTGATTTGAATCTTGAAATTTAATAAAAGTTTGCAAATGCAACCCTTAAAAGTATTTTGTAGATGCACAAGAATAACATTCCTAAAATATTTAAAATTAGACTAATTTGTTTTAACCCATTTCCGGCGGCCAGTTGAGCTAGAAACTTGAAATTTCAAACACTGTCTATTTTCGGTCTAATTGGATGAAATCAGAATTTTGATAAAGCTTCTAGTTTCCCGGAAAGCAGTAGCAAAATTAATGAAAAAAAAGTTTTTTTTTCAGAAGCCGTTATTAGCGGTACCTGCCATAGAACCGTTTTTTTTAATTCAGATTTTCTCCTTCATGACTCAATCAATTTCAACCATTTTTATTACATGAATGCTTTTTAGTTGCCGTAGTAGTATTTTTTGTTTTTTTTGCAAAATTTTATGTTTAATTTTTTTAATTTTTTTTTTTCCAAAAACGGCTCTAACAATTTTCAAATCTTTTTTCTAAAAATGTATCATTATAGAAGAAATCAGATTGCATACTTCGTTTTGAGGATAAATTCATTTAAGAAGCTGTTTTTGTCATTTGAAAATCGATTTTTTTCTTTTTTATTTTGTTTTTTTCTAAAACTGCATTTACAATTTTTTAATTAAAAAAAAATAGCATATATGGTAACTTTATCCATAAGAGCAAGTACGTGCGACCCAGTCGTGCATTTTATTTGAATAATCTCACGAATATTTATTAATGATAATTCTCTGCATAAGTAATTGTTTGTAAAGAAACTTAATAATGATGTATTATAAAAAAAATGTTCATTATTTTGACATAATTCTTATAAAAAATCGGTTTTTGTATAGTAGTCATCGAAGTATTTTGGATGAAGTGGGATATAATATTTCTTACCGCAAAAAACGGTTTAGCTTTCGAAACCAAAAACGCTATACGTTATCGAAACGAATTTTCTACTTCTTATGGGTTTCGTTCCTTTTGAAGCGCATGTAAAACATTTGATACCAACCGCAATAACGAATATAATACAAACGTTCGAAATTCTAATTGTGATATCCGTGCTTCTTTCGCATATTTTTTTGCAAATTCAATGGATCTTCCAAGCAACATTGAGTCCATTTTACAAAAGTGGGCAGTACCACCTTTTCCTTCTAATTCTGATGAGGTGGTCAAACAAATGAACTCCACCCATAGTGATGTTGTATTCACGAATTGCATTTGGCATTGGCTTGTTGATGTGTTTTCTTTTTCTCGATCGAACCATTTCGCTTGTTAAATTTATTGGTTCATCAAATGCTTTGACAACATTGTAACAATAGAATTGTCATTCCAACGAACAGCTGTAATTTCATTGCTTTAATATTTCTAACAAATTTAATAAAATAGCTCTACGACCAAGGACAGCCGAGTAATTAATGTATTAACAAAGTTTGAAATGCGAAACGAATTTCATGAATTCCATACAACAATGAAAACAAAACAAAAATAACAAACAAAAGGAACACTTTATTAATTTATGTGTGAATTAGACATTTCTTAAAACATGAATTACTTAACACTCGTGGATGGGAAAGAGTTAGTTTTTTTTTTAATTAGTAGGGAATATTAAGGGTTCTAAACTTTCTTTAATTTTAATAACCATTAGGTGCGTCATTTGTAAAATAATAACAACCAAAGTGAAGAAAAAAATTGATTTTAACTAACTGTATTTCATTATTGAATTGTTTAAACAAAATAAATGAACTCAAACCATAGCAAATTGTAACGAAATTAAACGAAATTTTGCTTGTGTTTTCGCTACGACATGCCTGTGTTCAATCTTGGATACCTCGACTTCTATTAGTCGTAAAGAGACATATGTCTACCACAATACAAACTTTTTTCGAAATAATTAAGAGCAAGTGTTTTTTTTTAAACAAAGAACTGTGATGAACGGGCTGCATTTGTATAAAAAGAAGTACCACTTAAATCAAAGAAAAAATTATAGTGAACCAATGGGTTTTTATTTTTTTTGCATTATACACACGCAATGAAACTGAGATATTCGCAAAAAAAATGAGCTCTAATACATTATTGTGCATAACTTTGGTAAGAAATGCTGT
The DNA here is from genome assembly GCA_948107695.1 of Meliscaeva auricollis. Lineage (NCBI taxonomy): Eukaryota > Metazoa > Arthropoda > Insecta > Diptera > Syrphidae > Meliscaeva > Meliscaeva auricollis. The sequence goes on along the minus strand of OX403616.1, from coordinate 51,583,518 downwards.
CAGGTGGTGCAAATTTGGTTTTAAGCTTTTCAAATGAACTTTTATCGATTCATGAAAAATAAAATGCACGACAGGGTCGCACGTACTTGCTCTTATAGATAGAATTACTATTTATGCTATGCCTTTTTAATTAAAAAATTGTAAATGCAGTTTTAGAAAAAAAAAATTAAAAAAAGCATAAAATTCGATTTTCAAATGACTAAAACAGCTTCTTAAATTAATTTAACCTGAAAACGAAGTATGCAATTTGATTTCTTCTATAATGATACGTTTTCAAAAATAAACTATTTTTTCTAAATAAAATTTAGCAAAGACTTTTATAAAACAAAATTGGTACGCCATTTTTAAGATATTATTTATCAACGTTTAAAAACTAAGTTTTGAAAAATATATTGAATAGTTTTCGAAAAAATGATTTTTCAAAAAAAAAATTTCAAACTTTTTTAAAAATCTAAAAAAAAAATGGCTGAAATTGATTGAGTAATGAAGGAGAAAATAAGAATTTGATTAATAATGGTTTTCATTTAAAGGTAGAACTTATCCAAAAAACAAAAGACAATGATTTTTTTTATAAAAATCGTAGGAACCATTTTTGAGAAAAATGAGTTTTTCTAAAACCGGTATATGACAGGTACCGTTATTTTTGTTAAAAAAAAATCAAAAAACTTGACATACCAAGTTTGAAGTAAATCGACCCATCCGTTTAGGCTGTTAATTTGGATTTTGACCACAGAGCATACGACACCCACACCTTGGATTAGTATAATCTTTCAATTATATTTGAATAAATATTATTATTTATAATAATTGGCACCTGGTTTTTTTTATTGCCTTTTCGCCGGGCGTCGAATTTTGATAATACTTCGTCGATTTAATTTAAATTAAACAATCTACTTAATTCGAAAACAAGCACAACATCTTTACTATAGAATGCAGTTTCCCTCATCTAATCGATGAAACATTCTTAATATCCCACTCTATATTAGCTAATATCTGAGAGTAAATTTTTTGTTTCCGCCATCCGCCTATGGAATTCTATGCAACATTACTTTACAAATGCCTTGGCTTTTCTATCTAAACTTTATAGATTAACTGATAATAGTTAAAGTATACAATTTTCTACACTACTCAGTTCTGAATAATTAAATTTGAATTATAAATTTTTGGATAACCTTCATAAATCATTATCTCCTTTGTCAATATGTTTTTATTTATTCCGGATTTTAATTTATAATTTTTAAGCTTGCACAAGTTTATTTTATCTTTATGTGTTAAGCATTCTACGAAATAAAATAAACTAAAACTAAAAAAACTTAATTCTACAAATGTAGAAAAAGCAGTTAAATTCGCTATGAAAAATCGCATCCAATATACTTTATTATTATTCCAAAAACGAAAAAAACTTTTTGGAAAATTAATTTTAATCCCAACTAAAAAGAAAAATGGGTTAATAAAAAAGATATCTCATAGAAATTATTAAAGAATGAAAAAAAATATGTATATAATATGGAACAAAACAGATTTACAAGACTTATGAAATGATAACTGTATAATAGGTTCATTATAAAACAAAAATGCATCGTGCAATTCAACAAATAGCCAACATATTGTCCAAATTGAAGTCACGTGGACTTGTCATACTAAATCAATTCAACGGTGCGATAGAAGCGAATAAAAAGGCTCGGGCCATTTCTGATACGATACTTAAATATTTATGTAGAACATAAACGCATATGTTGTACTTTTTCTTCTGCGTAGACCGTCACATAAGACCTCATGTTGAACATAAATGCTTAAGTTTCGTTTCAGAAATCGGCTCTGAATCGCTAAAAATTTTACAAATTTTACAATAAAACAATATTAATCAATAACAAACGGTACGTCGGCCAAGAAATCATCAATATGCAAGCATAATCACCAACATGCAGATCTATACAATATATATTCCACATCTTACGAAGATACAGATTGAAGAAGACGTATGTACACCAAGTAACAACGTATTGAATTTTCGCAGTCGTATTATCACAAAAATATTACGATACAATATCAAATCCAGAACACCCCCGATAACTTCATACAAAGATAATAGTATACAAAGATGTCGCATCCCATACAAACTTTTGGCACCCAAAATTTAAAGGCTGGGACACGATATCGCGTCCCACAACATGTTGCTAGATGCAAAATGCGAGAGCGAGGGAGTTCCTTAAAAAAAACTGGAATCTCTTAAAAAAATTACTTTGTTGTTTGTATTTTATTTGTTTGTTTTTTTTTTTTTGTCTTTTGTTTGTGTTGTTGTTTTGAAGTGCACCCTGCTTGCGGCTAAGATGTACAACGGTGGTTTTTTCTGTCATGTTTACTTTCGTCTGCCGAAATTTTAAGGGTTTTTCTTTTTTTAATTTTTTGCGATAAAGACTTTTTTAAGTAGGAATGATGTTTAATATTTTTTTAAGGGAATTCTTCTTTAATAGGATTTGTTGGTGGGTAGGTAAAAATAGGGAGCGGGTCATAATACTAATTTTCAAAATTATGTATGACAAAATTCTGTGTGGTCAAAAACTGTAAATACAAAATACTGTATGAGCAAAATTGTGATTTTGTAATGTTCTGTACGGCAAAATACTGTATTTTTATTACAGTATTTTTCAAGAAATTCCCTTTGATAAAAAAACACATTATACAAGTTTTGAATATAATTGTGTTGTTTTTATTGACAATGAAGGTGTAATTTTATACAAATATAATTATTAAAGTAAGAAACTAAATAAATTCTAGGAACAATAAATCAAACTTTTCTTATAGATACAAAATACATTTTCCAAAAATGTCAAAATCAATATATTAATTAAAATTTTTTGCAATTCAATTTAGGTAGGCAACGTTGTTTAATTCCGATTGTTTTTTAATAAACCGTGCAAATTTTTTTTAACTAGTTTTTTTTGTTTTCTTTTTACTTGCTCTATAGGGCAAGTATTGGTTTGTGTCAAAAAATATCAAAGCCAACATTACGATGATGGAGAAGACTAAAAAAGTGGTCATGCCGTCCGTCGGTCTGTGCGTCCGTGCGTCCATCTTTTATTTTTGAATATCTCATCTCGAATAACTCCAAAATATTTGATTGGAGGTACTCGTTCTAACGATTACCTCCAGTAAAATATTTTGGAGTTATTCGAGTTTTTCGAAAACGGTTCTAATGATCTAACTAGAGCTTTTGAAATGATTACTTCTATAAAGATACATTTTTAGATTTTTTTTTTGAAAAATCTATCGATTCGTTTTTTTTTAATATTTTTTTATTCAAGTTTTTTTCAAATAATTTGTCAAAAAAAAAAAATGGTATGCCATTTTTAAGATATATTATTTATGAACATCTAAAAACTAAATTTTGAAAAAAATTCACTGACCCAATATCCAAAAAAAAGATTTTGAAAAAAAATTATTATTATCTGCCTGGTGAAAACACAGCGTCGCTGTTGAAGAAGCTATTGTGTATTTGCCCTAAAATCGTTCTCGTTCTATCTATCTCACTCATTCAGTACATTGACTTAAGCCCAGAGGGCGTCTCTGTAGCTGTCAAACACTGCAAGCGCCAAACTGGTGTTAATTTCTTCATAGCGTTGTGTACTTTGTCCCGTTAGGTCGTGATTCAAGAAAAATCTTGTTCGGAAATTTTAATTTATTGAAAAAAGTGACAAAATATTGATTTTCAGTGTTTTAAAAAACAACTTAATTTATCTAAAATGAGTTTATCACCAAATAAATCTAAAAAAAGAGATAAAAGTCCTCCTCGTTCAAGGAGAAGTTCTTCGTCGAGTTCTTTATCCTCTGATAGTGAGAATATGGCTTCACCACCACCTAATAAACGGAAGAGAATCAAAATCTCAAGAGTCAACATCTTTTAGTCAGCGACTAGGTGAACTAGCAGACCAGGTGAGTTATTTGTCTCAATGTATGGGCATGTTTATGCCACAAGAAGAGGAGTTGAACCACGATGTCCAGTGGCAACCACCGGATAATTTTTTGAGTCATCCAGAATGCTCCAATAGAACATTGAACCTTGGTCAGTTAAGGACTGAGAGTGATGCTAGAGTCGTTCAGCCAGCGAAAAAAGAACACCTCGACTCCCTTGTCAGGTTGCAACATTTTGGTCTGCCAACTTGGAAGAGTGTGCGATACTCAAAGGCAATGAAAATGTTGGCGGCGACTCCTGGATTTGTTGAGCTGCAGGTAAATGACGAGCTTTGCATGCTCAGTAAGACAAAGGATTATTTGGTTTCCACAGAGCAAGTTATGGCAGCTCTGTGTAACTCCTTGTTGGAACAAAAGTCATTATTGAAATCCGGACTTCAATCAATTATTGACTGGGCTTTCAAGACACCGGATGACTTGAACCCAAATTCTCTCTTTGAAAGATTTACTAATTTATTTGGTTCGTCCTCTGATTCTTATAAGAATACAGAATTAGCTCTGCAAGTTATTTGCGGCAAGAGAGCTGAGTGCATTGAGGTGAGGCGTGAGAGATTAATTTCTGAGATTTCTAATAAGAACATTCAGGCTGCTATGCGAAATATTCACCCAAGCTCAGAACATCTTTTTGACAGGCAGGCACTTCAGGCTTTAATTCAATCTCTTGGTGGTCAGTCCTGGCTAAGCACTGCTTCTTCTTCTTTTCCCAGAGAGAGAAGACCCTTTCAAAATCAACGATCGTCATACAACGATAGAAAGAAGAAGAATGACGCTAAGTATAATTATAAAAGATCTGCACATAGCAATAATTATAAGGAAAGACAGGGAGGTAATAGACAGGACAGAAGAGGCACGACTTCCTTTCGCTCTAAAGAGAGCACCAAGGCCAATAAATGACTCACAAGAAGTTTTCAGGGGGGGGGGCAACTAAAACTTTTCAAAGAAAATTGGTTGAACCTAGGAGCCAATTCTTTCATCATAAAAAATATTTCTGGAGCCAGAATCCCTTTTTGTTCCAGGCCCCTTCTAGTGTTTCCGACAGAAGAAATTTTACGGAGATTCTCAACACGGCCATCTACAGAGATGGATCTTCAAATTCAGGAGGTGAAAGAATTAGGCATTTTAGAACCCTCTCCAAGAATCAGCCCAAGTTTCATATCAAAGATGTTCCTAATAAAAAAATCAAGCGGGGGAGTTCGTCCCATTTTCGATCTCAGGGGATTGAACAAATATGTGAAAGTAAAATCTTTCAAAATGATCTCTCACGCCTCAGTTCCAGATTTTGTTCAGGCAAACGATTGGATGGCGAAGATAGATTTGTCTCAGGCATACTTTCATGTGCCAATTGCAGAGAGCCATCGACCTTTCCTGAGAATTATGTACAGAGGCGAAATCTTGCAACTAACTTGCCTTCCATTCGGCCTGTCGTCTGCCCCCAGGTTATTCTCAGCCATAACTTGTTGGATCGCGGAGATTCTTCGAAGCAAAGGTATTCGAATTTTAGTTTATTTGGACGACTTCCTTTTAGCTGGCCAAGACCTAGCCAAGCTTACAGTTCAGGTTGCGGAGACTGTAGAACTTTTAAGAGGCCTTGGTTGGATGGTCAATTTCAGAAAATCTATCCTGACACCAAAGAAAAGCATAGAGTTTCTGGGTATTCAGTGGGATTTTAAGGAAAATCGCATGAGTATCCCAGAAATAAAAAGAGAGAAAATCAGACTGTCTCTTCAGATTTTAAGCCAGAAAAAGTTTTGCAACCTTCTTCAACTCCAAAAGGGTTGGGTCAGTTGAATTTTGCGAGTTTTGTTGTCCCTCGGGGAAGATTAAATTGCCGTTGTCTGCAAATATTTCTTCGAAAATTTGGGAGACGTGCAAGACAGACACTCCCCATCCCGCGGAGGGCGTTGGAGGAGATAACTTGGTGGCTCGGAGCCACAGGCAAGTTTACAACAATTCACAAACCGGCAATAACAAATTTCTTAGTGACAGATGCCGCAGACTCTGGTTGGGGCGCTCAATTGGACGATATAGCACTGTCAGGCCAATGGACAGGAAAACAGGTAAGGTGGCACTCAAACATGAAGGAGATGTATGCGGTATACAGAGCTATAAACGCCCGAGCGGATCAGTTAAAAGGTTCACACGTCTTGCTTCAGACAGACAATCGTACTCTTGTGGCTTATATTCGCAAGGAGGGGGGAACAAGGTCTATTGGCCTATTAGATTTGACCTATCAAATTCTCCACCTTGTCGACCAGTTCGATATAACAATTTCTGCCTTCTACCTTCCGGGAAGGTACAATGGAATAGCGGACAGACTTTCAAGAGGAAGACCTATTCCCGAATGGCATCTTCTACCGGCAGCAAGGGAGTTAATCTTCGAAAGGTGGGGGGTCCCCGAAATAGATTTGTTTGCTTCAAGAAAAACAAAGGTTGTCGATAGGTATGTGTCCATAGATCCGAGAGATCAAGCAGCAGATATTCTCGATGCATTCAGTCGCGATTGGAACTACCGTATGGGTTGGATATTTCCTCCACCAAACCTCATGCCGAAGGTGTTAGCTCATCTAAATCATTCACGCGGGACCTATATGATTGTAGCCCCCGAATGGACGAAAGTATTTTGGATGCCCGACCTGAAAACTCGAGCGTTGGAGCCACCACAAGTAATCAACAACCTGCGGAGGGTGTTGATCGATATGACAACCAGACTACCACCTCCTCAGATCGAACATTTGAGCCTGAATGTATGGAAAGTTGGGGCTGGGGTGGCCAATTAGAACTATGGTCAACTGAAGAAAAAGAGTTGTTAAAGAAAGGATGGCGATTGTCGACTTTAAAAACATACTTGCCAGCTATACGAGCATGGATAGCTTGGTGCAAAGTAAACAATTTTAAGTCAAATTGTCCGACAGGTCCGACTGTAGCTAGATATTTGGCTCATTTATTTTTAAAAGCAAATTATTCGCCAAGTACAATTCTTGTCCACAAGTCAGCAATTTTGACATATTGTGGCCCAAATGTTAATCATCTTTCTTCTCATTTTCTGGTAAGACAGATTTTGAAAGCAGTAGCATTAGCTAAACCCGCTACAAAGAAACTTCATATTTGGGATCCAAGGACAGTAGTAGACTGGTTGAGTTCTGCACATAGCAATAATTATAAGGAAAGACAGGGAGGTAATAGACAGGACAGAAGAGGCACGACTTCCTTTCGCTCTAAAGAGAGCACCAAGGCCAATAAATGACTCACAAGAAGTTTTCAGGGGGGGGGCAACTAAAACTTTTCAAAGAAAATTGGTTGAACCTAGGAGCCAATTCTTTCATCATAAAAAATATTTCTGGAGCCAGAATCCCTTTTTGTTCCAGGCCCCTTCTAGTGTTTCCGACAGAAGAAATTTTACGGAGATTCTCAACACGGCCATCTACAGAGATGGATCTTCAAATTCAGGAGATGAAAGAATTAGGCATTTTAGAACCCTCTCCAAGAATCAGCCCAAGTTTCATATCAAAGATGTTCCTAATAAAAAAATCAAGCGGGGGAGTTCGTCCCATTTTCGATCTCAGGGGATTGAACAAATATGTGAAAGTAAAATCTTTCAAAATGATCTCTCACGCCTCAGTTCCAGATTTTGTTCAGGCAAACGATTGGATGGCGAAGATAGATTTGTCTCAGGCATACTTTCATGTGCCAATTGCAGAGAGCCATCGACCTTTCCTGAGAATTATGTACAGAGGCGAAATCTTGCAACTAACTTGCCTTCCATTCGGCCTGTCGTCTGCCCCCAGGTTATTCTCAGCCATAACTTGTTGGATCGCGGAGATTCTTCGAAGCAAAGGTATTCGAATTTTAGTTTATTTGGACGACTTCCTTTTAGCTATCCAAGACCTAGCCAAGCTTACAGTTCAGGTTGCGGAGACTGTAGAACTTTTAAGAGGCCTTGGTTGGATGGTCAATTTCAGAAAATCTATCCTGACACCAAAGAAAAGCATAGAGTTTCTGGGTATTCAGTGGGATTTGAAGGAAAATCGCATGAGTATCCCAGAAATAAAAAGAGAGAAAATCAGACTGTCTCTTCAGATTTTAAGCCAGAAAAAGTTTTGCAACCTTCTTCAACTCCAAAAGGTCTAGGGTCAGTTGAATTTTGCTAGTTTTGTTGTCCCTCGGGGAAGATTAAATTGCCGTTGTCTGCAAATATTTCTTCGAAAATTTGGGAGACGTGCAAGACAGACACTCCCCATCCCGCGGAGGGCGTTGGAGGAGATAACTTGGTGGCTCGGAGCCACAGGCAAGTTTACAACAATTCACAAACCGGCAATAACAAATTTCTTAGTGACAGATGCCGCAGACTCTGGTTGGGGCGCTCAATTGGACGATATAGCACTGTCAGGCCAATGGACAGGAAAACAGGTAAGGTGGCACTCAAACATGAAGGAGATGTATGCGGTATACAGAGCTATAAACGCCCGAGCGGATCAGTTAAGAGGTTCACACGTCTTGCTTCAGACAGACAATCGTACTCTTGTGGCTTATATTCGCAAGGAGGGGGGAACAAGGTCTATTGGCCTATTAGATTTGACCTATCAAATTCTCCACCTTGTCGACCAGTTCGATATAACAATTTCTGCCTTCTACCTTCCGGGAAGGTACAATGGAATAGCGGACAGACTTTCAAGAGGAAGACCTATTCCCGAATGGCATCTTCTACCGGCAGCAAGGGAGTTAATCTTCGAAAGGTGGGGGGTCCCCGAAATAGATTTGTTTGCTTCAAGAAAAACAAAGGTTGTCGATAGGTATGTGTCCATAGATCCGAGAGATCAAGCAGCAGATATTCTCGATGCATTCAGTCGCGATTGGAACTACCGTATGGGTTGGATATTTCCTCCACCAAACCTCATGCCGAAGGTGTTAGCTCATCTAAATCATTCACGCGGGACCTATATGATTGTAGCCCCCGAATGGACGAAAGTATTTTGGATGCCCGACCTGAAAACTCGAGCGTTGGAGCCACCACAAGTAATCAACAACCTGCGGAGGGTGTTGATCGATATGACAACCAGACTACCACCTCCTCAGATCGAACATTTGAGCCTGAATGTATGGAAAATTGGGGCTGGGGTGGCCAATTAGAACTATGGTCAACTGAAGAAAAAGAGTTGTTAAAGAAAGGATGGCGATTGTTGACTTTAAAAACATACTTGCCAGCTATACGAGCATGGATAGCTTGGTGCAAAGTAAACAATTTTAAGTCAAATTGTCCGACAGGTCCGACTGTAGCTAGATATTTGGCTCATTTATTTTTAAAAGCAAATTATTCGCCAAGTACAATTCTTGTCCACAAGTCAGCAATTTTGACATATTGTGGCCCAAATGTTAATCATCTTTCTTCTCATTTTCTGGTAAGACAGATTTTGAAAGCAGTAGCATTAGCTAAACCCGCTACAAAGAAACTTCATATTTGGGATCCAAGGACAGTAGTAGACTGGTTGAGTTCAACCCAGCACAATGAGACTCTTTTTGAAGCATCAAGGAGGGTAGCGATTATACTATTACTTGCATCTGGACGAAGAGTTCATGATTTAACATTACTGAGAGTTTCCACTGGTGGTTTTATTGATAATGGAAGCGAAATCATATTGCATCCAGCATTTGGTTCGAAGACTGACTCAGCCACACATAGACAGTCGAGTTGGCAATTAATCGAACATCCAAACAAGAATATATGTCCGTATTTTGGTTACGACGTTTAGTAAGTTTATCTGAAGACAGAAGAGCACAAATTAATAATCTTAAAGAGCTATTTATAAGTGTTAAAGGACCAGTTAAACCAGCATCACTGTCTATTCTACGCGAGGTTGGAATAAGTGATACACCTGGTAGTGTACGAGCGGCAGTTGCTTCATTAAGTTGGTTACAGAACCATCCTGTTGATGAGATCCTTTCAAGAGGAAATTGGAAAGTGGAAAATACTTTCAGACGACACTACTGCAAAAGTATAAATTTGAATTATTCCTCGAAGGAAAACAATCTTTTTGATAATTTTAAATCAAAGTAGATTAATGAATTTTGTATAAATTTGAATTATTCCTCGAAGGAAAACAATCTTTTTGATAATTTTTTATAATTTTTTTTTATTAAGTTTTTGTTTGATCAATTTATTTTTGTTTTATAAACATAACTTATAGTTTGTCAACTCATTTGAAATATCGCGGAGATATCATCGAAAATGAATTAAAACTATAAATACTATACTATATTGAAATATAATTTCTTTTGTTTTTATGAATGTCAGAAAGGTTTTTGCCTAAATTTTTTCATCATCATAGCGTTGTGTTCAAACACCAGCAGATAACAACCACGTCTTCAACAGCGACGCTGTGTTTTCACCAGGCAGATAATATGACGGTTTTACATTGAAATAAAACCGATATTATTTGCCGACGGAAAACACAGCGTCGCAGTAAGTTCCTTACTGGTGAAGACGCTATGAAGAAATTAACACCAGTTTGGCGCTTGCAGTGTTTGGCAGCTACAGAGACGCCCTCTGGGCTTAAGTCAATGTACTGAATGAGTGAGATAGATAGAACGAGAACGATTTTAGGGCAAATACACAATAGCTTCTTCAACAGCGACGCTGTGTTTTCCGTCGGCAAATAATATCGGTTTTATTTCAATGTAAAACCGTCATATTATTTATTAATACATAGGTAATAGCTTTGTACTACATGAGCAAGTCCATGCGATCCAGTCGTGCATTTTATTTTTAATGTGTTCCCCGTTTATAACTCTTTCTATTTAGGATTTCGCACATAAATCCTTAGCTATTTGTTAGTCTAATGTTAGAAAGAGTAAACAAAAAATTACTATAATAATTTTTTAAAAATTTAAATTTACCAAAAGACACGAGAGAACTCTCTCAGTTTCCCGTAGCTCCTAATAAGGTACCTATATATGTATATTAATCAACATTAGAAGCTTGCCTCTTTATTAAGTTGATTGATGAAGTTCTGTAAAAATGCTGTCAAAAAATATCGTTTTGATAATGAAAAAATGTGCGCGCGCACTTTTTAACATTATCAAAACGATATTTTTTTTACAGAATTTTGAAATAAAGTATTTTGACCAACAAGAATTTTGCTATACGGAATTTTGACTTACAGTATTTTGCTCGTACAGCAGTTTGCACATAGAGAATTTTGACATACAGTATTTTGGCATACAGTATTTTGAATACAGTATTTTGCCACATACTACAAATGGAGATTTTTTTATTTATTAATTTCATAACAAAAAATAGTTTAAGCTTTTGTTATAAAATATGGAAAGTATTAAAAAAATGAATTTATCAATAAACAAACGCAAAATAAGTTAATCTACAAACAACGAAAACAATGCATATTTATTTAGTTCTGAACATCGCAAACATACCTTGACACTGATAGCCTTGTTTACCAATACCCCTGGAAAGGCAAAAAATTTCCAATTCTAATATATTTTTATTCAATCACCAAAAATTATATTTGAAACAAAGCAAAATTAGTTTGTTTGGAAGATGGTAATAAAAAACAATAAAGCCAATAGAAATGCTACATTAACGAAAATCCGTGAAATTTGTTTCAAAATAAACAATGGATGTAAAAAAAAGAAGGTCCTTATGCTGCGTTTGTGTTTATGTATATTATATATATATATATTTTGTTAAAATCCTTACCAAATAAATTCTCGACAGTGAGAGCAAAATGTCGGCTGTCTCAAGAATGTGGCCATAAACTTATGACCATTAACCTGAAAAGAACAAAATTAATCCTTCAAAAAAATTAAATTATAACCGGAAAACGAACCTGATGGACACGCCTTCGCATCGCTCCTCTTCGCCTATTGAATCCGGCTCGTTCCTTGAACTCATTTTTTGTTGAAACCACAAGTTGTTCAACATCGGCAAGTACTTTATTTTGATCTGAACAGATAAAAAAACATAAATGATTTTCGTTACAATACAATTTTAATTTACTTATTTAGGTTTTTCAGTGCGAGATCATTCTTGTTTCTTAACTGATATTTTTGACAGGTGCGTGTCAGGAAACGATTTGTAACTGTTTGGTTTTGTAGGATATACAGTTATAAAAACGAAAAAAGCAGTGGGTACAAAAAAAAAAAGAAATCGAGAAATATTTTAAAAACTTCAATTTATTTAAAGTTTTAATTCCTTATGGACCAAAGGAACGGTGACCATTTTCTCAGATGGCAAAAAAGAGGACAATCTTTTATTAAAAAAAATATATCTTTTAAAGTATTTTGTTATACTTAAAATTACATACTTTGAAATCAGTTTCAATTAGCTCAACATTATTATATATGTATTGGTATATTGAAAAAAAAAGTCGAAAACAAATCATTTTTTTTGTTTAGTTTTTTTTTTTGCAAACATTTTTTTTTAAACTAAATACACAATACAAAAACGATCTTGTCAAAAGTTTTGAACCAATTTAGTTGAGCCAGTAATGATATAATATGGAAATAACTAAAAAAAATTAAAATTTTAACGAAAATCGTGTTCATCTTATTTCCGTTATTCGTATTTTATGAGAAAAACTAAAAACGCAGTATTGTTACAATCACCTATAACATAACACATACCAAGTTTAATCAAAATCGTTAGACTCGTTTTCGAGAAAAATCCAATAACTCGAAACCGTTATATTTGAGGTATTCGTTCTAATCGAGATATTCAAAAACAAACAAAAAAACAACCTAGGAAATTACAAAAAAGTAATCTGTACCAAATTTCATGCAAATTCGTCAACCCGTTTAGGCTGTGACTCTCTGTACAGATGGAACTAAAATCTGTAAAATCTGAACTACGTAACGGAATTCAATGAATGGCACACATGTTTGGACTGGGCTTACACACAAATCGACAAAATTTGGTTCGAAAAAAAATCATTGAGAGAAAAGTTATTTACATTTTTCGGATTTGCAGGGTTTATTGACTTATGTATATTAAAAAATTTGTTTAATTTGTAAAATCTGAACTATGAACGGAATTCATTGAAATTTGGCAAACATGTTTGAACTAGCCTTACACACACCTCAACAAAATTTGGTTCGAAAAAAAATCTTTTAGAGAAAAGTTATTGACATTTTTCGGATTTGCAGGGTTTATTGACATATGTATATCAAAAAAAATAAGTTTTTTATTTGTTTTTGTTTTGTTCTTAATCTAAATAATCAATTACATACATAATAACACAAGCATATATCAAATATAAGATAAAAATAAATAAATAAATGAGTACACATAATTAATTATATTAATATTTTTTTAATTAATTTAAGAGCTTCTTCACTGAAAGGAAGATGTTTTTTCTTTGGTTTAGGTCTTAATTGGGTTATAAATGGATCGGATGATATCACTGAAAGTGATCCTGAAAGTGATTCAACTGGCAAGCATGCAATTTCTATTATTTCTGCTCCGAGTATTAAGATTTTGTGAACAGTTGCGGGCATGTGATACCAAGGGTATAACGATAACGCGAGCTTAGCTGTCTCTTCACTATAAATCTGGAATTTTTGAGTATCGATTGAAAAATTACTGCAATTAACTTCCAATATGACGAAGAGTCTGGTTATCAATCTAATGTCTACTTTGGTGATATCTGCTGCCACATTTGGATTTCCGAAAAATCTTCGTGAAGTATTGCCATCATTCTTTGTTCCAGTTAATTCAGTAAAAGCGTCGTGAAAAACTGCTTAAGCTTCGAGGTATCTAAGGTTGAACACATGCATGTCGTAGCGAAAATACAAGCAAAACTTCACTTCATATAGGTCAGGTGGACGGCATTGTTTTCGAGCGTCTTCCAAATTAAATGGAATAACAGCGGAATGTTGGCAATATTCGATGTTCACGAGTCTAGAAAAATATTCCTTTCAGATCCTAAGCACTGACTCTGTGTCTATTACCATATTCCCACTTTCATCTCGACAGGCTTCCGTTCTGGCATTGTAGCCTTGGGTACATCTTCTTACCCTTTGGTAGAATTTTCCAACATCCACTCTGTCGGTACAATCCTCAATAGATTCAACCGCCCGCTCCTCGTACTCTCTCTTTTTATTCCTGAAAAGTTGGCGTTCCTCTTTTCTTTTTTGCCCGTGGAGCTCTCGGGCTGCTCTTTAAGCGGCTCTGGTTCTTGCTTGCAGCATTGCGAAGCCTCGTTCTTAGCGGCATGCACCAGCCGGAATTCTTCGTCGACCCAGGAGTTTCGTTGTAGTCGCCTAGTGAAACCCAGCACATTAGTGACGGCACTACTACTGGCTTGTTGACAGTGTCTCCACTGATCGTTTGTGCTTGCTGGCTGGCCAAGAGAAACGCGTTCAGCAAAAGTTTTGGCGGTTTCTTGCGATTTGAGTTTCGCGACATCAAACTTCTTCACTCTGCTCGGCGTTGCGGCATTATAGATATCCGCATCCGTACTCTAGACACTACCAAGTAGTGGTCTGAGCCAACGTTTGCTCCTCGGAACGGTCGGACTGGAGTCAATCGCGATGTGATCAATTTTGCTGACAGTTTTTTGATCACATGACCGCCAAGTCCCCGTGTTTATATTGAGGTGTGGGAATTGGGTGGTCGCAATGGTGACATTTCACCCTTACCTTACCGCATTAAAGAGCAAGACTTCTTGCCCAATTTTTTCTCTGATCACAAAACTGCACCCAAACAACCGCTAACCCTGCTTCTTGAAGCACTTCCCATGATAGATGTCACATGATTTTATCCGCATGCCCTCTCCATCCCATCGCACCTCCTGGACAGCTGTTACGTCAGCCTTTAGCCCATCCAGGTTCTCAACTAATTGTTCGGCTGCACGTGGCCTGTATAAGGACAGTAAATTCCACGTACAGATACGAAATTCATTGTCCTTGTTTCGTTTGCTGGGTTCGTCAACATTAAGATCATCCGTATCCGAGGCATGTTGTCGTTTAGGAACAATTTTTTTTTTCGTTAGAGAAGACCAGATTCTTAGTTAACTCCAAGAGTGGAAACCGGTTAAAACCCTACTTATCGGCCTGCGCTCCGAATATGTCTTAGTAGTTCATTCTTACTGGAACTGTAGACGCCACCGTTGATTCCATCTGGGGAATTCCTTTGATGTCGCCTTGATGAAAGGAGGAATGCCTATGTGAGAACACTCCTCCCCCTTTTCTCGGTTGTTGCCCCCCAACAGCCTTCCACAAGATCAAGTCCTTATCTCCAGCGATGTTCAAGGTTGGGGGGTGAGAGTAGGAGTTGGTAGGCAGAGGCCGATTTTAAGAAAAACCTGTGGACAATTTGTGTCCTTTTAGTTGCGCGTAACTACCCTTTGTGAACATCCGCTGCATTTTCAGCAGTATCTAATATATGGTCATTCCATAGAAGGTAGTTGGTTATAGTTATACCAAGAATCGAAAGTTTTTCAGTCTCATCAATCGATTTATCATTCATGGATAATGGTAGGGGAGGAATATTTCGCTTTAACGAAAGTAAACAGCTTTGGATCTTGGCAGCATTGAGCTCCACACGATTATTGACACCCCGTGTAACAATGTTGCTTAACCCTTAACTATAGTGGTAGGTCCAGGGGACCCACGATTACTCCTTAAAAGTTAATAAAAACTGCTGCGACCGCCGTTGCTGACTGCGCTTTTAAATACCTTCCTGCGATAGCCCGAAGTGTTTGTAGAAGGAAGTACTCGTTTCGCTCGTCTATCCTACGGTGAGTACGGCGGCTACCTGTGTCATATGCACCCACCAATTGTTCCAAGAAAATCTGCAAGTCCTGCATTTTAATTATGTGACCTTAGGCAAAGTCAAAGTGTTATAGTTTTTCAGTTTTTTTTTTCAATAAAGGGCAATGTTTTATGTTGATGAAACATGTTTTTTAAGTTTTTGTGTTTTTTTTGTTTTTTTTATACTGCTTATTTTTAAAATTACATTTTTTTATACTAAGATTATTGCAACTGAATTTTAAAGTGCAAATTTAATAAAAAAAATTAATGTCGCTAATTTTGTTTGTTTTTTTTTGTGTTAATTTTGTATGTTTTTATCAATTAAAAATACTTGGGTCCACTGGACCCACCACTATAGATACGTCACTCAATTTCACCACTATAGTTAAGGGTTAAGTCGCAATTTAGTGAGTTAATCATACTCTCTGGTTGCAATTCAATGCTCGAAGAAGATGGTTGTGAGTCAGTAGACAAGTATGAAAAGCTGAGGGTACT
Source organism: Meliscaeva auricollis (assembly GCA_948107695.1). Lineage (NCBI taxonomy): Eukaryota > Metazoa > Arthropoda > Insecta > Diptera > Syrphidae > Meliscaeva > Meliscaeva auricollis. Next base: position 51,567,291 of record OX403616.1, on the reverse strand, counting down.
GTCGTCAGCAAAACAATTGAGTGGATTAGCAGTTCCAAACAAGAGATCATTTATGAAAATAAGAAACAAAAGAAAGAAGAGAAGTAAGGGTGATTGGTCGGTAATTAGACGGTGAGAAAGATTCGGCTCTTTTTTGGAACTAGTTGAACAAATGCTTTTTTCCATCCACTGGGAAACCGACCAGAAGGGGAGGATATATAAAACACATTACGAAGTGGTTTTGCCAACGTAGAAAAACATTTTTCAACACCATCTTGGCCTGTGGATTTATGTATGTATGTCGAGATCTTTAGGCGCCTGCAGATTTATGTATGTCGAGATCTTTGACTACTGTAGTGACTGTACGAGTGCGAAAGTGTATATGTCCCATGGAAAATCCAACGTTCTCAAGTACAGGTATACTTATGTTGATGCTTGGTATGGTGTAATTTGCGGCAAATTGTTTAACAAACAAATTGGCTTTGTCAATAGAGTAACAACAGGATTATCATCGTAGATGAGTGTGGGAACCGAAGATGATGATGAATTTTTAATATTCTTAAAGAACGACCAAAAGTTTTTACCGCCTTTGAGACATTGCAGAGTGTTGGGAGTTTTGGCTGCAACATCTGGTATTCTTGTTGGCTCACGTACAAGCTGAGTCAAGTGGTTCAATTCAGAAAAGATCTCAGCGTACATACCTTTTGATGTTGTGTGGCTAGAATGTCGAAGCCAGTTGGAATTATGGACATTGAAATCGCCCGTAATTACGATTTCAGTGTGAGCGTTACCTATTTGACACAATTTCTTGTATACAATCTGACAGCGCATCAAACTGGTGCAAGGTTGAATTGCTGTCAAGATTGGTACTTCGATATAAAAAACAGTAGTGGATGACTTTCTTATGAACTTTTAATTTGTTCGGGAACAATGACTGTATTGAGGAAGAGTCTGAAAACCAACATCTTTCCTAATATAGATAGCGATACCATAGTGAGGAATAAATAGTCACTTAACTATAACCAGGAAGATAAAACTCTGGCGGATCAGTGTTTTCTCCTACATGGGTTTCATATAGTGCCAAAATAGCTGGCTTAATTTTTTCGAGAGAGAGGAAAACAAAAATCTGAGATTATAGAGTATAGACATAATAGTATTTTTTAAAGAGCAAAAACAATTCAAATAAATTATAATGGACTAATTTTTATGGAGTGTGGACGTTTCGCGACCAAGAATAATTTTATTAGTTATTGATGTAGTTTAGTCCTCCAAATATTGTGCAAAAGTTTCACCACGGTAACATACGTCAAAAACGAATAAAATGCATTTTCGTTTCTTAACATTTTATGTACTTTTCCTCAATATTTCGTCTTATCCAATCAAGAATGGAAAAGGAAAAATGAAACAAATAATCTTGATCATTTCAGTCATTTATCAAATGTTAGAAAATACTATTTATCTTGTATCTTTTAGAACAAGAGCCCGCTGCAGATATTGAACATGGGTCATATCATCAAGTGATGGGTATTTTTGGATAAGTCTTTTGATTATATGTAGGGATGTGGAGTTCTTGCAGACCCTAGTAACGGTATTTAAGAGTTATGGCGCAATAACCATGCATTTTGTTAAATAATGATGACCCAATAAAAATTGGGGGCAGTAAGGTAGATCTTAATTGTATGTAGCCAAAAAGTTTGTATCAAGACAGTTTCATCGTTTCCATATGAGTGAATGGCGCTTGCCCCCACACATTTTTTTTATTATTGTTCTAAAAAATATTCTTGAATGAGTTTATCCCTTGTCTAAATGTAAAGTACAGTTACATAGTTACTTTATCAGGTGACACAAAATGTGTTTCGTTGGCACGTTTGTCAAACTGTGTTCGTTAACACATTTTCCTTTAAAACTGTTAACAACAGAACTTAACGGTTATCTTCCATACTTTTTATCTAAATTGCAAGATTTGGATTATTTTGTTCTTAGTCGTTCCATGTCATTCAAAGCGGTTGTGATTAGTTAAAAAGAAAAAAAAATGTGCTCGACTATTCGAATTATATCAATTGTACAGTTTTTAATGTAAATATACAAATATAATGTGATTTCTACATTGTTTTAAGGTTTCGAATTCGAAATGGTAAAATTGCCCTGAAAATTTAAAAGATAAAAATGTAAATTCTACATCGTTTGAAAGATTTTGATGTTGAAAATGTAAAATTGATATGAAAATGCAAATCAATGTAGTTTTAACATTTTGAATGTGAAAATGATATGAATAGTATAAAAGCCTTTATATAAAGGAAAATTATAATAATAAACATTTTTTTTTATTTTTAAGTGAAGCGATTGAAAATTTCAATTTAAAAGTTCAAGTGAAAGGTTTTTTAAGCTGTTTTCGCCAGATTATCAATGACAATGTCTGACTTTAGTAACATAATAAATATTTACTATAAAAAGACAGAAAATGTCAGTGCATTTACTGGTTTCATATTATGTACATACATACGAGTCCTAAGGTACATGTATATTATGCTCGAAATATTTGACGAAATAACTCTTTAGAAAGAAACCAAAATTGAAACAAATATTTTGTAACGCGCGATGGTTCAATGATTATGTACGTTGCTGGTAAGTCATTTCTTAAATTAAAAAAAATAAAATTGTTTGTTTCAGAAATAAGAGGAGAGAGTTTCAGACGACACTTTTTTAGAGCGATTCTGACTCTTTTAGCCATTAATTCGTTATAACGGTAAATAAAAAAAATAAAAAATGGCGTACCGAGCATTTATTGGTACAAAGCGATTGCCGTACTTTTTTCTAAAAACGGTTCAGTTTTACGGCTGTGGCAGAATTCCAAAGTTTGAGACGTTAATTTTTTAGAGCGATTCTGACTCTTTTGGCCGTTACTTCGTTATAACGGTAAATAAAAAAAAAATAAAAAATGGCTGTGGCAGAATGCCAAAGACTAGCAGTTAAATTGACTGCAAAGTTCAGGGTCATGAAAAATACTGTATTGAAAATACAGTATTTTGCCTTACAGAATTTTGCAAGTCAGTATTTTGTTCATACAGTATTTTGACATACAGAATTTTGTATTTACAGTATAATGTCATACAGAATTATGGTCTTACAGTATTTTGACCAAACAGAATATTATTATACAGAATTTTGAAAGCAATATTATGACCCGCTCCCTTTCGGTTTACTATACATATATCAAGTTATGCATTCGTACAGAAAAAAAAAGTTGGGGTAACAATTAAATATGACGATAGAGAATGAGCAAAAAGTGAAAAAGTGTTAATGTTTTCGAACTGAAATCGGGATCGAATGCAAATCGATAATTATTTAAACAAAATTATTTCAGTAGTTCAAGTCAATGTTAATGACCCGTACTACAAAATCCATGGAGGAAAAATAATTTTATGCGGAAGTGAAGTGAAAAGTGAGAAAGGAAAAAGCAAAAAAACTAAAAAATAAATACAAAGAAGAAAAATTAAAAAAATAATTTCAAAGAAAAAAAAAAGTGAAGTCTCACCCTTCAAAGAAAAAAAGAAAAAATAAATAAAAAAAAAAAAATAGATAAAAAGAACAGAAAGGAAAAAGAAAAATTAATAAATAAAACTAAAAAAACGAAAAGCAAGAATAAAAATTAATGAATAAAATTAAAGAACATAAAGAAATAAATAATAAATTTTTACTAAAAATTAAATTGAAAAAAAAAAAACAAAATAAAATAAAACAAACCAAAAGTAACGACAAAAGCAAAAAACAAAAAATATTTTTTTTTTAAGTGGAAAAAATAGTGCAGCTACAATCAAAAAAAGTTATACCTACAAAATACAAATCTGAAAAACAAGAAGGTGAACAAATTAAATTTATGGTTCCAAAAACAAAAGAACCCAACGTGAATGAAGAGTGGCCTGACCAAAAGCCGCCACATGTGCCATAATAAATGAAGAAATTAAAGAAAACTATAAAAACATTTAAAGCTCAACAAAAACAAGATTCTATATCGATTTGATATCAACCTCATATTCTTGAACCCGAAGAGGACATAGATTTAGAAGTAATGGATCCACTAGTAGGACCACAAGAGAATCCAGCAGCGCAAGTAGCCGCCGCCGTAGAAAGTAATATTATGCAAGGGAATGTTTTAGGTTTAAACAATAATGATATAAATAAAAATAATTTAATTCTGCCAAGAGTCTTAGCATTCAATCTTTTAAAATAAATAGAAAGACTCTATCTACATTTGATGGTAGGACCCATTTTTTATAAATAATGTAGATGATATAATACCTACATTACCCACTTATAAAGAGAAAGGACACAAAATGTGTGTGAACATACTCGAATCTAAATTTATAGGCCGTGTATGACAGGCAATAGAAATTCATACACACTTAACAAAGTGGACTGACATCAAAGCGATGTTAATTTAAAATTTCGGTGGTTTTAAAAACAGCTTCCAAGTACGAAGATTTGAGAAGTTCTCAATTTCGAGGAGATGTACTTAAATTTTATAATTATATACAAAAAACACTTTCTCTTCTCAATCAAAAATGCTTACAAGAAGGTAATCGATTAGATATACTTATAAATAATGACAGAATTAAAAATTGTCAAAGAAAAATTACCCGTTCACTATATTATATTCTCTAAAACCCACTAGCATGGAATCAGCTCTCGCTGAACTTTCGCAAGCAGGTTTTGTAACTCGCACTCTCGATTTGAATATGATAAAAACAAACGATAAAAATGAAAAAATGAAAGAACTAACCAAAACTCATTTAAAAGCAACTGGCAACCAAAGCCATAAAGTGCTCAAAATAACTTCTCAAACCAAAGGTCATACAACCAAATTGACCAAAGGCCAAATGATAATAAACAGCAATACAAACAATATCCTCAGCAATTCGAACCAATGGATATAGACCCCAGTTCATCACAAGTTAAACGCAACAATCCTCTTAAAAATAATTATATTAAACAAGAATCAGAACTGATGACTTATATTTTCGATATGTAGCCTCGGATACACTAAACAGGGTTTACCCTATATAAAATTAACGAAACAAAACGTTTCTATTAGATCATTAATTGATAATGGTGCTACTAATAGCATAATACATGAGGAAGATACTCCACCTCGATACTTAAAAAAAAAAAAAGATTTACCCCGTTAACAATAGAAACAACGGGTAGTCCCATAATTATCTATAAAGATGCAATTTTTCCCAAAGACAAATTTCAAACGACTTTACATTATCTAATGAATACAATGGTTTACTAGGCAATAATATATTGATCCCCAATAACGCAACCATATTTTACAAAAAAAAAGTTAATAAAACTTAACAATCAATCCTTCCCAGTTTTTCTTGACAAAACAGAAGAACAGAAGAATACGAAGATTCTATTAACTATATGGATAATATTGAAGAAGACTTTTAATATGCCAGACTTCACGAATGAGTTACGCACAGATCATTTAAATAATGAAGAAAAATCTGAATTACTAAAAATTGTCAACCAAATGAATCAAGCTTTTTATAATAAAGGCGATGATCTGACATTCACAAATTATGTCAAACATAAAATACCCACTTATATATACCAGAATATACATATATTGATACCCCGAAATTCATAAATAAAAAAGCTGATCGCCAAATAAAAGAAATGTTGGAACAAAAATAATTGAACCTTCCACATCACCGTACAATGCTCCTAATGGTGGTCCCTAAAAAAGAAGACCACATTGGAAACAAAGTATGAAGAATAGTTATAGGGGAGCGGGTCACAATACTGCTTTTCAAAATTCTGTATGATAAAATTCTGTTTGGTCAAAATACTGTAAATACAAAATACTGTATGAGCAAAATTGTGATTTTGTAAAATTCTGTACCGCAAAATACTGTATTACAGTATTTTTCAAGAAATTCCCTTTGATAAAAAACACATTATACAAGTTTTGAATATAATTGTGTTGTTTTTATTGACAATTAAGGTGTAATTTTATACAAATATAATTATTAAAGTAAGAAACTAAATAAATTCTAGGAACAATAAATCAAACTTTTCTTATAGATACAAAATACAAAATTTTTGAATATCTCATCTCGAATAACTCCAAAATATTTTATTGGAGGTACTCGTTCTAACGATTGCCTCCAAGAAAATATTTTGGAGTAAAAAAAATAATTCAAGAACGAAATCTTTAATTTCAGGTATAATTCAGCAGCCGAAACGAATACATCAAATCAAGCCACTATGGGTAATTAGTAAACACAATAAAAAATATACTCTAAAAGAAGGAAACCAATTTAGAAAACAAACCAATCGCATACTCCATAAAGATCAGTTTCGTAAAGAAAAAAAATTCAAGAACGAAATCTTTGATTTCAGGTATAATTCAGCAGCCGAAACGAATACATCAAATCAAGCAACTATGGGAACAACAAATAATGGAGACTCTCATTAAAATACTAATTTTCATTGCTTACATTAGTGTTACTAATACACAGGAAATACAGATAACGTACTCAAACCATGATAACGGTCCTATAATACTTAGATTAGGAGAACAAAAGATTATAGAAAATTACATTAAGATTTTACCATTTCAATGATCAAATTAAAACCTTAACAGAAACCTTTAATTTTAAAGCCAACAAAATATCTGAAACCATTTACAATTTCAACAAAGCCTTCAAAGATCTAGAAAGACAATTTCATAAGAGAACAAAAGATTATAGAAAATTACATTAAGTATTTACCATTTCAATAATCAAATTAAAACCTTAACAGAAACCTTTAATTTTAAAGCCAAACAAATATCTGAAACCATTTACAATTTCAACAAAGCCTTCAAAGATCTAGAAAGACAATTTCATAAGTTTAAACTTGAAATAGAGATAAAAGAAATATTAGATACATTTTAAATGTCATAGAAATAAAAAAAATATATTAACTTCGAAATTAGGAATCTTGAGTCCAGAAAAAAGAAATTACTGATAACAACATTAGAAACCATTGAAAACATAAAACTCAATATAGCTCTTTATAATAAAAAGATAAATTTTGTAATAGAAACTCCAAACTATTCAAATTAGGTCTACGAAAAAATATACGTTCAACTAATACCTAATGTTGATATACGTTTTCAAATCAAAATAAATCAAAACACGTATTTGTCTAAAGGAAAAGAAATTTATAGTAAAACAAGTGTTAACAAATATTTCAAATCAATAAATGATAATTGTATAAAAAATATGTTTGAAAACAAAATGAATTGTAATTTAACTGAAAAAGTTTGAAAAATTTATTCACAATAATCAAGAAATAAAATTAGAGGAAATTACATAATATATTTAGAAAATTGTTACGTACAAATAAAAAATAATACCTTTAAAACAAAAGAACATAAAAATGAAATAATGTTACCAAATACTATATAAAATATTAACTACACCAAAATAAATGATTTAACTTTTGAAAAAATTAATTTCCAAATCTTAGAAAACTAAAAAAGATTAACGAACTAAAAATAGTTCACAAAGAAACAAAAACAATTTTATGTCTTGTAATAGCAATCATAATTTTATTAATCATGATTTACATTATTTTGAAATGTAAAAAGAATAAAACAAAGTGTCGCTTTACGACCCATAGAAAAATCTATGGGGGGAGGAGTTATATCAGCATCCACTTGTGGGTAATTACGAAAAAACGACTTCAAGTTCAATTGTAAATGATTCATTCAAGCAAAAAAGATACAAAAAAGTATCCAAAGATGATTCAACGATCATAGAGACATATATTGCATGTCAGCACCTTCTTGCCTTCAGCAACTTGTGCAAGAGTATCGAATGGATATCAACACAAATATTTCACAATAAATCATTGCATCATCCGCAGCCAAACAAAGGCTTGCTGCGTAAACATTAATTAAATATAAAAGGGATCTTAAGATATCATTCTAGTTTAGTTTTAGTTTTATGTCTTCAGTCTTTGGTCTTCCATAATTATAGCCGATGATTTCCCCGATCCACGGTAAGGGATCTGGCGGTCTTTTATTCTTGATTGATTGATTGTTCTCAGAACAGGAAGAAAGATTTTTTTTAATCTTTCGCGATTAAAATTTATATCTACATGACTTTTGAATTTGGGTCCATTTGGTTTAAATGCTTAGGATAAAAACAAAAAATGTCTTCCTGAAAAATTTTTATTTTGTCGCTTACATAAAATGGCGGGAAGGGCTCGATATGCCAGATAGGTGCATTCGAAAACTTATACTTTGTGTATATTGAGGGCAGTTTGATACAAAAAAATCGTATTGAAACAAACTTTATGGCAACATACAAGGAAGATCTATCTTACTTCCATGAATTTTTGTTGGTATCATATTTACCCGTAAAACTGCATTGTTATTTCCCTATAATTTTTTTTACCAATTAAATGCAATAAAACATGCATATCAAAAATGAATCTGAAGTAGCAGATCTTTCATTTGATACCAATTTCATTAATTGCCGTTGAACGTCCAAAATGATCATTCTCAAAAAAAATTAAACTTTAAAAATAGCTTTATAAAAAGCTTTTTTAGAGTGGTGATTTCCAGATTCATATGTTACTTTTTTGTATGGAAATTGTGTGCTACAATGGTCACTTTTTGCAAAAATGCTTTACCATTGTTTTTACGAGCACCGGTGGTTTTGCGAAACACAAACATTTATTCAATAACAAAAACTCTTGAATGCAATAATTATCTACTAAAAACTATGTACCTATGTATGTACATATATTCAATGGCCTAACGGGATATTTGCGAAACATTTATTTTAAATTTCTGCCTGTTAAATATTTTAATAGTAATTGTACTGAACTAAAATCTGTTAAGCGGTTTTTAATGCGTAGTCATTTTTTCTCAGACTAAAATGTTGACAAAAAATTGTGCAATCATTGCTTTGAAAGATTAACCTTGAAATTTGTATTCATAAAATGATCTTCAAACGGGTAACAAGTTAAATGTAGGTTATATCATACATTGATGATGTCAGCACCCTTTTTTTTACTTAGAAAGCACTCAAATGTATTGTATATACCGAAGTAATGGTGCAGGTAGTTTTTGCCCACTTAGAAGGTTGATTTAAGTATAACTTTTTACTTTTCCTCGAAACCAAAACCCAAGAAATGACATTGTGAAATTTATGAATTGATTCAGAGAATAAATTCCTTACCAGAATGTTTTTTCAATTCTACGACTATATGAATTTTTCCTTGAGGTTCAAGATTAATCTGAAATGAATGAGAAAGAGAAAAATCAGTTAATTACAATTTTATAAAAATCATTATCAATTTTGTAAATCTTGCGTTTATAGAAATTATTTTGGGGTTTTCAATAAAAAAAACACTTTCAATATTTCGGCATTATAAAAAAAATTGTGAACATTAACTTTGATTTGTTTCACAACACAAATTGTAGATTTTCATAAATTTTCATAATTAGTCAATTAAGTTAAGCAGATAAAACATGAATTTTCGTTTCTTAAACTTGCGACAAGCGGTTCTAAAACTGAGCAAGAAAGTCTTAGAAGATCAGGATGTGGACTTAATTGAACAAAAATTTGAGTATGATGTATCAAAAAACGAAGAAGACTTGCATCAAAATAACAGGATGGACAAGTTATTTGCGGCTGTTGAGCGATCAATCCAGATTTCATCTATAATGCTAAAAAAATAAAATACATCCGAAGAAAAACTGTCAGGCATTTCTGAAAGTCTAAAAGGAAGGGTAACTAAACTTCTTCAACAAGTTGATATCTTATAAAACAAGATGAGTCATAAAATGCAGAGCATCGAAGACAAATTTAATTCCAATTTAGAAAGATTACAGGGTCATTTTAGTGAATTTCTATTATCATCACATCAACAAAGATCAAGCCACCTATTTTTGATGGAGCAACCTCCTTTAAATGTTAACGACTTCAATTTTAAACTGCAATGTCAATGAATAATTGGAATGAACGCGATGGTGCACCAGAATTAATTGTGGGTCTGCAAGGTAATGTCCTGAAGACTATTCCAAGAGGTGAGGTTAACAATTATCAAATAATAATGAGTTTACTTCATAGAAAATATGAAAGCAACAAGAATAGAATTGAAGAACCGACAACAGAGAGCTGGCGAAGTCCTTCAAGAATACGCTGCAGACATGGAACGCTTAGCACATTCGGCATATTTTGATTCATCGTGTATTGAAAAATGCAGGATAGAAGCCTTCATCGATGGCATTCGTGATCAAGATACCAAACGTGCCACAATTACAATGCCGAGGCCAACATTCACTGAGACTGTGTCCATAGCAATGAAACATCGAACTGCGTCTAGCATGTGTTGATTCAAGTCAAAAATCCACAAACTGGAAGTTGAAAGTGACGTTATGACTGAAGTTGTTTCATGGGAACCGTAAAGTTTTTTCATTAATTTTATGACATTGCTCTTTGTTTTAAATGATTTTATTGGTTTCTTTTTAATGAAAAAAATCTCAAATTTCCTACTTCAAGAAAAGACTCATTAAAAAATATTTTCCATATGCAAATTTTCATCTGAATTAAAATTTATTTTAAGAAAATGGTACACCTAGGAAGAGATATTCAGTGAAAAACATTAATTTGTTAAAATAATTTTTGAAATATTAATATAAAAATAGAAGTGCTATTGTAATGAATTCTAGTAGATACTTACCTATATGTATAATCTTTTCAGAAAATGCGCCATTATTTATTTCAGCAAAAACTAAATGTGAACTACAAATTATAGAAAAAATAAAAAAATATGACAAACAAATCGCACGGTTTAATGCGCACCCATACAAATGCGAACTATTCGTTGATGACGAAGAAAGAAAACAATACGTTGTTAGAATATTTATAAATCATTGGTTTGAGAGAGCCTTCATTTTGTGAGTTTCGATATTTTCTAGTTTTAATTTTCCAAATCATAAAGAGTCAAAGAAAAAATCGTTTGATTTCTATTCAATTATATGTTATGATGTCAACTATTTAGTAAGATGTATGTATGTTGTTTTGTTGTTGGGCTTCAGGTCTTAAATGAAACAATTTAATTTTTGCTCACGACGTTTCGTCCATGTCTATGGACATCTTCGGGTGAATCAAAATAGTATCTATATTTTTATTATCTTCGGGTGAATCAAAATAGTATCTATATTTTTATTGATAAGTATTGATAAGTGTTAAAGAACAGGATTGTACTTAAAACAAAACTGAACTTTACACTTAAGTTAAACTCACAAGTAACATATTTATTTAAAAAAGTTTATCAACATGCTGCAGATTTCCTCCTCTTCTCCAACAAGTATTTGTATTGTGGGCTAACGTTTTCTTGTCGCTTCTTCTATTCATTGTGTTGTGTGTTGGGGATGTGCAGAGTTTCAATGACAAATTTTTGTGCTTTGGTTCTCTTCTCTTTGCAATATTTTTACATCTTCGAAGTTTGGAGTCTGGCCGTGTAAGAGACAATGAGCAGCCAGTGCCATTTATCTTTCTCATTTTTAGTTTTTGTTTCGTTGTTCTTATTTATACATTTGCTCGCATTGTTCGTCGTGATTTCCTTTACAATCTATTTTGTAAATTAGATCGTTTTTAAATTGTCCGTTTTTGTTTTGAGTTTTGTGTAGAGTTGTGCGGCCGTGTTCGTAGACTTCATAGCCATTTTGTAATTGTCTGTATCATAGAGTTTAGCGTGCTTAAATCTTACCACTATTTGTTTAATGTAAGTAAACGATTTGTACTTAACGTTTGGTTGTTGTTGTGGATGTTTAAGTTGTTGTTGTTGTTGTTGATGAGGTTGTTGTTGATATCGTTGTTTCTGTTGCTGTTGTTGCTGTTACTGTTGCTGTTGTTGCTTTGGTGTTTTTGCTGTAGTTGTTATTGCTGCTGCTGTGTTGGTGTTGGTGTTGCTTATGAATTTTACAATTTAAAATAATTCATGATTATTGTTTACTAGTAAGCAATTCAATTGGTCATTTTAATTAATGTGTATTTCATAATTCAAATTTTTTTCACGATTTCTGTTTGTTATTAACAACAATTTTAAAATACTTGCCTTTTTGAGGCTCTTATTTACACTACGCAAGTGGTGTTGTTTAGGAGGTACATAACTACGCTTCATTTTTTGCGGAATTTGAGGATTACGTTCCATTTCACTTCCGATCGTATGCTCTATTTCAATGTTTTGTTCATTGTTCAACGCGTTCGTTGGTGCGCTCCTTTCTACGTTAATTCCTGCACTGTGTTTTGCTTAATCTTGTGCGCTGGAACGGTGATTGCAATTGGAACGTATTCCTCGTTCATTTTATTACTAGAATCTGTGACACCTCTTTCAATTGATTGATTTATGTAACTTTTTCACAACAGATTTGGCTTTTAATCGGGTTTTACTAAATAATACTGTTTACCTAATGCTTTCTGTACAACTGCTTTCTGCCAAGACACCTTCCTCGCAACAGAGTAATCTTTTGCTAATACATGATCATTAATATTGAAAACTCGATTTGCTTTTCCTTCAAAATTGTTGATTGTTGATCAAAAAGATCGCGTTGTTTTTTAAAACATTCGATTTAACGTTTTTAATCAAAACTTTTGATTTTTGTTTAAAAGGATTTAAAATATCCAATCTTGTTTCAAGATCTTTTTTAACATTAATTGAGCTGGGGAGGCTCCGGTTGTAAAATGAATGGAGTTTCGATAGTCAAGCAAGAATTTGGCGGGGCAGATACTTAAATTTGTATTATTTTTACAGCCGCTTAATGCTCTTTTTAAAGCAAGTTTAACTGACTTATGCTGTTTTCTGCTTCTCCATTAGCAGTAGTCGATGTGGTAAAACCAGCAAATAACATCGCTAATGCATCAATTGTTGGACTGCATGATATATTATTTCCCATGTCAAGACATTGAACCCATTTGCAATGCGCGTCCGTATGGCTGGCATTGTTCACAAGACCTGGCTATTTGTTCAATGTCGTTACTAATAAACGTCCTCCAGCAGTAAGAACGCGCTAAATTTTTCACCTTAATGCGAACTATGAATTTCTTAAAGAACAATATCATGCAAAGAAAGTGTTATTACAATTCTGTAATCCAAAAACACACACTCTGACTCTAAACTTAACTCATGCTTTTTTTAAAAATACGGACGTCATTCCTCTAAAATATGACGTTTAACCAATTGTAATTCTTTATCTTTGTTAACTTCATTAATCATGCTTTTAAAGTCGAAAGGAAAGTGACTTATTTGACAAAGATAATTGAAATGTATATCACTGGCTTGATCCGAAACTTGCTATAACATGACAAAAACAATGCATACACATAATGCCGTCATCGTAGGAATGTCCTTCTTTGGTCCAAAAATAGATAGCGAGGCTTCTTAACAGAATGAATCTGCGACCGAAAATATAGTGGTGAAGTTTTTTTATAGCAAAAACAATTCCTAGTGCTTCTCGTTCTATTTGAGAATATTTTCTCTCGCTATCAGTTAGCTTTCGAGAGACAAAACAAATTGGTCTCTCAGTACCGTTCGAATAAACATGAGGCAACACTCCATCTAACCCTACTGGGCTAGCGTCAACGATAACTTTTATTGGAACTATTGGATCACAGTGGGCAATTATTTTATTTTTGACGAAAACAAGCTTTTAATATTCTCGAAAGCTTCTTTTCCTCTCGCTTCCCACTTATACGCAGTGTAGCAACGTTAGGAAACAAAATTTCCGCCGCGATCGATTGTATTACCGATATTGCAAAAAAAATCACATTTCGATTTTGCTAGTTTCAACCCAGCATCTTTTAAAACTGATAAAACCTTCGCTAACCGCTTGAAGCTCGTGTATTTGAACAGACCTTGTTCCGTCGACACTTCTCATTTAGCAGTAGTTGTTGGTAGGATATGGATAAATCTAGCTTGGTGAACTCTTGGCCACTCTCAAGTTTGGCAAATAACTCTTCCAATCTAGGTAATGGACATTGTGTGACCTCAAGCTGCGGATTAAGCGTTATTTTGTAGTCGTCACAAATTCTTATATCCCCTGACTTTTTTACTTGCTCTATAGGGCAAGTATTGGTTTCGTGACAAAAAAAAATTCGAGGTTTTAATCAAAACCAACACTACGATGATGGAGAAGAAAAAAAGTGGTTTTCGTCATGCCATCCGTCGGTGTGTGTCTGTTCGTCCGTGCGTCCATCTGTACACATTTCCACTGCCCAAACGGGTGAACGGTGTCTTCAAATTTAGTAGAGATGATTTTTATGTAATTTCGAAAGTTTTTTTTTTGAATATCTCATCTAGAACTAGTACATCCCATACAACATTTTTGTGGTATTCGAGTTTTCTCAAAAACGGCTCTAACGATTTTGATTAAACTTTTTGATATGATTTCTTCAACAACAATAAGAAGAGAAGAGAAGAGAAGAGAAGAGAAGAGAAGAGAAGAGAAGAGAAGAGAAGAGAAGAGAAGAGAAGAGAAGAGAAGAGAAGAGAAGAGAAGAGAAGAGAAGAGAAGAGAAGAGAAGAGAAGAGAAGAGAAGAGAAGAGAAGAGAAGAGAAGAGAAGAGAAGAGAAGAGAAGAGAAGAGAAGAGAAGAGAAGAGAAGAGAAGAGAAGAGAAGAGAAGAGAAGAGAAGAGAAGAGAAGAGAAGAGAAGAGAAGAGAAGAGAAGAGAAGAGAAGAGAAGAGAAGAGAAGAGACATCTCAGAAAACACATTAGAGTTCACTAATAAATGCGCGGAATATCGCATGATAGGTCGTGGAAAAAGCGCGGTGTTTCAAATTTCTTTCGCCAGCATTCCGCGACATTGTGACTTCCCTTCGTTCAAAATCGTTCAAAAAAAGAATTAACTTATATCTACGCAACAATAATTTTCTGTCCCCTACATTCTGGATTTAGGAAACAAAAATAGTTGTTCTTTTGGACAGGTTTATAATTGCGTCACCAATATAACATAACCAAGACTTAGAAAACATTTCTACCTTCGCATCAATGGGCCCTTCTAAGTCTAAATGTTTAGTTATTTCAGAAAAAAGCATTGACTCTTCACAGTTCAGAATTTGCTAGATGGTGCTTCAATTGAATGTGTTGAAACAGCAAAAAATTTAGGAATAACATTTAACCGGATTTTAGACTGTGGCCAACACAATAATATACTCCACCTAAAACAAGGCTAACCCTAGCTAAATCTATGCTCATTCCGTTATTTTTGTTCGGTTGTGAGATTTACTGTAATTGAAATCATATTAGCAGCACGGCATATAATACGTTAAAACTTTGCGAAAACTGATTTCATCCCAAATGTTTTTGGTGTTTTCGAGTAGCTTGGCTTGTACATAAAATAAAAATAATTATTAGATCAAAAGATAGTGGTAGAATGGTCGTCAGCTGAGCGATTTTAAGAAAGACCTTCACTCAAAAAAGCAGTGAAAACTTTAGGAAAACTGATTTTATCCCAAATGTTTTTGATGTTTTCGAGGAGCTTGGGTTGTACATAAAATAAAAATAATTATTAGATCAAAAGATAGTGTCGGAATCGCTACACGATAGAAAAACAAACGTCAGTCTATGAAAAGTAGTAAAAAGGTACTTTAAAGGCTGAAAAAAACTGAAAACTGATTTTGACCCAGTATTTTTTGGTGTCAACGAGTAGTTTGGAGTTTATACAAAATTTAAAAAAATATATGATCCAAAGGTAGTAGTGGAATGATCGTCAGCTGTGCCAGTTTAAAATGATTGACTCAATATGTGAAAAGTAGTAGAAAAAAGTACTTTTGACCCTCAAGATTGATTTTTCGTCCAAATATTTTTGATGCTTTTGAGTAGCTTAGAGTGTATATAATATGAAAATAATCATAAGATAAAAAGATAGTGGTGCAATGATGGTCAACTATGAAAGGTTCTACAGGGCCAACACTGAGTATATGTAAAAAGGTACTTTAGAGTGCCAAAACTTAGGGAAAACTGATTTTAATTCACATATTTTTTGTGTCTACGAGTAGCTTGAAGTATATACTGTAGAAAAGCAGTCACAAACTTTCCATTTAGTAGTGGAATGATCGGTCCTTAGACATTAATTTGAATTGTGAGAGTCTAATATTCCATGTGCGCCCCCAAACTTTAAGGGTCCAGCTGACAATGATTCCACCACTGGCCTTACAGCTGACTGGTGTTTTTAAAACCTGTGGGATGTAAGGAACGTGCTGTAAGAGTTTGAGCCGTCACGAAATGACTTAATTTTTTCATTTTTATTTCACAAATTCGACGCCTTCTCACGGCCACACCCAACAAGACTCAAACAGCTGACTTGCATATTTGAATATGGTTTTGGCTAAACTATGGTGACATGCATAAATTAGTCGTCACGAAATGACTAAGAAAACTGCAACGCTGCATCCTGTGCTATAAGATATTGTATCTTAAAATGGATACCAATGAATAAATAAAATAAATAAATAAATATATGCTTTTTCCTAAGTGTTATATACATTTTCTGGTGGTACTACATCATTACTTCAAATGCGACTTTTCGCGGTATTCCACGAAACTTAATAGACCAAGAGCCGACAGCAAATTTTGGGATCGGAGGTATAACCAAAATTCGCACACGCGTATATAAAGTCTGGGGGTATAACCACTTCAATTCATATGTAAACTATAGAGAATTTTACACTGATTTGAAATACCTAGGTGCCAGACGTTTTACCTTCCTACTGCCAGGCGCCCACGAAAAGAGAGAAAAATCTACTTCTTGCGTCAGGGGTATAACCATTTGATTGGTATCAGAATTGTTCTCCAGATAAAAAAAGTGTGTGCCACACGTTTTGTGTTCAGCCTTCACATTGCCAGACGCCCTTAAAGTATGCAACAAACCAACGTTTTTTCTTTGATATATAACCAATTGAATGATAAAGGGTGATTTTTTAAGTTTAGAACTTAAAAAAAAAGAAACACAAAAAATTCGAAAAAATTAATGAAATATTTATTTGAATCGATAGTTTGAACCTTGCAATTTAATGTTTAAAGATAATTTCATGCAAATGTTGACCGCGGCTGCGTCTCAGGTAGCCCATCCGCTGAGTCCAATTTTGGCATACTCGCGTTTCGCGTACTGTGTGGCATGTGGCACCGTCTTGTTGAAACCACATATCATGCAAGTCAAGAACTTCCATTTCGGGCAAAAAAAAGTTTGTTATCATCGCTCGGTAGCGTTCACCATTGACAGTAACGCTGCGATTCGCATCATCTTTGAAGAAATATGGCCCAATAATGCCGCCGGCCCATAAACCGCACCAAACAGTGGCTTTTTCGGGATGCATTGGCAGCTGTTGCAATGCTTCTGGCTGATCTTCACTCCAAATGCGGCAATTTTGCTTATTTACGTACCCATTCAACCAAAAATGAGCCTCATCGCTGAACACAATTTTTCGATAAAAAAGCGGATCCTCGGCCAGCTTTCCAAGAGCCCATTCACCAAAAATTCGGCGTTGTGGTAGGTCGGCTGGCTATAGTTCTTGCACCCTGCCAGACGACCTTAAACATCCAGAAATGCTTGGGGTGTAGTCACACCCAGTGAAACTGTGAAATGAGAGAAGTACAGCGCAAAGCGAAGGACCCAAATGTTTAAACATTTCACTAACGTGTATATACCTAAACAAGTCAAAATATAGATTTACTATAAAATTATTTTTTTGGTTTAGTTTTAATTATGAACCTTAATGTGTTTTTAGAAACATTTCCTGTTTCCAACCAGACCATAGCATTATTTTTTAAAAGGGGGTGAGAGTATAGCGCTATCACAAGTACATCTGTAACCGACGTTTTTATGACTACCGTCAAATCGCGTTTAAGAAATGCCAAATGGAGTATCATCCCTGTATCAGCCTCTTCCTGCAAACTCTCCAGCTCTTTGATTTCTTTTCAAAAACTTTTTCGTTTCCAGCTTCGAAAACAAGTTTCAAATGAAATAAACAGTTTTTTATCACCAATGACATGGTGGTACTCATCTCGACTCCATTCTTGAAGTAGCCATTCATTTATTCTTTTTTTGAAAGAACTATTCCTTACACTTTTCGTGAAGTTAGCTGGGCGCCTACCATTTTTATTGAATGCTGAATAAATTGACTGATCATCAGAGCATTTTCGTCCCGTTCAATATCTTTGATGGAAGGAGAAATAATCTGGTCGAAGACAACGTGCATCTCATTTGCATTCATCCTACAGATCGTTCTTAATAACTGTAATGCAATTCCTGTATAGGATGCAGATACTTTTCCTAAAGTGTGTAGAAGAAAGAACCAATCAACAATAATAACATCCACATTGCTTGGAGGAATGCTGGCTGTTGTTTTATCAAGCTGTCTAAGGAAAACAGATATATGGGTTTTTATCATTGATCCATCTAGATGCCCGAAAGATTAAGAAACTGGTATCAATGGATATTTAAAAATTTATTTTATATCAATTGGAAACCAGTTTTGAGAGGCTATGAAAAGAATCCTTCCGATTAGATTTCTTTCCATTTTGATCTCATGAACTTTTCCGCATAAAAAGGTCCTTGAGACCTTGTTTTCTGATGCGAAGTTGAAAATTTTTGTTTTAGAAATTGTATTTTGAAATCTGTTTGGGTCAATTTGACACTTATTTATAAAATTTTCCCACACTTTTAACATGCTCCATTAATTCCGGATGAGTGTTTTTCATATTGATTAAATCTTGAGCGGCTTTGATTGTCCAACTAGCATAGCTTAGGTGATTAAGAGTGAAGTAATATGCAGCCATTTCATTTAAACAATAAATATACAAGCTTAAATCACCACATCTAATTTTTCTTGAAAAATCATTTCTTAAGCTTATCATGTTAACATATCTCATCCAAAATGCAGCTGTTGGACAATGATGACCCATTAAAGTTTTTTTTGCGTATACTTTGAAAGGATCTGTTTCCAGCTACTCAACAAAGTGGAAGTACAGTGTCCGAACCTATTCAAAATGTCAACTACTATTCGGCTGCTGGTTAGAATTTTCATAGCTAGTCCTACGAAGAAATATGTTTATGAGTGAGTACGTATTTTTCATGATTTTATTTTTTTGTAAGATATGAATTAAAATCTTGTTAATTAAACTATAGAACAAAAGTTTTGTATTTGGAGATGACTAACAAGATTTAAATTCATTCTTATAGATAAATGATTTGGTATGCCAACAAAATTTCAATTCTGCTGGATAACATTTCAATAACACAAACCAAATTGGATGTGTTTTCTTTGTTTAACATGACCTTTTATAGCACAATAAATTTTGTCATTGCAGAGGGATGTCACCCTCTTTTTTACTTCTTCTGTTTTTCCCATAAGAAGACATTCCAAAAGCTCTTCGATCATTTCAGGGATCTTTACATCATTTCCAACGACGCACACAGGTAAATTTTCCCAAAAACATGGCCAAAATTATTTTTTGTATATTTTTAATTTATTATTGCATAAAAAGATTAAAAACAGTTAGTTTTGAATGAAAACAATGATTTTTAGTTGAATATGGAACCGAATTCGGCTAAAGCATGCAAAAGGATGAAAATGATAGAATTGGAATTTGATGTTTTCTCATAAAACTAAAAGGCATAGGTTTTCTTGCATTGCACATATTTTAATACAGTTTTTGTACACTAAATTTGTTTATATATATTTAAATAGTAATAAATAAACAAACATAAATAAACAAATTATAGGAACATTATAACATGAGTGTGGAAACTCAAACCAATTCTGCTTGCTCAAACTCTGGTTCTATTAAAAACTGAAGCACTTCAGATGGAAGGCCCGGTTTTCTTTTTAGTTTCCTTAAGCTGCTTATTAATGGATCCGAAGACACCAAGAGGTTATGAAAATTATCTTCCATAGTTTGCGTTCTTGAAAACTTTCGTGCGAAACTTTCTCGGTAACGCTTAATATCCTTGATTCCTGCGCTTCTTCGCCGTGCTGCCCAATTGGAAGAATAGCTTCTGATATTATTGCAAGATTGTGAATTAAATTTCATGCACAGTTGTGGGCATATTATACCATTGTTACAGCTGAACAAACAAATTAGCGGTATCAATGCAATAGAGTCATTCCATATGAAAACGTCTTAAAACAGGAAAAATCGTTGCTGCATTATTTTAGATTTTGCTTAAACTTTGTGAGGATGTTGTCTAGGACAATAAGGAAGTAAATCCATGGTGATTTAATTTTAAGTTGCGTTGCTTCCCCGCTACCCCCTTGCGAACTTTAGGAAAACGTCATTTTTATGTTATTTTAGTTTTGCTTTTAAAATTTTTTTTAGTAAAGATATTTTTTTGTTTGAAACGGCATTTTAAAGCTTATAAATAGTAGTTTTTGACTAAAGAATAAAAAATCAGGTATCAATTAACCCTGAATTAAAAACAATTTTTGAAAATACGGTAATTTTGTTGATTTCTTGTTGTTTTTGACGGACTCCAGAACCTCGACTATTGTGTGTACGTGGCTAATATTTACCAAATATTAAATATACATTCAATTTAATAAAATAAACTTTAAATTAACTCGATGGGTGTACTCCTTCTGCAAAAATTTTAAGCTCAAAGTTTTGAGTTTTTGAAAAAACACATTTTTTATGCTATGATTTCACTAGGTTTGACTAAAGATAGGAACATGAAACTTACAGTGTATTTTTTTTTAGTCTTTAACTTTCACTACGTTTGACATGAGCTAGAAATATGAAACTTACAGTGTATTTTGGATGGGTCTTTAACTATTAGTTCTCAAAATAAAAGTTTTGTGTTTTTCATATCTTCTAAGTAAATGACTTATTTAAAAAAAAACACCAAAAAACCTAAACAGATAAAAGAACCCCTACTTAAGGCTATTATTTTACTATGTTTGACATGAGATAGAAATATGAAATTTACAGTGTACTCAGTTCTATTTCTTAACTAAAATCCCTGAAAATTTTATTCTGTTATTCACATATCTTTTATGTCTACGGCTTGTTTTAAAAACAAATAAAACACAAACAAAGCTAAAAATCCAAAAGAGACCCTTATTTAAGGCTATGGTTGCACTATGTTTGACATGAGATAGAAATATGAAATTTACAGTGTATTTAGTACTTATTTTAAGCTTTAAACCCTGTTATTGTTATTTGCATATCTTCTAAGTCTATCACTTGTTTGAAAACCACTAAAACGCAGTAAACCACTTTTAAAACGCAGTAGGTATCTAGTTTTTGCTCAATACATGGATATCAATTAATATAATCATACAAACATTTTTTTTAGATTCTGTACTAGCTAAAACTTTGTTATAAGCTTTCTTCTACATAAAATAAAAACTATAAATTACGAAAAACTATAAATTACAAATAAAATATTTTTTTTGTTTATTTTTCTTTAATTTCTCCTTCAAATGTCGTATAGTTCTTAGTTTCTTTCCTTGAGCAAGGGATATGCAGCAGGTTCTTATAATAAAAGGAAGCTTATAACAAAGTTTTAGCTAGTACAGAATCTAAAAAAAATGTTTTTATGATTATATTAATTGATATCCATGTATTGAGCAAAAACTAGATACCTACTGCGTTTAAATTGAATGTATATTTATTATTTGGTAAATATTAGCCACGTACACACAATATTCGAGGTTCTGGAGTCCGTCAAAAACAACAAAAAATCAACAAAATTACCGTATTTTCAAAAATTGTTTTTAATTCAGGGTTAATTGATACCTGATTTTTTATTCTTTAGTCAAAAACTACTATTTATAAGCTTTAAAATGCCGTTTCAAACAAAAAAATATCTTTACTAAAAAAAATTTTAAAAGCAAAACTAAAATAACATAAAAATGACGTTTTCCTAAAGTTCGCAAGGGGGTAGCGGGGAAGCAACGCAACTTAAAATTAAATCACCATGGATTTACTTCCTTATTGTCCTAGACAACATCCTCACAAAGTTTCAGCAAAATCAAAAATGAGGCAGCTTTTCCGATTGGACGTTTTCATATGGAATGACTCAATATTGTTTGAATTGATCTATTTTAAAGGGAAATCCACTCAATATCGAAATATGGAAATCCACTAATATGATGTCTTCTTTTATATTTGTTATTTCCGACGGAGTAGCAGAGTCTTGAAAAAATCAACGAGCAGTGTTGCCATCGTTTGTACTTCCATAATCTGGTTTTGGCTTGTCTACTAACAGCCCCATTCGGTTTCGAAATGCTTCTTGAATTAGTTTTCTTGTTTTCTTCAACTTTTCTCTTATTTTCATCTCCACGTGCTTGCCATTTGTCCTAGAGGCAGCTTATGAGAGAAATGAAGTAAACATTCAAAAAACCTTATCCAGGCATGCAAGGAGGATAGCCCAAATCTCAACTTCAATTTGTCTTGGACCTATTCGCTGACCACCAAGTCTATTTTATTAAAATCCTTGGATATAAGATTGCAATGGTAACATCTTTGATTTGAAGTGGATACATATAGATTTTATGCTTTATTGCCGAATCTCTAATTGGTTAAATTGGAACTTTGTTAATTTTACTTCAACAACTATTGGTAGGGCTTCCTCTGCTGTAAATGGAATGATTTGTTGGTCCATTTTCTTTATAGCCTTTTGGTACTTTTCAGCACGTGAAGGACTTTAAAAAATAATGTTTTTCATCACATTTGAGGAATTAACTTTTCCTTGATCTCGAAGTTGCATTTGCGCAGCACAGCTTAATTCTTCCGGAGTGTAATTACAATGCAAATCTTCTGTTTTTGATCTTTCGGATAGGCTCAAAAAATCAATTTGCGGCCGTCCAACTTAACCATGCGATCGGCAAACAAAATGGATTTCACTTTGTAGCCAGTTTGAATTTTGCCTTATAAGGTTATTGTGGTTTCTAGAGGCACTCAACCATCTCCTTTTGTGATCAAGAACAAAATCAATCAGAATTTTGGTTGGTTTCCGCTGAAATTTCAATATTGGTTTAATTTTTCACCTTTTTCGTTAAAAACATGATTTTTTCTGCTATGTAACCTCTTATATATTCAGAGAGCTGATTTCTTGAAAGGAAAATGAACCTTGATTGCAATCCTGTGTTAAAAGTAAAGAGCTCAAATTAAAAATTAAAAAAAAATCCTTATCATCTTTGAAAATTAATATTAAAAAAAGTCGCAAAACATTTTAACATTTAAAGATTGCAGAAAAAGAAACCTAAATTTTAAGGCTATTTTCATTGCTTTGTGACTCACATAGACTTAACTTTTACAATAGTAAAGATAATTTGTTTTGTTTTATTTGTACCGATCAAATACATTGCATTTAACTGCTTCAAAACTAACTATACTCTTAATATATTGCAAATATAACATTTTTTCTGATTTTACATACCACTAGCAACAGTATTCATGTTGAATAATTTTACAAAGCACCAAAAAAAAAAAATAAGAACAACAAACCAAAACAAACTCTTATCACAGACTAAACTTGCTTCTGCACTTGTCTATTTAAAGTTTGCATTTTAAAAGCATCTACGGTTAAAACCGTTATAATCTGCACCGCATGATCAGTGTGGTTTGAAGCTCACACTATTTGTAAACAACTTTGCATTAAAAAAGAACAACAAATCAGAATTTCATTTTCATAGGCAATGACTTTGCTGACTCCCAAAGTTTTTGTTGATACAAATAAGCGACATCATCAAATAAATGTATTTCTTTTAAGTCTAATATATGATCTTCAACAAAGGCACAAGCACTAGCAAATGCTATTTTATAAGCTTCATGGAATCCCGATTTGTCTGAAGGCTTTTCAAGATTTCTAGCTTTTTGGAAAAATCTAGCCAGACATGTCTTGTGGTATTTTAAAACTTCGCTCTCGACACAATTTATCAAGTTCTGGTAAACAAGGTCGTTCTCAAGCAACATAGCCTTGCAAACAACATGCTCCAATGTAGATCTTCGTCCGCTTATCAGATTTTCTCTTTTATTTCGTTTTATACAGGGTGATTTGCATAAGGTGTGACAAAAAAAATAGGGTGTGTAGGTTGGACTTAGACAAGCAAAAAATCGTATGGGAGGGGGGGGGTCCATTTTCCCCCGTTTAGGCGGGAGGGGCAATTTAAGAAAAAAATCACTTAAAACGGAAAAATATTATTCAAAAATAACGGTTATACCTACAGAGTCGTGCTATAGCATTTTGAAAAGCCAAAAACCTATACATTAATTTAAATTTTAAAGTAAGTTGTTCAAATGAATAGTTTTTGAAATATTAATTTTCAAAGTCAAAATTTTGAGAAAAAAACATAATTTTTTTATTTAAACCATTTTTTTTCAAAATTTTACGTTATTAAGTAGTATTTTTCTGGCTTATTTTCAATGCTCTTATTTATTTTTGATCAAACACAAAAAACCGAATGTCAAAATAACCTGTAGTTTTTTTTTTAAATTACAGAAACTACTTTTTTCAATTTTTTTTTCGTTATTGGATTCTTAAGTGAATTTACGAAATAAAGGATGAATTTTCTCTTTCCTTTTTTTATTGAGAACACCTGCAGAACTAAGGGTTATAATTAGCTTGTGATTGTTTTTTTAATCATGCAACACCACGCGCTACCTAGCCAGTGGAAGAAAAATGCAATTGCGAAATAAGAAAGCCTTAATCTTGAAATCAATCCAAATTGAAATACTTGCATATTCAGATAAAAATACTAAGTTACTATTTATTATAATATTTTTATTTAGAGCTTATTATAAAAAATTTTCCATATGATCCCCATTTTGAAGAACGCAAAGACTATAGCGCCTTCTTATTGTTGCACATAAATTTTCTTGTAATTTGACTGCAGCCGTTTCAATCCGTTGTTTCAGTTCAGCCAAAGATTCTATTTCCTTTTCGTAAACATAGCCCTTCATGAATCTTAGCAATAATGTTCGGCAAAATTCAGCTCTTAATATCTTGTCGTTGGCAGTTAGCTCCTGAACTGGTGTAGTGTGGTACGGGTGCAACTTGTCGGTATGAATCACTTCCCATACTCTAGTTTGGGGCAAATGAAGCATAGTAGCTATCCTCCTTGTGCTAACGGAGGGCTTTCGTCGGACCAATCCCAAAACTCTTTCCTCTGTGTGCACGTCTGCGGAAGATGCACTCTCTCGCCCTCGTTTTTCCAGTACTCCACATTCTCGAAGACGTTGATGAATTCTTGAAAATATCGTATGGCTGGGATGCCTTACATTTCAGCGTAAAGTCTTTGCGCTTCTCGACCTCGACCATGAGCCATACCGTAGCAGTAATGCATATCAGTTAATTCGACCCGAGAGTAATTTGACATCGTGATATGTTGACGACTTGACATTCAAATTAGAATTAATTCGTTCAACAAAACATTCTTGCATTTTATATGTCCTTAGGTTAGACATATTTTTATTTTAGTGTACAAAATTACGCGACGTTTTGTCTGCCTGGTCTGCCTGCGAGGTCTGCCTGTTGAGTTCTTGAACCTCGCTCGCCAAACCGACCCCACCGCAATTAAAACAAGTTGGCAGGTCAATGTCAATTCAATGCTCTCACACAGGTTTTTTCATTGAAAAAAGGGTGAAATATGGTTAATCCACAAACCCCAACAAAGACTGATAGTAAAAAAATAGAAAGTTAATCCTTTCTTTCATAAATTAACCAAGAATTAAATAATTTAAAAACCCCATCGTAATAAAAACAAGTTGGCAGGTCAATTTCAACCCAATGCTCTCACGCAGGTGTTCTCAATGAAAAAATGTGTGAAATGTGGTTAATTGAGTACTTTGTCACTTTATTGTATGTTTTGAAGACTAATAATAAAAAAAATGAAAAAGATAAAGTTAATCCTTTCTTTCGTAAGTTCATCTAATTATCCAATAACGTAAAAACTAAAAGAAAAGGTTTTTCTCAGAAAAAAGTAGTTTTGGTCATTTTTGGTTTTCTCAAAAACTACAGGTTAATAAGAGCATTGAAAATAAGCCAGAAAAATACTACTTAATAACGTAAAATTTTGAAAAAAAATGGTTTAAATAAAAAAATGTATGTTTTTTCTCTCAAAATTTTGACTTTGAAAATTAATATTTCAAAAACTATTCATTTGAACAACTTACTTTAAAATTTAAATTAATGTATAGGGTTTTGGCTTTTAAAAATGCTATAGCACGACTCTGTAGGTATAACCGTTATTTTTAAATAATATTTTTTCCGTTTTAAGTGATTTTTTCTTAAATTGCCCCTCCCGCCTAAACGGGGGATAATGGACCCCCCCCCCTCCCATACGATTTTTTGCTTGTCTAAGTCCAACCTACACATCTTGTTGTCACACCTTATGCAAATCACCCTGTATATATTGTGAGGCGACAACAAAAAATACATTTTTTAATTGATGCCTTTCTTATTTTGTCTGGATCTTTATTGGTAGTTTCAAAACTTATAGCATAGGAGGCTACTGAAACATCGTCAGTGGTTTCTAAAGCTGCTAAAAACAAAAAGGTTGAATTGAAAGGCCTTAAAATAATCAAAAGAAAACTATAAGTTTTACAGCCAAAAATTCATATTTAAGATAAAATGTTATTTAACTTAAGAGTGTTTCTGAGTAAAATTCTGATATTGTAATATTGTAAAAAAAATATTCGGCCAACTATTTAAAAATTTACTCTATTGGCTCATTCTAGGTAAAAAATACATTGAGGATAAGAAGGTACTTACGTGTAGCAATCACTGTGACCACTCTCATTATCGGTTGTAGCTGGTAGTACGAAATCTGCAAATTTATAGTTTCGAGATTTTCTAACACTTTATTTTAAGGCATTTTTCTAAAGTTATTTCACTAAACAAAGTTATTTTTCCACTTTGATTTGTGCTATCTCTGCAATGCAGACAGCATTTAACATTCATAGTATTTGATAACTTTATAGAACAAAATACAATATTTTACCTATATGAGAATACTAGTAAAGCGAAAGTGATTAAATAAATGAGTGAAAGACGCACTAAATGATTTGGGGACTACTAAGCATTGACAAAGAAGATAATCGCAAGTGAAAAACAAATAATTTTTTTAAGATTCCACTGTTCCCATGATGAAATATGATGTATTGTTTCAAAAGAAAGGCAATTCTATATTCTTTAAAAATCGGTGGTGAGTTTTAAATATTTTAAATGTTTGTTATGTATATGTATTTATATGTTATATATATGTAATGTCCATATATAGTTTTTTGAAGAATAATTAAAATTAAAAGTAATGATAGAATTAAATTTGGAAGTAAAAACAAACACTTCAGGATTCCTTAAAGGTAGGCAAAGGCTGCAAATTTTTTTGTTGAGAATTTCATAATATGTAATCAGGAAAAGGTAAATAGGAATTTGGAATTTGATTATATAAATATTAAAAGAAGAGAGATTTTTGTATTTAAAAAAAAATGTATTTCTGGGTGTTTAAGGTCGTCTGGTAGGGTGAAGGCTGAAACCCAGACGTCTGGCACATATATATTTGCAATAGGGAGAATTTTTCTAATTGGTTATACATCAAAGAAAAAAAGTTGGTTTTTTGCATACTTTAAGGGCGTCTGGCAGTGTGAAGGCTAAACCCAAAAGGTCTGACACACATATTTTGATATATCAATCAAATGGTTATACCCCTGACACAAGAAGTAGATTTTTCTCTCTTTTCGTGGGCGCCTGGCACAGGGAATGCAAAATTCTCTATCGTTTACATATTATGAATTGAAGTGGTTATACCCCCGACACACAAACGGTAGAAATGCATTTTTCGAACGGCCGCCTTCGGCCCCGGCTGTAAAGAATGTCTGATAGACTTTTGGATTTGATATGTTATCGTGCATATCTACACATACGCGTGTACTAATTTTGGTTATACCTCCACTCCCAAAATTTGCCGCAATCTTTTACTAATATTCTAAACGCTTTTCTTCGTGGTACTTTCCGATTTTTTCATGACATCCCATGTTATTCTTTGCTGTATTTGATCAACACTTTTTTCTGTTGTATTTCACTGTATTTCGCAATTCTATCTGCGGTTTCAAGCCTTTTTTAATTGCTACTATTTCAACCATCATCGAAATTCTATCCTCTATTTTGTTCCTTTGACTGTTTTTTCGGTAAACCTAACTAACTGAGTTCTTGACTCAGAATTCTATTGAAAATTTACATATCGCATCCTCAGAGCACAAGAGCGTGAACTCAAAAAATTAGATAACTCTTGTTCAAAATACTGACTCTTAACTTTCTCTTATAACTAACCATCCGACAGCAATTTCCATAATGTCGAAACTCTTTTACAAGAATAAATATAATATACTTTGTGTTTTTAATACATATATTTTTTTATTTTGTTTAAATAATATAAATAATTATATTTAAAAACATTTTTCCAACAATCGCTTTTTTGCATGGATACATTCAAAGACAAAATGAGAAATATTTTGGTTTATCGCTGTATAGCACTAAGAAAAATGAAATTTTGCACTGAAATCGAGAATTGTTTTAAGAGACATTTTTTGGAATGTCTGTCTTGAATAGATTTTTTTTATTCAAAATAAGAAATTCAGTGTGATTTATTGGACTATTTTGTATAATCTCCTTCTTTCATTGAAATTACTTAAGCTGGCAAATAGAAAAAAGGTAAACATTTTGTGTTAGCTCTGTTTTGGACTTGAAATTAGGAAATAGTTTGACTAATAATACAGTAGAAATTTGAAAAAAATCTTTCGAATTCTTCGTTCGTGTAAACAACAAGCCCCTCAAAAGAATGATGATTTAAAAAGCAAAATATCCCATCCCAAAAATGTAATTTTTTGACTTGTCACTCTTTTGCAGTGAGGGTGCGATATATATATAATGAATTTATATAGATAGATTTGCATATAATTTGACAATATCACAGCTTAATGTGAATTTTCTAACGTAGGAACATTTGCAAAAATTACCTCATGCAATCTCTAACCCCCTGTTTCACAGAAGAAGTTTAAACTCTACTTCTAGTTTAAACTTCAGTTCAACAATTTGTTCGGTTTCACAGTTTCTGTTAAACCTTAAACTGAGTTCAACTTGTAGTTCAAGTTGAACGGCAGTATTCTACCGTTTAAACCTCAGTTCAGCGTTTGGAACCAATTCCTATGGCGACATTTCAGTTTGAGGGCTGCCATTTCAGTGTTGTGTTTTTTTTCCATTTTAATGTTTTAATTTCACTGCTTAGAATCAGAATGAAAAAAAATTAATCTCTTGCGCTTGTCTACAACACAAAAGAGAGAAGAGGTGTGGGATAATTTTATTTAATTTATATAATTACATTCTCCTAAACATTCTTCAGGTCTCAAAAATTCATAAAATATGAAGACGTGCAATTTGGAAACTATTATGACTACGTAGACAATTTTAGGCTACAATTTTGGAAAATTCAGTTTTCCTTAACTCTTATAGTCGGAGAGCCAGCAGCTACTTTGACTAACCTGCTAGTTGCAAGGCTGAAATTTTGTTTATGGTTGATTTGGTACTAGTTATACACAAAAACAGAAGTCTGCCAGGGCTGCCATGGGCAACACTCAATTTTTCAAAATACGAAAAAATTCCAAAACTAACCTTCTTTCGCAATGCTGAAATTTTGTATACATATGCTTTGGTATAAGTAAAGTTTGAAAACCACTGTATGCCAGGGTTGCCGTGGTCTGAAGAGTTGCCAGACAAGCCTAAAGTTCTTAATATAACGAAAATTTAACATATATTTTAAGAAATTGGAAATTGATTTTATTTTACTTGACCAGTTTAATCAGTTTTATAGCAAAAAGTTTTATAATCAAATTTGAAATAGGTATAAAACACAAAAAGTAACGTACTTTCAAACCTTGCAGACCGTGTTTTTTAAACACGGTCATCTGTATACAAATATTTTTGACAATTTTTTCGCATTTTGAAAAATCGAGTGGCAACCCCGGGCCCACGGCAACCCTGCCAAACTTAGGTTTTTGTGAATAACTAGTACCAAATCAGCTATAAACAAAATTCCTACCTTGCGACTAGTAGTTTTGTCAAAGTGGCTGCTACCTCTTAAACTATTAGGTGCATAGTTGTAACCAAAAACTAATCCTTGATGGTAAAATTTTCCTACAACTGCAAAATCGTTGAAAATTTTGCGGTTTTTTGCATTATTGACCACGTTGCGTCACGAAATTTTTTTGGCAAACCCCATATTCGCATTCAGCACCCCCAAAAATATAAAGAATAAAAGAAATTAAAACTACCCCAAATTTTTTATGGTAAAAAACACAATTTAACTGGATTACTAGCCCCAAGGTGAGATTTAATTCAGCAATGAAAAGCTGACCCTTAATATATTGGTTTGACCAAATTTGAACGACAATATTTATGCACATGTCATATGTATTTACCCATAAGTCTGGTGCGCTCGAGTCGTTATGAAGTATATCCTCAAAAGGTATTACGCAGTTAGCAACAAAATCATCCGGTGGAAGAGCAGCATCATGAAACACAGTTAAATTTATATTCTTAGCGTCCTTCACATCATGTAAAAATTGTTCATTCCAAACAGGGTCAAATGTTTTTGATCTCGTAGTTGATCGGTCTTGAATAAGAATATAATTTTTTAAATAGAATTTGAATAAACAAAGAAAAACTTACCGAAATGACTCTCATCGACATCTATTGAAACGTAAGGATCAATAAGTTGATCATCGGGTTTTCCAAAAGTTAAATTATGTCGCTTTTGAAAATCTGTAGGCCTAAGGCCGCAAGCTTCACAAACTTTTATCTGCAGTTTTCCAGAAAACATTTTTCTGACTCTTGACACAATGTTCTTATAGAGAAATATTTTTGTATGTATATTTTGTTCTAGCATGTAGAAGGCAACTCTCATATATCAGCACTTTTATCTTTCCCTTTTTAAGAAAACCAGGATCAAGTGCGCCAAATTACATATTTAAAACAAATTAACAAGCATTTAGGTCTTTTTACTTAATGTTAAATTATATTCGCGAGAAATAGTTCATCTATTATACTATGGTATTTGTTCTAATTCACATTATACTTGAATAAAATTAAAAGAATTATAAATAATAGCACTTAAAAAATATTAATAGTTGCAATTAGCAATTCAAGGATAACTGGTTTGATTTCACACATTTTCTTTATTTTGCTAAAAGTATTACAATTCTCGGATAAATCAAAACCACCATAGACATTTATGTTAGAGTTATCTATTATTAATGATTATTATTCCGTCTACATGCACAATTTGGAGTTGGAACTAGTTGGTAGAAATCAAGATATACAGAATACAAGGTAGTATACACCCGCCATTTTATTGACGTTATTGAAGATGTTCACATTGGCCGTGTTCACATTGCCCGCGTTCACTTAAAAATCTAAAGCTATTGGGCTTTTTACGCATTTGTCTTTGTCGCTTCTCTTTCACTGTTCGAAGAATGTAAACAAACAACGCATACCATATTCAGCATTTTTGCAAAAATGTGTATTTTTTCTTTATAATGACAGTTTAAATTTATTATTATGTTAATTTTTAGTTGATAGCCAATTGGGCTTTTACCCCAGGCAAAAATAAAAAAAAAATTGATGGCAAAAAAAAATGGCAGCTCTCTAGTTCGAAGAAAGTTAATAGCTTAAAAATTGAAATTAAAGAATATTTTATGCTAAAACAGCTGGCTATCAACTAAAAATTAACTTATTAATACATTTAAACTGTGAATAAAAAGAAAATACACACTTTTTTGCAAAAATACTGAATTTGGTATGCGTTCTTTGTTTACATTCTTCGAACAAGATTTACCGTTTTTTTTTTTTCTAATTTTGTATGAAAGAGAAGCGACAAAGACAAATGCGTAAAAAGAACAATCCAGATACCTTTCTGTTGTTGTAATGGTCGCATTCACAAAAAATCTTTAGCTATCCAAATACCTTTCTGTTGTTGTAATCCTATGTTAAATAACAGCTGATGGAAAAAGATTCGCAAATATACTGGCAGCGAAGGTATCTTAAATAGTCTATCCTTTACGAATGTGAACGCGGCCAATCCTATGTTAACTAACAGCTGACGGAAAAATATTCGCAAATATACTGGTAGCGAAGGTATTTTGGATAGGCTATCCTATACGAATGTGAACGCGGGCATTTGCATAAGATAGCTACCTTCGCTAACAGTATATTTGCGAATGTTTATGCGTCAGCTGTTAGTTAACATAGGATTGACCGCGTTCACATGAAAATCTAAAGCTTTCCAGATACCTTTCTGTTGTTGTAATCCTATGTTAACTAACAGCTGACTGAAAAAAGATTCGCAAATATACTGGTAGTGAAGGTATCTTGGATAGACAATCCTATACGAATGTGAACGCGGCCATTAAGACACCAGAAAGGTATCTGGATAGCTTTAGATTTTTATGAGAACGCAGCCATTGGACTCTCTCAACCAAAGAATAAGAAGATAAGGAATTGGGCTTTTTACGCATTTGTCTTTGTCACTTCTCTTTCACACAAAAATAGAAAAAAAAAAGAAAACGGTAAATCTTGTTCGAAGAATGTAAACAAACAACGCATTCCAAATTCAGTATTTTGCAAAAAAGTATATATTTTCTTTATAATAACAGTTTAAATTAATTATTATGTTAATTTTTAGTTGCTAGCCAACTGATTTAGCACAAAATATTCTTTAATTTCAATTTTTAAGCTACTAACTTTCTTCGAACTAGAGAGCTGACATTTTTATTTTGCCACCAATTTTTTTTTTTATTTTTGCCTGACGCCTGGGGTAAAAGCCCAATGGGTGTATATCACATCTACAGTGTATAGCAGTGCGGCATCAATTTGTTTGGGTCATGATGAACAGAAAACAAGGTATGCTTATCATGAACGCCACGTCGCCATTTCTTTGTTAGCTCTCAACCGATTTGTTTTGACATAAGTCTACCCCATCGTGTTCAGGCACACAATAGGGCTTTTAAGAAAAAAAAAAAAATGTCTATCTCATTCTGTCTCATGTCTTCTGAAAGTCAAATCGGCACTTTGCAAAGAATAAGAAGATAAGGAATGGGTGTATATCACACCTACAGTGTATAGCAGTGAGGCATCAATTTGTTTGGGTTGGCTGTCAAAATTAGATATTAAGATGCCTTTTCGCCGAGTGCACAATTAACTATATTTTCCACAGTTCCGTATAGTTTTATTTCCAATATTAAGTTATGCAAAGTGATGTTAAAAACATAAAGTAAATATCTTAGAACAATTTAAAATTGTTTTCTTATAAGTATTTACAACTTAAATAATATTTTTCTTCAAAATAAAAGTATACTTTTTCATCGAATCAACCGATCACATTTTAGATATTAACATGTCAAATTACGAATTTCAGGTTCAGGGGCGCACTAATTTTTGTTTGGTTTTGGTAAGGCGCTGCAACTTGTTAGTGCCGAGTTATGTAATTTTTAACAGATTTTTGATTTAATTTTAAATATTTTGGGAACGTTATTCTTGTGTATCTACAAAATACTTTTAAGGGTTGCATTTGCAAACTTTTATTAAATTTCAAGATTCAAATCAGGTGAGTGTTTCTGACAAGAACCATAAAAATCGTTTTGAAACGGAGTGGGCGCATTTCGTGAAAATGCGCAAACTTATCAAAAAGAGAATTGAGAGGGATCGAACGTGTAATAAACATGTTAAGTTAAAACAAAATAAAATGAATCTTGGAGCCTTGCGAGTTGCCATACAACTGCACTTTGGCCCTGTGTAAATGCATTTGTGTTTGTGCAACTCACACTACTTTGTGAAGTGCCTCACTTTGTTCGCCAAACACCCGTTCCTCTATTTCTTATTCTTAGGCACTTTGGCACAATGACGTTTAAGTAATCAACGGTAATAATTAAACTTGTTTGTATTAGGTCTGTTTGGGTACTCGCCAAAACGAATTTTTCACTGATCTCTATAAAACACTGGATAGTGGATACATAAAAAAATCGACTATAATTGAAGGACATTTTTAGCTGTAGAGCAGTTTTGTCTCTCACTTTCACCTGTATAGAGTGAGATAGGACCCTGCTTTGGTACCACTGATCTCTATAAAACACTGTTTAGTGGATTCCTTTCTAAGTATTACAGTTTTACTGGATGGTACCAAAGCACTGATCTCTATAAAACACTGGATAGTGGATTCCCTTCTAAGTATTAGAGTTTTACTGAGTCAAATTGAAGATGATATTTTGATGATTCCAAAGCCATTTGGATGGTACCAAAGCAGAGAGAGGGTGGGAGGAGTGTTCTCTCTAAGGCATTCCTCTTTTCATCAAGGCGGCAGCGGAGGAATTTCCCAGATGGAATCAACGGTGGCGTCTACAGTTCCAGTTAAGCTGAACTACTTGGTGAACACCTACGGGCTACTGCGACATATTCAGAGCGCAGGCCGATAAGGAGTGGTTCTAACCGGCTCCCCACTCTTGGAGTTAACTAAGAGTCTGGTATGGGGTTGTGCGTCGGAGTAACTTCTCTACTACGGAAAAAAATAGTTCCGAAACAAAAACATGCCTCGGATACGGATGATCTTAATGTTGACGAACCCAGCAAACGAAACAAGGACAATGAATTTCATAACTGTACGTGGAATGTACTGCCGTTATAAAGGCCACGTGCAGCCGAACAATTATTGATTATTAATGCGATGGGATGGAGAGGGCATGCGACGGATGAAATCGTCTGACATCTACCATGGGAAGTGCTTCAAGGAGCAGGGTCAGCGGCTGTTTGGGTACGGTTCTGTAATAAGCTGAAGACTTAGGCAAGAAGTCCTGGGCTTTAACGCGGTAAGCGAGTGCCTAGTCACAATCTGCATCAAGGCAAAATTTCAGAACGTGACGCTGATCTGTGTTCACGGCCCCCACGAACAGAAGGATGCCCCAATTATTGACGAGTTTTACGACCTCCTCGAGTGCACGTACGATAAGTGCCCCAAGTACGACGTCAAGATTATTCTTGGCGACTACAACGCCAGATTTGGTAAGGAGGAGGTATATAGGTCGATAATTGGAAAGCACAGTCTGCATGCCGAAACGTCTAGTAACGGACTCAGGATGATTGACTTTGCGGAAGGGCGAAATATCACCATTGCGAGCAATGGGACTTGGCGGTCATGTGATCAAAAAACTGTCAACCAAATTGATCACAACGCGATTGACGCCAGACATGCTTCCAGTAACTTTTGCTGACCGCGATTCTCTTAATCTCTTGGCCAGCCAGACACCAGCAGCAAGCATAGACGACCAGTGGAGACATTGCAACAAGCCATCAGTAGTGCCGCAATGCTGCAAACAAGAACCAAGGCCACTAAGAGTGCACCCGAGAGCTCTTCGGGCGAAAAAGAAGTGAGGAACGCCGACTACTCAGGAATAAAAAGAGAGAGCACGAGAAGTGGGCGGTCGAGTCTATTGAGGATTGTACCGGCAGAGGGGATGTTCGAAAATTCTACCAAAGGGTAAGAAGATCTACATCATCATCTGCCGAGATGAAAGTGGGAATATGGTAGTAGACACACAGTCAGTGCTGAGGATCTGTAAGGAACATTTTTCTAGACTCCTGAACGGCGAAGATAGCCAACATTCCGCTGTAATTCCATTTAATTTGGACGACGATGGTCAACAATTCCGTCCACCTGACCTAGATGAAGTGCTTAGCGATTGCCAAACTTAAGTCGTATAAGGCTGCTGGTGCGGATGGCTTACCAGCCGAATTGTTCAAAGAGGCAGGAGGTGGGTTGTTAGGGAGTATGTACCAACTCATCTGTAAAATCTGGTTGGATGAAAGCATGCCCGATGAATGGAACCTTGGCCCCATCCACAAAAAAGGAGACGCTCTGATATTACCAACTACAAAGGAATACTGTGTGATCGCTTAAAACCTATTGTCAACGATCTGATTGGCCCCTATCAGTGTGGTTTTAGGCCAGGCAAGTCAACAGTCGATCAAATGTTCACACTCCGATAGATTTTGGAAAAAAGCCGGGAATTCCAGATCGATACACACCACCTCTTCATCGATCTTAAAGTCGCGTATGATAGCGTGAATAGAGACGAGTTATACAGAGCCATGTCATATCTCGGCATCCCTACCAAACTCATCCGCTTGTGCAGGATGACAATGTAGAAATCTGGCCGTTCATTCAAAGTCGGTAAGAGCACCTCTGAACCGTTTGATGTTGACAGATGTCTAAGACAAGACAATCAGCGACACGTTATCATGAAACCTATTTAACATCGTTCTTGAAGCAGTTGTACGCCAATCACAAGTCAACACCACTGGTACAATTTTTCAAAAATCCGTTCAACTACTTGCTTATGCAGATGACATAGACATAATCGGTAGAACAAAGCGGGCTGTGGTTTGTGCATTTGCCAGTATTGAATCGGAGGCGGCACAAATGGGATTGGCTGTTAATGAAGGCAAAACGAAGTATATGCTATTAACGAGAAGGGAAACTCAACATCGTCGACTCGGCCAAAACATAACCATGGATAGTTAAAACTTCGAAGCCGTCAAGGAATTTGTCTACCTGAGATCCACTATAAACTCAAACAACGACATCAGTGAAGAGATTAAACGGAGAATTACTCTTGCCAATCGCTGTTTCTTCGGGCTGAGGAGGCATCTAAGTAGTAAAGCCCTCTATCATAGATCCAAGGAAACGCTATATAAAACATTAATCATCCCTGTCCTGCTTTATGGGACAGAAGCATGGGCGGTATAAGATTCGGATGAAAATTAGCTTGGTTGCTTTGAGAGAAAGATTCTTCTAGTGATTTTTAGTCCTGTGTGTATCGAAGGAGTATGGAGAAGGAGATTCAACGAGCT
Organism: Meliscaeva auricollis; assembly: GCA_948107695.1. Taxonomy (NCBI): domain Eukaryota; kingdom Metazoa; phylum Arthropoda; class Insecta; order Diptera; family Syrphidae; genus Meliscaeva; species Meliscaeva auricollis. Next base: position 51,530,348 of record OX403616.1, on the reverse strand, counting down.
TTACGAGCTGTACAGCGGCGTTGACCTGGTCAAGAAGCTGAAATTACAGCGGCTGAGACGGATGGGACATGTGCAGCGTATGGACATCAATGCACAAGCCCGACGAGTCTTCGAATCCAGCCCTGATGGTGTACGCAGCAGAGGGAGACCGCGTAACAGGTGGCACACACAAGTGGAGAACGACCTCAACCAACTTGGAGTGTGTAACTGGAAGCGGCTAGCTAATGACAGAGCTGGCTGGAGAGGCATGTTGGTTGAGGCCGTAATCCATCCTGGATTGTAAGCGCCACCTTAAGTAAGTGAGTAAAGCAGAGTCCTATCTCACTCTATACAGGTGAAAGTTAGAAACAAACTGTTCTACAGCTAAAAAAATGTTATACTGACAGAGTTCTATCTCTCTCTTTTCTCAAAAAAAAAGATGGGAAAGAGAAAGATGGGATAGACTAATTATAATAGTTTATAACAGTCCTTCAAATGGAATCAATTTTTTTATATGAATCCACTATCCAATGTTTTATAGAGATCAGTGTACCAAAGCCATTTGGATGGTTCCAAAGCAGAGTCCTATCTCACCTTGTACAGGTGAAAGGGAGAGACAAACTGTTCTACAGCTAAAAAAATTTATACTGACAAGAGTACCTCAGAAGAGTTCTATCTCTCTTTCTTCTCAAAAAGAAAGATGTAATAGACTTTTTATAATAGCTTATAACAGTCCTTCAATTGAAGTCAATTTTTTTATATGAATCCACTATCCAGTGTTTTATAGAGATCAATGTTTGGCATGATAAACAGAAAACAAGGTATGCTCATTAGATTTTTGGCAGGTTTTCTGTGACGTCATAGTCATCTTTCTTATGGACAGTTCGTCCGAACGTCAGTTATGGATTTCGAGAAAACATTTTTTTTAATTGAAAACAACAACAATTTATTTTTTATCCAAGTCCTGTCAAACCTGTCAATTAGAGAGCGTACTGAGAGAGAAAATCATTTCCCCTCTCTGCATAAAGAATTTCTTGCGACTGAAATCTGAATTCTGTCAAAATCGTTTGATAATAGGTCTGTTTGGGTACTTTTGTGGGTTAAAATTCGCAATCTGAAAACTATTGAGGAGTGGGGATGAAATACTCTTAGAGAGAGAAAATATGCACCAATGTACCCAAACGCTTTGAACAAAATTTTCTGCCTGTTTTTATATGTAAAAGAAATAAAACTTACAAGGCTTTGATGATTTCTATTAAGTACTGCATTAAACTTCCAATAAAACAAAATAATTATAGACGCATTGGCATCACTTATATTATAAACATATACTTATAATCATTATATGTCACTAATGACATTATTACCATGTGATATATTTGACACTTTCCTTTTAATAAAGTCTTCTTATCTTAAAAGATAAAATTATAAAGAGAAAAATTTGGTTGGACTAAAAACAAAAAGGAACAAAAATATATTCTAAGGAGAATTAATCAAAAAAAAAGAACCTCTTTAATAATCGCATGCAGAAACGTGGGATAATTTCATAAAACCTATGGGCGAGGACGACAAAAAGGAAAAAGGAGTCATCCCACTTACTGGACAACAAATATCAGGAACACCCAACAAATCAAAGATGCAATTGGCTCTTACTGCTCCAGAGGAATTCTCCTTCTTGCCATCAGAATGGGAAAAATGGGTACGACGATTTGAGCCCTATAGAATGGGGAATGGACTGCACGAGTCAGACGAAAAAAACTCAGGTAAACATTTTAATTTACTGCATGGGGGAAAAAGCCGAGTAAATTTTTACATCGTTTACACCACTACCCGATAATTACTCTGCATGGGTCAAAAGATTTGGCGAATATTTTATACCGAAATGAAATATTATTTATTAACGCGCTAGATTCCTAAAACGAAAGCAAGGTGACGAAACTGCTGAGGAATTTATTACTGAACTACATTCACTTGCGAAACATTGCGATTGGGGAGCTTTGCAAGACGAGATGAAAGACGAGAGCTTAAGCGATAAACTCCAGTAAGATCCAGTTCTGACTTTAGAAAAAGCTGTAATTTCAATTAGGCAAGTAAAAGAGTTTTATCGCCAAAAAAAAGACCTACACCCAAAATCCGAATCATCAGTTTACAAAGTTGATCGCACTGTTGATCGTGCTGTTGATCACAAACATAAAACGACTAATAGACAGGAGAGAGAGTTTGGCAAATCTAAACAAAGACTGGAACACCGGAGCGATAAGTGCATACGATGTGGGTTTGAACGACACGAATACGACAAGTTTCCAGCAAAGACTACTAGAGCAAGAGGGGTGTATGAGGTTAGAGAAGATGATGATCCGAGAATATATCAAGAAGAATACTTTGTAGGGGCAGTGACTGATAAATGGTCTGTTGATTTATGACTCAATACGAAGATGATAACATTCAAGGTTGATACGGGCGCTGACGTTACTTTAGTGCCTTGGTCAGCTGTGCAAGACATGGGGAAAATAAACATTGAACAAACGGAAACAAAACTGTATGGAGTGGGACAGCAAATAAATATTCTAGGAAAAGCAAAAGTAAATTTGAAGTATGGGCAACGAGAAATAGAAGAGGTGGTTTGCATAACCAAAGACATAAAAACACCATTACTAGGGAAATGGGAATCGAAAAACTAGGTTTGATACAAAAATTATTTGAGGTTTCTTCAAAGGACTGGGTGCACGAATTTAAAGATGTCTTCGAAGGATTAGGCACATTTAAGGGAGAATAAAAAATCGAATTAAAGGAAAAGGGGGAGCCATACGCCATTTCTACACCAAGAATAATACCTGTGCATTTAAGGAAACAGGTGCAGGAGGATATTCATAAGATGGAAAAGGAAGGGGTTACAGTTGCAGTGGAAAATGCAACAGAGTGGTGCGCTCCTAGGGTTATCGTGCCGAAAAAGAGTGGTGTACGTAAGAGACAGGTTTACCCTATTCCTGGAGTAGATTACTCTTTATCACAATTAGCAGGGGCAAATTTTTTTTACAAAACTAGATGCCAACAGTGGATTCTGGCAGATCCCCCTCTCAAAGGAATCACAGGATCTTACTACTTTTTTAACACCATTTGGACGATATAAATTTTTACGTTTGCCGGCACCAGAATTCTTCCAAAAGAAAATGACACAACTCTTAGCTGGCTTACGGAATTGTATAGTACACATGGACGATATTTTGGTATAGGGGAAACACTACATGACCATGACCAGTGCGTAGAGGCAGTATTCAAGAAAACACAACAGGCGGGGCTGACACTCAGTATATCAAAATCAGAGTTCGGAAGGCAACAAATTACGTACCTGGGTCATACAATCGTCGAAGGAGAAATAAGACTCGATGAAAAAGTGAAAGCGATTACTATGATGGAAGCTCCCACCTGCCCAACTGAAATCCAAAGATTGCTTGGAATGGTTAATTTTATAGGTAAATATATCCAAAACAAGTCGATGATACTTAAACCTATCACAAGCCTTTTATCAAAAAAATGCTGTCCTTTGGGGACAAGAGCAAGAAAAGGCATTCAAAAAAATAAAGGAACTACTCATATCACCACCGAATCTAAGAATGTATAATCCCGAGAAAGAAACCATAGTGTCATGTGATGCTTCCAAACTTGGATTAGGGGCCGCACTAATGCAAAGGTATGACGGCTCATTTATTTAAAGAACCTTGACGGACTCGGAAAAAAACTATGCTTACATAGAAAGAGAGGCTTTGGCGATAGCTTGGGTATGTGAAAAACTAAGGAACTACCTAATAGGGAGGCACTTTACTGTGGAAACCGACCATAAGCCATTACTACAACTTCTTAAAACAAAAAGTCTGGATGACCTTTCACCACGGATTCACAGGAACTAGAAGAGGAAGTAGATGCATATGTTCACGAGATATCTTTGCAAAATATCTATACAAACGATGAAAACATCACAGATGTTATTAAAGCACAGTACGAAGACTCGGAATGTCAAATGCTGAGGAGTTTTCTCAAGAATGAATGGCCAGATGGGAAAAAGTTGACCTTGGAAATGAAGCCTTATCACTCAGTGAAGAATGAGATTTCAGTTGTCGATGGCTTACTTTTGCGGAAAAATAGAATGATAATACTGAAGAGTCTAAGGAGTATGATGCTTGCCAAGTTACATGAAGGACATTTGGGGATAACCAAAACGAGAATGCGAGCTCAGATGACTATGTGGTGGCCGGGGATCTCAAGGGAGATAGAAGAGAAAATTAAACAATGTCCAGGGTGTATCCAACATTCGAAAATTTAGCATGAACCACTTATAGCAGCTGACTTTCCAGATCATCCTTGGCAAAAAGTGGGAATGGATTTATTCAAATTCGAAGATAAATGGTATGTGGTTGTAATAGACTGTTTTTCGAGTTACATTGAAATTGATGTATTGAAACGGATGCGTATGATAGACATTATACAATTGTAGGATATTCACATTTATAATTGAAATGTGCTAAAATGTTTATTTTATTAACAGACACCCTGTATACGCACTATTACACCATTTAAGTGTATTCGATATCTTATGTAAAAGTATAACGTTATAATATGCAACCAATAATGCTTTAATCGTATGATTTAACCGTTGTCTTTTATATTATTTTGTACCACTATGTTTAAGCTAAGTATTCTTAAATTGTTAGTTTTCAGTTTGAATAAAGCGTTCGTATAAGAAAGTCGTCTCTGGTTTAAATATTCATTCTTTTTAAAGTTAAAGTCTTACACAATTTTGTAAGAAAACTCTTAGTCGTCACGGTATTCCTCAATTTCTTTAGACCGACAGTGGTACACAATTTCAAAACTTGAGCTCATCAGATTTTCGAAAGTTTGCAAAAGAGTGGTAAAATTGTTACCAGTAGCCCATAATACCATCAAGCCAACGGTGCTGCAAAAGCTGGAGTACAAATTGCAAAAAATCTATTGAAAAAAAATTTGGACATCGAAATGGGGTCGTTAATTTACAGAAATACACCGATTGCAAATGGCTTTACTCCAGCAGAATTGAGTTTTGGAAGAAAATTGCGGGATAACTTGCCTAATGTTAATCTCTTGGCAAAACCAGATCTTAAAAGTCTTAGGGGTAGGGAAGCTGCATACAAAAGTAGGTACAAAGAAAACTATGACAAATATCATGGTGTCAAAAAGCTAAGCGAATTGAAACCCCACGGAGTCGCTGATCATGATTTCACGAATACTTCTTCACTACAGAAAAATAATAAGAAACTTTAAACCAAGCAGTATTGTTCGAATTAAAAACAACGCCATTTTAATTGAAAACAAATTATTTTATTTAAATTATAATAATAATCTTATATATAATTTTAATAATAATGAAACCGATGGAGAACACGAACTACAACAAATGCTAGGTCACATTAACTTTGATGCTGTCAAAAAAATCAACCTGCCAAATGAACGTCAGAATGAAAGCCAAAGTACTAGATCGATACAAACTGATCATCGACCAGGGGTGCCAATTGTGCCCAATAGTAGTAGTAGTATGAGAAATTGAGATGTAGCCGCCGTCAGCTCATTTAGTATTAATGTTTGTAAAATATTGTCATATAATGTATCAGGGCTAAACAATAAGATCATGTTCATAGATTTTTTTTTTTTAATTTTATTAAAACATACGAATTATTTTTTATTTTTGAAACACATGTTACAATTGAAAATTTAAGTAAATTTACTAAATATTTTAACGGTTATAAACTTTTTTGGATTCCTGCAATCAAAACATCAACAAGAGGTCGTGCAAGCGGTGGATGCCTGTATGGAATACAAACATCAAAGCTGAAATTCTATAATTTTGTGGAAATCCAAGATAACATCGTCGTAAAGCTTTTACAGCAACCTAATATGTTTATTATTCCTTTTTATATAAACTGTAACAAATGGACCGAGGACTTTGAGCGACTGAGCAATTTGATGTGTGAGCTTTCGAGCAAAAACGTTATGTTGGTCGGTGACTTCAATGCCAGAATAAGTGATAACCAAGTGACAACCCAAATGGCAATATCTAATTTAGCAACGTCAAATTTCTATAACAGAACATCGATGGATAAAAACAACAATCAAAATGGAATAAAATTGTTAGAAATGCTACAAATGTATGATAGTATTGTGTTGAATGGATGCACGGAAGGCGACTACGAAGGTCACTTTACTTTTGTTGGTGGCCAAGGTAACTCGGTCATTGATTACTGCACGGTAAATAACGATTGGATCAATCTTATAAATAAATTTGAAGTTTTGAGCAAACATTTTTCTGATCATATGCCGTTGGTAGTTGAATGGAAATCTCACTTTGAACCACAGCAGAGGTCTCTTAATTTAATGCCTCGATTAAAATGGAAAACTCCAAATTCTGAAACATATCATAACCATTTAGATAATTACCTTTCGCACAACCCCCCAATTAACCAGTCAACTTCCGCACTCTCAAACCAATTAACAGAATGCATAAGACATTCTGCAATCAACCCAAATCCAAGTACAAAGAACTCATTTATTCAAAAATGGTTTGATATAGAATGTCTTAATGCCAGAAAAAAATCATTTGGTCTGCTGAAAGCATTTCGTAGATGTTCTTGTGATGTAATTAGAAAATGGTACATTCAAGCTAATGACAAATATAAAAAACTATGTCTTATTAAGAAAACCAATTTTGAATCCATGCAAGCTCAATTACTGAGTCAAATCAAAAACACAAAACAGTTCTGGAAAATGGCAAAAGATATCAATGGTTCACACAACTCTATTGGCTTAAGTGTTTCTGCAGATGACCTCTCAGAATATTTCAAAAATCTTCTTCAAAACAATCCAACAATAACCTTCTCATATGCACAGCCTCTTGTTGTTGATGAAATTTTAGATTCAGTTATATCAGTATCTGAAATACAACTCGTTCTCCAAAAAGCCAAGGACGGAAAAGCACCAGGTGAAGATGGAATACCCTACGAGTTCTTTAAGAATGCATCGCCTACTTTCTATAACCATCTACTTGCACTTTTTAACAAGATTTTTGAAAATGCTGATGTTCCGTCTTCATTTAAGAAATCAATTATTTTTCCAATCCATAAGAAAGGTGATTTGAATGCAGTTGAAAATTACCGAGGCATATCCTTCATGAATGTTATTGCGAAGATATTTTGTGGTGTTCTCATTAACAGACTTGAAAATTGGGTAGATACAAACAACATTCTTACGGAGGTTCAAGCAGGTTTTAGAAGGAACTATTCGACCGTTGACCACATATTTACTCTAACATCAATAGTAAAAGCATTTCAAGCCAGAAATAAAAAAGTATACACGTTGTTTGTGGATTTTAAAGCTGCATTTGATTTGGTGAATCGAAACGCTTTGTTTTATAAACTGTCCCAACTTGGAGTGTCAACAAAATTCATTCAAATAATCCGATGTTTGTACACTGATACTGAAGCGGCAGTTTGGGATGGCAAAACATATTCAAAACCATTTAAATCACTTACTGGAGTAAAACAGGGATGTCTTCTAAGTGCTCTTTTATTTGCACTTTTTATAAATGATATAGCTGTTCACATTCCCGGAGGTGTACGAATTGCAGGTGTCGTAATAAATGTATTGCTTTATGCCGATGATCTTCTCTTATTATCCGAATCAGCGGAAACCCTACAACTGATGGTAAATCGTCTTGCGGACTACTGTGAAAAGTGGGGGTTAGTCATCAACACTGACAAATCGAAAGTGATGGTCTTCGCTCGTTCCACCCGGAGTGAAGTTAGGAACAACTGGATGCTTAATGGATGTCGTTTAGAAGTATCGAAAGAATACAAATATTTAGGAGTTTTACTCAATCCAGCTTTGGATTATAGAAAGCACCTTGCAGAAAAAGCCAAATCTTCACAAGGTTTGATCAATCTTACTTGGAAGAATATTTTCTCAAACGATCACATTAATCTCTCTACAAAATATAATATTTTCGATGCAGTGGTGAAATCTTCGCTTTGTTATGTGGCACAAATATGGGGAATGCAAGAATACGAAGAAATCGAAAAGTTTCAAAGAAATTTCTTAAAAAAAATATTTAAAATTCCCATAACCGCGCCAAACTATTCAATTTATTTGGAAACAGGCCTGCCAAAACTTTTTACTTTAAGTCTTAAGTTACAAGCTGATTATTTCATTAAAGTGCTTGGTCTCCAGGAAACTCGCTTATGTAAAATTATGATGCTCTACGAAATTCGGAATAAGGACTGGTGGTTGAGGACATGGGAAAACATTGCTGCTTCATGTGGAGAAAATATGCAGATGAACCATAACAACATCAGCCTGACGAAAACGAAATTCTATGAAATCATCCAAAAATTTGAAGACTATGATCGTATGCAGATGATGGAAAAGGCATATCAATCGGAGAGCAGATTTCTTTATAGCCAGCTAGATCATAACTTGTGTGACAAGAACTACTTTCAAGATTCTCTCTGCTTTAAAGATATTTCACTGATTTTTAAATCAAGATGCGAACTTCTCAATTTAAACGGGAAACCATACAACGGCAGCTTTGATCAGTTTTGCAATCTGTGTAACTTGAGTGCTAAAGAAGATTGTTTTCATTTCATTAGCGTATGTCCAATTTTTAACCAGCAAAGAAGAGCATACTTTGGTAAACCAACCCTAACAGTGCAGGAAACTATTGCAATTTTGAATGGATCAGATTGGGCGAAACTAATAAAATTTGTCAGAGCTAGCTACCGCTACAGAATGCTTTTAATAACGGAATATTCATAATCCATAACTCATAATACCAGAATTTATAAGACCATTTATTTATTTTTATTTTGTTCAATTATCAATACCATATACATACCTGTTCAATTAAATTAAATATTTTAATGTTACCAGTCGAGCTGACGGCTAAGCCAATGCTTAAAAATTCATAAAAACTATTGTTAACTTATAATGATAATTTGAATAAATGAATATTTGAATTGAATTGAATAAATTGATTTCATTTATGTAACCTATGATGTGATAGTTGAAAGTTCTGTTCAGAGTAAATTTATATTTTATAGAGATTTTAAAAACATAAACTTGGTAGAGCTCTCCCAAGAAGTTTTACAAATTGATTGGAATTCTTTCAGATTTTCTGCATCGATAGACTTTAAGGTTGACTTTTTGACTAACTTATTAAAATACTTGTATGAGAAATATGTTCCAATTAAACGAAATGTCAGAAGCAACAACTGTCCGTGGTTCACATCGAAAATAAGTGTTTTAATTTGTGAGAGAAACTTCTTGTTTAGGGTGTTCAAAAATACTAGATCAGTAAATGATTGGGAACGTTACAAAGTTTGCAGAAATAGAGTTGTTAAATGTATTAGAGATTCTAAAAAAATTATTACTTCGACAAGTTGAATACATCAAGCAACTCCACCAAAATATTATGGAACAATTTAAAAAACCTAGGTACAATTGGCAAACCTAGCTTAGAATCTTTTGAAGATCTTGTTTTTGCCAATAATTTGAATAACTTTTTTGCCTCGTCCGTTATAAGTCATAGCCCGCCTACAAATTTAACATCTACCCTAAGCACTGCGGATGGATCTTTTTCTTTTAGTTGTATTTCGGCTGAAGAATGTTATAATTCCCTCTCTTCAATTAGCTCTAATGCCTTAGCTTTGGATAATATTTCACCCAAATTTATACGACTTCTTCTTCCAACACTTCTGCCTAGCTTCCTTGAGCTATATTACGATTGTCTAACCAAATCCATTTTTCCAAGTTACTGGAAGGCTGCAAAAGTTATACCCTTACGGAAGAAGGGGAGTTCTAATGATTTGTCTAACTTTAGACCTATAAGCATCCTTCCGTTTCTTTCAAAAGGTTTAGAGAAGATAATGTTTAAGCAAGTTTCTGAGTACGTTGAATCCTACAATCTCTTGTCGCCGTTGCAATCTGGTTTTCGGAAGATGCACAGTTGTGTTTCTGCTGTTTTAAAAGTTCAGGATGATATTCGGGTTGAAATGGTTGCAGGCAAAGTGTCAGTTTTATGTCTGCTTGAATTTTCAAATGCTTTTGGATCAGTCAATCATTCAACCCTTATTCATAAATTAAAACATAAATATGATTTCTCTTCATGTGCCCTAAAGCTGATACTTAGTTATTTATCCGACCGGAAACAAGCCGTTTGCATTGGCTCTTTAAAATCAGACTTTCAAGATCTTAAATCTGGGGTTCCCCAAGGGTCATTGTTGGGCCCTATTCTTTTTCATCATCATCATCGGCTCGACAACCGGGGTCCGGTCCTGGCCTCTTTCAACAAGTCTCTCCACCTATCCCGGTCTCGAGCCAACGCCATCCAGTTGCGCACCCCAAGGCTTTGGGCGTCCTGGTCTACGCCATCTCTCCAGCGCAAGCATGGTCTACCACGCTGCCGTCTACCATAGAATGTACCGCAAAAGACTTTCCGAGCAGGTTCCTCTTCGCTCATACGAGCTAGGTGCCCTCCCCACCGGAGTCTACCGAGCTTAATTTTTGTCACTATGTCTGCTTCAAGGTAGATTGCGTACAACTCATGATTGTACCGTCTCCGGAATCGTCCTTCCTCACATATGGGGCCAACAATTCTCCGTAAGACTTTTCTCTCGAACGCGGCTAAGAGGTCACAGTGCCTTTTGCTAAGCACCCAAGTCTCGGATCCATACATGAGTACTGGCAGGACCATGGTCCTGTACAGCAGCAGTTTTGAAGTTATGGTTAGATTTCTGGATTTGAATAGCTTTGACAGACTGTAGTAGGCTCTGTTGGATTTGAGAAGCCGCCCGCGTATTTCTTCTTCTATGTTGTTATCGGCTGCTACTGTCGACCCAAGTTATTTAAAGGATTGCACCACTTCAAATTCGTGCTCCGCTACCTTGATTGTTTGACCAACTGTTCTTCTCGCATTCGACGCCACCATGTACTTTGTTTTACCTTCACTAATGTGCAGCCCCAGATTTTGTGCCGCCTGCTCGATCTGGATGAAGGAATCGTGTACAGCTTGTTCGGTTCTTCCGATGATGTCGATGTCGTCTGCGTAAGCCAGTATCTGGCTGGACCTGTTGACGATGGTCCCTCTTGTTGCCGTGCCAGAGTCACGGATTGCTTTCTCCAACGCCAGGTTGAAGAGGAGGCAGGCCAAACCATCCCCTTGTCGGAGTCCATTAAAGATGTTAATTGGTCTGGATAGCAATCCGGCTATTTTAACTTGGCTTGTTACGTTGGTCATGGTCAACCTACATAGTCGTGTCAATTTATTTGGGATGCCGAATTCTCTTATGGCTTTGTTAAGTTCTACCCTGGCTATGCTATCATAGGCGGCTTTAAAGTCTATAAACAGATGGTATGTTGGGATGTTAAATTCTAGACATTTTTCCATCGCCTGCCTAAGGGTAAAAATCTGATCAGTTGTTGATTTGCCTGGAATGACACCACACTGATAGTGTCCGATGATGGTTTTAGCGTATGAGGTTATCCGGTCTTGTAGGATAGAGGAGAGTATCTTATAGGCGGTACTCAACAACGTGATACCTCTATAATTGCTGCACGTTGTGACATCTCCCTTCTTATGTATGGGGCATATGATACCTTTTCGCCAGTCTTCTGGCATTTCTTCATGCTCCCATACGTGCACTATGATATCATGAATTGCTTGACGTAAGGCTGGCCCGCCGTGGTGGAATAATTCGGCTGGTATGCCATCGGCTCCCGGGGCTTTGTTTTTCTTGAGCCGTCCTATAGCCTTCTCAACGTCTTCTATGCTTGGTGGCGGTAGCATAGGGTGTTCATCTTGAAGTAGTGGAGCCTCCACTTCTACTATGAGCTGACCATTTAGCAATTCATTAAAGTACACTTCCCATCGCTCCAGTATGCTTTGTGGATCGGTGATCAGATTTCCCTCTCCGTCCTTGCAGTATGTGCAGCGTGGTGTGTACTGCGTCATGTTTCGGACGGATTGGTAGAACTTCCGCGCCTGGTGCGGACCTCGCTCTCGGCTGCTCTCTATTTCTTTTTAGTATGTTTATTAATGACGTTGTAGAAGTCATTGATCATTGCACTTACCATCTTTATGCTGATGATTTGCAAATTTATTTACCTTTTTCGATTGGTCTCGTTGAAGATGCAGTTTGTAATTTTAACGATGATTTAAAAAACATTCATGAATGGGCTGTTAGGAATGACCTGGTTTTGAATCCTGCCAAATCTCAAAGCATAATTATATATAAACATAATTTAGATGATTCTTGTTTTCCTAGGCTAATTCTAAATGGTCATTCAATTCCATACAGCTCATCAGTTACGAATTTGGGGTTTATATTTAACAAAACCCTCACATGGTGTGATCATGTTAAAAAAGTAATTTGTGGCATTTATGGAGGTCTCAGGCGCTTGTGGAGATTTTCAATTTATATACCACAGGCAACACGACTTATGTTGGTAAAAACCCTGTTAGCTCCAATTATAACCTTTGGTTCCCCTCTATATAGTGGAATGGATTCAATTAGCAAACAAAAATTAAATGTAGCTTTTAACTCTTGCATTCGCTTCGTACATTCTCTTAGAAGATTTGACCATGTATCACTTTTGTCACATTGTGTATTTGGTGTATCTTTGATGTCACATTTTGTAATTGAAATTTCGCTTCGTACATTCTCTTAGAAGATTTGACCATGTATCACTTTTGTCACATTGTGTATTTGGTGTATCTTTGATGTCACATTTTGTAATTGAAATTTGTAAATATATCTTTAAATTGATGCGTTTTGAGAAGCCTGGTTATTTGTGTGATAAGCTTGAATTTTCAGTTTCTATGCGCACGAATAATTTGAATATTCCCAGAAGTACAACTTTGCAGACTCGAAGGTCTTTTTTCGTGATTGGTGCCAGAATTTGGAACAGTTACCAGCTCAATTAAAGACAATAAATAATTTTAATAATTTTATCAGCTCATTACTTGAACACCTACAGAACCCAGATACAGCTTTGCGTTTTCACTCCTTATTTGTTTATTAAATAGGTCTTTATTTTAGTTGTTTTTTTTTTTTTTTTTTGTTACTCTTAATTCTACCAAAAAAAAAAAGAAAAAAAAAAAAAAACAAAAATATTTAAAAAAAATAAAAAAAAAAAAATCTTCTTTTGCTAAGCATTTTGCACAATTGATTTATATAAATATGTAAATAATTTTCTTACATTGTTTGAATGAATTTAGGTAATTAAGTTACTATTAAGTATAATAACTGATTTTTTTCTTAATGTATATATTTTTAGGCCATAAATGAGATTTTATCTCAAGGCTTCTTGAAATAAATAAAAATGAAATGAAATTGAAACCAGGAGATCTTGTGTGGATAACTGACCTAAGACGACATGGGAAAATAATAAAAAAAACACAATGCAGGTCATATGAAATTGAAACAAACATACGTATTATTAGAAGAAACAGATTTCACCTTATTAAAGCTTCTTATTTAGATTCGTTACAGACAAATTTTGATAACACAAATGAAATGACAGATTCTGATAGAGGTGGAACGACAAAGCAAAATGAAGGGGATAGTCTACCAACAGCAAGTCGGCAACGCCGTACTGTCAAACGAATCCCAAGACGACTCTCAGGCGAAGCTTAGGTGACAAGATCGGGAAAAGAAGTCTACGGATACGAGTATATATGATAATGAAAAAAAAAATATTTAAATGAAATTTTGTAAGCAATTAAAATGAAATATTTTGAATTAAATTATGAATACAATGATTTATATGATTTAGAAAAAGAAACTATTTAAAATGTAAATTTTTAAAATAACTATTACAAATACTTGGATTAAATGATGAATTCTTATTATATTAATTTTAAATACAGTTAAGTTAAAGTTGAGCTGCTTCTAAGCATATTTTAAGTGAAGAAGTGAGATTTGTGTTTTATTACTACCGATTTTTTGTTAAAATCGAATTTTGGCTAAATTCGTTTCTATTACTAAGGACCAATGTGTTGGTTGCAGGGGAAGAGTGGCTTCTAGCCACGGTGATAAGTTGACGCAGCTTCCTCGTAAAACTGGATTGCCTAGTCGTCGTTGGTTGGAAATACTTCTTCGTCCAGTAGTGTCATCACATTTAGGTATCGTGGCTGGGATGTCTCTCTTCAGTGGTGATGGTTCTCGCCAATGGGTTTGGCTGGGTGCTCAAGTTGCTCGTAAGTTTTTTGGCTGCTTTGATCAAGAATTTGTCCAGCGGTAACACTACTGATGCCTCGTAGAGTTTACGGTTGCCGATGCGCTTCCGTCGCTGGTGTTCGAAGTAAAGTCCTGTGCAATTACACAGGATTTTCCTTTCGAACATTCCAAACTTCTTCATGGTAGTTTTTGAAATCGCAAACCATACAGGAAAGCACCATGTAGAGAAGCAGCTTCGTCTGTCCAGATTTCCTTCTCCGACCTCGTATTTTATACCTACTCCTCTCATTTCCTCTCGAAGGTTCTAGAGATCTCTAGTTTCGTTAAGTAAAAGAGAAAAATATACACAGACAGATAGAGACAGATATATAGACAGATTCCGTTCCGTTCCATTTCTTTCCGTTCGAAGTTTTAAAGTTTTAAGTTCTGAAATAAGCGTTCAGAGCTTTAGTCATTGATCATTAATACAGATTGTTGCTTCACTTTAAGTAACTTCCCAAATAATAAATATTGACCCAGATATACAACTGGTAAACTTTCGTTTTTATTTCCTAAAAATTGCATTCAATAAATTAATAAATCATAGTCTTAAATTCAATGTCACTTACAATTGGTATTTTTCTTGACAAAACTTGAGCAACAAACTTTTCTTGAAATAATCTTGAATTAATCTTGAATTTATATAAATCTAGAAATCAATTTAGAAATGAAAATCAAGTTAATTATAATGTATAAATGAAATATAATTAAATGTACCTTATTCAATGACAAACTTATTAGAAAAGAATAAAAGGCGCGCGTGAATATTTTATAAGGTTAGGTTTAATCAAATACATAATGGTATGTAGGTACTCTTCTTAATAAAAGAGACGAAAGTATTTTGGATTTGGATTATAGGAAGTTTGGAAAGGTAAGATGAGTTGCCACTTTATGCTGATAATTCAGTAGTGTTGTAGATTTATTTTTAAGAGGCTTGATGACACAGATCTATAGGTGTCTTTCTGTCTGGGTGTGTTAACTCCTATACATCGTAACATTGCCCCCTTCTCACTAATCTCTATAAAACACTGGATAGTGGATTCATATACAAATTTTGACTCCAATTGAAGGACTGTTATAAACTAATATAATCAGTCTATCTCATCTTTCTTTTTAAGAAGAGAGAGAGATAGAACTCTGCTAATATTTTTTTTTTTTGATAAGTTTGCGTATTTTCAGGTAATGCGCCTACTCCGTGTCAAAACGATTTGTATGGTTTTTGTCAAAAACACTGATTGGAATCTTGGAACTTAATAAAAGTTTACAAATGCAACAATTAAAAGTATTTTGTTAATGCACAAGAATAAGATTCCCAAAAACTTTAAAATTAAATAAAAAAAAACTGTTAATAATTAAATTTCTCGGCGCTAACAAGTTGCAGCGCCTTACCACCACCAAACAAAAATTAGTGCGCCCCTGAACCTGAAATTCGTAATTTGACATGTTAATATCTAAAATGTGATTGGTTGATTCGATGAAAAAGTATACTTTTATTTTGAAGAAAAATATTATTTTAGTTGTAATACTTATAAGAAAACAATTTTAAATTGTTCTAAGATATTTACTTTATGTTTTTAACATCACTTTGCATAACTTAATATTGGAAATAAAACAGTACGGAACTGTGGAAAATATAGTTAATTGTGCACTCGGCAAAAAGGCATCTCTATATCTAATTTTGACAGATACCCGAACAAATTGATGCCGCACTGCTATACACTGTAGATCCTTCCACCCATTCCTTATCTTCTTATTCTTTGCTGTAAACCGGTAAACGGTTATACTTAGAAGGGAATCCACTATCCAGTGTTGTATAGAGATTAGTGCCCCTTCTTAATAGCCTTTTCACCATAGATAAACCAATGGCCGCGTTCACATTCGCATAGGATAGCCTATCCAAGATACCCTCGCTACCAGTATATTTGCAAATCTTTTTCATTCAGCTGTTAGTTAACATAGGATTACAACAAAAGAAAGGTATCTGGATAGCTTTAGATTTTTATGTGAACGTGGCCACTACCAAGATATGAAACCTAGCTAGCAGATGATTTGCCATGAAAAACTGATGATTTGCTAAAAGGTTTGCTATGGTTTGCGTGTTTTTCACACACAAATCAGACACAAAATAGAATTACAAATACAACAATGTAAGCAATCGGGTTTTGGGGGGTGAAACGTACGAAGTTTTCGCATCTTGGGATTGATTTATCTATGCTTTTCACACCGAGCGCAAAACGCGGTTTTCGGCAAAATGTTTTCGAAAACTCGTAGACCGTTCTCACCGCACATTAACATGTTTTCGTTTGCCATTTCAATTGTTTTTATTCAGCAATGCACATAATCACTGACAAAGAACACAAATTATTCTAAAAAATATTAACTTTTGTTGTATTTAATTGTTTTTCTTTAATAAATACAAATAATAGCACTTAATAACTCATCAGCGATAATTTAATTCTTGCCAAAATAATTATATTTTTTTGTATTTGAACGCCTTTTCAATCACAAGTCAAACTAGTAGGAGTCAGGACAAAATTTAAAATGTATTTGTTTCTTGTATTCTTTTGCTGCCATTATAAGAAAGAGAATGACTTTGTTACTGAAAAGTCATAGTGACTCTTTGGTGACAAAGCGACGGTTAAGGTGACAAATCGTTCCGTTTCTGCGTGAACCTCGTAACTACATTTTTTTAAAAGATTTTGCTTAACATTAGACAGCGCTGGAAAACTTTGAGTAAGGGCCTGTTTCACAATGTACAAGTAAAGTACCAGTTAAGCTACTTAGAACTTAATCAGCAGATAACATTCTCATGAGTGTTTCAGAATATCCGGGTAGGTCTAACTAGAGGTTAATGTCTGCTAACTTTTAGGGTGGATCAAGTACCTAATAGCGCAGATAAATGACAGTTAACTTGTTTTTATGATAAACAGAAAACAAGGTATGCTCATTAGATTTTTTGGAGGTTTTCTGTGACGTCATAGGATTTGGACAAAATATTTTTTTTAATTGAAAAGAACAACAATGAAACTGAAAAAACTGATTTTGAGAAAACATTTTTTTTATTGAAAACAATAACAATGAAACCGAAAAAAACTCGATTGACAGCATCGGAGATGACTTCTACGTAATCAGTTTTCCAAAATGGCGACGTGGCGTTCATAATAAGCATACCTTGTTTTCTGTTTATCATGACGAAAATCCATGATAAACAGAAAACAAGGTATGCTCATGCAGGTTTTCTGTGGCGTCATAGTCATCTTTCTCATCGGCAGTTCACCCGAACGTCAGTTATGGAATTGACAAAACATTTTTTTATATGAAAACAACAACAATGAAACTGAACAAAACTCGATTCGCAGCATCGTAGATGACTATTACGTCATCAGTTTTCCAAAATGGCGACTTGGCGTTCATAGTACGCATACCCTGTTTTCTGTCTATCATGACGAAAACCCATGATAAACAGCAACAAGGTATGCTTATTATGAACGCCATGTCGCCATTTTGGAAAACCGATGACGTAGTAGTCATCTCCGATGCTGACAATCGAGTTTTTTTCGGTTTCATTGTTATTGTTTTCAATAAAAAAAAAATGTTTTCTCAAAATCCATAAATGACGTTCGGGCGAACTGCCGATGAGAAAGATGACTATGACGTCACAGAAAACCTGTAAAAATCTAATGAGCATACCTTGTTTTCTGTTTATCATGACGAAAATCCATGATAAACAGAAAGCAAGGTATGCTCATTAGATTTCTGGCAGGTTTCCTGTGAACATGATAAACAGAAAACAAGGTATGCTTATTATGAACGCCATGTCGCCATTTTGGAAAATTGATGACGTAGTAGTCATCTCCGATGCTGACAATCGAGTTTTTTTCAGTTTCATTGTTGTTGTTTTCAATTAAAAAAATTGTTTTCTCTAAACCCATAACTGACGTTCGGGCGAAGTGCCCATGAGAAAGATGACTATGACGTCACATAAAACCTGCCAAAAATCTAATGAGCATACCTTGTTTTCTGTTTATCATGTCCTGTGAAGTCATAGTCATCTTTCTTATGGGCAGTTCGCCCGAACGTCAGTTATGGATTTCGAGAAAACATTTTTTTAAAATTGAAAACAACAAACTTGACCTTCGAGTAATATGCACCCATCATTTTATTGACAGCATCTGGATCCAAGTGTTGTTGTTTTGAAAATGTTAAAAACTACTCAATGTGGGGAAATTCAAAATGTCACGACACATTGAAAATGTCAAAATACGTATAAGAAAAAGCATTAAAATCCAGCTGACGTCACATAAATGAAAGAGATAGGAAAACGAAAATCTTATGTCAATGTCGTATTCCATTAACCAAAAAAGACTCGATTTTGTGAATCTGACAGCTAAAATATGGGATACTACGGGTTTAATAATGGTAAAAGTTTAATTCCATGTAACATATGCCACTCTCAGAGTCAAAAAAGCCTAGTACAGATATGGAAAAGTTCTGCCCCCTATCACAAAATCAGATTTCATCTTCCATTTGCCACCAATAATCTGGAAATCTCAGATATATCTGGCACCGTTGTATATTTATTCTTATAGTACTATTGGGCTTTTACAACAGACGTCAGGCAAAAATAAAAAAAAAAAATTGATGGCAAAAAAAAAAATGGCAGCTCTCTAGTTCGAAGAACGTTAGTAGCTTAAAAATTGAAATTAAAGAATATTTTGTGCTAAATCAGCTGGCTATCAACTTAAAATTAACATAATAAGGTGTGTTTTTTTTGTACGCCCCGGCTAAGTTGGACGAAAAAAAAACGCCTTGGGGCTTAACGAAAATACTTGGCAGCATTGCGAATAAAATGACAAAAAAAAAAATTAAAACAATGTTTCCAATATACAAAAAATGAAAAAAATTGTAAGAGTTAAGAAAAATAAACAATTTAATTTTTTTTTCTACACCAAATGCCATCTTTGTGTTTATGTCCATACAATTAATCGATAATTTTGGTGTTTTCATACAACTTATCGATGATTTAACAGAAAATGCGTTGGTAGCACAGATTTTAACCCCTTCAAAGAGTTTAGCCCCGAGAATTCTCGGGGCTTAGCAGCTAAGCCCCTCGGGCTAAGTTGTTGTTGTATTTGACACGTAAATTGCTTAGCCCCGACAGCGTTTTTTTCGTCCAATGCCCAAAACAGACTTAAATTTGCTTTGAATTTTTGTTTTTTGTTTTTGCACGCTGAACTGTAAACTAGCCTTTAAGGAAAAATATCAACATTATAGTTGTGCTTATTTAACAGAAAGTCGCCCCATTAAACTTATAAATATTGTTGGTTTTTAAAATCTTTAAATCTACAAATGTGGTAACTACGAGAGTAAAAGCAAGTCTATAAGGTTGAAAAATTTTAAAGTTCTTCAAACAAGTTCAGAATTTTCGTAGGTCGGTGTATTTATTACGAATTTGGGTATAGGTTGCATAGGTTTGAGTGAAAGGGGGCGGGGGGGGGGGGGGGTTGAATTGTAAAATGCGAAAAAGTGGCCGTTGTAGGTAGTTAGGCCTTTATGTTTTTCTTAACATGTATTCAATGACGAATAATTTGTTTTAATAATACCTGTATAATTTTTTAGCACAGCTTCATGGGTAGGTATATAATTTTATTAAAAAAATAGCTATACTTTTCTCAAAATTTTTCTCTAAAAATGCAGTTTTATAGATATAACCGTCCTGATTTCAAATCCAAAAGTCTGGCAGGTGTATGCTTCTGGAATGGACCGGCGCGCCGCGGCGGCGTAGTCAAACTCTCCCAAACTTCGGCTGTAGAAGGCCAGCTAGTGTATTCCTTGGTTGCTTGACTTGCGTTGATTTGACATGAATGGAAATTTTTTCTTGTGATAGTTTTCAAAAACTCAATTTTCTTTTAATTAAAGACAAGTTCCAACATTATAGATATTTATTATACTTTACAAATTACTTGCTGCTAATCTTAAACGTTCTTTTTGTAGTGGCTAGTTCAACGATATTCTTTTCTTACTTTTTATTTGATAATCCTAGAGTTCATGTTTCGTTAAATTAAATCAGAGAAATTCTGCAAACTTTAAATGTTTACTATTAAGTTAAATTAAGTACTATTATAGATTATTTATTTCATTTATCATTATTTAAAATATAATAATAATGCATATAACTCTAGATATAAAGTTTCTCACGCCTTTTTTAGTCTTAACATCAACGACACGAATCTTACCATCTGAAGATTCAATCAAATTTGTAACTCTTCCCAAGAGCCAGTTTTGTGGAGGTGCATTGTCATCCCCAACGAGGACAATGGTGTTGAGTTTGACATTTTGAGACGAAGTATGCCATTTTACTCGTCTTTGTAAGTCAACCAGATACTCCTTCGACCATAGGTTCCAAAAATGCTGCTTAATCAAAGTTAACCGTCGCCACCTCTTCATCGCAGCCATCTTGTAGTCAGTGACCATGGGTTCGACTACTGCATTCAATGTGCCACCAATTAAAAAATGCCCAGGTGTAAGGACTTCTTCATCACTTGGGTCATTGGACATCGCATACATTGGACGGGAATTCAATAAGGCTTGTATGTCAGCCACAACAGTCAACAGTTTTTCAAAAGTAAGAGAGGATTCGAATACTGTGCGAACGAGATGTTTTTTGGCTGATTTCACGGCTGCCTCCCATAGCCCACCAAAATGCGGAGTCCTTGGAGGTATATGATGGAATTAAATTCGCTCTGTGGCACACCAATCACCTATTCTTTTCTCCGTCTGCTGGTCAAGAAAACTTCGTCTAAAATCTTCTAACTAGTTACGGGCTCCAACAAAGTTCGTCCCATTATCGCAATACAGATCTTGGCATAAACCTCGCCTGGCTACAAATCGCTTAAGTGCTGCAATAAACCCTTCAGTAGTTAAGTCTGAGACGACTTCCAGGTGGACCGCCTTCACAACGAAACAGACAAAGACATGGATTTTCGTCATGATAAACAGAAAACAAGGTATGCTCATTAGATTTTTACAGGTTTTCTGTGACGTCATAGTCATCTTTTTCATCGGCAGTTCACCCGAACGTCAGTTATGGAATTGACAAAACATTTTTTTATATGAAAACAACAACAATGAAACTGAACAAAACTCGATTCGCAGCATCGTAGATGACTATTACGTCATCAGTTTTCCAAAATGGCGACTTGGCGTTTATAGTACGCATACCCTGTTTTCTGTCTATCATGACGAAAACCCATGATAAACAGCAACAAGGTATGCTTATTATGAACGCCATGTCGCCATTTTGGAAAACCGATGACGTAGTAGTCATCTCCGATGCTGACAATCGAGTTTTTTTCGGTTTCATTGTTATTGTTTTCAATAAAAAAAAAATGTTTTCTCAAAATCCATAAATGACGTTCGGGCGAACTGCCGATGAGAAAGATGACTATGACGTCACAGAAAACCTGTAAAAATCTAATGAGCATACCTTGTTTTCTGTTTATCATGACGAAAATCCATGATAAACAGAAAGCAAGGTATGCTCATTAGATTTCTGGCAGGTTTCCTGTGAAGTCATTAGGTGTGTTTTTTTGTACGCCCGGGCTAAGTTGGACGAAAAAAACGCCTCGGGGCTTAACGAGAACACTTGGCAGCATTGCGAATGAATTGACACAAAAAAAATGAAAACAAAGTTTCCAATATACAAAATGAAATAAACAAAAAATGAATAACAAAAATCTCTTTCTGTTTTGTTAAATTGTTTGAATTTGGTGTTTTAATAAATTCAATAACAAATTTAAAAACAAATTTCCGAGCATTAAATGCACATACTTTAAAATTTAAATGAAATAATTTGTAAGAGTTAAGAAAAATAAATAATTTAATTTTTTTTTCTACACCAAACGCCATCTTTGTGTTTTTATGTTCATACAATTAATAGATAATTTTGGTGTCTCATACAATTTTTAGATGATTAAACCGAAAATGAGTTGGTAGATTTTAACCCCTTCAAAGAGTTTAGCCCCGAGAATTCTCCTTGCTTAGTTCCTTAGCTCAAGGGGCTAAGTATTTTGTTGTATTTAACATGCTCAGGGCTTAACCCCGAGAGCGTTTTTTTTTTGTTCAATTTAGCCCGGGTGTACAAAAAAACACACCTTTTATTTCATTTTGAAATATGCTCTCGCCAAGGCGACACAAGATTCAAAAGCATCTCTGAAAAAAAAAAATAAAGCATTTTCTATAATATTCTTAAAGGACCCTATCAGTTCCTTATTAAATTAAATGCACATACTTTAAAATTTAAATGAAATAATTTGTAAGAGTTAAGAAAAATAAATAATTTAATTTTTTTTTTCTACACCAAACGCCATCTTTGTGTTTTTATGTTCATACAATTAATCGATAATTTTGGTGTTTTCATACAACTTATCGATGATTTAACAGAAAATGAATTGGCAGCACAGATTTTAGCCCCTTCAAAGAGTTTAGCCCCGAGAATTCTCGGGGCTTAGCAGCTAAGCCCCTCGGGCTAAGTTGTTGTTGTATTTGACACGTAAATTGCTTAGCCCCGACAGCGTTTTTTTCGTCCAACTTAGCCCGGGCGTACAAAAAAACACACCTATAGTCATCTTTCTTATGGGCAGTTCGCCCGAACGTCAGTTATGGATTTCGAGAAAACATTTTTTTAAAATTGAAAACAACAAACTTGACCTTCGAGTAATATGCACCCATCATTTTATTGACGGCATCTGGATCCAAGTGTTGTTGTTTTGAAAATGTTAAAAACTGCTCAATGTGGGGAAATTCAAAATGTCACGACACATTGAAAATGTCAAAATACGTATAAGAAAAAGCATTAAAATCCAGCTGACGTCACATAAATGAAAGAGATAGGAAAACGAAAATCTTATGTCAATGTCGTATTCCATTAACCAAAAAAGACTCGATTTTGTGAATCTGACAGCTAAAATATGGGATACTACGGGTTTAATAATGGTAAAAGTTTAATTCCATGTAACATATGCCACTCTCAGAGTCAAAAAAGCCTAGTACAGATATGGAAAAGTTCTGCCCCCTATCACAAAATCAGATTTCATCTTCCATTTGCCACCAATAATCTGGAAATCTCAGATATATCTGGCACCGTTGTATATTTATTCTTATAGTACTATTGGGCTTTTACAACAGACGTCAGGCAAAAATAAAAAAAAAAATTGATGGCAAAAAAAAAATGGCAGCTCTCTAGTTCGAAGAACGTTAGTAGCTTAAAAATTGAAATTAAAGAATATTTTGTGCTAAATCAGCTGGCTATCAACTTAAAATTAACATAATAAGGTGTGTTTTTTTTGTACGCCCCGGCTAAGTTGGACGAAAAAAAACGCCTTGGGGCTTAACGAAAATACTTGGCAGCATTGCGAATAAAATGACAAAAAAAAAAATTAAAACAATGTTTCCAATATACAAAAAATGAAAAAAATTGTAAGAGTTAAGAAAAATAAACAATTTAATTTTTTTTTCTACACCAAATGCCATCTTTGTGTTTATGTCCATACAATTAATCGATAATTTTGGTGTTTTCATACAACTTATCGATGATTTAACAGAAAATGCGTTGGTAGCACAGATTTTAACCCCTTCAAAGAGTTTAGCCCCGAGAATTCTCGGAATTGTAAAATGCAAAAAAGTGGCCGTTGTAGGTAGTTAGGCCTTTATGTTTTTCTTAACATGTATTCAATGACGAATAATTTGTTTTAATAATACCTGTATAATTTTTTAGCACAGCTTCATGGGTAGGTATATAATTTTATTAAAAAAATAGCTATACTTTTCTCAAAATTTTTCTCTAAAAATGCAGTTTTATAGATATAACCGTCCTGATTTCAAATCCAAAAGTCTGGCAGGTGTATGCTTCTGGAATGGACCGGCGCGCCGCGGCGGCGTAGTCAAACTCTCCCAAACTTCGGCTGTAGAAGGCCAGCTAGTGTATTCCTTGGTTGCTTGACTTGCGTTGATTTGACATGAATGGAAATTTTTTCTTGTGATAGTTTTCAAAAACTCAATTTTCTTTTAATTAAAGACAAGTTCCAACATTATAGATATTTATTATACTTTACAAATTACTTGCTGCTAATCTTAAACGTTCTTTTTGTAGTGGCTAGTTCAACGATATTCTATTCTTACTTTTTATTTGATAATCCTAGAGTTCATGTTTCGTTAAATTAAATCAGAGAAATTCTGCAAACTTTAAATGTTTACTATTAAGTTAAATTAAGTACTATTATAGATTATTTACTTCATTTATCATTATTTAAAATATAATAATAATGCATATAACTCTAGATATAAAGTTTCTCACGCCTTTTTTAGTCTTAACATCAACGACACGAATCTTACCATCTGAAGATTCAATCAAATTTGTAACTCTTCCCAAGAGCCAGTTTTGTGGAGGTGCATTGTCATCCCCAACGAGGACAACGGTGTTGAGTTTGACATTTTGAGACGAAGTATGCCATTTTACTCGTCTTTGTAAGTCAACCAGATACTCCTTCGACCATCGGTTCCAAAAATGCTGCTTAATCAAAGTTAACCGTCGCCACCTCTTCATCGCAGCCATCTTGTAGTCAGTGACCATGGGTTCGACTACTGCATTCAATGTGCCACCAATTAAAAAATGCCCAGGTGTAAGGACTTCTTCATCACTTGGGTCATTGGACATCGCATACATTGGACGGGAATTCAATAAGGCTTGTATGTCAGCCACAACAGTCAACAGTTTTTCAAAAGTAAGAGAGGATTCGAATACTGTGCGAACGAGATGTTTTTTGGCTGATTTCACGGCTGCCTCCCATAGCCCACCAAAATGCGGAGTCCTTGGAGGTATATGATGGAATTAAATTCGCTCTGTGGCACACCAATCACCTATTCTTTTCTCCGTCTGCTGGTCAAGAAAACTTCGTCTAAAATCTTCTAACTAGTTACGGGCTCCAACAAAGTTCGTCCCATTATCGCAATACAGATCTTGGCATAAACCTCGCCTGGCTACAAATCGCTTAAGTGCTGCAATAAACCCTTCAGTAGTTAAGTCTGAGACGACTTCCAGGTGGACCGCCTTCACAACGAAACAGACA
Source organism: Meliscaeva auricollis (assembly GCA_948107695.1). Lineage (NCBI taxonomy): Eukaryota > Metazoa > Arthropoda > Insecta > Diptera > Syrphidae > Meliscaeva > Meliscaeva auricollis. The sequence continues at coordinate 51,504,949 of OX403616.1, read as the reverse complement.
AAGACAGCTTCATAGGATTTTGAAGTTCTTTGCCCTCGCAATTTGTAAGTTGTTTGGAACGGACCGCAAAAATCGACACCAGTCTTCAGAAACGCTCTTGCAGGTTGCACTCTGTCAGTAGGCAGATTACCCATAATATGTCCCAAAATCTTTGGTTTATATTTGAAACAGGTCCAACAACTATTGACGACCTTTTTTGCAAGTGTGCGTACATCTAGCACCCAGAACCTCTGCCGCACTATTCCAACTAGGGCTTGGGGACCTGCATTATAATTTATATTATGTATACAAGTTAAAAGGTTTTTGACAAAAGGATTAGATTAAGGAAGAAGGATTTGAAATTTCACAGAATAAGGTATGTCCGCATTCAGCAGATGCCCACCCACTCGAAGGAGTTCAAATGAGTCACCGTCAAGGAAAGGATTAAGATTTTTAACGGGACTCGTAGAGCTAATCATATCTTCTTTCTTTAATTTATGAATTTCCTCCTGGAAATTCTTTTGTTGAATATCCAGCGAAGTATAAGCACAAGTTTTGTCAATGCTTTTAAAACGCAAGTAATAATTTTCAAAATTGTCATCTATAATTTTTGCTAAAAGAACTACATTACATTTTCGCATTCCAGGGGTATCTTTTCCTATCGTCGACAAATCTTTTTGTTTAGGCCAAATCTCTTCTGAACATTTAAGAAATTCTGGACCCGAAAACCATATACTGTCCATCAATTCACTTGCATAGGCACCCAGAGATACAATATCCTCAGGATTTTGCTTTGTGTTCACATACTTCCAAGCAGCATGTGGCAAACTTGTTTGTATCTTTGATACTCTATTCGCTATAAATACCTCCCAACTCGAAGGATGTGCTGAGAGCCAACATAACACTATTTCGGAATCGGTCCATAAGTAAGTATCTTGAATTAAATGCGAAAAATTTGGAAGAATCTTTGAAATAATAGATGCAAGCATTTCCGCTGCACATAGCTCCAACCCTGGCAAACTTTGAGTTTTAATAGAAGCTACTCTCGATTTTGCAGTTATCAAGTGACAAGAAACAACCTCATTTTCGTCAATAGTCCTTAGATAAACACAACAACCATATGCACGTATAGAAGCATTCGAAAATCCATGAATTTGTGTGTCTCTTGGCCTCACACTTAATACATATCTTGGAATTTTGATCAACTCTAACTCCTTCAACTGATTTCAAAAAGCTTCCCATTCAGTAAAAATCCGTGATTGAACTGATTCGTCCCAATCAGTCTTTTTTACCCACAGGCTTTGCAACAAAATTTTACCCTTTACAACGACTGGGTTAACTGGCCCTAATGGGTCAAATAGAGCAGACAGTTCTGGTTTGACTTAAGTTCTGGAACGACGTACTGCAGCTCATCTGAGGATGGATTCCATTTGATTCCTAGAGTTTTAATAATGTCTGCATCATTTATTCTCTCTTTCTTCTCTCGGTCTATTTCTGGTACGACATCCAACAAAGTTTTTTTCATTTGACCACCACTTTCGAAGCCCAAAGCTTGCACTATGCAAAAGGGTTCTTACTTCTTCATATATACCAAAAATTTCCTCTGGCGAATCTCCTCCACTGATTAAATCGTCCATATAAAAATCCTAATTCAAAACCTTTGAACCTAATTGAAACTTAATTGCACCTTCTTCTGACAAGGTTTTTAAACAGCGAGTAGCTAAATAAGGTGCAGAAGTAGTTCTATAGGTCACTGTATTTAACTGGTACACCTTTAATAGAACAGTACGCTGACCTCTCTAGAGAATACATTGATATTTACGATCGTTTGGATCCATTACTATCTGACGGTACATTTTGGAGATGTAAGTGCGAATTTGTAGCAACGAAAACGTAAAATAATTGAGTAGATATCATCTTGCATCATAGGACCTTTCATTAAAATATCGTTTAAGGATTTCCCGGATGAAGTCTTAGCGCTACAATCAAAAACAACTCTTAGTTTTGTAGTTGTTGAGTCCGGTCTAAGAACGTATTGATGGGGACAAAAGTATTTCATATTTTTAGTCTCAGCGCCGCTGACCTCCGTCATATGCCCTAGATCCTCATACTCTTTCAAAAATCCACATATTGATCCCTTATAACGATGTTCCTCTCAAGTCTCATTTCTAATGACATAAATCTATTCTTTGCTATTTCAAAGGATTCTCCTAATGTCAATGGATCTTCTTTGAACGGAAAACTCACAATATATCTGCCTTCATCATTTTTTGCTATCGTATTTTTAAAATGTTCTTCACACTTTTCTTCGTCAGGCTTAAGCAGTTCAGAAGTTTTGGGATAGGTTTCCATTTCCCAAAACTTTTTAACAAGTTCATGAAGACATTCGTCTTCTGACTGCTCTTCCCTTCCTACCAGGCAAAACGTCCTGGTTGACACATCGCATAAATAATATGAGCCCGAAACGACCCAACCAAAAAGAGTCTTTTGTAAAGTAAGCTTCTCTTCCAACTTGATTTGTCCAATCGATAATAGCTCAGAGAAATGATCTGCACCTATCAACATATTATTTAGCTGCTTCATTAAAGTTTGGATCAGCTAAAACAATATTTTTTGGTATTTTCCAATTATCTACCTCAAACGATTTGCTAGGCTGAAGATTGGTAATATTTTGTATTACTAGAAGCTCTAATTCGGTCTCAAACTCTGATATCCTGGATCTACAAATCGATTTTGTGGTGTGTCGAACATTTGTGACTTCGTTCCCTATGCTGCACTTTGGTTTTGTACTACGACGAACAGAATGATCCTTTCCCAAACAGTTTATGCAAAGGATACGTTTCTTAACTTCCAGGAACCTCCTTCCAATTGGCAAGCTTAGAAAATCTGGACAAGCATCGACTAAGTGTTGCAACGACTGGCAATATTCACATTGCATACGCTCTGCCGCTAACGTTGTACCTCTAAATTTCCTAAACTGATTTTGTTTGACTCTTAGCAGAACTATTCGGTTTTTGAATCCTAGCTTCTTTAGCTTCTAAGCTTTTACAACGATGATCCAAAACTTTACTAAATTCTTTCCATGTTGGGATCTTATTATAGTCCATTACATCCTGCCATTTACATTGAGTTTCCTCATCAACTCGGTCCATAGCTAACGAGATCAAAATCGAAGTGAAATGTGTATTAAAACTGTCCTCCAAATGTAGTAAAGAAGATGCAGATATTTTAGAAAGTTTTGAAAACTCTAACAAGCTATTGATGTGCTCTTGAAATATAAGAGTCTTATTGTCAAAACGGGCCTTTAATCTATCTAGTGCTTTCTGATAGTTTGAACTAATGACGTTAAAGTCTCTTACAGCATCCAATGCGGAACCAGATAGATACCTTAGCAAATAATTAAACTATTGCAGTTGGTCAAGGCTTTCATCTTTATGAACCAAATTGGTAAATAATCCAATAAAATTTAGATACTCTGAGAATTTACCCGAAAACGTAGGCAATTTGAAAGGTTCTAGCTTTGACCGAGGGCGAGGATGCTCCGGAAAATAAGTTGCATTTAAATGATCCACAGCAGTGGTGTTGAACCTCAAGTCCGATAAAAGTGTCATTATCTTTGTTTTTGCTCAAACATAAATCTCTTCTACCTCTTCCCGAAAGATCTCATTAGCCTTTTCTTCGTCAAGGTTGCTGAATCTTTCAATGGACGATTGAACATTCAAGATCTGCTTAAAATACGATTCAAGAATCCCTACATTCGAGCTCGGGTTCTGAAAGCGAACTTCCCCTCTGCATAATTATGTTCTTCGTTCGACTCAAGTTTCCCTTTGCTGAAGCACGTAATCCTTTCAAGTCAGCCAAAGTCTTTACTACGCTATTTTCACTTTGTGACGCCTCATCTTTCCTTTCTTCAGGCATCGTTACTATGTATGTAATGCCAAAAAAAACTTTGTTCAAACGAGGGAAATCCTTGGCATCAACAAATTTGCACACCTTTATACGCAATCAGGAACAACAACAATTTTTTCCCAACAACCTCAACAACAGTGCTAAGAAATGTATGTATGTCGGCAGCAAAATGTATTCTCAATTTCAACAGCAACAGCAACTCCGACAGCAAATCCAAATAACCAACAGAAAGATTAGCTATCCGATCTAATATCAACAGCTACGATGTTAAATATCTATTTAAGAAACGAAATGTCTTCTTAATTACACCAGCAACAACAATTCCGACAGCAACTCCAACCAACACCAGACTTCGAAAAACCCAAAGCAAAAATAAGCTATCCAACTAAGATACAGTCACCTCTTAAGACAAAATCAATTTTCTTATCAACGAAATCGAATTAAGCCAATGCCAAGTTAGTAAGCCTCAGAGCTAACATACGAGTATATTTTTGTTGCAGGAAATATTAGGCAAATAACCAGCAACAACTATACTATCTGTTTGTTTACCTTTCCTATCAACATAAATGAAAAATGTTGATTTCTTAAATAATCAAGCAACAATGTTTAAATGATTTTTAATTCACCACACTAGTTCTACTAGCAGCAAGTTTTTATCAATAAATTTCGCAACAAATTTGTAACGGCAACAACGAATAAATTTCTCAACAAGTTTAATAAGAAATAATATACATAGAATCAAGCTTACTTCTGGTTCCAATCAACTCTATGTTTCAAACAATCCTCGATACATTCCACACTGCAACACGGAGTTAGAGCTCTTTCTGTGGTTTGAGTGATGATTTCTCACTGAATTACTCGATCAAAGCTTCCTCTGCTTGGTTGGTTTGATGAAATGTTGGATGACTGATCTAAGTATGCGGGAGAGCTTTTTCTCCACGCGGTTGCGACCTCATCAAATTTGTATGTCACTGCACCAAAAAAAAAAAACGATTACCAAAGAAAACTTGATGTCCATACATATAGATCGTGACTCATAGACTTTTTTTTTTCTTCTCGAATTTTTGCACTGCAAATATGAGTAAAGAAATTAAGCACTTTAAGGGTTTACCACGATGTTTTCTTCCAATCTTTGTAGGGCAAATTCTGCTTGATCGCCAGAATCAATTATTCCAATTTTTATATTTTAATTTTATTAATTAACATTAAAACTTAATTTATGATAAATTTTATGTTGGGAATATTATACGTATATTCCCGGGTTTCGGCACCAATGTTTCTTGTGATAGTTTTCACAAACTCAATTTTCTTTTAATTAAAGACAAGTTCCAACTTTATAGAAATTTATTGTACTTTACAAATTACTTGCTGCTAATCTTATGCGGGCCTTACACGACACAATATTATTGTGCAATAATATTGTCCAAAAATATTGTGCGAAAAAGGGTCGCCCTTACACGGCTCAATATTACTGCACAATATTTCTATGTCTCTTTGCTTTTTCTGTATCTGCTCGTTGTGGAAACGAAAAATATTGAGTAAAATTTCATTAAATATTAAACTTTTTTAATATCACTCAATATATTGTGCAAACCGAAAATATTGTGCAATACAGCCCTTACACGGTCAATATTATTGCACAATACTGAGTACTGCGCAATAATATTGTGTCGTGTAAGGCCGGCATTAAACGTCTGTCTTGTAGTGGCTAGTTCAACGATATTCTCTTCTTACTTTTTATTTGATAATCCTAGAGTTCATGTTTCGTTAAATTAAATCAGAGAAATTCTGCAAACTTTAAGTGTTTACTATTAAGTTAAATTAAGTACGTTTATAGATTATTTACTTTACTTTACTTTATCATTATTTAAAATATAATAATAATGCATATAACTCTAGATATAAAGTTATTATAACAATATAAAGTGTGTAGCATTAACAGCAATGTTGGACAGCTATCTGGATGTTGTTTTCGATGTAAGGCCACAACAATCTCTGCGAAACATCTGTTTCATACGTGAAATCCTTGATGGAGAAGTTTCAACACCTGTTTCTGCAACTGTGGAGGAATAACAACTCAAAGGTTTCCGCTGTGGAAAAAAAAGCAAAATTTTCTACGAAAGTAGGGTAATATTATGTTCATCAGCTGATGGTAGACTGTTAGGCCAACCATTCTGCACATACGCCATGACTTTACACATTGTCGAATTTAACTGCGAAAAAAAAGCAAAATTTTCTACGAAAGTAGGGTAATATTATGTTCATCAGCTGATGGTAGACTGTTAGGCCAACCATTCTGCACATACGCCATGACTTTACACATTGTCGAATTTAACTGCGATTGCTTAGCTATAATTGCATTTATGGGAAAATCATCAACTTTTAGTTTAGAGGTATCATCGATTTGACACTCTTCTTTCGATTGATCGAATGCCTTGTCAAGTCCTATATAGGCAATTGGCACTACCATGTTGTGTAGTTGAACGATAGCGGATTGTATAAGTATATCCCATGACAGTGATGGCCCAACGCTGAAGTCTCTGTATCGTCATGTGAGGTATAGGTTTTTGCTGGGACTGAAGATTGTTACAACAGTCGGCCAATACAATTGGCAACTTATTGCTGAAATGCACCAGTCTAGTAACATTCACAATTTTGTCATTGAATTGCTGAAAAGCACGTTGTTGTTCTTTGCCCCAAACAAAAGCTTCATTTGGGGAACGCAATTTGTTGAGGCGCTGCAATTTGGGCAAAGTTTTCGATGAACTGGTTACAGTAGTTTAATTTTCCTATGAAGGCTTCATCTATGCTGATCATACTATGTATCTGATTTTTGGGTTTTTTTGTCTCCAAGTTGTGCTTACTACTAAAATTAAATTATTGTATATAAAAGAAATTGTTTTTATTTTATTTGATTTTTAATAAAATTTTATTTTTGATTTTAATTAATTTTCACAACTTAATTTTATTTTATATATCGCGACGCGTTTCGTGCACTGATCTTTATAAAACACTGGATAGTGGATTCATATAAAAAATGACTCCAATTGAAGGACTGTTATAAACTATTATAAGGTGTGTTTTTTTGTACGCCCGGGCTAAGTTGGACGAAAAAAACGCCTCGGGGCTTAACCAAAACACTTGGCATCATTGTGAATAAAATGACAAAAAAAAAATGAAAAAAATTTCTGATTTGTTGAATTGTTTCCATTTTGTGTTTTAATAAATTCAATAACATACTTATAAAGATATTTCAGAGCATTAAATACACACACTTTAAAATTTGAATGAAATAATTTGAAAGAGTTAAGAAAAATACACAATTTAATTTTTTTTTCTACACCAAACGCCATCTTTGTGTTTTTATATTCATACAATTAATCGATAATTTTGATGTTTTCATACAATTTATCGATTATTTAACAGAAAGTGAGTTGGTAGCACAGATTTTAACCCCTTCAAAGAGTTTAGCCCCGAGAATTCTCGGGGCTTAGCAGCTAAGCCCCTCGGGCTAATTTGTTGTTGTATTTGACAAGTAAATTGTTTAGCCCCGACAGCGTTTTTTTCGTCCAACTTAGCCCGGGCGTACAAAAAAACACACCTATAATCAGTCTATCTCATCTTTCTTTGAGAAGAGAGAGAGATAGAACTCTGCTGAGGTACCTTGTCAGTATAACATTTTTTTGCTGTACAACAGTTTTATTTGTCGAAGTGACAAGCAAAACTAATTTGTCTCTCTCTTTCACCTGTATAGAGCGAGATAGAACTCTGCTTTGATACCATAAAATGTCATCTTCAATTTGACTCAGTAAAACTGCCATACTTAGAAGGGAATCCACTATCCAGTGTTTTATAGAGATCAGTGGTTTCGTGTGCCTCCATCATCCGGCATATCACTATGTTTGACGTTGTTGAAGCCAATTGGTGTTGTTGTTGTTGTAAATATGAAGTTGTTGTGTGAATATTTTATTACAGTTGATGTTTTGTTTGTGTTTAGATTGTGTTATGTTTTGTCTTGGTCTGTCTTTATTGTTTTTAATTGCTGTGTCGTGTAATGCGTTAGTTTTTATTGTTAGTTTATCGTTTAGTCATGATAAACCGAAAACAAGTTATGCTCATTAAATTTTTGGCAGGTTTTCTGTGACCTCATAGTCATCTTTCTCATGGGCAGTTCACCCGAACGTCAGTCTTGTATTTGGAGGAAATATTTTTTTTTAATTGAAAACAACAATGAAACTAAAAAAAACTCGATTGTCAGCATCGGAGATGACTACTACGTGATCAATTTTCCAAAATGGCGACATGGCGTTCATAATAAGCATACCTTGTTTTCTGTTTATCATGTTTCGAACTCTTCTGTCGCGTTACTAATTTCCCTTTCTTACATAATGGTTTAAAGTTTGTCTCGAAGTCTTTGTAATTGTGGTTGTTGTCGATTAAGTATTGTTCAAATGTGGATTTGGTGTTGTGTCTAGGTTTATATTCAACAAATCTTTCATAGAAAGTTCGTCCAGTTTGTCCGATGTAATATTTGTTGCAGTCGTTATAACTGAGTTTGTATACTCCGGAGCTTGTTTTGGGATATGTTGTTGTTTTTGGTTTTAATATGTTATGGCTGTGTTTGTTGGTTTTGAATGAAATGTGGATGTTTTGTTTTTTGAATTCGTATTGCAGTGTTTGTGGTAGTATTTTGGTGTAAGTTATTGATGCGTATTTAGTTTCTGTTGGGGTGTTGATTTTGTTATTGTGTTGTTTTTTCTTCTCTTTTTTGCATGTAATTTGTCAATTAGAGTTGTGTTGTATCCATTTGTGTGTGCGATGTATTTTATGGTGTTGAGTTCTTCCTTGTAGTCGTTTTTGTCCATTGGTATGCTGATTGGTCTGTTGATGAATGCATTGAAAGTTGCCATTTTTGGGGGTGTGGGTGGTGGGAGTCTTTGTGTATGGTGACGTCTGATGTGGTGGGTTTTCTATATACTTTGTATTTGATTTTGTTGTTGATTTTTGGGATGTTCAAGTCCAGAATTTATACTCACATCATTCGTTTCGAAGAGTTTTTTAAGAACTTCATTGCCATGATTTCCACACGTTGGTAAGAAATGTGCAATTTTTAAATTGTCATCAGTGAGGTTATTTGCTGCAATGTTTTGCTAAAATTGAAAGAGGAATGTATCCCAGGTTTCCTTTTCAACCTCAAACTGACGAAACTTTGGAATAGAGGTCGATGCTGATGGATTAACATTAAAGGTTTGAATGAAACAACAACAACCTGTGTGGGCTACCACAAAGTTCATAGGCTGGAATTATAGCTATTTCACAGGCTGCCACACCCGATCATCAGATTCCTTCTATTAGTGGTGCTAAGTCGATGTATGTTCAAATTATTTGAAAAACTGATGCCCGAACTGGGCTCGAACCATCGACCTAGCGATTACAAAGCACATGCACTACGCATTACGCCAAGCTACCACATGATAAATCTAAACCCAGATCGAGTTTCATTGTTTATCAAAGTGTATTGAACCGACTAGCATTTTTACTAGCCCACACAGATTTGTTGTTGTTTATTCGGTTTCTTTCTCTTTTTCTCCATACTCTTTCATAAGCCAACATTTCGTTGGAGGGAGATGAGTGGAAAAAGGTTGACACTGGTCAAGAATTGGTTTCAATTAAAGTGGGTTTTTGTATAGCTTGCAATACTTGCAGTTATGCTGCTTGTTCCGTCATTTAACATTAAAGGTTTGAATGAAACAACAACAACCTGTGTGGGCTACCACAAAGTTCATAGGCTGGAATTATAAATGACGTTAAATGACGGAACAAGCAGTATATTCGGTTCCTTTTATTGCTGACAGTTGTCTGAATAATATCACTTGACTTGAAAATTTACACTTTCAGCTCTTTAGACTCACTTGACTTGAAAATTTACACTCTCAGCTCTTTAGACAATTGAAGTACATAATTCAAATATTCCAAGACTGAATTTTCTTAAAAATAAATCAGAAACGCGAAAATGTTTTTTTTTTTAATTACAATATCTCGGGAAAAAAACAAATAGTTGGTGTCAAATACCCTAGTCGATTTATGGCATGAACTGGTATGAATTTTTTTGAATCTCTGTTCAACCTCATTGTTAAAAACTTGTGTTTTTTTGTTTCATTTATTAAAATTTGTAAAAAAAAATTTATTTCTAAAATATCAAATTTAAATTAACTTATAAATAAAACAACCAGGTAATATTAAAAATAAATACGATTTTTCATGCCATAATTGCAAAAAAGAAAACGAAGAATTTCCTTTTTTTTTGGTTTTTTTTCTTCTCTAGCAAAAAAAGTACCATTTTTGAAAAGTTATCAGAAAATTATTTTGTTTGCTGTTTTTGAAGCTGTGTTTATATTTCTATTAGAAATAAAAAACAAAACAGTAAAAATAAAACATCGGGTTTTGTATTTTTGCCACGACTTTTCCTTTTTGCGACAACCGTGCGTCGCGTCGTCAGCTTGTTGGCATAAACCAATGACCTAACGTAGCCCTAAAGAAAATAGTCTAGAGGCTTTAGATCGCACGAACGAGGCGAGGCGGCCAATCGACTGGCCCATTTCAAGAGATAGCACGCTCAGCAAACTTACTCTTCAATAAATCGATTGCAAGGTGTGCTGTGTGGCTTGTGGCACCATCCTGTTCAAACCACATTTCGTCCAAATCCAAATCTTCTAATTCGGGTCAAAAATAGTCTGAGCGATACCCAATTCTTGAGAACACCGTGAAATTGACTGATTTGGACCGTTTTCTACAGACGCCTGAACGGCAGCGATATTTTCGACCAACCCGTTGTCTGACTGACATGGCAACACCACACACCGAATATGTAGACTCCAATTTTTGCACTTAACTTGTTATTGCCTGTCTATAAGGGCGAGAAATACGACTGAAAATTTTCATTTAAAGTTTCGGTCACCGAATCCGAATTTCGGTAGAAAAATTTTGAATAAATTGACAATGACATTTCGATGATTTGTGAAAGGGTGCGTTCACAAATTAAATCCAAAGTTATCAAGTCCCCATTTAAAACCCTAACAATGTTTAATCCTGTGCCATTTCTACGGAAAAAATTTATTTTTTTGCTATTCTATAAAAGTTTATGCAAGAGAAGAGGTCTGTTTGGGTACTCGCCAAAACAACGAATTTCTACTATTTTTGAGTCCAAGTCCTTTTAAACTTGTCAAGCGAGAGCGTACTGAGCGAGAAATTCATTTCCCCTCTTTTGAGAATTTCTGCCCAAAGAATTACTTCCGGTTGAAATATGAATTCTGTCAAAATCATTTTATACAGCAAAAAAAAAAAACATTACAAAATCAAGACAATGTTTCTGAATGTCGGGAATCTTAAATACATAAAACACGATAGAAACAGAACACGGGTTGGAAACTGCCAGCAGATAGCGTTGTGTGCATTATTCTTTGAGAGTTAATTCAGTTGAAAAGTACCTACTTTTATTGCATACCATTAACTAATTGCATTTTTTTTTTTTTTAGTTTTCTATACTTATTTTATTTCATTTGAATGAATACGGGTTACGATCGCTCTACACCGTTAAAAAATCGCGGAATACTTGTGAAATGGTGGAAGAACTTTTGACCACCACGTGAATAATCACGAAATACCGCATTCGAAGTCGTTGAAAAAAAACTTACTACCGCGAGAAAGATCGTACAATACTGCGGAAAAAACAAACTAAGTCACAGAGAAAAACTTGAAGTCGGGGATGAAAGTGTGAACATTCGCGGAAAAATGAGACATACCGTGGTAAAAATCGCAGAATACCGTGGGAAAAATAGCTGAAAACTGGTGAATGGGCTTTTTTCACGATCTTACATGTGAATTCTCATGTATTTCACACTTTTTTCACTTTTAATGCATTGAAAAAAAAAATAATATCACAAAAAAAACAACATCTGAAATAGAATTCTGGGTTGGAAAACGCCGGCAGATGGCGTTGTGTGTATTATACTTTGAGAGTTAATTGAGTCGCAAAATCCTCTCATTGTATACAATTGAGCAAGCTGTTGAGAGATGCACGACGATCTATCGGCATTTTTTTGTTTCGAGTTTTCGATATATTTCATTTGAATTCGATTTAAATGGAAACTGGTTAAAGATCGCGAGATACCGCATATAAGATTATAAAAAAGAGCTTTTTACCGCGAGAAAAGCGTAAGATATGGCAAAAAAAAATAAAAGAATTTTACAGCCTGAAATGTTGTGAAAAAGATGCACGGCAAAAATCGAGGAATCGCGCGGACAAGACGCGGAAAACTGGTAAAGTGTCACCATTTTAAAGAACTTTTAAACACAACCGGAATGATCGGAAATACCACAGGGGAAGTTATAAAAAAGCACTTACTACCGCAGGAAAAAGCGTTAAATACTATGCACAGAGAAAAGCATGGAGTCACGAAGGGTGTGTGAAAAGTCGCGGGAAAATATAAGACATACCGTGATAAAAACGGAATACCGTTGAAAAAGCGCGGAATATTGATGAAAGATCACGGAATACCACAGAGAATAGCAACAAAAGGTCATGACAAAAGTGCTAAATACCACCGGAAAAAGCGTAAAATAATACCGCTGAGAAAAGTGAAAAATGTCACAGAGCAAAACGTTAAAAATATATAGTTTAGTTTATTTATCTCTTTATATAACATGGCAAGTAGCGGAAAAAGCATGCGAAATACCACGAACACGGAAAAAAGCGTGGAATACTGGTGAATGAACTTATAAGCACCACGCTTTTTTCACGATCGACAAGTTCTTTCTCAGGTATTCCACACTTTTTTCGCGACTTTTCACTAATTTTTCTTGATTTTCAACACTTTTTTACTCGTTCTTTTCATTGGCATTCCGCATTGTTCCATGTTTCTTACATGGACATTGAAAACTGTTTTTCCTGCTAACGCGTCGGAAAAACTTCAAACTAATTATTATTATATTATTATTATATTATTTAAGAATTTCTTGTGGCTGAAATATGAATTCTGTCAAAATCGTTTAATATGCAAAAAAAAAAAAAACAAATTAGAAATGAAAAAAAAACATGAAAACATTTTTGAATGTCAGGAATTTTAAATCAATTAGCAAAAAATTAAAATAAAAAGTGAATTATTTTATAAATAAAATAAAGTGTCCGATATTTGAGATCATCGTGTTCCCCAGTATTTGAGCAGTTTCAACCGTAATTGAGATAACTTCATCCCCACTCTTTAATTTTGACGGATTTAATATTTCAGCCCAAAAAGTTCCCAAACGGACCTTAGATAAACAAAGTTTGTTTAATTAACTGCCATTTCCACGTGAGATCCATCGAGATATTTTTAAAGTCGTTTTTAAACCCCAATAGAATGCAGCGAAATAGAACCTGACTTTTGAAATCATTCCACTCCCAATATATGCCGTCGGCACTTAGGCTATCTATCTGTGCCAAAGCGGCAAAAAAACAAGTCCATTTATATCGTTTTGAGCAAATTAGGTTTTAATATTTAATCCTTCGCACATTTGTGAGTTAAGATTTTTGCCTGAGTAAATGTTTAAAAATGGACTTACGTGCTTCGCAACGTCGGTATCAAATAGGTTGATTACAGCTCAACTATAATGATTTAGTTCAAGTTGTGTATCTCATGTAAAAGAGTACAAATTCAAGATTCATAATAATCTGTCAAAAACTAATTTTTGTGAAAAATGGATTCACGTTGTTTTGCCTATATGCCACAGCTATATAGTTTCCTTTTATTACATTTACTCATTGGTGATATTAAAGCGTAAAAACCCCATCCCATTAGAGTAAAAACATAAAAAATTACATTCACTAAAATACATTTTGATTAACCCCCTCAGAAAAGGAAAACAATGTGATTAAAGCAATATATCACTGTACATAAATCACTTCAGCCTCAATATTGAATGTTTCACTAATCTTGTTAGTTTTGTGAATTTTACAAGGGATGAAAATTAGAAAATCTTGTGTGTTACTCAGCCAGCTAACATAATAAGAGCACATAATGTGGTTTAATCTGATGGCTTAAGTGTGATGAGGGTGACGGATGATTTTAAGGAGTTTTATTTGTTTGATGTATCGATGTTTTCAATCGGTCGGTTTTCATAAAGTGTAAAAATATTTTGTGTATTTTGAAGGGTTACATGTTACAAGGTCTAAGGCGGGGATTACACACGTACATTTTAAGGATCTCACACATCGGCGTGACGCGGCAGCGCGAAGGTGATTGCGATGGCGTTTTCAATCGCAATGGCGATTTCACATAAAATCAGCTCACCACTTAAAATTTTAATATTTCTTTAGTTTTTCATCTATTTTGATTTTAATTAACTTAAGTTATATCAAAGCAATGATTCTTTTCTTTTTGAAGCCAACAAATAAATCATTAAACTTGACAGAATTTTATATATTTGTCTAGCACATTGATAAGAATTCACGAAATTAATAAAATGGTTCTTACAAAATAAAAACTGTGTACAATTGTACATATGTATGTTCATCATTTGGACCTATTTAGTTCTATTCCAGACACTGTTCACTTTCCGATTTTTTTCTATTTTTAAACTCGTTCTTGTCCAAATCATACAACATTGGATGTTTGTAAGCACAAGAAATCAACACTTCAATGTCAATTGTCCTCCCGATCGAGCGTTTGAATGCAGCATGTTGCGTTTGAATTTTACGATCGCGCAAATCGACGACGTGCATCGCATTGTCATTGTGTGTATGTACCAATTAAAGTACATGTGTTTCAATGCATCATTTTTACTCAATTCATCGCCATCACAATCGCAATCGTGGTGGTGTGAAAGATCCTTTACTTACGTAAGTTACTAATTTTGTAAAATGTACTAGATTAACACACATTTCAAAACTTACGTAAGTTACAAGCTAGAGAAAAATTCTTACAACTTACTCAGTCAGCATCTGTAAGTTTTCAACTTACGTTATGTTGATTTTTTATGTTCTATGAATTCTTAAGTATTTGTGGCAGTTATTTTGTAGTTTTTAACAATTATTCCAACCGTAAGTTCGCCAATAGTGTAAACATTTCTGTAATTAACTTCTTTAAAATTTACGTAATTTGTAGGTAAAACTTAAGTGTGTAATCTCCGCTTAAGAAGGTTAAAGAAAATAATTTGTTTTTGTAATATATGTAAGACATTCTAAAAGACAAAGAGCCTTACTGTCTGTCAGTCTGTCAGTCTGTCAGTCTGTCAGTCTGTCAGTCTGTCAGTCTGTCAGTCTGTCAGTCTGTCAGTCTGTCAGTCTGTCAGTCTGTCAGTCTGTCAGTCTGTCAGTCTGTCAGTCTGTCAGTCTGTCAGTCTGTCAGTCTGTCAGTCTGTCAGTCTGTCAGTCTGTCAGTCTGTCAGTCTGTCAGTCTGTCAGTCTGTCAGTCTGTCAGTCTGTCAGTCTGTCAGTCTGTCAGTCTGTCAGTCTGTCAGTCTGTCAGTCTGTCAGTCTGTCAGTCTGTCAGTCTGTCAGTCTGTCAGTCTGTCAGTCTGTCAGTCTGTCAGTCTGTCAGTCTGTCAGTCTGTCAGTCTGTCAGTCTGTCAGTCTGTCAGTCTGTCAGTCTGTCAGTCTGTCAGTCTGTCAGTCTGTCAGTCTGTCAGTCTGTCAGTCTGTCAGTCTGTCAGTCTGTCAGTCTGTCAGTCTGTCAGTCTGTCAGTCTGTCAGTCTGTCAGTCTGTCAGTCTGTCAGTCTGTCAGTCTGTCAGTCTGTCAGTCTGTCAGTCTGTCAGTCTGTCAGTCTGTCAGTCTGTCAGTCTGTCAGTCTGTCAGTCTGTCAGTCTGTCAGTCTGTCAGTCTGTCAGTCTGTCAGTCTGTCAGTCTGTCAGTCTGTCAGTCTGTCAGTCTGTCAGTCTGTCAGTCTGTCAGTCTGTCAGTCTGTCAGTCTGTCAGTCTGTCAGTCTGTCAGTCTGTCAGTCTGTCAGTCTGTCAGTCTGTCAGTCTGTCAGTCTGTCAGTCTGTCAGTCTGTCAGTCTGTCAGTCTGTCAGTCTGTCAGTCTGTCAGTCTGTCAGTCTGTCAGTCTGTCAGTCTGTCAGTCTGTCAGTCTGTCAGTCTGTCAGTCTGTCAGTCTGTCAGTCTGTCAGTCTGTCAGTCTGTCAGTCTGTCAGTCTGTCAGTCTGTCAGTCTGTCAGTCTGTCAGTCTGTCAGTCTGTCAGTCTGTCAGTCTGTCAGTCTGTCAGTCTGTCAGTCTGTCAGTCTGTCAGTCTGTCAGTCTGTCAGTCTGTCAGTCTGTCAGTCTGTCAGTCTGTCAGTCTGTCAGTCTGTCAGTCTGTCAGTCTGTCAGTCTGTCAGTCTGTCAGTCTGTCAGTCTGTCAGTCTGTCAGTCTGTCAGTCTGTCAGTCTGTCAGTCTGTCAGTCTGTCAGTCTGTCAGTCTGTCAGTCTGTCAGTCTGTCAGTCTGTCAGTCTGTCAGTCTGTCAGTCTGTCAGTCTGTCAGTCTGTCAGTCTGTCAGTCTGTCAGTCTGTCAGTCTGTCAGTCTGTCAGTCTGTCAGTCTGTCAGTCTGTCAGTCTGTCAGTCTGTCAGTCTGTCAGTCTGTCAGTCTGTCAGTCTGTCAGTCTGTCAGTCTGTCAGTCTGTCAGTCTGTCAGTCTGTCAGTCTGTCAGTCTGTCAGTCTGTCAGTCTGTCAGTCTGTCAGTCTGTCAGTCTGTCAGTCTGTCAGTCTGTCAGTCTGTCAGTCTGTCAGTCTGTCAGTCTGTCAGTCTGTCAGTCTGTCAGTCTGTCAGTCTGTCAGTCTGTCAGTCTGTCAGTCTGTCAGTCTGTCAGTCTGTCAGTCTGTCAGTCTGTCAGTCTGTCAGTCTGTCAGTCTGTCAGTCTGTCAGTCTGTCAGTCTGTCAGTCTGTCAGTCTGTCAGTCTGTCAGTCTGTCAGTCTGTCAGTCTGTCAGTCTGTCAGTCTGTCAGTCTGTCAGTCTGTCAGTCTGTCAGTCTGTCAGTCTGTCAGTCTGTCAGTCTGTCAGTCTGTCAGTCTGTCAGTCTGTCAGTCTGTCAGTCTGTCAGTCTGTCAGTCTGTCAGTCTGTCAGTCTGTCAGTCTGTCAGTCTGTCAGTCTGTCAGTCTGTCAGTCTGTCAGTCTGTCAGTCTGTCAGTCTGTCAGTCTGTCAGTCTGTCAGTCTGTCAGTCTGTCAGTCTGTCAGTCTGTCAGTCTGTCAGTCTGTCAGTCTGTCAGTCTGTCAGTCTGTCAGTCTGTCAGTCTGTCAGTCTGTCAGTCTGTCAGTCTGTCAGTCTGTCAGTCTGTCAGTCTGTCAGTCTGTCAGTCTGTCAGTCTGTCAGTCTGTCAGTCTGTCAGTCTGTCAGTCTGTCAGTCTGTCAGTCTGTCAGTCTGTCAGTCTGTCAGTCTGTCAGTCTGTCAGTCTGTCAGTCTGTCAGTCTGTCAGTCTGTCAGTCTGTCAGTCTGTCAGTCTGTCAGTCTGTCAGTCTGTCAGTCTGTCAGTCTGTCAGTCTGTCAGTCTGTCAGTCTGTCAGTCTGTCAGTCTGTCAGTCTGTCAGTCTGTCAGTCTGTCAGTCTGTCAGTCTGTCAGTCTGTCAGTCTGTCAGTCTGTCAGTCTGTCAGTCTGTCAGTCTGTCAGTCTGTCAGTCTGTCAGTCTGTCAGTCTGTCAGTCTGTCAGTCTGTCAGTCTGTCAGTCTGTCAGTCTGTCAGTCTGTCAGTCTGTCAGTCTGTCAGTCTGTCAGTCTGTCAGTCTGTCAGTCTGTCAGTCTGTCAGTCTGTCAGTCTGTCAGTCTGTCAGTCTGTCAGTCTGTCAGTCTGTCAGTCTGTCAGTCTGTCAGTCTGTCAGTCTGTCAGTCTGTCAGTCTGTCAGTCTGTCAGTCTGTCAGTCTGTCAGTCTGTCAGTCTGTCAGTCTGTCAGTCTGTCAGTCTGTCAGTCTGTCAGTCTGTCAGTCTGTCAGTCTGTCAGTCTGTCAGTCTGTCAGTCTGTCAGTCTGTCAGTCTGTCAGTCTGTCAGTCTGTCAGTCTGTCAGTCTGTCAGTCTGTCAGTCTGTCAGTCTGTCAGTCTGTCAGTCTGTCAGTCTGTCAGTCTGTCAGTCTGTCAGTCTGTCAGTCTGTCAGTCTGTCAGTCTGTCAGTCTGTCAGTCTGTCAGTCTGTCAGTCTGTCAGTCTGTCAGTCTGTCAGTCTGTCAGTCTGTCAGTCTGTCAGTCTGTCAGTCTGTCAGTCTGTCAGTCTGTCAGTCTGTCAGTCTGTCAGTCTGTCAGTCTGTCAGTCTGTCAGTCTGTCAGTCTGTCAGTCTGTCAGTCTGTCAGTCTGTCAGTCTGTCAGTCTGTCAGTCTGTCAGTCTGTCAGTCTGTCAGTCTGTCAGTCTGTCAGTCTGTCAGTCTGTCAGTCTGTCAGTCTGTCAGTCTGTCAGTCTGTCAGTCTGTCAGTCTGTCAGTCTGTCAGTCTGTCAGTCTGTCAGTCTGTCAGTCTGTCAGTCTGTCAGTCTGTCAGTCTGTCAGTCTGTCAGTCTGTCAGTCTGTCAGTCTGTCAGTCTGTCAGTCTGTCAGTCTGTCAGTCTGTCAGTCTGTCAGTCTGTCAGTCTGTCAGTCTGTCAGTCTGTCAGTCTGTCAGTCTGTCAGTCTGTCAGTCTGTCAGTCTGTCAGTCTGTCAGTCTGTCAGTCTGTCAGTCTGTCAGTCTGTCAGTCTGTCAGTCTGTCAGTCTGTCAGTCTGTCAGTCTGTCAGTCTGTCAGTCTGTCAGTCTGTCAGTCTGTCAGTCTGTCAGTCTGTCAGTCTGTCAGTCTGTCAGTCTGTCAGTCTGTCAGTCTGTCAGTCTGTCAGTCTGTCAGTCTGTCAGTCTGTCAGTCTGTCAGTCTGTCAGTCTGTCAGTCTGTCAGTCTGTCAGTCTGTCAGTCTGTCAGTCTGTCAGTCTGTCAGTCTGTCAGTCTGTCAGTCTGTCAGTCTGTCAGTCTGTCAGTCTGTCAGTCTGTCAGTCTGTCAGTCTGTCAGTCTGTCAGTCTGTCAGTCTGTCAGTCTGTCAGTCTGTCAGTCTGTCAGTCTTCTGTCAGTCTGTCAGTCTGTCAGTCTGTCAGTCTGTCAGTCTTCTGTCAGTCTGTCAGTCTGTCAGTCTGTCAGTCTGTCAGTCTGTCAGTCTGTCAGTCTGTCAGTCTGTCAGTCTGTCAGTCTGTCAGTCTGTCAGTCTGTCAGTCTGTCAGTCTGTCAGTCTGTCAGTCTGTCAGTCTGTCAGTCTGTCAGTCTGTCAGTCTGTCAGTCTGTCAGTCTGTCAGTCTGTCAGTCTGTCAGTCTGTCAGTCTGTCAGTCTGTCAGTCTGTCAGTCTGTCAGTCTGTCAGTCTGTCAGTCTGTCAGTCTGTCAGTCTGTCAGTCTGTCAGTCTGTCAGTCTGTCAGTCTGTCAGTCTGTCAGTCTGTCAGTCTGTCAGTCTGTCAGTCTGTCAGTCTGTCAGTCTGTCAGTCTGTCAGTCTGTCAGTCTGTCAGTCTGTCAGTCTGTCAGTCTGTCAGTCTGTCAGTCTGTCAGTCTGTCAGTCTGTCAGTCTGTCAGTCTGTCAGTCTGTCAGTCTGTCAGTCTGTCAGTCTGTCAGTCTGTCAGTCTGTCAGTCTGTCAGTCTGTCAGTCTGTCAGTCTGTCAGTCTGTCAGGCTCCATTGAATTTCATTATTTCCGTTTAACAGGGCTGCACGTAGCACATCACTTATCACTAACAGGAAATGTATTGGCGATAGTATGCAACCCTGTCTGACTCCACAATGGACTTCGAATTCATCCGACAACCTTCCTCTATGCAAAACGTGACATTTGCATCCATCGTAGGTTGCTTTAATAATAGCGATTAACTTATCTGGAATGCCTCTCCTCTGTTAACACTAGCAAACGCTTTTTCAAATTCAATGAACAGCAGGTGAAGTGTTGATCGATATTCGACGCACTGTTCAATAATGATCCGCAAGGTGTTAATGTGGTCAACACAGGATGAACCAGTGCGGAAACCTGCTTGTTCGGCGTCGAGTGTGTCTTCTAGATGTTCTTTAATTCGCTCTAATATAATTTTTGCTGCTATCTTGGCAACCTCAGGCAGAACGCAAATCCCTCTCCAGTTTTCACACATCAAACCTCCTTTCTTCGGGAGCTAGACGATCATTCCCCTTTTCCACTCCTCCGGGAAGCACTCAGAGTTCCAGGCTCTCGTTAGAGTGGATGCAGTAACTCACTCGATGTCGTTGGTGCTGCTTGTAAGAGCTCTGCAGGAATACCATCAAGTCCTACCGCCTTGTTGTTCTTCAGTGTTTTAATTGCCGCAATTATCTCTTCTCTACTGGGAGGTGTGGTGCGGATTCGGGCATTTGTTGCTTCGGGCGGGTCATCAGGTATTGGATGCGCATCGATGGCGAACACACGGCTTAAAACCGAAGCGAAGTGTTCCTTCCACCTTCTGAGCTGGTCCCCATCCGAATGGAGCAGGGAACCATCTATATCTTTCACCAGGTGTTGTTTGGAGCATTGTACTCCTGGAAGCTCCTTGGTGATTCTGCTTCTTCAGCTAATGCGTTGATGTAGTTACGCTTGTCACGTCTCACGCTACGGTAAACATCTCTCATCTTCATGCGATACGTGGATTCTAGCTCGCTTCTCTCTGCTGCTTGAGTAGCTGCGATGCGAGCTCGCAGTTGTTTTCTTTCGTCGATCTTTTCCCAGGTTTCTGCGGACAGCCAAGCACTATTTGTTCCTTGTGCCCGACCGACTATTCTTTCACCACCGGTTATGAACACATTTTTCACAGCACACCATTGATCTTCAATGGAGGTAGGTTCACTGCTACTGATTGTTCTCAGTCCTTGGGAAAGATGGTCCCCTAGTTGTTGGCGAACTACGGGGTCCTTTAGTCTGTCGGTATTAAACCTGGGCATTCGAGTGTTTGCTTGGGATCTCCGAACTGCAGCTGTGCGTAGTCTTACGAGAGCTACCATCAGATGGTGGCCCCGGGTCAATCCCATGTCTGCCCCTCTTCTGTTCCTGACGTGCAGGAGACTACTTCTAAAACGTCGGCTTATTGCGAAGTGATCAATTTGGTTGGAGTTTGCCTGCCTATCGTTGGACACCCAGCTTATTTTGTGGTACGTCTTGTGTTCAAACATGGTGCCACCAATTACAAGACGGTTGACATTGCAGAAATCCGCGAAACGTTCGCCGTTGTCGTTGCAATCCCAACGCCAACGCCATGTTTTCCCATGACATGCCTCAGTCTTTCGTTGTTATTGTCAACTTTGGCATTCAGATCTCCCATGACCATTATGATGTCTCCGCGAGGTGTATTTTTGTAAGCAGCACTCATCTGGTTATAAAAGGCGTCCTTTACTTCAGGAAGTGAGGTATTTGTTGGGGCGTAACACTGGTTGATGGTGACGCGACGTACTCTAGTCCGAAACCTTGCCTTAAGTATCCTATCTCCAAGAGGCTCCCATGAAATCAGGCTATTGTGCGCAGTTTTGGTAAGTAGCAGCCCAACACCTGATTCCCGGACACTTCCGGGCTCTTTTCCGGAGTAGAGTAGTACAGTGTTACGGTTTGGGGATTTATATTTGCCCGAGCCCAACCACCGAACTTCGCTTATTCCTAAGATGTCCAAATCGTACCGCATGAACGCCAAGAATGCTTGAGTTCTTAAATCTGATACTGTTTCCAGGTGAATGGCTATAGTAGACAGACAAATAAAAATGGCAAAATACCCTTTGAATGTTTTAGCTCCTCTTCCTTTCCATGCTTTAATTTCTATAGGACCTGCGTAATCCACCCCAGTGTGGGTAAATGGCCTAGACATGCGTACTCTTGGTGCTGGGAGGCTTCCCATGAGCTGCTGTAAATTCTTTTTAGAACGTCTGAAACATGTTGGACATTTATGAATGTTTTTTTTTTAATTTTTTAACACGTTGTTTAATACTTGTTATCCAATAGTTCATACGAATGTACGCAGTGGTTTGATGATTTACGCCGTGTGGTGTTTTGTTGTGAGCGTCTCGCATCACAAGTTCCGAAAAATGATAATTCGGTTTCAGGATGGTCGGGTGCCGCTGGTTATATGAAAACAGGGTGTTCTGGGAATCGGACCCCAACGCGAAGTATCCCATTATCATCGATGAATGCATTCAGTGATAGCAGAGATTTTGGAATTGTGTTTTTGTTCTCATATTCGTTCAGTTCTTGGGTGAACACGAGTTTTTGTACTGCCTTATGTACTAATAAGGCTGCACCTTGTAGTTCCTCAGAATTAAGGTCTCCTGAAATCTTTGAAGTTTTCTTTTTGTTGGATAGGGCATTTCATCTAAAACGGCAACAGAAAGCAATTGCTCTGATCGTTTTTTAAAGTCGCGAACATCTTGAAATGCAAATGTTGATGTCATTATCTGCTTTATCAGAATTGGCCAAATTACATAGTTTTTTAACTGCTCGCTTCTCCTCTTCTGTTTTGAGTGTGGATGGTTGTTGGGGTACTTTAAAATCCCACTTCTCCCGCAAAAACAAAGGCCCTTTCCACAATAGCTCTTGTTCTCCTAAAGCTGAGGGTGAAATGACTCTAGATGCTAGATCAGCTGGATTGTGGTCCGTTGGGATGTGTTTCCACATATCGCAGCCTGTGAGTCATTGAATCTTGGCAACCCTGTTGCTGACGAATGTCGTCCATTTTGAAGGTTGTGCTCTGATCCACGCCAAAGTAATCATTGAGTCTGACCAGGCATATAATTTAGCATCGGAGATATAAAGTATTTCTCTTGTGTAGTGTAGAAGTGACGCTAGAAGTGCAGCTCCACAAAGTTCAAGTCGTGGTATACTGATTGTTTTCAATGGAGCTACCTTAGTTTTTAACATTAACAAGTGCATGTGGATATTCAAAGACACGCATGAAAATACTACTGCTCCATGAGCCTTTTCAGACGCGTTGCTGAAACCATGGAGTTGCACTAATTGTTGTGTTTAGTGTGTTTTAATCCATCTTGGGATTTTAATGTGTTGTATTCTTTTCGGAAAACTTGTCATTCTTCCTTCAGATCTGATGGAATTGGTTGGTCCCAGTCAGTTCTTGGCCTTGATGGCCAAGATCATGATGCAATCCAGCCAAGTGAATCAAAAAGTTTGGCGATTGCTGAGAGCATTGTCCTTTTGGTGACTTCTTCGGTGTCATCTTGGAAGTTTTTAAACGAAAATGTGTCTTCATCAGGTAGCCATTGTATGCCTAAGGTTTTGATATGATCGGTTGATCCAAGAGGAAACTCAAAACTGATCTCACAGTCTTCTTTGGGTTTGGGTCTTGCAGAAGATCTTTGCAGTTAGATGTCCACTTTCGCAGTTTAAGCCCTGCCGATGCCAGAAGATTTCGGGTTTCATCGCGTTTTAGACGAGTTTCTTCGATCGAGTTCCCTCCACTTATGAAATCATCTACGTACATCTCCTGCTTAACTGCAAGAGCTCCAATAGGAAACCTTTCACCTTCATCTTCAGTGACTTTGTGTAAAATACGAATTGCTAAGTAGGGTGCACAAGCCGTACCAAAAGTGACTGTCTTGAGTTTGAAAAATTTAATGGGTTTGTCTGGACTCTCTCTCCAAATTATTATCTGATAGTACAGATCTGACTCTTGCACGAGGATTTGGCGGTACATCTTCTCTATATCAGCTGTTATGGTAAATAGATATACTCGCCATTTTAAAATTATATCGACTATATTCCTTTGCAATTTAGGACCTATCATCAGATGTTGATTTAAAGATGTCCCATCATAAGTTTTTGCGGCAGCATCAAAGACAACTCTTAATTTTGTTGTGTTGCTAGATTCTTTGAATACAGCGTGATGGTGTTCAAAGTAGTGAAAAGGGGATTTTAAAATTGGGTCGTCTACATTTACTTCTTCCATGTGTTGTAAGCTAATGCATTGGCTGTAACTCGCTTGACGCTTCGGTTCCTTTTCAAATCGTCGGTCCAGAGATGAAAAACGCCTAACTGCCTTCTCTTTGCTGGATTCCATTGCTGGATGAAATCTTCCTTGAATGGAAGACCAACTTCGTATCGGCCATCTGGCAGTCGTCTCGTCGTTTCAGAAAAATACTTTTCACATGCGACATCTTCTTCTGATGGTTGAGTAACGAATGAAGTTTCTTCAATTTCCCAAATACTTCGGATTTGTGTGTCGAGATCCGAGTGTTGAAAGAAGCTTCGGATATTTTTTGGGATCACCTCAGGAATTTTACCCAAGATGATCCATCCCAAGTGTGTGTTCAGAGCAATGGGTGCAACCTTTTTCTCACTGCGGACGATTTCAGGTAAAACTATGTCGGGATAGACATCTGACCTGAAGATTAGGTCGATAGGAGCGGGAATATAAAGTCAGGGTCTGCTAACTGCAAATCAGTCAGGTGTTCCCATGTGTGGTGTACCATTTTGTGGGCCAGAAGAAGGCCAGTCAACGACTTAAAAATAAACGCTTTGGTCGCGCCTTCAAACGTCGAATGTTTGGACGTAAACATTATGTCAACGTAACTTTGACTGGTGCCATTGTTGACCTTCCCTAGCCCTGATACTTCTACAAGTGTACGGTGTTTTGTAAGGTTCAACAGCTTTGCTGCAGATTCGGAGATAAATGTAGCATCCGAGGCTGGGTCAATAAGCGCTCGCAAATCTGAATATCTTATCTACCATCTCCAGATCTTACCCTCACGATGGCAGAGGCTAATAAAATTTGCGTACCATGTAGTTGGGACGCGTGAAAATTGTGTCGTGTACTTCCACTTGCAGTATTATTACCTATTGGTTGGAAAGCAGGAGCGTTTGCGTTCACAACCGCCTGTTGGATACTAGGCTGGGAAACCTGTGTTGGATTCGAAATTGAATTTAGTGTAGTGTTTGGATTAGAAATTTGATTCTGTGTGTGTGAATTTATGTGCAAAAGAGAGTGGTGCTTTTGATTGCAAAAGTAATAGCTCCGGTTACTCAGGCAATCACGTGTTGCGTGGCTGTAAGCAAGACAATTCTCACATACTCCAGCTTGATGTACTGCAACCTGTTTTTCAGCAGAGTCCATGCTTAAAAAACGTCCACATTTCATCAAAGAGCGTTGTTCTTGTTAACAGATTTGACACTGGTATCGCTGTGTGCTGAATTGATGTTCTTGCTGCGTTTTAGCATGAAATGTTTTGGCTGTAGCTACTGGCTTGGGTTGTGAGGTTGAACTTCCTTGCTGTACGGTGGATTCCAAAGTTCTAAAACGGGACTTAAGAAATCCTGTAAACTCGGAAAATGTCGGGAGATTTTTGTCGTTACCGAGCTTTACTTCCCATAATTGTTGTGTCTTACTAGGCAGCTTTTGGAACAGAATGTAAATTAAAATTGTGTCCCAGTGTTCCACTGGTAATTGTAAATTCTCCAAAGCATGAACTACTTCGGTGGTTGTATCTAATAAGTCCTTAAGGGTTTCTGCTGACTCTTTACTTTGAGTCGGTTGACCAAAAAGAACTTTAAGGTAAGAATTCACTAAAACCCTTTTATGGTCGTACCTTTCTTTCAACAAATCCCATGCCTTTTCATAATTCCCTGTGCTTAAGTCTAAATGGTGCAAAAGACGTTCGGCGTCCCCAGTCAAACTTTCTTTCAAAAAATGCATTTCCTGAAATTCGTTCAATGCTGAATTGTTATGCACCAGGGAAATGAAAATGTCATGATACGAACGCCATGTTGTATATGACCCCGAGAAAGTTGGTGGTTTTATTGGAGGAAGTTTAAGCACATTGCTTGGTGCAGCTTGAAATTGTTGCGGATGCACTGAATTGGGATTTGGTCCTAACGCAAAATTAGGTGTACTCGGAGCAGGTGGATTAAATTTATCCATGGCATCCATCAATTCAATCCTGTAGTCGAAATAAATATCACGAATTTCATCGAATATAGCTATCATTTCTTCTTTTTTAAATGACTCTTCAAGTTTCCCCCCGCTGCTGACGATTTCCTCGTGACATCGTTTGGAATTTATTAAATTTGATTCTAATACCTCCAAACGAGTTTTCAAATAATTATAAGTGCGACGAGTCTGACTGGTCTTTTAAAATTTGAAAAATCACGTACTATTTGCGACAAAACCTCTTTCTGCAACTCCCCAAACGACATGGTGGACTTTTATTTATGAAACGTAATAAAAAAAGAGCAAAAAAAAATACTTTAAAAATGAGGACATACGTGTTGTTCCTTCAATGGTGTGGTGTTGTGTTGAGTTGGGTTACGCGTCGCGGGAATCCCGATTTGCACAGCACAAAAATTGTTTTTTTTTTTTTTTTTTAAATTGATTTATTTATAATTAACACAAAATTAATTGAGTTTAATTTTAAATTGATTAAAATTTTTAATTAATAGTTTTAAAAGTAAAAATTTATTGAAATATAAATGTATATATATATGTATAAGTACTTTTATAAGTATGTTTGCACTTCTATTGAAAGTCACACACACTTTTTTTTTATTAGTTTTTTTTTAAGGGCTCGAAGGACCAATGTTTTTTCGTGTAAGCGTGTAGCGCTGATTTTAATCTTTTTTGTTTTTTAATCTCCAATTCCATATTGGACAATTTCTTTTAAACGTTATAATATAATTTTATTTAAGTTAATTTGTGTAGCGTATTAGAAGGTTCTCAAAAGAATGACCTTTTTTAATGATTGAAGGTTAAAACCATATATTTTATTATTTACATTAAAATAATATTTATTTGACAAGAAGTGTCGTACTGAGCTATTATTCGTTAAGTAAAATGGTTAATTCACAATAACAATTTAAGTTCTATGTTTTATTTAATATTTAATGTGTACTGTTACTTTATTAAAATTGTGTGTTATCGTGGTTCTATTCAAAGGCTTAAGCATATTTTATAAGCAAAAAAAATGACTTTAACGAAAGCACAGGTAGCACAATCTGAAGCTTTAGTAAACCAAGGACTGACACAACGTGAAGTGGCTTATACGCTCGGAGTATCGCGTTCATCCATGCAGTATGCATTAAAAAGGCTTCAGGAGACCGGTAGCTACCATCGCCGCTGACCAGGTAGTGGGGGAGTAAGATGCACATCGGTTCGAGATGACAGATTTATCAAATTGGAAATTTTAAGAAACCGGTTCCTCACCGCCCGTTGAGGTCCGCCAGCGGCTTCAAATTACGAGGGATGTCAATGTAAGCGAGCGTACGATAAAAAGACGCATGGAGTAAGCGAATTTAAAAGCTCGCAGGCCTGCACGTGGTCCACAGCTGCTCAGACACCACCGAGTAGTCCGGCTTCGATTTGTTAGAGACCATGCGAATTGGACAATAGGCCAGAGTTCTGTTCACAGATGAGTGCAGAATAGCCTTACGTGCACCTGATGGCCGACAACGTGTATGGAGAAGAAGAGGAGAGCGATTTCTACCCATCACCACCACAGAAACTGTGGCTTTACATGGAAGCTCTATAATGGTATGGGGAGGATTAAGTTCCGAATTACGTACAGAATTGGTGATCGTTGATAATCGTTTAAATGCAACGCGATACGTTGAAGAGATCCTTCAGGAACATGTATTGCCTGTATGGGGTTCATAGGACACGACCAGTTCCTGTTAATGCAAGATAATGCAAGACCACACGTAGCAAGTTCCATAAATGAATTCCTTCAAGACACCGGTATTCAAAAACTAAAGTGGCCCGCTCGTAGTCCGGACTTAAATCCCATAGAGCATATCTGGGATATGCTCAAAAGAAGGATAAAGGGCTCATCACATCCCCCACAAACACTAGGCGAGCTCCGGAACGCAGCACTGGCCAATTGGGAGAGCTTATCGCAAGTTGATATCAAAAACATCATTCAGAGTATGCCAGATCGAATGCAAGCTGTAATCAGGGCGAGAGGAGGGAACACACGATACTAAAAGGTTCCAAAAACTAAAGAAAATACGTGATTTTTAATTTTATGCCAATTTTTAATTTAAGCTTTTTTTCTGAGAAACTGTACAATTTTAAGTTAACGTTATTAAAACTATAGTAAACATTTGAATTCCCAGGCGGGAGAACAGGCGGGAAAACAGGCGGGTCAACAGACGGGAAACCAGGCGGGAGAACAGGCGTGACTGTAGGCGGGACAATAGGCGGGAAAACAGGCGGGAAAACGGGTGGGACAATAGGCGGGATAACAGGCGGGAAAACAGGCAGGAAAACAGGTGGGAGAACAGGTGGGAAAAAAGGCGGGAAAACGGGTGGGACGACAGGCTGGAGAACAGATGGGAGAACAGGCGGGACAACAGGCGGGACAACGGACGGGAGAACAGGCGGGAGCACAGGCGGGAAAACCGGTGGGAGAACAGGCAGGAAAACAGGTGGGAAAAAAAGGGGAAACGGGCGGGAAACGAGGCGGGAAGACAGATAGGAAAACAGTGGGAAAACAGGCGGGACAACAGGCGGGAGAACAGACTGGAAAACAGGGGGGGCAACAGGCAGGAAACCAGGCGGAAGAACAGGCGGGAGAAGAGGCGGGAAAACAGGTGGGACAACAGGCGGGAGAACTGGCGTGATAACAGGCGGGAAAACAGGCGGGACAACAGACTGGAAAACAGGGGGGGACAACAGGCAGGAAACCAGTCGGGAGAACATGCGGGAGAAGAGGCGAGTGAACAGGTGGGAGAACAGGCGGGAAAACAGGTGGGAGAACAGACTGGAAAATAGGGGGGACAACAGGCGGGACAACGGAGGAGAGAACTTTTTTACCTTACCACATTGTCCGCACAGGGATAAAGGATAGGACATTTGCGAGGCTTTACAAAGTGATGATTAATATTTTTGTGGATAGCATAGCTGAAAAATCTTTAAAACACTCATCTGACAGAGGCGACAAAATCCTAATTGACAATTTATGTGATATGTGAGATTCGAGATAGATTGTGAGTACCACACAGGATCGGATTGAGTTACTAAGGAGTTAAGGAAAGAAGAGAATATTGGCCATAATTAATGATTGGCGTAGAATGAACATAACATTTGGAAATGGCCAAAGTTATACCAATTCCCAAGACGCGTAGAGGAAATGACTTTCGCCCAATTTCTGTTCTCCCTTTTTGTCCAAAGTTTTTGAAAGAGTTCTACAAAAACAAATGGGAGTTTATCTAACAACGAATAATGTTCTATCCCCCATGCATGGTTTTCGTCAGAAACATAGCTGTACCACTGCTGTTGTCAACATTGTCGATGATATTAGACTGGCCTTGGATTAAGGCCATGTGACCTTCTTGGTCCTTTTAGATTTTTCTAAAGCCTTCGACCCCATCGATCATTCTATTCTTTGTAACAAATGGTCAATGCTTTATAAATTTTCTTCGTCTGCTTTCGTGTAGCATAAAATCCTTTTAAGTTGCAGTAATAATATTTAATACAAAAAATTTTGAAAATTATTTATTTGGATACCAAGATTGAAGTAAATCGACCCATCCATTAGGCTGTGGCTAACGAAACATACAGACAGACAGACAGAACTGTCGGACCCACTTTTTTCTCATTCTCTATCATCGTAATGTCATGTTTGATTGTACCTATGTACCTATACAAGTAATAAAATTCATTACTAAAATGACATAAACTACTTTTTAACTTGTATTGAACTCCAAACTAAGTATGCCATTTAATTTGGTTAAGAAAGATAATTTAAAAAAAAAGTTTCGAAAATCGTTTGAGCCGTTATAAATATTATATTATAAATATATATAAATATTCTCGAAATGGCATAAAAATTTTATTTTTCAATAAAATATTAATGCTCAAACCAAAATTTCAAAAAAATACAGTGTCCCGTTTATCGAGAACTTTCCCGAAAAAAAATTGAAAGATTTCTTAAAAATCCAAAAATTATTTTTTGGAAAATTCTGATATCTAATAATTTTTAAGGTTGTTAGGATCCTCCGCAAAAAAAAAATCATCAAAATTGGGTCGTTTAGGAGAAAGTCAAAAAGAAAAAAAAATGGTTCTAAATGGGTACCTTTAGTAGATTTTTTACAAACATTTCTTTCATTTCAAAAGTATGACCCTCCTAACAAAAGTAGACGCAAAAATTTTAATCAAAATCGTTGGAGTCGTTTCTGAAAAAAGTTATCTTTTCATTAATGGTTATATGACAGGTTAGCTTCGGTCCTAAAATAAAATTTTAATTTCCACTCTAGGAAATCAGCAAAGACGCCTAGCTACCAAATTTGAAGAAAGGTTAGCGGTACAGACAGACAGACAGACATACAGATAGACAGACATTCAGTTGGACAGACAGAATTGCGAGACCGATTTTTTTCGTATTCACTATCCTCGTAATGACATGTCTGAATCTTATCTCGAGTGGAGTACCTATATCGCAAGTAAAAATAGAAAATGATTGATTTGACCACTAAGTGAACACCATATCTATTTCTAAGTGTTTGGGAAAAGGGAATACGAACATGTTCAAATTAAATAAATAGATTTTAACCCGAGCAAAACCGCATCGTCAACTCCCCGCGGTGACCGCTGGATAGCCGAAAGGTGAACTAACGACGAGCGTTGGATTCATCGGATCCATTGGTTGTAGATACCTGAGTTTTCTTCTCAGGAAGTAGGAGCAGGAGGAAAGATACGCTCTGAATATCCAACGCAAACACGATCTACCCGATCATGCACAGGCCTCACAAGCCGGTCATGAAAGGGAAAATTCATTGTGATGAAAAATGCGAGAAATGCCTCGGATGACCAAACGAAAATTGCTGTAAAACCAACGGAAAATATGGCAAACTCTTGGGAGGAAAAAATGGATCAGAAACTTAAAAATCAAAGTGAGTTTATTATCTCTCTACTTGCTAAAAAAATGTCTGAAAGCGAAACGAACATCAAACAAAAATAGATGTTGAAATCAGCGAAATAAAAAACAGCATTAGTGATCTTCGATGGCTGAGTGTCTGCGAGATAGCTTGTGGAACTTGAAGGGCTACAAATGTTTTCGTTTTGACAGGAACGGCCGTGTGGTGGTGTTGCGATTTTGTATAACGTGTAGGCTGAAATGCACCTCACAATCTGATAGTGCTATTGAATATGACTTCATAGAAATTTTAGGTGAAGATGAAAAACTTTTACTAGGCAGTGTAGGTGTAGGTATATAGACCTAACCGAAATATTGATGTCTCATCCTTCGTATCTCTCATAGAAGAACTAAGCTTACATAGTTCCAATATAATTGTATGTGGGGATTTTAATTCCAATTTATTGGTAGATCATTCACTACTCAATGAGATGGGGACGTTAAATCTAAGCGCTGTTAATACAACCAATGCAACACATTTTTCTCACAACACATCTACGAATACTCTGCTTGACATTTCTTGGGTGAGTGATTTGAGCAAGGTAAAATTTAATGATCAGCTGTCAGCTTTATGCCTATCTTCTCTAGACATGATCTGATTTACATGACTTTTGATTATAAAGAGTTTTCCAATAAGAGGTGTTATTTTGATATTCAAAGATTTTTGGAGATAAATGATCGGATGTTTATTTCATTATAAAGAGGAAGGTATGCCGTTAATAATGGAACACAACATCAGCCGAATGGCCGCCAAGACCACGCTTACGGGACCATATCCTTTTCATAAAATTTTCCATAACCAAATCGCAAAGTGGCTGCCCTATGTCCTCGATAGCCTCACGAATTTCATCTTTGAGGTCTTGAATCGACACTGGGCTGTTGGCGTAGACCTTATCTTTCACGTGGCCCCAAAGGAAGAAGTCGCAAGGTGTTAAATCACAAGATCTCGGTGGCCAATTGTGATCACCTCTTCGAGAGATAACACGGTCCGGAAACTTTTCCCGTTAAAGATCGATGGTTTCATTGCTTGTGTGGCACGTAGCGCCGTTTTGTTGAAAGTAAACGTTGTCCAGATCAATACCATCCAATTCAGGCCATAAAAAATCATTAATCATCTCTCGATAGCGCAATCCATTGACCGTAGCTGTTGCTCCAGCCTCATTTTCGAAAAAGTAAGGTCCAATGACCCCGCGGGACCATAAACCGCACCAAACAGTCACGCGTTGAGGATGGAGAGGCTTTTCAACAATAACTCTTGGGTTTTCCGAGCGCCAGATGCGACAGTTTTGCTTGTTGACGTAGCTTCCGAGGTGGAAATGGGCCTCATCAGTCAAGATGATTTTTCGATGAAATTCCGGTTCATTTTCATGCATTTCAAGGACCCAATCAGCAAAGACACGACGTTGTTGATGATCAGCCGGCTTGAGTTCTTGTGTTAACTGAACTTTATAAGCCTTACGACCCAAGTCTTTATGCAAAATACGGTGTAATGACGTTTGTGGAATGCCTAATTCCAAAGAACGACGAGGAATGGACAAACCTGGGTTTTCTTCAACACTTTGGGCTACAACAGCAATATTCTCAGTTGTTCTTGAGCGACGTGCACGGGTTTTATTCTTCACATCACTAACTTGTCCCAACAGCTCGAATTTGTCCACCAATTTCTGTATTGCGGTCCGACAAGGTGCTTCACGACGACCCAAAAATGTTTTAGTTTTACGAACCGTCTCTGCCAAATTTTCACCATTTTTATAGTGAATTTTAATAATTTCAATGCGTTGTTGAAGCGTGTATCGTTTCATTTTTATTAATAGCGTAGTTTCTACTTGTCAAATGTCAAAAAATGACAGCTTCAAAAGTGACAGCTACCGAAATAGCGGGCTATTCAAAATAACACCTCTTATTGGAAAACCCTTTAGAATAACCCCTCTCATACAACATATCCAATTCAGGGAATTTCGACGTATTAACTCAGAAACTTAGCTTCTTAAATGAACGTATCTTATCGCTCTATAATAGACACGTCCCGTTAATTACTAAAAGTTGCACTGGAACTACAAAACCTTGGTTTTCTTATCAAATTCGTCAGCTTATGTCAAATCGTGATCTAGCGTGAGAAGCTGGAAATGTTTTGTTTATCGGAGCATTTTTATAATACTTATCGTTTTCATCGTAACCAAGTGGTAATTGCAGTACTCCCACAATTTAAATCCATCACTGAGGGGACGAAGTCTATCGAATAATCTTCGTCAAATAGGAGTCACCAAAGGGAGCGGGTCAAAATTCTGGCTTCAAACGAACGAAACGAAAATTCTGCTTTTTTTCTGTTCTGTCTTACAAAATTCTGCTTTCCAAAATTCTGCTTTTCAAAATTCTGGCAATCGATATTTAAAAAAAAATTCAGCTTATTCTGTTTTTTATTTGTAATATGTTTATGAACGAAAAAAATGTACCTAACAAGTTTTTTCTAACTTTGTCAACAAAAATTATCATAAACATATGTACAAGTTGTACAAACGTATGTATAACAAAAAAAAATATAAAAAAACACAATATAACAAAAAATACAAATAAAAATAATAACCTACAACAAAAAGGAACTAAATAATACCAGAAGGAACTGTTTTTTCTATCCGCTTAAAGTAGAACAAATTTTTGTACCTGGGCGATAACCATTTTTGAGTTGAGGTCACTTTAACTTTAAAATTTAATTTATTCAATCACTCCACTTAAAAATAAAAATAAGAAATAATTTTCATTACTTTATATTTCTTTTTCTTTATTTACATATATATAGAACGCGCTTTTTAACATTTTACAAACCTTTTTTTATAATTTGCAGAATTTTAAAAAGCAGTATTTTGATAATACTGAATTATGAAAGCAGAATTTCGGAAAGCAGAATTTTGACCCCGGCAGAATTTTGACCCCAACCCATCGCCAAAAGCAAAAATACCAGTGTAAATGAAACGGATGGCAATGAACTCAACAAGAAATTTATCTCTGTACCACCGACCACAGATGACTCTATAACTCGATTCTTTGAACCTCCTAACACCCTCGTAAAGGACAGAGTTGTATAACGGCACTGTTAAAAGTTACGGAAGACATACGTCAGGCCTTGGATAGAGACAATGTAAGCTTTCTTGTTCTGTTAGATTTCTCAAAGGCATTTGATATGGTTGACCACTCTGTATTATGTGAAAAACTTTTAAGAACCTTTAACTTTTCAAGTACATCTGTAAAACTCGTGCACTCTTATTTGACAGGTCGCAAACAGTCGGTTCAATTGAACAACGTTTCTTCCAACTTCACGTGGTGTCCCTCAGGGTTCAATCCTCGGCCCGCTTTTATTTTGTCTATACGTTAATGATTTGCCGTCTCTAGTGAAATACTTTTCTATACAAATGTATGCCGATGACGTCCAGTTATACATTAGTTGTCCTCTAGGGCTTATAGAACACGCGGTGTGTTGTATTAACGAAGATCTCGAAAAGATTACGCGTTGGTCCCAACAACAGTCTTGTGTTGAACCCGAAGAAATCAGTCTCCATTGTAATATCGAAAAAAGCTGCCGATATATCATACTTCCCCCCTATAATCCTGCAAGGCAATACTGTCTCGTATGTCGAAACTGTAAGGAATCTAGGTGTAGTTTTTAACCGTACCTTAACATGGAACAACCATATCAGCTATGCTGTGGGTAAAACGTATTCTTCGAACCTTATGGGCAACGCAGTTCTTCACCCCCTTAAAAATACGTATGCTTCTAGCCAAAACACTATACTCTGTCCGATAAAAATTGGCAGTATTGGCCTTATGGGAGAGCTTTTTAAATATCAATGGCGGGCTATTTTATCCACCATACCCAATTACAAGGAACTGCTATAAAAAGTTTTATGAACCACCCATGAATTTTCAATGGCATTCGACGTAGATCCCACAACGACCTTCCTGGCGCACACATGAGCATGCACTGCACTGATCGTTCCCTGTTGCTTTTCACCCCTCATAAAACCAGACATATTCAGAGTTGCCTTTTTCAATATCTTTACTCACTTCGTATTTTTCTTTCACTTTTCAATGGGTGTCTGTAGAGGAGCGATTGGTTTGAGAGCTTTTTAAAAAGTTCTTAACGATGAGTGTTATCGTGTTGTGTTTCGACGTTTGCATTTCTCTTAAAGTTTTGGCAAATCCGTTAAAATGCAGTTATAAAAATCTAAGCCGTTTTATTTGAGGAAGAAGTTTATTTGCGTAGATTCTCGTACCGGGCGGTTGGCTTATTGATTTCACGTGCTATTATTGTGCATTATTGTGATAATATTGTTGTGCTATTGTTGTTCTAATTTTGTGTTGTTTGAATATTATTGTTGTTCTTTTGTTGTGTTGTTTGTTAATTTTGTTTGTGCTTTTGTTGTGTTGTGTTTAAAATGGAATCAAAATGGTCAAAGGACTTGAGGCCTACTTTGGATACCCTTCAAAAACGCGCCACTTATCTTACCTCTTGGTGCTGTGGAAAAAGATAATTTTTTTTCATTACCATACATAAAAAAAAACGAAAAGAAATATTAATCTAAAAAAGAAAAAAGGTAACCCTACATACATTTCTTACAGCTTTTTCAAATTCAAAATGTTCATTACGGCAACCCCGTAAGATCTTTTTTGAGAAAGGTACTTATGGATAGGAAAGGAGTGCGAATGAGAGGCAAATATCCCTATCTTCTCTGTACTGCCAATTTTTATCGGACAGAGTATAGTCGTACCAATCCTTATTTGTGGCTGTGAAATCTTCTCACACTATGACTCCATCAGCAAAAGAAAACTTATTGTTGTTTTCAATGGTCTAACCCGTTACATATTTGGGTTACGCAGATATGATCGCGTTTCTAACTTTTCTAGGTGTGTTCTTAATATGAGTTTTGAAAATTACCTTAAGTTTCGTGCCCCTTCTATGATTACCAATATTCTCCTGAACAATAAACCCCATTATCTTAGAGATATGTAAAGTTCGGCATGCTCATTGAGAACACGAATGTTGATTCAGCCTCGCTATGCATCTCTTACATCCGAACGTCGATTCTTTGTATATTCTACAAGATTATGAAATACTTTACCTTGTAACTTGAGAGAAATAAATGATGCTACAAGATTAAAGCAACAAATCAAAACTCACTATTCCCTTCTATGAAAGTTTCTTTAATACTGTTTAATTTTAATTTGTCTTTCCCCTCTCTTTATTTCTTTTATAATATTTGTTAATCATTTATAATATTCTTTTCTTCTTCATTCTTTCATCTATGTCTTTTAATTAATTGTTTTTTTTTTTTAATACATTTTAATCACATTATATTGTATTTCTTAATGTTCTTAATGATCTTTTGAATATCATGTTTATAATATTAAAACATTTGCTTTCAAGCTTTTAATAATTATTGTAATAATTTTAAGCTTGTATCTATTTTATAAGGTCATTAAGCATTTCAAGAATAAATAAATAATAATAATAATAAAAATGCCACCTTGATG
The DNA here is from genome assembly GCA_948107695.1 of Meliscaeva auricollis. NCBI lineage: Eukaryota > Metazoa > Arthropoda > Insecta > Diptera > Syrphidae > Meliscaeva > Meliscaeva auricollis. The sequence goes on along the minus strand of OX403616.1, from coordinate 51,468,693 downwards.
GGAGATCGAGATTGTTTGGATGCGGATTTGCTGTCAGAGGAAGACTTAGGCAAAAAGTCTTGAGCTTTCGTGAAATCAGCGAGAGAGTGACAACGATCCGCATAAATGCTAAATTCCACCACCTAAGCCTGATAAGCGCCCATGCCCCTACAGAAGAGAAAGACGACGCTACCAAAGAAAGTTTCTACGAGCTCCTTGCCAAAACTTATGAGCAGTGCCCTAAACATGACATTAAAATTCTCTTGGGAGACTTTAATGCCAAAATTGGGACATTGTCGACATCAACAAGGGCACATGGCGATCCCCAGATGGTCGAACCTGCAACCAAATCGACCATGTTGCGATTGATGGAAGACATTCCTCCAGCATCCTAAATGTCCGTACTTTCCGAGGAGCAAACATTGACTCGGATCACTACTTAGTCGATGCAAAGTTTCGACTACGGATCTCCTTGGAAGCTCTTAGGCGAACACCAACTGCGCCAAGGAAATTTAATGTTGGAAGACTTCAATCGGAAGAGACCGCCGCGCCGCTACCTTGCTAGAAATCCTTCGACTAATGACTTGAACCTGGAAGACCAATGGCAGCTATGTCAACAAGCCATAAAAAGTGCTGCGTCAGAGGTATTAGGTTTATCCTAGCCTCCCCCTAGAAACCCCTGGTTCGACTCCGAATGTTCTCAGGCAAACAAAGCTAAAACGGAGGCATAAAAGTCGTGGCTCCAGAGAGATACGAGAGCCACCAGAAATCTCTATGTTGAGCGAAGGAAGGATGAGGAACGCTTACTTAGGAGGAAGAAAATAGAATACCAGCAACGCGAAGTCGAGGAGATGCAGAGATGTTTTTGCTGAAAAGAGGTGCGAAACTTCTACAGAAGAGTGAAACAGTCGACATCAGGTTTCACAAGCCGCCCTGGGCCCTGCAAAGATCAGGATGGAAACACCATTGTGGAAACGCAGGCGATGTAAGCCATCTGGAGAGACTACTTTAACCAGTTGTTAAATGGCGATGACAGCCAAGATCCTGCCCAAGATCAACTTGTACCAGTCAATCTAGATGACGACCACGAACTACACCCGCCCGACCAAAATGAGATCAAAGTAGACATTACCAGACTAAAGATGAACAAAGCAGCTGGATATGATCGTCTACAAGCGGAACTTTTTAAGCACGCCAACTCATCTGCAAAATATGGTCAGAGGAAAGTATGCTCGATGAGTGGAACCTCAGTACCATCTGCCCGATCCACAAAAAAGGAGACCGCCAAACATGCGCCAACTAAAGAGGCATAAGTCTTTTGAACATCGCCTATAAGATCCTTTCCAGCGTTTTATGTGAGCGTCTAAAGCCGTTTGCTGATGATCTAATAGGTCTTTATCAATGCGGCTTCAGACCTGGAAATTCTACCACAGACCAAATATTCACATTACGCCAGATCCTGGAGAAAACCCAACAATATAATATTGACACCCACCACCTGTTCGTCGATTTTAAAGCAACCTACGATAGTGTTAATAGAGAGGAACTACATATATCGCGCTTTAGAATCCCTGCTAAACTGATACGCCTTTATCAGGATGAAGTTGGAGAATGCTCGCTGTTCCGTCAAAGTTGGTAGGGACTTAACTGAAACCTTCGAAACCACCAGAGGGCTTAGACAAGACGACGCACTGTCACGCAGCTGTTTTAACATTGTGCTTGAAAATGTAATACGGAACACCCATGCCAGTACATCGGGCACTATTTTCAATAAATCAACACAATTACTAGGGTTTGTCTATGTCACGTGATAGGAAGAACAAAGCGAGCAGTAACCTGTGCCTTCAATACTATGGAGTCAGCAGCAAGCAGAATGACAGACTGACAGACTGACAGACTGACAGACTGACAGACTGACAGACTGACAGACTGACAGACTGACAGACTGACAGACTGACAGACTGACAGACTGACAGACTGACAGACTGACAGACTGACAGACTGACAGACTGACAGACTGACAGACTGACAGACTGACAGACTGACAGACTGACAGACTGACAGACTGACAGACTGACAGACTGACAGACTGACAGACTGACAGACTGACAGACTGACAGACTGACAGACTGACAGACTGACAGACTGACAGACTGACAGACTGACAGACTGACAGACTGACAGACTGACAGACTGACAGACTGACAGACTGACAGACTGACAGACTGACAGACTGACAGACTGACAGACTGACAGACTGACAGACTGACAGACTGACAGACTGACAGACTGACAGACTGACAGACTGACAGACTGACAGACTGACAGACTGACAGACTGACAGACTGACAGACTGACAGACTGACAGACTGACAGACTGACAGACTGACAGACTGACAGACTGACAGACTGACAGACTGACAGACTGACAGACTGACAGACTGACAGACTGACAGACTGACAGACTGACAGACTGACAGACTGACAGACTGACAGACTGACAGACTGACAGACTGACAGACTGACAGACTGACAGACTGACAGACTGACAGACTGACAGACTGACAGACTGACAGACTGACAGACTGACAGACTGACAGACTGACAGACTGACAGACTGACAGACTGACAGACTGACAGACTGACAGACTGACAGACTGACAGACTGACAGACTGACAGACTGACAGACTGACAGACTGACAGACTGACAGACTGACAGACTGACAGACTGACAGACTGACAGACTGACAGACTGACAGACTGACAGACTGACAGACTGACAGACTGACAGACTGACAGACTGACAGACTGACAGACTGACAGACTGACAGACTGACAGACTGACAGACTGACAGACTGACAGACTGACAGACTGACAGACTGACAGACTGACAGACTGACAGACTGACAGACTGACAGACTGACAGACTGACAGACTGACAGACTGACAGACTGACAGACTGACAGACTGACAGACTGACAGACTGACAGACTGACAGACTGACAGACTGACAGACTGACAGACTGACAGACTGACAGACTGACAGACTGACAGACTGACAGACTGACAGACTGACAGACTGACAGACTGACAGACTGACAGACTGACAGACTGACAGACTGACAGACTGACAGACTGACAGACTGACAGACTGACAGACTGACAGACTGACAGACTGACAGACTGACAGACTGACAGACTGACAGACTGACAGACTGACAGACTGACAGACTGACAGACTGACAGACTGACAGACTGACAGACTGACAGACTGACAGACTGACAGACTGACAGACTGACAGACTGACAGACTGACAGACTGACAGACTGACAGACTGACAGACTGACAGACTGACAGACTGACAGACTGACAGACTGACAGACTGACAGACTGACAGACTGACAGACTGACAGACTGACAGACTGACAGACTGACAGACTGACAGACTGACAGACTGACAGACTGACAGACTGACAGACTGACAGACTGACAGACTGACAGACTGACAGACTGACAGACTGACAGACTGACAGACTGACAGACTGACAGACTGACAGACTGACAGACTGACAGACTGACAGACTGACAGACTGACAGACTGACAGACTGACAGACTGACAGACTGACAGACTGACAGACTGACAGACTGACAGACTGACAGACTGACAGACTGACAGACTGACAGACTGACAGACTGACAGACTGACAGACTGACAGACTGACAGACTGACAGACTGACAGACTGACAGACTGACAGACTGACAGACTGACAGACTGACAGACTGACAGACTGACAGACTGACAGACTGACAGACTGACAGACTGACAGACTGACAGACTGACAGACTGACAGACTGACAGACTGACAGACTGACAGACTGACAGACTGACAGACTGACAGACTGACAGACTGACAGACTGACAGACTGACAGACTGACAGACTGACAGACTGACAGACTGACAGACTGACAGACTGACAGACTGACAGACTGACAGACTGACAGACTGACAGACTGACAGACTGACAGACTGACAGACTGACAGACTGACAGACTGACAGACTGACAGACTGACAGACTGACAGACTGACAGACTGACAGACTGACAGACTGACAGACTGACAGACTGACAGACTGACAGACTGACAGACTGACAGACTGACAGACTGACAGACTGACAGACTGACAGACTGACAGACTGACAGACTGACAGACTGACAGACTGACAGACTGACAGACTGACAGACTGACAGACTGACAGACTGACAGACTGACAGACTGACAGACTGACAGACTGACAGACTGACAGACTGACAGACTGACAGACTGACAGACTGACAGACTGACAGACTGACAGACTGACAGACTGACAGACTGACAGACTGACAGACTGACAGACTGACAGACTGACAGACTGACAGACTGACAGACTGACAGACTGACAGACTGACAGACTGACAGACTGACAGACTGACAGACTGACAGACTGACAGACTGACAGACTGACAGACTGACAGACTGACAGACTGACAGACTGACAGACTGACAGACTGACAGACTGACAGACTGACAGACTGACAGACTGACAGACTGACAGACTGACAGACTGACAGACTGACAGACTGACAGACTGACAGACTGACAGACTGACAGACTGACAGACTGACAGACTGACAGACTGACAGACTGACAGACTGACAGACTGACAGACTGACAGACTGACAGACTGACAGACTGACAGACTGACAGACTGACAGACTGACAGACTGACAGACTGACAGACTGACAGACTGACAGACTGACAGACTGACAGACTGACAGACTGACAGACTGACAGACTGACAGACTGACAGACTGACAGACTGACAGACTGACAGACTGACAGACTGACAGACTGACAGACTGACAGACTGACAGACTGACAGACTGACAGACTGACAGACTGACAGACTGACAGACTGACAGACTGACAGACTGACAGACTGACAGACTGACAGACTGACAGACTGACAGACTGACAGACTGACAGACTGACAGACTGACAGACTGACAGACTGACAGACTGACAGACTGACAGACTGACAGACTGACAGACTGACAGACTGACAGACTGACAGACTGACAGACTGACAGACTGACAGACTGACAGACTGACAGACTGACAGACTGACAGACTGACAGACTGACAGACTGACAGACTGACAGACTGACAGACTGACAGACTGACAGACTGACAGACTGACAGACTGACAGACTGACAGACTGACAGACTGACAGACTGACAGACTGACAGACTGACAGACTGACAGACTGACAGACTGACAGACTGACAGACTGACAGACTGACAGACTGACAGACTGACAGACTGACAGACTGACAGACTGACAGACTGACAGACTGACAGACTGACAGACTGACAGACTGACAGACTGACAGACTGACAGACTGACAGACTGACAGACTGACAGACTGACAGACTGACAGACTGACAGACTGACAGACTGACAGACTGACAGACTGACAGACTGACAGACTGACAGACTGACAGACTGACAGACTGACAGACTGACAGACTGACAGACTGACAGACTGACAGACTGACAGACTGACAGACTGACAGACTGACAGACTGACAGACTGACAGACTGACAGACTGACAGACTGACAGACTGACAGACTGACAGACTGACAGACTGACAGACTGACAGACTGACAGACTGACAGACTGACAGACTGACAGACTGACAGACTGACAGACTGACAGACTGACAGACTGACAGACTGACAGACTGACAGACTGACAGACTGACAGACTGACAGACTGACAGACTGACAGACTGACAGACTGACAGACTGACAGACTGACAGACTGACAGACTGACAGACTGACAGACTGACAGACTGACAGACTGACAGACTGACAGACTGACAGACTGACAGACTGACAGACTGACAGACTGACAGACTGACAGACTGACAGACTGACAGACTGACAGACTGACAGACTGACAGACTGACAGACTGACAGACTGACAGACTGACAGACTGACAGACTGACAGACTGACAGACTGACAGACTGACAGACTGACAGACTGACAGACTGACAGACTGACAGACTGACAGACTGACAGACTGACAGACTGACAGACTGACAGACTGACAGACTGACAGACTGACAGACTGACAGACTGACAGACTGACAGACTGACAGACTGACAGACTGACAGACTGACAGACTGACAGACTGACAGACTGACAGACTGACAGACTGACAGACTGACAGACTGACAGACTGACAGACTGACAGACTGACAGACTGACAGACTGACAGACTGACAGACTGACAGACTGACAGACTGACAGACTGACAGACTGACAGACTGACAGACTGACAGACTGACAGACTGACAGACTGACAGACTGACAGACTGACAGACTGACAGACTGACAGACTGACAGACTGACAGACTGACAGACTGACAGACTGACAGACTGACAGACTGACAGACTGACAGACTGACAGACTGACAGACTGACAGACTGACAGACTGACAGACTGACAGACTGACAGACTGACAGACTGACAGACTGACAGACTGACAGACTGACAGACTGACAGACTGACAGACTGACAGACTGACAGACTGACAGACTGACAGACTGACAGACTGACAGACTGACAGACTGACAGACTGACAGACTGACAGACTGACAGACTGACAGACTGACAGACTGACAGACTGACAGACTGACAGACTGACAGACTGACAGACTGACAGACTGACAGACTGACAGACTGACAGACTGACAGACTGACAGACTGACAGACTGACAGACTGACAGACTGACAGACTGACAGACTGACAGACTGACAGACTGACAGACTGACAGACTGACAGACTGACAGACTGACAGACTGACAGACTGACAGACTGACAGACTGACAGACTGACAGACTGACAGACTGACAGACTGACAGACTGACAGACTGACAGACTGACAGACTGACAGACTGACAGACTGACAGACTGACAGACTGACAGACTGACAGACTGACAGACTGACAGACTGACAGACTGACAGACTGACAGACTGACAGACTGACAGACTGACAGACTGACAGACTGACAGACTGACAGACTGACAGACTGACAGACTGACAGACTGACAGACTGACAGACTGACAGACTGACAGACTGACAGACTGACAGACTGACAGACTGACAGACTGACAGACTGACAGACTGACAGACTGACAGACTGACAGACTGACAGACTGACAGACTGACAGACTGACAGACTGACAGACTGACAGACTGACAGACTGACAGACTGACAGACTGACAGACTGACAGACTGACAGACTGACAGACTGACAGACTGACAGACTGACAGACTGACAGACTGACAGACTGACAGACTGACAGACTGACAGACTGACAGACTGACAGACTGACAGACTGACAGACTGACAGACTGACAGACTGACAGACTGACAGACTGACAGACTGACAGACTGACAGACTGACAGACTGACAGACTGACAGACTGACAGACTGACAGACTGACAGACTGACAGACTGACAGACTGACAGACTGACAGACTGACAGACTGACAGACTGACAGACTGACAGACTGACAGACTGACAGACTGACAGACTGACAGACTGACAGACTGACAGACTGACAGACTGACAGACTGACAGACTGACAGACTGACAGACTGACAGACTGACAGACTGACAGACTGACAGACTGACAGACTGACAGACTGACAGACTGACAGACTGACAGACTGACAGACTGACAGACTGACAGACTGACAGACTGACAGACTGACAGACTGACAGACTGACAGACTGACAGACTGACAGACTGACAGACTGACAGACTGACAGACTGACAGACTGACAGACTGACAGACTGACAGACTGACAGACTGACAGACTGACAGACTGACAGACTGACAGACTGACAGACTGACAGACTGACAGACTGACAGACTGACAGACTGACAGACTGACAGACTGACAGACTGACAGACTGACAGACTGACAGACTGACAGACTGACAGACTGACAGACTGACAGACTGACAGACTGACAGACTGACAGACTGACAGACTGACAGACTGACAGACTGACAGACTGACAGACTGACAGACTGACAGACTGACAGACTGACAGACTGACAGACTGACAGACTGACAGACTGACAGACTGACAGACTGACAGACTGACAGACTGACAGACTGACAGACTGACAGACTGACAGACTGACAGACTGACAGACTGACAGACTGACAGACTGACAGACTGACAGACTGACAGACTGACAGACTGACAGACTGACAGACTGACAGACTGACAGACTGACAGACTGACAGACTGACAGACTGACAGACTGACAGACTGACAGACTGACAGACTGACAGACTGACAGACTGACAGACTGACAGACTGACAGACTGACAGACTGACAGACTGACAGACTGACAGACTGACAGACTGACAGACTGACAGACTGACAGACTGACAGACTGACAGACTGACAGACTGACAGACTGACAGACTGACAGACTGACAGACTGACAGACTGACAGACTGACAGACTGACAGACTGACAGACTGACAGACTGACAGACTGACAGACTGACAGACTGACAGACTGACAGACTGACAGACTGACAGACTGACAGACTGACAGACTGACAGACTGACAGACTGACAGACTGACAGACTGACAGACTGACAGACTGACAGACTGACAGACTGACAGACTGACAGACTGACAGACTGACAGACTGACAGACTGACAGACTGACAGACTGACAGACTGACAGACTGACAGACTGACAGACTGACAGACTGACAGACTGACAGACTGACAGACTGACAGACTGACAGACTGACAGACTGACAGACTGACAGACTGACAGACTGACAGACTGACAGACTGACAGACTGACAGACTGACAGACTGACAGACTGACAGACTGACAGACTGACAGACTGACAGACTGACAGACTGACAGACTGACAGACTGACAGACTGACAGACTGACAGACTGACAGACTGACAGACTGACAGACTGACAGACTGACAGACTGACAGACTGACAGACTGACAGACTGACAGACTGACAGACTGACAGACTGACAGACTGACAGACTGACAGACTGACAGACTGACAGACTGACAGACTGACAGACTGACAGACTGACAGACTGACAGACTGACAGACTGACAGACTGACAGACTGACAGACTGACAGACTGACAGACTGACAGACTGACAGACTGACAGACTGACAGACTGACAGACTGACAGACTGACAGACTGACAGACTGACAGACTGACAGACTGACAGACTGACAGACTGACAGACTGACAGACTGACAGACTGACAGACTGACAGACTGACAGACTGACAGACTGACAGACTGACAGACTGACAGACTGACAGACTGACAGACTGACAGACTGACAGACTGACAGACTGACAGACTGACAGACTGACAGACTGACAGACTGACAGACTGACAGACTGACAGACTGACAGACTGACAGACTGACAGACTGACAGACTGACAGACTGACAGACTGACAGACTGACAGACTGACAGACTGACAGACTGACAGACTGACAGACTGACAGACTGACAGACTGACAGACTGACAGACTGACAGACTGACAGACTGACAGACTGACAGACTGACAGACTGACAGACTGACAGACTGACAGACTGACAGACTGACAGACTGACAGACTGACAGACTGACAGACTGACAGACTGACAGACTGACAGACTGACAGACTGACAGACTGACAGACTGACAGACTGACAGACTGACAGACTGACAGACTGACAGACTGACAGACTGACAGACTGACAGACTGACAGACTGACAGACTGACAGACTGACAGACTGACAGACTGACAGACTGACAGACTGACAGACTGACAGACTGACAGACTGACAGACTGACAGACTGACAGACTGACAGACTGACAGACTGACAGACTGACAGACTGACAGACTGACAGACTGACAGACTGACAGACTGACAGACTGACAGACTGACAGACTGACAGACTGACAGACTGACAGACTGACAGACTGACAGACTGACAGACTGACAGACTGACAGACTGACAGACTGACAGACTGACAGACTGACAGACTGACAGACTGACAGACTGACAGACTGACAGACTGACAGACTGACAGACTGACAGACTGACAGACTGACAGACTGACAGACTGACAGACTGACAGACTGACAGACTGACAGACTGACAGACTGACAGACTGACAGACTGACAGACTGACAGACTGACAGACTGACAGACTGACAGACTGACAGACTGACAGACTGACAGACTGACAGACTGACAGACTGACAGACTGACAGACTGACAGACTGACAGACTGACAGACTGACAGACTGACAGACTGACAGACTGACAGACTGACAGACTGACAGACTGACAGACTGACAGACTGACAGACTGACAGACTGACAGACTGACAGACTGACAGACTGACAGACTGACAGACTGACAGACTGACAGACTGACAGACTGACAGACTGACAGACTGACAGACTGACAGACTGACAGACTGACAGACTGACAGACTGACAGACTGACAGACTGACAGACTGACAGACTGACAGACTGACAGACTGACAGACTGACAGACTGACAGACTGACAGACTGACAGACTGACAGACTGACAGACTGACAGACTGACAGACTGACAGACTGACAGACTGACAGACTGACAGACTGACAGACTGACAGACTGACAGACTGACAGACTGACAGACTGACAGACTGACAGACTGACAGACTGACAGACTGACAGACTGACAGACTGACAGACTGACAGACTGACAGACTGACAGACTGACAGACTGACAGACTGACAGACTGACAGACTGACAGACTGACAGACTGACAGACTGACAGACTGACAGACTGACAGACTGACAGACTGACAGACTGACAGACTGACAGACTGACAGACTGACAGACTGACAGACTGACAGACTGACAGACTGACAGACTGACAGACTGACAGACTGACAGACTGACAGACTGACAGACTGACAGACTGACAGACTGACAGACTGACAGACTGACAGACTGACAGACTGACAGACTGACAGACTGACAGACTGACAGACTGACAGACTGACAGACTGACAGACTGACAGACTGACAGACTGACAGACTGACAGACTGACAGACTGACAGACTGACAGACTGACAGACTGACAGACTGACAGACTGACAGACTGACAGACTGACAGACTGACAGACTGACAGACTGACAGACTGACAGACTGACAGACTGACAGACTGACAGACTGACAGACTGACAGACTGACAGACTGACAGACTGACAGACTGACAGACTGACAGACTGACAGACTGACAGACTGACAGACTGACAGACTGACAGACTGACAGACTGACAGACTGACAGACTGACAGACTGACAGACTGACAGACTGACAGACTGACAGACTGACAGATTGTACTCATTAACACAATCTTATTTTTTTTTTTAATAAAGTATTCTGGCATCATTCGAAGTAAATTTATTTGAATTTTTGTTCTTCAATATTATTTAAACGTTTTTTTGTGAATTTCCGTCAACTGTTCGGGTATTGGTCCATTAACCCTCCTTAAGACATAACCTTAATTCTTTTTCAAAACTTTTGTGCAAAAGTTTTAATATTAAAAACTTAATTTACTCAAAACAAAAAAATGGACTTATGCTGTTCTGCCTACTTGCCACAGACATACATAATTTGTTTGGACAAAAATTTTTTTGTTTTATTTTAAAAATAAAGAAAACTATTGAGTTTATCATATTAACCATTTTTGATTTATTGTCCAAAAAAAAAGGTTTTAGGTTGACCGTTTCCCTTATTTTTTATAATAAAGGCCGACCGATAAGAGTTATTTTTGAAAATTAAAATAAAAAGTCTACCAAAGACCCAAATAAATATTTCATAAAAATGAATCACAGACCAAGACCTAAATAAAATTTGCGAATGTGGTTTCTCACAGTAAGAAACCAAATGGAAATAAAAGTCAAGCTGGCTTGGTAGCCAGCCAGTTGATAAACCCTAGCAAAATTCCTTAGCTACACCGATGCTTATACCAGTCTGATTATCTGTCTATCTTTTTATCTGAGTCTCTGTACTTATGTGTTTATTCATATTTACATGTGTATTTTGAGAAAAACCTATCGATTTTCTTCAAATTTGGTTGCGGCTTCAACGATTTTAAATAATTTATTTCCAAAAAAATGCTTTTAATAAATTTAATTGAATAAAATTACTTTTTATGAACCCTTTAGTAAAAACTTGGTTAATAATTTTAACTTTTGAGAAAAGGTTTCATATTTTAATTTTTGTTTATTTATAGATCTAACAATAAACAATAAATATTCGAAGCAATTTTAACTGTAAGATCAAGCACGTGCGACCTAGTCGGGCATTATATTTCTTTTATTTCCCCAACCATTTTTCAAAACAAGAGAGTAAACATATATTATAAATATTATAAATATTAACAACACTGCCAGTGTCACCATAAGGTATATTACACAGACAGGACGTCGAGAACAGTAAAGTATAGATGTGCCTTTCATATAGCTTTCAATAACAGGATAGATGTGTTTTTTAGACATTCAATGAAATGACTTCGACACGTGCTGACTGCACACGGCACACGGCACACTTCATAAATTTAGCCACAGTAGCAATCATTATTTCAGCCACGCAAAGATTCATTTGCCCAAATCCTGTTGAGGTGTTAGAGAAATAACATTTACGGGTTTTCATTCATTTTTCGGCGGAAACAATGTTTAAGCAATGTAGTTAAACGTTTTGATTTTGCCATAAAAAAATAAGGCATGTGAATAAAGGAACTTTTAAAATATACAGGGTTTAAGATATACCTGCATTATGCTGAATAAGAAGCAAAACTTAATTAAAGCTTTACTCAGAAGTAAACAACAAGTTCAGAAACCTATCATTAAAATTGGGTTCTATAAAAAGATTCCGTCGCGAGAGCCTGGTAAACAGCGCAGCGCTGCAGAAACAGTCACTTAAGTGCCAAACTGGCACTTTCAAATAAGTTTGGCACTACATTGGCACAAAAAAACAAATTATGCACTCTTAAACTTGACAAAAAAGAGATGTGTTCGACCCACACTGGTTACTTCCCATTGGTACCCTTAGAACCAAGGTGCCCTTAGAACCAAGGTGCCCTTAGAGTGGAATTCATAGTTTACTCAAGCCAAGATTTTTGTTTAACCCCATTAAGTTAAACAAAATCTTGAGCATTTGCTCAAGCGATATCCGTATTCATAAATAAAATTGCAGCTATCTATCTTGAGTGGAGAAAAATCTTGAATTGAGTAAAAGTGTTTCTCAATCAAGCTGACAAAGAAATCCGTAGCGCTAATTTACGATAAAGTAAAAATTAATTATTTTTTTTTTTATATTTGTTATTGGTTTAAATATCGGTTGTCTTTGTTCGTCGTGCTGGGTGTTTATAATAATAAGGATGTCCTTACTGAAAAAAGTGACAGCTCGGGTAAGTAAAAACAAGGACATTTAACGTCGAATTTCCTTACTGGTAAATAACTTTTTACAAAATTATTAATTGAATGTGAATGAAATGCATTTCATCTACCTGAATCATTTTAAATCATTTAAAAATTCGCTTTCGACGCAGATATTGCAAAGTAAAGTTTATAATTTGTCCAAAATACTCTCTTTAGTCCAATTTATAATTGTTTTTAGAGGTTGAAACTTCTGACGTAATAATTTTCAATGGCTAACTTTGTGTTTTTTGGGATGCTGAGCACGAATCTGAAGTTACCCAGCAAAATTTATCACGGGAAACATGAGAAATAATGGAGAAATTTACAAAAAATATTTGTGTTCATTGTTTTTGGTGCATACCTAATCCAAAATATGAAAGTTTTTTGCTTAAACCGTATCTATATGTAGACGTAGACAAAATTATATTAAACTAATGTTGTAACCATTTTTTCTTTACAAAAAATGTTGAAAAATCCATAAGAATGAGTCCTTTTAAAAGCACAAAATATCCCTTTATATTGGTTTTCCTGTGATTACTGTCTTCTTTACACCATAATTAACTTGGTTAGTATCAAGTGTATAGAAATTTCATACTATATTCTAAATTAGAGGTTGATTTTGAATTTGGAAATGTTTGCTGATTTATTTTTAAATAATGGTTTAAAATGTGACTATACATTGATGAATAAAAACGATGAAGTTCTCCAAATCTCAGCCGAATCGGCTCAATAGTTTTAAATATATACCATATGTAAGCCGAATCTAAGAGAGCTATTTTCTACAAAACAATAACATTTATTGAAAAATCAATTAAAAAAAATGTACTTTGTAGCATTTTTCTGAAACCAGATTTCGATTCACAGAAGTCCAATCTTACATAATTTCAAAAAAATATATATGAATTTTTGGAGACCAGTGTAATTGACACTAATAAAGTTTTAAGAAAATGCTTAAGGTAGCTCCTGACATCACTTAAGGTATTCCACAAGTGAATACTACAGCATTGCCTCAGATTATCGAGATTTTTATATGATGTTGAGTTTTTTAAGATGTTCAATCTTCTTGCTTAAAAAAAAAAGACTTTTATGATTTGATTTATAAAGCCTATTAAATTTTTACTAATGAATTATGTTTAGAATAAATTTAGTCTTAATTTAAAATCAGTATTTGTTATCGAGATATTTGGAACGAAAGTCACAATAACTTGTAATTGGAAATTAAAATTGTGAGTTTTTTTTTAAAGATGTCAATTTCTTGTTGCTTAGAAAAAAAAACTTAAATGGAGTGGTTTATTAAGCCTATCAAATGTCAACTTATGTATTATAATTAGAATAAAACAAGACAACTTAAAATCAGTATTTGTTATCGAGATATTTGGAACGAAAAACACGAAAGAAGAATTTTATTAAGTTCTTTTAACATTTTTTCGATAAAAAAAAAAACTATCAATTCAATTTTGTTTAAGACCTTACAAATTCTTAATTATGACCTTATGCGCAGAATTACTAGTATGTCTCCACATTTTAGAGAAAAAAATCGTGGATGGAAAAGAGATGAGTTTAAAACGAGACAGTATGAAAATAAGTATGTGAGGATTTGTATATGTGATTTTTGTTCATTAAATTGTAAATAAGTGCTTTAGAAAATAATTATTTGAATTATTATTTATTAATTACCTATTTTTCTGAAAAAAATAACAACAAATTATGCAATTATTGTACAAAAAACTAAAAAAAGAATATTGAAGATCATATTTCTATCAGTGAAGCTGTAAAATTAGATTTCAATAAATTGCTATTGTTAATTATAAGAAATTTGTAATGTAAACAAAACATTTCTAATTTATTAATGTGGTAACCATGTTCCGAAAGCTGACGTTTCGATTTGGGTCTTCTTATATTTTTGTGTGAAAGCAAGGTTGCCTTATTTGATATTGGTTTATTTTATGAGACCAAGGTTGCATTGTTATGTGTAGTTGCAATATTTTGTAGCAAACAATTATCTTGTTTTTTTATTTTTATAACACCTTAGGCTTTTTCAATCCATTTCTTTCTGTTCTTTTTCCACACACACACTATAAGTTGTTAAAGGTAAACAGTAACAGCACACTTACAATTATACCTACTTTATTTTTTACTTGCGATATACGAAGGTACTATAGAGCAAGTTAAGGATTCGTAAATCGAACTCGAGATAACAATCAGACATGACATTACGATGATAGAGAAAGCGAAAAAAGTGGGTCTCGCAATTCTGTCTGTCAGTCTGTCAGTCTGTCAGTCTGTCAGTCTGTCAGTCTGTCAGTCTGTCAGTCTGTCAGTCTGTCAGTCTGTCAGTCTGTCAGTCTGTCAGTCTGTCAGTCTGTCAGTCTGTCAGTCTGTCAGTCTGTCAGTCTGTCAGTCTGTCAGTCTGTCAGTCTGTCAGTCTGTCAGTCTGTCAGTCTGTCAGTCTGTCAGTCTGTCAGTCTGTCAGTCTGTCAGTCTGTCAGTCTGTCAGTCTGTCAGTCTGTCAGTCTGTCAGTCTGTCAGTCTGTCAGTCTGTCAGTCTGTCAGTCTGTCAGTCTGTCAGTCTGTCAGTCTGTCAGTCTGTCAGTCTGTCAGTCTGTCAGTCTGTCAGTCTGTCAGTCTGTCAGTCTGTCAGTCTGTCAGTCTGTCAGTCTGTCAGTCTGTCAGTCTGTCAGTCTGTCAGTCTGTCAGTCTGTCAGTCTGTCAGTCTGTCAGTCTGTCAGTCTGTCAGTCTGTCAGTCTGTCAGTCTGTCAGTCTGTCAGTCTGTCAGTCTGTCAGTCTGTCAGTCTGTCAGTCTGTCAGTCTGTCAGTCTGTCAGTCTGTCAGTCTGTCAGTCTGTCAGTCTGTCAGTCTGTCAGTCTGTCAGTCTGTCAGTCTGTCAGTCTGTCAGTCTGTCAGTCTGTCAGTCTGTCAGTCTGTCAGTCTGTCAGTCTGTCAGTCTGTCAGTCTGTCAGTCTGTCAGTCTGTCAGTCTGTCAGTCTGTCAGTCTGTCAGTCTGTCAGTCTGTCAGTCTGTCAGTCTGTCAGTCTGTCAGTCTGTCAGTCTGTCAGTCTGTCAGTCTGTCAGTCTGTCAGTCTGTCAGTCTGTCAGTCTGTCAGTCTGTCAGTCTGTCAGTCTGTCAGTCTGTCAGTCTGTCAGTCTGTCAGTCTGTCAGTCTGTCAGTCTGTCAGTCTGTCAGTCTGTCAGTCTGTCAGTCTGTCAGTCTGTCAGTCTGTCAGTCTGTCAGTCTGTCAGTCTGTCAGTCTGTCAGTCTGTCAGTCTGTCAGTCTGTCAGTCTGTCAGTCTGTCAGTCTGTCAGTCTGTCAGTCTGTCAGTCTGTCAGTCTGTCAGTCTGTCAGTCTGTCAGTCTGTCAGTCTGTCAGTCTGTCAGTCTGTCAGTCTGTCAGTCTGTCAGTCTGTCAGTCTGTCAGTCTGTCAGTCTGTCAGTCTGTCAGTCTGTCAGTCTGTCAGTCTGTCAGTCTGTCAGTCTGTCAGTCTGTCAGTCTGTCAGTCTGTCAGTCTGTCAGTCTGTCAGTCTGTCAGTCTGTCAGTCTGTCAGTCTGTCAGTCTGTCAGTCTGTCAGTCTGTCAGTCTGTCAGTCTGTCAGTCTGTCAGTCTGTCAGTCTGTCAGTCTGTCAGTCTGTCAGTCTGTCAGTCTGTCAGTCTGTCAGTCTGTCAGTCTGTCAGTCTGTCAGTCTGTCAGTCTGTCAGTCTGTCAGTCTGTCAGTCTGTCAGTCTGTCAGTCTGTCAGTCTGTCAGTCTGTCAGTCTGTCAGTCTGTCAGTCTGTCAGTCTGTCAGTCTGTCAGTCTGTCAGTCTGTCAGTCTGTCAGTCTGTCAGTCTGTCAGTCTGTCAGTCTGTCAGTCTGTCAGTCTGTCAGTCTGTCAGTCTGTCAGTCTGTCAGTCTGTCAGTCTGTCAGTCTGTCAGTCTGTCAGTCTGTCAGTCTGTCAGTCTGTCAGTCTGTCAGTCTGTCAGTCTGTCAGTCTGTCAGTCTGTCAGTCTGTCAGTCTGTCAGTCTGTCAGTCTGTCAGTCTGTCAGTCTGTCAGTCTGTCAGTCTGTCAGTCTGTCAGTCTGTCAGTCTGTCAGTCTGTCAGTCTGTCAGTCTGTCAGTCTGTCAGTCTGTCAGTCTGTCAGTCTGTCAGTCTGTCAGTCTGTCAGTCTGTCAGTCTGTCAGTCTGTCAGTCTGTCAGTCTGTCAGTCTGTCAGTCTGTCAGTCTGTCAGTCTGTCAGTCTGTCAGTCTGTCAGTCTGTCAGTCTGTCAGTCTGTCAGTCTGTCAGTCTGTCAGTCTGTCAGTCTGTCAGTCTGTCAGTCTGTCAGTCTGTCAGTCTGTCAGTCTGTCAGTCTGTCAGTCTGTCAGTCTGTCAGTCTGTCAGTCTGTCAGTCTGTCAGTCTGTCAGTCTGTCAGTCTGTCAGTCTGTCAGTCTGTCAGTCTGTCAGTCTGTCAGTCTGTCAGTCTGTCAGTCTGTCAGTCTGTCAGTCTGTCAGTCTGTCAGTCTGTCAGTCTGTCAGTCTGTCAGTCTGTCAGTCTGTCAGTCTGTCAGTCTGTCAGTCTGTCAGTCTGTCAGTCTGTCAGTCTGTCAGTCTGTCAGTCTGTCAGTCTGTCAGTCTGTCAGTCTGTCAGTCTGTCAGTCTGTCAGTCTGTCAGTCTGTCAGTCTGTCAGTCTGTCAGTCTGTCAGTCTGTCAGTCTGTCAGTCTGTCAGTCTGTCAGTCTGTCAGTCTGTCAGTCTGTCAGTCTGTCAGTCTGTCAGTCTGTCAGTCTGTCAGTCTGTCAGTCTGTCAGTCTGTCAGTCTGTCAGTCTGTCAGTCTGTCAGTCTGTCAGTCTGTCAGTCTGTCAGTCTGTCAGTCTGTCAGTCTGTCAGTCTGTCAGTCTGTCAGTCTGTCAGTCTGTCAGTCTGTCAGTCTGTCAGTCTGTCAGTCTGTCAGTCTGTCAGTCTGTCAGTCTGTCAGTCTGTCAGTCTGTCAGTCTGTCAGTCTGTCAGTCTGTCAGTCTGTCAGTCTGTCAGTCTGTCAGTCTGTCAGTCTGTCAGTCTGTCAGTCTGTCAGTCTGTCAGTCTGTCAGTCTGTCAGTCTGTCAGTCTGTCAGTCTGTCAGTCTGTCAGTCTGTCAGTCTGTCAGTCTGTCAGTCTGTCAGTCTGTCAGTCTGTCAGTCTGTCAGTCTGTCAGTCTGTCAGTCTGTCAGTCTGTCAGTCTGTCAGTCTGTCAGTCTGTCAGTCTGTCAGTCTGTCAGTCTGTCAGTCTGTCAGTCTGTCAGTCTGTCAGTCTGTCAGTCTGTCAGTCTGTCAGTCTGTCAGTCTGTCAGTCTGTCAGTCTGTCAGTCTGTCAGTCTGTCAGTCTGTCAGTCTGTCAGTCTGTCAGTCTGTCAGTCTGTCAGTCTGTCAGTCTGTCAGTCTGTCAGTCTGTCAGTCTGTCAGTCTGTCAGTCTGTCAGTCTGTCAGTCTGTCAGTCTGTCAGTCTGTCAGTCTGTCAGTCTGTCAGTCTGTCAGTCTGTCAGTCTGTCAGTCTGTCAGTCTGTCAGTCTGTCAGTCTGTCAGTCTGTCAGTCTGTCAGTCTGTCAGTCTGTCAGTCTGTCAGTCTGTCAGTCTGTCAGTCTGTCAGTCTGTCAGTCTGTCAGTCTGTCAGTCTGTCAGTCTGTCAGTCTGTCAGTCTGTCAGTCTGTCAGTCTGTCAGTCTGTCAGTCTGTCAGTCTGTCAGTCTGTCAGTCTGTCAGTCTGTCAGTCTGTCAGTCTGTCAGTCTGTCAGTCTGTCAGTCTGTCAGTCTGTCAGTCTGTCAGTCTGTCAGTCTGTCAGTCTGTCAGTCTGTCAGTCTGTCAGTCTGTCAGTCTGTCAGTCTGTCAGTCTGTCAGTCTGTCAGTCTGTCAGTCTGTCAGTCTGTCAGTCTGTCAGTCTGTCAGTCTGTCAGTCTGTCAGTCTGTCAGTCTGTCAGTCTGTCAGTCTGTCAGTCTGTCAGTCTGTCAGTCTGTCAGTCTGTCAGTCTGTCAGTCTGTCAGTCTGTCAGTCTGTCAGTCTGTCAGTCTGTCAGTCTGTCAGTCTGTCAGTCTGTCAGTCTGTCAGTCTGTCAGTCTGTCAGTCTGTCAGTCTGTCAGTCTGTCAGTCTGTCAGTCTGTCAGTCTGTCAGTCTGTCAGTCTGTCAGTCTGTCAGTCTGTCAGTCTGTCAGTCTGTCAGTCTGTCAGTCTGTCAGTCTGTCAGTCTGTCAGTCTGTCAGTCTGTCAGTCTGTCAGTCTGTCAGTCTGTCAGTCTGTCAGTCTGTCAGTCTGTCAGTCTGTCAGTCTGTCAGTCTGTCAGTCTGTCAGTCTGTCAGTCTGTCAGTCTGTCAGTCTGTCAGTCTGTCAGTCTGTCAGTCTGTCAGTCTGTCAGTCTGTCAGTCTGTCAGTCTGTCAGTCTGTCAGTCTGTCAGTCTGTCAGTCTGTCAGTCTGTCAGTCTGTCAGTCTGTCAGTCTGTCAGTCTGTCAGTCTGTCAGTCTGTCAGTCTGTCAGTCTGTCAGTCTGTCAGTCTGTCAGTCTGTCAGTCTGTCAGTCTGTCAGTCTGTCAGTCTGTCAGTCTGTCAGTCTGTCAGTCTGTCAGTCTGTCAGTCTGTCAGTCTGTCAGTCTGTCAGTCTGTCAGTCTGTCAGTCTGTCAGTCTGTCAGTCTGTCAGTCTGTCAGTCTGTCAGTCTGTCAGTCTGTCAGTCTGTCAGTCTGTCAGTCTGTCAGTCTGTCAGTCTGTCAGTCTGTCAGTCTGTCAGTCTGTCAGTCTGTCAGTCTGTCAGTCTGTCAGTCTGTCAGTCTGTCAGTCTGTCAGTCTGTCAGTCTGTCAGTCTGTCAGTCTGTCAGTCTGTCAGTCTGTCAGTCTGTCAGTCTGTCAGTCTGTCAGTCTGTCAGTCTGTCAGTCTGTCAGTCTGTCAGTCTGTCAGTCTGTCAGTCTGTCAGTCTGTCAGTCTGTCAGTCTGTCAGTCTGTCAGTCTGTCAGTCTGTCAGTCTGTCAGTCTGTCAGTCTGTCAGTCTGTCAGTCTGTCAGTCTGTCAGTCTGTCAGTCTGTCAGTCTGTCAGTCTGTCAGTCTGTCAGTCTGTCAGTCTGTCAGTCTGTCAGTCTGTCAGTCTGTCAGTCTGTCAGTCTGTCAGTCTGTCAGTCTGTCAGTCTGTCAGTCTGTCAGTCTGTCAGTCTGTCAGTCTGTCAGTCTGTCAGTCTGTCAGTCTGTCAGTCTGTCAGTCTGTCAGTCTGTCAGTCTGTCAGTCTGTCAGTCTGTCAGTCTGTCAGTCTGTCAGTCTGTCAGTCTGTCAGTCTGTCAGTCTGTCAGTCTGTCAGTCTGTCAGTCTGTCAGTCTGTCAGTCTGTCAGTCTGTCAGTCTGTCAGTCTGTCAGTCTGTCAGTCTGTCAGTCTGTCAGTCTGTCAGTCTGTCAGTCTGTCAGTCTGTCAGTCTGTCAGTCTGTCAGTCTGTCAGTCTGTCAGTCTGTCAGTCTGTCAGTCTGTCAGTCTGTCAGTCTGTCAGTCTGTCAGTCTGTCAGTCTGTCAGTCTGTCAGTCTGTCAGTCTGTCAGTCTGTCAGTCTGTCAGTCTGTCAGTCTGTCAGTCTGTCAGTCTGTCAGTCTGTCAGTCTGTCAGTCTGTCAGTCTGTCAGTCTGTCAGTCTGTCAGTCTGTCAGTCTGTCAGTCTGTCAGTCTGTCAGTCTGTCAGTCTGTCAGTCTGTCAGTCTGTCAGTCTGTCAGTCTGTCAGTCTGTCAGTCTGTCAGTCTGTCAGTCTGTCAGTCTGTCAGTCTGTCAGTCTGTCAGTCTGTCAGTCTGTCAGTCTGTCAGTCTGTCAGTCTGTCAGTCTGTCAGTCTGTCAGTCTGTCAGTCTGTCAGTCTGTCAGTCTGTCAGTCTGTCAGTCTGTCAGTCTGTCAGTCTGTCAGTCTGTCAGTCTGTCAGTCTGTCAGTCTGTCAGTCTGTCAGTCTGTCAGTCTGTCAGTCTGTCAGTCTGTCAGTCTGTCAGTCTGTCAGTCTGTCAGTCTGTCAGTCTGTCAGTCTGTCAGTCTGTCAGTCTGTCAGTCTGTCAGTCTGTCAGTCTGTCAGTCTGTCAGTCTGTCAGTCTGTCAGTCTGTCAGTCTGTCAGTCTGTCAGTCTGTCAGTCTGTCAGTCTGTCAGTCTGTCAGTCTGTCAGTCTGTCAGTCTGTCAGTCTGTCAGTCTGTCAGTCTGTCAGTCTGTCAGTCTGTCAGTCTGTCAGTCTGTCAGTCTGTCAGTCTGTCAGTCTGTCAGTCTGTCAGTCTGTCAGTCTGTCAGTCTGTCAGTCTGTCAGTCTGTCAGTCTGTCAGTCTGTCAGTCTGTCAGTCTGTCAGTCTGTCAGTCTGTCAGTCTGTCAGTCTGTCAGTCTGTCAGTCTGTCAGTCTGTCAGTCTGTCAGTCTGTCAGTCTGTCAGTCTGTCAGTCTGTCAGTCTGTCAGTCTGTCAGTCTGTCAGTCTGTCAGTCTGTCAGTCTGTCAGTCTGTCAGTCTGTCAGTCTGTCAGTCTGTCAGTCTGTCAGTCTGTCAGTCTGTCAGTCTGTCAGTCTGTCAGTCTGTCAGTCTGTCAGTCTGTCAGTCTGTCAGTCTGTCAGTCTGTCAGTCTGTCAGTCTGTCAGTCTGTCAGTCTGTCAGTCTGTCAGTCTGTCAGTCTGTCAGTCTGTCAGTCTGTCAGTCTGTCAGTCTGTCAGTCTGTCAGTCTGTCAGTCTGTCAGTCTGTCAGTCTGTCAGTCTGTCAGTCTGTCAGTCTGTCAGTCTGTCAGTCTGTCAGTCTGTCAGTCTGTCAGTCTGTCAGTCTGTCAGTCTGTCAAAATTTATGTAGCCATTTTTTTTAAATTTGTATATTAAAAATTTTTCAATAGATTTATCCAAAAAAAATGGTACCCCGCTTTTATGATATTATTTATTAACATCAATAAACCCAATTTAAAAAATAAAAATTACAGACCCAATATAGAAAAAAAAAATTTCTAAACAAAATTAGAAAAGTATTCCCGTTTAAGAAAAATATTTTAATTTTTGCTTATTTGTGTATACCTTTCAATATCTACACATGTCAGACAACCAAAACCTACGAATTTCAAGCCAAGTTAAAACATAATAGCTTTGGACTACATGAGCAAGTACGTGCGATCCAGTTGTGCATTTTATTTCGTTAATAAACATGTTAATCTGTTAACAGAATAAGCAGATTTTTTTTACTTTAAATATCGATTGCCTGAATTTTCGTTTGAAAAGCAGAATTTTTAATCCAGAATTTCGACCCGCTTCCCAAAAGTTCGTTCACAATATTTTCGGTAACTATGTTTAAAGATTTTATTCAGGTACACAAATTCAGGAAAAAAAACAACGATTCTTGAACTACATGCTCATACATTTATATATGTCTATTACAAAAAAAGATATATTCATGCTTTTATATTCATAATAATTTAATTTAATTCTTATTTTATTATTTTTATTAAACAAAAGTACATAGGTATGTACTTACTAATTTGAAAATTCGCTTATTTTTTTTTTTTCAATCCGATTAAATTTTTGTTTTAAACAAATGAGTGCATTATATTTTCACGAAATGACAACTTTTGTTAGATCTTAAAATACTTTAATATTTATAACTCCGCATCAAGCAGTTAGACATTCTTTGTTAGGCGGAGCAATTTGAAATGTCTGTAAAAAGTCTGAAAGTGCAACATGTTCTAGAAAATTAAATGAAAAAATTAACGTTTATATAAATTTTGATGTCTTATTGAAAATATTTTGAATTAAGAATTGAAGTTTACATCAAAAATTTAGCTAAGAAAAAAAAAACTTTTTTCTTATGTTTTGTTTTTTCTTCTAGTGTCATTTATAACATCAACGAAACGAAATAAATAGGGATTACCAATGTAATTCTAATTTTTTTTTTCTGCAGTCTTGAAAAATAAATTATTTCTAACATCATAGAACTTTCAGGAAGCTAGAGATGTATCCTCAGGACAGTGCTACATAAATTATTTCTAACATCATAGAACTTTCAGGAAACTCAGCACAGTGCTAAAACAGCTTCTTGATTGAATTTTACTCAAAAAGAAGTATGCAATTTGATTTCTTCTATAATGATACATTTTAAGAAAAAAAATTTAGAAAATTGTTAGAGCCGTTTTAAAACAAAAACTATCATTTCTATATAAAATTTTGGAAGGACTTTAATAAAAAAAAATTGGTACGCCATTTTTAAAATATAGTTTGTAAACATAAATTTTGAAAAAAAACATTGAGTTTTACTCAATTTGAAGTTTTCATTTGAAGATAGACCTTAACCAAAAAAAAATTACCATGATTTTTCAATCAAAATCGTAGGAACCGTTTTTGAGAAAAATGAGTTTTTCTAAAACCGGTATAAGACAGGTACCGTAATTTTGTCGTAAAAAAAAATAATTAAAAAAACGTCTGGGGATAGTCTCCAAAAAACGCCACATACCAAGTTTGAAGTAAATGGCTCCATCCGATCAGGCTGTGGCTTTTGATACATAGAGACAGACAGACGGACAGAGTGTCATGTTAAATTGTTATCTCAACTTTTTACTTGCTCTATAGGACAAGTTTTGGTTTCGTGTCAAAAAAAATTTCTAGGTTTTAATCAAAACGAATATTACTATGATGGAGAAGACAATAAAAAGTGGTTTTCGTCATGCCGGCCGTCGGTCTGTCATGCCGCCGCCGCCGTCGCGTCGGTCAGGGCTGCCCAAGCAAATCGAGCACCCTGTGCAAGCATATGGTTTAGCGCCCTATTTTTGTTACTATTGTTGTTCCAAACATAGCCTTCTCCTCATTGCCCAATTTCCTCATTTGTTTTAATGCGGTATCCCCTGTAAGCCAACAAATTCCTCAGTACAATTTTTCCATTAGCTAAACTACGTTGGTAGTTGCTAGTTGTTAGCTTCCTGTTATTTGTTTTTGGAAAATTGTATGTAATCCAGAATTTGAATTGCACCCTTACCTATGATTATTTATAATTTCTTTATAAAAAATTTAAAAATTTTCCGAAAGTCTTTATTCCACTGCACCTGACTCCACTGCACCTAGCTCCGCCTCACCTTGGTGCAGTTTCCTCTGGAGCTACATTAATACTGGAAGTAATTTTTCATCAGATTCGTCGCTCAATTTCAGTTTATACATTATGTTCTTTTTTTTTGTTTGCAGTCTCAATTAACCTACGTCTTTTTCTATTATCTGCTGGGAAGAATTTTCTTTGTTCATTTTGTTTATAAAAACAGAAAAAAATGACACAAAATAAAAGAAGAATTACATTTCGTTCCAACTACAGGCACCAACACAAAATATTAGGTGCCTAGGTACATAAAATTAAAAGATAAATCGTTGCTCAGAAGAAAATAAAAAAATGTATTCAAAACCTTAAACGATTATTTTTCAATAAAGAAGTCACTCTCACTAGTAGATAAAACGATTATTCTATTAATATTTATTATATATTAAAATTAAAGAACAACCAAGAGTTCAACGTTCACATTCGAAAATCAATTAAAATTATCTAATCTCTACCTTACTCAAAATTGAAAAACAATGGGTCGTTAAACCACCAAAATTTGACAGCTTTAACTACTTACCTCTTTAGAGGCTCTGATTGGTCAGATATCACTGAAATTTTAGCTGACTTTTAGTTACGTTTCCATCTGAATTTTCAGATAGAAATTTCCATTTGAAAATTCAGGTGATGACAAAAATTTGTGAGGTGCCGCATAAAACATTGCTGTTTTCGGCTCTTACTTACTTACTTCTGATGGCTCAACTAGAGCGTGGTGCTCCTAGGCCTTGCTCAATACGCCCCTCCAGCTGGCTCGATCCCTAGCCTGCTGTCTCCAGTTTCGCACTCCCAGCTGGTGGATGTCTCCCCCTACCTGGTCGCTCCATCGGAGATGAGGTCTACCTTGGCTTCTGACTCCCTCTGGTTTGGCTTTGAAGACTTTACTCGCTGGAGCGTTTGAGTCCATTCGCTCTACATGGCCTAGCCATCTTAGTCGTTGAATGCGAATTTTTCTGACTAAGCTCATGTCGCTGTACAGCTCGTATAGTTCATCGTTATATCTTCTCCGCCAAATGTTGTCTTCTCGATTTACGCAAACAGGACCATAAATCGTACGCAGAACCTTTCTGTCGAAGACTCCAAGTGACATTTCATCCGATTGGGAGATGGTCCATGCTTCTGCACCATATAGCAGGACCAGGATGATTAATGTTCTATATAGTGTCTCATTGGTTCTTCTCGATAGGGCTTTATTCCTCAATTGCTTATTTAGCCCAAAAAAAACAGCGATTAGCAAGAGTGAGTCTGCGTTTGATTTCAGCGCTGATGTTGTTCGCTGAGTTGACAGCAGTGCCCAGGTAGACAAATTCAAAGTTATACCTATCAATGGTCACATTTTGACCAAGTCGGTGGTGGGATTGGACTTTTGTTGACGAGAGCATAAACTTCGTCTTGTGCTTGTTTATTTTCAACCCCATTCTGCTTGCTGCTGACTCCATAGTATTGAAGGCACCGGTTACTGCTCGCTTTGTTCTTCCTATCACGTCTATGTTGTCTGCAAACCCTAGTAATTGTGTTGATTTATTGAAAATGGTGCCCGATGTACTGGCATTGGTGTCCCTTATTACATTTTCAAGCACAATGTTAAAACAGCTGCATGACAGTGCGTCGCCTTGTCTAAATTTGAATATTTGGTAGGTGGTAGATTTTCACATAAAACGCTGAAAAATATCTTATGGGCGATGTTCAAAAGACTTATGCCTCTTTAGTTGGCGCATGTTTGGCGGTCTCCTTTTTTGTGTATCGGGCAGATGGTACTGAGGTTCCACTCATCGAGCATACTTTCCTCCGACCATATTTTGCAGATGAGACTTCGCGTTGCTGGTGTTCTTTTTTCTTCCTCCTAAGTAAGCGTTTCTCATTCTTCCTTCGCTTAACATAGAGATTTCTGGTGGCTCTCGTATCTCTCTGGAGCCACGACTTGTATTCCTCCGTTTTAGCTTTGTTTGCCTGAGCACATTCGGAGTCGAAGCAGGGGTTTCTAGAGAGAGGCTGGGAGAAACCTAATACCTCTGACGCAGCACTTCTTATGGCTTGTTGACATAGCTGCCATTGGTCTTCCGGGTTCAAGTCATTAGTCGAAGGATTTCTGGCAAGGTAGCGGCGGTCTCTTCCGATTGAAGTCTTCCAACATTAAATTTGGAAGAATAAGAGCTTCCAAGGAGATCCGCAGTCGAAACTTTGCATCGACTAAGTAGTGATCCGAGTCAATGTTTGCTCCTCGGAAAGTACGGACATTTAGGATGCTGGAGCAATGTCTTCCATCAATCGCAACATGGTCGATTTGGTTGCAGGTTCGACCATCTGGGGATCGCCATGTGCCCTTGTGGATGTCGGGATCCGGGAATCGTGTGCTACTCAGCACCATATTTTTTCCCGCTGCAAAATCGATGAGCCTGAGTCCGTTCTCGGAAGTGGTGTCGTTCAGGCTGTGTTTTCTGACCGTCATACCAAAGATGTCCTCCCTTCCAATTTTGGCATTAAAGTCTCCCAAGAGAATTTTAATGTCATGTTTAGGACACTGCTCATAAGTTTTGGCAAGGAACTCGTAGAAACTTTCTTTGGTAGCGTCGTCTTTCTCAACAACGTTGGTTTGGTCATCCGAGGCATATCTCGCATTTTTCATCACAATGAATTTTCCCTTTCATGACCGGTTTGTGAGGCCTGTGCATGACGTGTAGATCGTGTTGGCGTTGGATATTCAGAGCGTATCTTTCCTCCTGCTCCTACTTCCTGAGAAGAAAACTCGGGTATCTACAACCAATGGATCCGATTGATCCAACGCTCGTCGTTAGCTGACGATGCGGTTTTGCCCACCGCTGTATTCGCTGTATTTGGCTCATTAAAAAAACTCGTTTTTGATGATTATGTGCACACTTCACGCTCATTACAATCAATATTTTTTTTGTTTGTAATTTTCTGCACAAGTTAACTTGTGTTCTGTCCCATAAGTGTACGTAATGTAATTGAATAAATAAGACATTGAAAACGACGAGAATATCAAAATTAAAATAACAAAACACAAACCAAAGCATCGAAATAAAAATGCACACCATAAAAATAAAAGTGTGTGAGGAAAGAAAAAGAAATTGTTTGTGTTAAATTTCTAGTGAATTCAATAGGTGTTGATAAATTGTGTGCGTCCACATCTCAAATAAAATAAATGTTCTATTTATTATATAGTTCAATGTAAATGCAAAAAGTTTATCCTACATTTATGTCAGCTGAAATTTCAGAATTTTTGTGCGTTCAGTGGAAAAAAAGTTCTAAAATTTTAGATTTTGTTCGGCCAATAACAAATGCCCAAGAACGTAACGTTTTTCTCTTTTTGTTGTTTTTTTTTTTTGCCTACTTAAATTCACTTTGCATTCATCCATGTATGAAAAGGAAAACAAGCAAGAAAACAAAAACTCATACCTCAAAGAAATGGTTAGAGTTCGTTGATTTGATGATCTCATTTTGTGCAAGAATTGAATTTGCACGGTGCAATGTAAACTGTAAATCCATACGTTAGTACTTAGATAAACTCATTCCAACTTACAACTTGTTCGAAAGGTTATGAAAGAATTTAAAATGAACACAATAAAGAAAAAAACTATTTCATCTCATTTCAAAGTCTGTAATGCGAAATAAATTAGAGTAAAAACTAACTCATTTTTTAAGAGTCATTTTTATATGTTTGAAGCTAAAATCTGCACGTTTCTACTCAAATGATTCCATAGAAGTCAGAGATTGAGTTTATTTTTCTGAGTTAAAATCGTATGAAAATTTTTGAGTGCTTGTTCAAGAAATAAATCTGCACACTGGTGATCGGATTTTGTTTCCTAACACTATGCGAAGTAGTTGTTTCTGTTAAAGTGGAAATGTTCATTTTTACTTGCGATATGGGTACCATATTACTTGCGATATGGGTACCATATGCATTCGTACAAACAAAAAAAGTTGAGATAACAATCAAAGACATTACGATGATAGAGAATGAGAAAAAAGTGGGTCCGACAATTCTCTGTCTGTCTGTCTGTCTGCATGTATCAGAGACCACAGCCTAAACGGATAGGTCGATTTACTTCACACTTGGTATGTGGCGTTGTTTGGAGAATATCCTCACACGTTTTTTTTTGAATTTTTTTTTTAGACCCCAAATAACGGTACCTGTCATATACCTGTTTTAGAAAAACTCATTTTTCTCAAAAACGGTGCCTAGGATTTTGATTAAAAATATCATGGTCATTTCTTTAAATAAAGTCTATCTTTAAATGAGAACCATTTATTTCAAAAACCGTTATTAACGGTACCTGCCATAGAACCGTTTTTTTAAATTTTGATTTTCTCCTTCAGGACTCAATCAATTTAAAACATTTTTTTTACATGGATGCTTTTAAGTTGCCGTAATAATATTTAATACAAAAAATCTCGAGAGTTATTTTTTTGGATAAAAAAAAAATGAAATGAAGAAATCAAATTGCATACTTTGTTTTAAGGTTAAATTCATTTAAGAAGCTGTTTATTCATTTGAAAATTGAATTTTATGCTTTTTTAATTTTTTTTTCTAAAACTGCATTTACAAATTTTTAATTAAAAAGGTTTAGCATAAATAGTTACTTTATCTACAAGAGCAAGTACGTGCGACCCTGTCGTGCATTTTATTTTTCTAAAACAGCATTTACAAATTTTTAATTAAAAAGGCTTAGCATAATTAGTAACTTTATCTACAAGAGCAAGTACGTGCGACCCAGTCTTGCATTTTATTTGAATATGCAGAGATGAAATGATGGCATATGCATTCTTACAAAAAGAAAATAATTAGGGTGTACGCGTAGTGTATAGTGTTTTTTTTTGTTGAATAGGAGTACATAAATAGACAACTGATTAGGTATTTAAAAAAATAATGATGTTTGATAAATATCATCTAGAGTTCAAAATGCGCCAAAGGAGCTTAGCGCCCATGTTGCACATATGGTAGGCCCGACCCTGTCTGTGCGTCTGTGCGTCCGTGCCTCCATCTGTACACATTTGCACTACCCAAACGCGTGAACGGATTGTCTTCAGATTTAATAGAAATGATTTTTATGTAATTTCAAAACTTCTCTTTTTTTTTGTTTCAATATCTAGAACGAGTATACCTCCCATACAAAATTTTTGAGTTATTTGAGTTTTTTCGAAAACGGCTCGAACGATTTTAATTAAAATTTTTTATATGTTTTCTTCAATAACGAGTACTTTTAGAATTGAAAAAAAAACTATCGAGCCGTTTTTAAAAAAATGTTTTTTTATTAAAAAAAATTTCAAACGATTTGTCAAAAAAAAAATTGGTATGCCATTTTTAAGATACCTATTATTTATCAACATCTAAAAATTAAATTTTGAAAAAAAACAAAAATCATTGACCCAATACCTAACCAAAAAAAATCCAGAAAGTTTAAAAAAAAATAAAAATATTTTTGATTATTTTCTTTTCAATACCTACACACATCAGATAACAAAAAGCTCCAATTTTCAAGCTACGTTAATACATAATAGCTTTGCACTACATGGGTAAGTCTTGCCATCGAGTCGTGCATTTTATTTCTTGTACGAATGCATAACTTGATATGGAGTATCTACCTATGTATATCGCAAGTACAAATTAATGTGAGAAACCTCATCGTCAAATGATATATCGGTATTAATTAATTAAACAGTTAATCTTTAATTAAACAGTTATCATATAAGTATGAGAACAAAAGGTAATTTAATGTGTACGCGATGTTGTGTATATATTCTAACTGACTCATAGCTGTCAGATTATACTAATATACAGAGTGATATTTATGTTGCAAAGATATAAGTACATAGGTTTACATATTAAAGTAAAGCAGGGTGATGTCTATCGGAGGATACTACATTTCTTTGGTGGAAACACCACAAGTTTTATTGCTAAATCTCCTGCCCGAAATCTAGATTTAGCTCCGGTGGAGAATCTCCACCGGAGATGCAGCAAGGTTTGAGAATTTTTATACATAAAAAAATTATTTTTTTTCGTCTCCAACGATTTTCAAATTTTTTTTTCAAAAAAACTATTTTTCTTAATCAAATCAAATGGCATACTTAGTTTGGAGCTCAAAACAATTTAAGATTAAGTTTATGTAATTTTAGAAATGGATTTTATTTTTTCTTACATTTATTTTAAAGATGTTTCGTTTAAAATTATTAATTTTTAAAAACTATAATGTATATAGGATAATTTAACTAACACAGAAACTTTGAACCTAAGAGCAAGAACGCGCGACCCAGCTGTGAGTTTTATTTTTTCCTGAACGAAACCAACATTACTTTTTGATCTAATTATATCTACAGTTATCGCATTCCACATATAATTGCAGGCTCCTATATGTCTGAGGTGCATGTTACGAGAAACAAAACTCTAGTTTAATTTTTAAATCGTTTACATAATAAAATTTATTTAAAAACATAGGAACTGAGAACTAATTTATGGTCTGGTTTTGTTTTCAAGTGTAAGGAGTGAATGATTTATTCTGTTTATACGATTAACGCTTCCCACTCGTATGACTAATTGAAATTCGGTTGAAGAGTTTTAAGGCAGCGTCAACTAAGTATTTAGTAAATTTGTGAAGATTATTTTAAATGTTGTTGTTGAAGTTTCCACTCAATTATTCATGAAATAAGTGAAGAGAGAATTATATTTGAAAACATAATATTGATGTATACCGCACTCCCAATTATTTTCAACATAAAAATAGAAAAAAACTTTACTTGCTTAGTGGTAATATGCTCAAACAGAGCAATTATTTGTATTTCATTTTATATAGAAAGAAAATACCTATGTACATTACTGCTTTTTTTGAAAACGAATTTGTTTGATTCCAATGCAACAGACGGAAAATTGTTCTAGACATTAAATAAACATTTTCAACAAATTTGAGACTTTTATTTCAATATTAAAAACTTGATAAATGATTTTGTCCATTTTTCTATGGGAAATTCATGGCATTTTTTTGTTTTGTCTAGTGCTCAGCTCTCTTCCAAACGATTTCAATGAATATGGAAGCAAACTTTAGAGGAAATCTTGATCATTAAAAATGAATTTAAAAAAATTATATAAATTTAACAGTTTAATCTAAGAAAAAAAATAAATTCAATTTTCAATATATTTTATAATATCTTTGTTTTGTTTTTCCATTTTTCTAGAAAAGTACTAAGCGTACCACAAAAATGCACAAACAAAATGATGTAGAAAACCAATTTATCTATGAAACCGTGGTATATTTTTACTTGCGATATATGTATAGGGCAAGTTTAGGATTCGTAAAAAAAATCGAACTCGAGATAACAATCAGACATGACATTACGATGATAGAGAAAGCGAAAAAAGTAAGTCTAGCAATTCTGTCAGTCTGTCAGTCTGTCAGTCTGTCAGTCTGTCAGTCTGTCAGTCTGTCAGTCTGTCAGTCTGTCAGTCTGTCAGTCTGTCAGTCTGTCAGTCTGTCAGTCTGTCAGTCTGTCAGTCTGTCAGTCTGTCAGTCTGTCAGTCTGTCAGTCTGTCAGTCTGTCAGTCTGTCAGTCTGTCAGTCTGTCAGTCTGTCAGTCTGTCAGTCTGTCAGTCTGTCAGTCTGTCAGTCTGTCAGTCTGTCAGTCTGTCAGTCTGTCAGTCTGTCAGTCTGTCAGTCTGTCAGTCTGTCAGTCTGTCAGTCTGTCAGTCTGTCAGTCTGTCAGTCTGTCAGTCTGTCAGTCTGTCAGTCTGTCAGTCTGTCAGTCTGTCAGTCTGTCAGTCTGTCAGTCTGTCAGTCTGTCAGTCTGTCAGTCTGTCAGTCTGTCAGTCTGTCAGTCTGTCAGTCTGTCAGTCTGTCAGTCTGTCAGTCTGTCAGTCTGTCAGTCTGTCAGTCTGTCAGTCTGTCAGTCTGTCAGTCTGTCAGTCTGTCAGTCTGTCAGTCTGTCAGTCTGTCAGTCTGTCAGTCTGTCAGTCTGTCAGTCTGTCAGTCTGTCAGTCTGTCAGTCTGTCAGTCTGTCAGTCTGTCAGTCTGTCAGTCTGTCAGTCTGTCAGTCTGTCAGTCTGTCAGTCTGTCAGTCTGTCAGTCTGTCAGTCTGTCAGTCTGTCAGTCTGTCAGTCTGTCAGTCTGTCAGTCTGTCAGTCTGTCAGTCTGTCAGTCTGTCAGTCTGTCAGTCTGTCAGTCTGTCAGTCTGTCAGTCTGTCAGTCTGTCAGTCTGTCAGTCTGTCAGTCTGTCAGTCTGTCAGTCTGTCAGTCTGTCAGTCTGTCAGTCTGTCAGTCTGTCAGTCTGTCAGTCTGTCAGTCTGTCAGTCTGTCAGTCTGTCAGTCTGTCAGTCTGTCAGTCTGTCAGTCTGTCAGTCTGTCAGTCTGTCAGTCTGTCAGTCTGTCAGTCTGTCAGTCTGTCAGTCTGTCAGTCTGTCAGTCTGTCAGTCTGTCAGTCTGTCAGTCTGTCAGTCTGTCAGTCTGTCAGTCTGTCAGTCTGTCAGTCTGTCAGTCTGTCAGTCTGTCAGTCTGTCAGTCTGTCAGTCTGTCAGTCTGTCAGTCTGTCAGTCTGTCAGTCTGTCAGTCTGTCAGTCTGTCAGTCTGTCAGTCTGTCAGTCTGTCAGTCTGTCAGTCTGTCAGTCTGTCAGTCTGTCAGTCTGTCAGTCTGTCAGTCTGTCAGTCTGTCAGTCTGTCAGTCTGTCAGTCTGTCAGTCTGTCAGTCTGTCAGTCTGTCAGTCTGTCAGTCTGTCAGTCTGTCAGTCTGTCAGTCTGTCAGTCTGTCAGTCTGTCAGTCTGTCAGTCTGTCAGTCTGTCAGTCTGTCAGTCTGTCAGTCTGTCAGTCTGTCAGTCTGTCAGTCTGTCAGTCTGTCAGTCTGTCAGTCTGTCAGTCTGTCAGTCTGTCAGTCTGTCAGTCTGTCAGTCTGTCAGTCTGTCAGTCTGTCAGTCTGTCAGTCTGTCAGTCTGTCAGTCTGTCAGTCTGTCAGTCTGTCAGTCTGTCAGTCTGTCAGTCTGTCAGTCTGTCAGTCTGTCAGTCTGTCAGTCTGTCAGTCTGTCAGTCTGTCAGTCTGTCAGTCTGTCAGTCTGTCAGTCTGTCAGTCTGTCAGTCTGTCAGTCTGTCAGTCTGTCAGTCTGTCAGTCTGTCAGTCTGTCAGTCTGTCAGTCTGTCAGTCTGTCAGTCTGTCAGTCTGTCAGTCTGTCAGTCTGTCAGTCTGTCAGTCTGTCAGTCTGTCAGTCTGTCAGTCTGTCAGTCTGTCAGTCTGTCAGTCTGTCAGTCTGTCAGTCTGTCAGTCTGTCAGTCTGTCAGTCTGTCAGTCTGTCAGTCTGTCAGTCTGTCAGTCTGTCAGTCTGTCAGTCTGTCAGTCTGTCAGTCTGTCAGTCTGTCAGTCTGTCAGTCTGTCAGTCTGTCAGTCTGTCAGTCTGTCAGTCTGTCAGTCTGTCAGTCTGTCAGTCTGTCAGTCTGTCAGTCTGTCAGTCTGTCAGTCTGTCAGTCTGTCAGTCTGTCAGTCTGTCAGTCTGTCAGTCTGTCAGTCTGTCAGTCTGTCAGTCTGTCAGTCTGTCAGTCTGTCAGTCTGTCAGTCTGTCAGTCTGTCAGTCTGTCAGTCTGTCAGTCTGTCAGTCTGTCAGTCTGTCAGTCTGTCAGTCTGTCAGTCTGTCAGTCTGTCAGTCTGTCAGTCTGTCAGTCTGTCAGTCTGTCAGTCTGTCAGTCTGTCAGTCTGTCAGTCTGTCAGTCTGTCAGTCTGTCAGTCTGTCAGTCTGTCAGTCTGTCAGTCTGTCAGTCTGTCAGTCTGTCAGTCTGTCAGTCTGTCAGTCTGTCAGTCTGTCAGTCTGTCAGTCTGTCAGTCTGTCAGTCTGTCAGTCTGTCAGTCTGTCAGTCTGTCAGTCTGTCAGTCTGTCAGTCTGTCAGTCTGTCAGTCTGTCAGTCTGTCAGTCTGTCAGTCTGTCAGTCTGTCAGTCTGTCAGTCTGTCAGTCTGTCAGTCTGTCAGTCTGTCAGTCTGTCAGTCTGTCAGTCTGTCAGTCTGTCAGTCTGTCAGTCTGTCAGTCTGTCAGTCTGTCAGTCTGTCAGTCTGTCAGTCTGTCAGTCTGTCAGTCTGTCAGTCTGTCAGTCTGTCAGTCTGTCATTCTGTCAGTCTGTCAGTCTGTCAGTCTGTCAGTCTGTCAGTCTGTCAGTCTGTCAGTCTGTCAGTCTGTCAGTCTGTCAGTCTGTCAGTCTGTCAGTCTGTCAGTCTGTCAGTCTGTCAGTCTGTCAGTCTGTCAGTCTGTCAGTCTGTCAGTCTGTCAGTCTGTCAGTCTGTCAGTCTGTCAGTCTGTCAGTCTGTCAGTCTGTCAGTCTGTCAGTCTGTCAGTCTGTCAGTCTGTCAGTCTGTCAGTCTGTCAGTCTGTCAGTCTGTCAGTCTGTCAGTCTGTCAGTCTGTCAGTCTGTCAGTCTGTCAGTCTGTCAGTCTGTCAGTCTGTCAGTCTGTCAGTCTGTCAGTCTGTCAGTCTGTCAGTCTGTCAGTCTGTCAGTCTGTCAGTCTGTCAGTCTGTCAGTCTGTCAGTCTGTCAGTCTGTCAGTCTGTCAGTCTGTCAGTCTGTCAGTCTGTCAGTCTGTCAGTCTGTCAGTCTGTCAGTCTGTCAGTCTGTCAGTCTGTCAGTCTGTCAGTCTGTCAGTCTGTCAGTCTGTCAGTCTGTCAGTCTGTCAGTCTGTCAGTCTGTCAGTCTGTCAGTCTGTCAGTCTGTCAGTCTGTCAGTCTGTCAGTCTGTCAGTCTGTCAGTCTGTCAGTCTGTCAGTCTGTCAGTCTGTCAGTCTGTCAGTCTGTCAGTCTGTCAGTCTGTCAGTCTGTCAGTCTGTCAGTCTGTCAGTCTGTCAGTCTGTCAGTCTGTCAGTCTGTCAGTCTGTCAGTCTGTCAGTCTGTCAGTCTGTCAGTCTGTCAGTCTGTCAGTCTGTCAGTCTGTCAGTCTGTCAGTCTGTCAGTCTGTCAGTCTGTCAGTCTGTCAGTCTGTCAGTCTGTCAGTCTGTCAGTCTGTCAGTCTGTCAGTCTGTCAGTCTGTCAGTCTGTCAGTCTGTCAGTCTGTCAGTCTGTCAGTCAAAAAACTAAATATCGCCCCTAGAGTTTTTCTAGACAAAGCGATTACAGTTTAGTTTTTAAAAATCGGACAAGTTTTACGGCTTTGGTGGCTGTTCAAACTTCAGCAAAGTTTAGGATCATTATTGATTTAAAATTTTTATTGGGGCAACTGGAACTGAAACTTGAAACACAGGACGGTTAAAACAAAGCAATTATCTCGAGAATGGTTAGCGGTACAAGGATGGTTGTAAGGGGTGAACGAAGTTGAAACAAGAGAGTACAAAATGTGTTATCACTTTTGTTTTCTACATTTTTGACTCGGTATATATCCAAAACCTATATTTTTACTGATTCATGACCCATACAAATTTAATTATCATTTTTTTTACAGTTTATTTTAATTTTTTTTTTGTTAAGTTTGTTTTTTCTATTGTTTTTCTTGATGTTTTTTTTTTATTAATAAATACATATTTTGCAACATCGAAAACTGATACTTATTGTCAAACAGTGTCATAATAATTTTTAAAGATCAAATACAAAATTAAGGGGCGACTTTCCTTTCCTTCCGGTTTTAACCCAATTTTTTTTGTTGTTGTTATCAGTTTGGCCCACTGTAGTGGTGTCTGTGTCAAGCTTACGGTGTATAAACAATGATATGTATGGCGGGGGCTTGATGCCCCCCTGCTTGTGATCACTATGTGGGTGCTAGGTTTTGTGTATGCAAAGAAGCGTGTGATGACTTGTCCCGTGACAGTTTTTTAATTGAACCCGCTTCTCGGAATCTCAGGATTTTAACTCACTTTTTGGGGGCCACACAAACACCACAGGCGCCAATAGCAACAGTTTTTTTTAATTTAACAGTAATTATAAAAATTATATTTACCAATGCAGTGCAAATCAGAAATGCATTGTCATTTCTGATAAATATCGACATTTAAACAGTTATAAAATAACAGTAAAAAAAAATAAGAAAGAACTTCCCTATACAAAATAAATAATTTCCTTTCAAAATCAACAAAAAACGCAATAATTTCTAAAAATATCCCAAAAAAACCTAATCCCCGGAAAAAGAAACCTAATCTGGTAACACTTACACATGGAGAAATAGGAAAAATGTCAAAGTAAAAAAAAAAATAATAATTCAGTGAAATGCTGCCATGGTTGTGAGTATTTTCTATGCAAATTTAAGAATTTCAAAAATTAATTAAAAATAGTTGTAAATGTTTCCTCACTCTAATATTGTGATATTTGCTATTGAAAAATGCTAATCTACAGAATAAAAGTATCCGTGTGTGGAAATTCGTGCTTTCATAAAGGAAAGTTGAGCCAAAATTAATAAACAATGTAATAATATTATATTTTGTATTATCTGCGTTTTTCAACTGACCCCAACCACTGTTTCAACCACCCCCGGTAAAAGGACGTTTGAAACAAATGTTTTGTCTCCGTTAATTTGATTTACTACTCAAAATAACGCTCTGGGAAGTATATGGATTCTTCATTCTTCCGATTTGTAGATAAAACCACCCTCTTTCATTTAAAATACTTTTTTCATTAATTGGCTTACAAGGGGCAACACTATAGACGATAATCGCTAAATTGTTTTAACCGTACCCAGTCTCCCCTACATAGACTGGGGAAACTAGACAAAATGACCTCGGACCCCGACAAAATACTTTACAGTATTTATATTGATGAAAATTGTTGACTAATTGACTAATGTTCTCAATCATATCTCAAAAGTCCCAACGAATCCCATTTGGGATTTGGATTTACTTTTTTTTATAAGTAGTGTTTTGTAATTTTTAATTTGTTTAAAGTGTTTAGGTTCACTGAATAAGTGAACAATATTATTTGTTGCAAGTATTTATTGTTATATTTGTGTTTAAATTGTGCATTTTGTCAAATTAAATAGTTCATGCATGGTAAGATGAGATTTTATTAAATCTATAATGCGGTCAGCCATCAGACGAATAGGGGGAATAACATGTAGCATACGAAAACATGATGATCAGGCTGTTTTCACAGGTTGGCGACAGGTTAATTCCCTGTCCCGTTAAACTAAAAGAATTACGAGACCGACAACAAGCCTCGGAAACGGACTGATTTCACGACGACAACCTACGCAACGAAAACGGGAAAACGATTTTTATTTTTTCTAGTGGAACGTACGATCGCTCTATAGAGCTCGAGCTGCTCAGCAGCTAGCCGATGCCCTGTCAAAGTATAAATAACATAACAGCGCTCCAAGAAATAAGATGGACAGGGAATGGTGTTTTACAGAAGAAAGAATATGACCTATATTACAGCTGTCATACAAAACACCATGTGCTCGGGGTAGGCTTCCTAGTCAGCGAAAAAATTAAGTCTACCATCATCGGCTTTAACGCTATAAGCGAGAGACAAATTTACGAACATCAGCCTCATTAACGTTCACGGTACTGAGGAGTCGTCAGACGAAGAAAAAGAGACTTACTACGAACAAGTCGAGAGGGCCCTCAATGCCTGCCCAAGGTATGACGTCAAAATCATGCATGCATGAGAACACTAATGACAATGGACTTCGAGTCTTAGAATTGGCAGCATCGAAAAACATGGTCGTTGCGAGTACCAGATTCCCGCGTAAAGATATCTACAAAGCCCCCTGGGTATCTCCTGATGGAGTCACTCGTAACCAAATAGACCACGTGTTGATAGACCGTCGCCACTACTCGAACTTGATGACGGTACGAACGTGGGACAAGATGTCATGACACCGATGTGGCATTCCGCCATACACATGACACCAATAGAGATAACGACACCAAAAATCAAATAAGCTTGATTTTACGAACACCGTGTCTGACACCAAAATCGATGTGCAGACCAGACCATGTGCAGACCAGACCATACACAGAACACATTTAAGTACACCAACACCGGTGCGTCTACAAGTGTCGTGTGTATGGCCCGCTTAACGTCCACAGCAACTTTGACCCTAAGACCGTGCGACCCAGTCGTCCATTTTATTTTTGGAGAAATTCACTTAGATTCTTCATAAGGCTAAAAATTGGCTATATCACAGTTAATGAAACAAAAAACTGGGCATTATGTATTGCTGTTAGTGAAGTGTGACGTTTGACTCCATCAGTTTTCAAATTTTGTCCATCCAGTCCATCTTTTTGGACAAGAAGCGTGCATTTGATCTTTTAAAACTATACCTGCTTTGTTTGAAAGTCTGAACAAATTAACAACCTCTTTGATGGTTCGAGTGCAATTTTGTATTGGTGTAATATTACAGGTTGTGTGTACGGTAAACCGGGGTACATTAGGCAGACAAATTTCAAGGGCCCAAATTTATGATAATTTTAAATGTATGAAAAAACTTTTATCTTAATATGAAAATTAAATATTTTATCTTTTAAATGAAATAATGAACTTTTTGTTTTCCTTACAAAAACACATTTATAAAGGGTTTTCCAATAAGAGGTGTTATTTTGAATAGCCCGCTATTTCGGTAGCTGTCACTTTTGAAGCTGTCATTTTTTGACATTTGACAAGTAGAAACTACGCTATTAATAAAAATGGAACGATACACGCTTCAACAACGCATTGAAATTATTAAAATTCACTATAAAAATGGTGAAAATTTAGCAGAGACGGTTCGTAAAACTAAAACATTTTTGGGTCGTCGCGAAGCACCTTGTCGGACCGCAATAAAGAAATTGGTGGACAAATTCGAGCTGTTGGGACAAGTTAGTGATGTGAAGAATAAAACCCGTGCACGTCGCTCAAGAACAACTGAGAATATTGCTGTTGTAGCCCAAAGTGTTGAAGAAAACCCAGGTTTGTCCATTCCTCGTCGTTCTTTGGAATTAGGCATTCCACAAACGTCATTACACCGTATTTTGCATAAAGACTTGGGTCTTAAGGCTTATAAAGTTCAGTTAACACAAGAACTCAAGCCGGCTGATCATCAACAACGTCGTGTCTTTGCTGATTGGGTCCTTGAAATGCATGAAAATGAACCGGAATTTCATCGAAAAATCATCTTGACTGATGAGGCCCATTTCCACCTCGGAGGCTACGTCAACAAGCAAAACTGTCGCATCTGGGGCTCGGAAAACCCAAGAGTTATTGTTGAAAAGCCTCTCCATCCTCAACGCGTGACTGTTTGGTGCGGTTTATGGTCCCGCGGGGTCATTGGACCTTACTTTTTCGAAAATGAGGCTGGAGCAACAGTTACGGTCAATGGATTGCGCTATCGAGAGATGATTAATGATTTTTTATGGCCTGAATTGGATGGTATTGATCTGGACAACGTTTACTTTCAACAAGACGGCGCTACGTGCCACACAAGCAATAAAACCATCGATCTTTTACGGGAAAAGTTTCCGGACCGTGTTATCTCTCGAAGAGGTGATCACAATTGGCCACCGAGATCTTGTGATTTAACACCTTGCGACTTCTTCCTTTGAGGCCACGTGAAAGATAAGGTCTACGCCAACAGCCCAGCGTCGATTCAAGACCTCAAAGATGAAATTCGTGAGGCTATCCAGGACATAGGGCAGCCACTTTGCGATTTGGTTATGGAAAATTTTATGAAAAGGATATGGTCCTGTAAGCGTGGTCTTGGCGTTGTTGTGTTCCATTATTAACGGCATACCTTCCTCTTTATAATGAAATAAACATCCGATCATTTATCTCCAAAAATGCCATTTTTCTTTGAATATCAAGATAACACCTCTTATTGGAAAACCCTTTATTATAAATTTGAAAAAAAAGTAATTTTAGTGAATGTGCCCCACTTTCGACAAACAATATTATAATCGACATGTACGTTATTTCTTGAAGAAGGAAAAAGAAAGCCATTTAAAGAACAAAAAAAAAAAAAAAAAACCCAATAAGTTTATCTCAGAAAAAAACGAACATAAAAATTTATATTATGTAAGACTTATAAATTAATATAAAAAATAAAAAAAAACTTGTCTTTACTTAACGTAGTATTTAGTCAAATCGATTTCAAACCCTTCAACAAATCAACATATCTCTTTCCCTTCACGGTCTCCTAGGGGCCGAATGTGCCCCTTTCACAAATGACGAACGCACCCCCATGTTTCAAAATTCATTAACTAGATTTTAAAACAAAAAAACAACTTAAATTCTGAATTCATTCAAGTAGTTATACTTTAAGCTTAATATTTACTAACACAAGTCACAAATATCACTTCTATTTTCATAAAAAAAAAAACATTTAAAAAATACTTACACACAGAAATGAAAAAAGAAACAAACAGACACTTCTTAATTTCTTTGGCGAATAGCTAGAACTGTCAAATTACAATGCATCCTAAAAAACTGGAAATAGAAGCGATCTGCATTTAAGTAATGGGCTTAAACATTGTAAGTGTTCTTAGTAAAAACGGCAATGATGAATGTACCCCAAAGTCAAATGTACCCCGGTTTATCATAATGGCCAAATTCAAGTTATGGTTCGTACAGTGGACGTAAATCGCTTGTTGATATAATTCTGTGACTCTTCCACTCAAAAACGAAAATCCAAAATTGCCTATATCGATGCATTTAATATCTTGATTTAGAATATTCTTGAAAATGGTCAATAACTTTTGACACGATTGACCAGGTGCTATATATTATAATCCAAAGTTATAGATTCATTGCAACATTATCAAAAACACCCATATCGAAGAGAATTATGCAGCGTAGGACTCATATACAAATTTTATTTGTTTACTTTGTCGAGTATTCATAGCTTTAACTTTTGACTGCGATATAAGATCATCTCCAAAAATATACGTTTTGAAAATGTTCTATTTCACTTTTTACCCCGATGTTCTCTAATTGCCTGCAACAGAATAAAACAGCTCGTATGATCGGAATCAACTTTTGTCTGTTTTCGAGTTGTTGTATACTTTCCGGTCTGTATCAAGTTCGCTAACCACATCAAGTCTTCTATTTTCAAAAATTGATGTAAAACTTTGTCCATACTCCATTGCGGTTTTATAATAACTTTTGATGTTCTCTAAAATATTTAAGTGCTTTTTTCTACTCTCAAACGCAGTCTGAACTAATAAATTTGTGTTCTGATGAGATGCTTTCCCGACGGATTTTAATGCAAATACCACACAATATCGGCAGCAAGCACCGTCTCCTGAAGCAGAATAAGCCAACCACACAAAAGAGCGTAACCAAGAGTAGTGAAATTTTAAATTTCTCTGGCTTCTATGGGAAACTTAAAATCTACATCAGGCAGGAACCCATTTTAATTTGATGTGAGAGAATTATTTCTTCGATTTTGTCTGAACATAAAAACTTAACATAGAATTTGACACATGCGTTTTTTTTTGAATTTTTCATTTGATCTCATTATTTTCTGTCTTCTCATGTTCGGACGGAAAAAGGAAAGAAAGGGATTTATGTTGAAATGATGGATTACTTTTATTAACTTGTGTTATTTTATGCATTATTAAAACAACAAAAAAGACTCATTTTTTTAATATAACCTTGTATTTTTTCAAATTTAAAAATAAATATAAATTTATTTCTAGTAAAATAAATGCGACGTTAATCTGAAATCTAATGTAAAATGGAACAACAAAGCGTTTATAGACAAACTGACTGCAATATCTTATGTGTCCGCAAAAGAAACCATACATAAATGGTTTTGCAGAGTCGCGATAAGAAATGAAAAGTCCTAACATGATTTGCCCAACCAAGAAAAAATGCTGAAGTCTTGGTGTAAAGCTTTTAGCAAAACTAAGCACTAAAAGATCTAAAATACACGAAAATGATCGCTCAGCTTAAAAATAATTTAATTTATTGATTTACATCTGTATTCAAAGCAAACAAAATATACAAAAGAATGTCAAGTAGGTATATAGAAAGATAATTCTAAAGGTGCACACAACAAAATATCAAAAATAGGCACTTTTGGATAGTTTTTAAAAAGTAGATGAAATGGTCTCTAGGCCTTGTACCTAAGTAACTTTTTGTATATTATAAACATCAAATTGTAAGTTAATAATATATTTATCAAATATTCTAATAATTCTGTCCCAGAACGCAAAAGCATCAAACTGTTACAAACGTTCAAGCAAACACACCCAGACGAAATGATATTTGTAGGTCCTTGGTTATGATTAAAGGCTTGCCCAAACCAAAGTGCGACACGACATGTGCGAAACGATTTTTATATGAAAAACGTTTTGCGATTAATCGTATTTGGTGTGGGTACTCTCATATCACGCTGTCCAAATAAATTTTGGTGTCGCACTGTCACACTTTGGTTTGGGCAAGCCTTAATGACTAGAGCTCTGTACCCTTTCATTAAAACTTCGAACTTTCGAAGTTCAAACGGAACGGAATAAATCTATATCTGTCTCTATCTTTCTGTGTGTATTTGTCTCCTTTGCTTAACGAAACTGGAGAAGGAGATCTCTGGAACCTTCGAGAAGAAATGAGAGGAG
Source organism: Meliscaeva auricollis (assembly GCA_948107695.1). NCBI lineage: Eukaryota > Metazoa > Arthropoda > Insecta > Diptera > Syrphidae > Meliscaeva > Meliscaeva auricollis. Next base: position 51,425,564 of record OX403616.1, on the reverse strand, counting down.
TATAAATACGAGGTCGGACTAGGAGACTAGGACAGTTTAATTTTTACAGTGATAAGAATCAGTGGTGAAATTGTATTTTGGAAGTGTTCGTAGGGTCGCTCTTATGTATCACAATAATCACTCAGCTTCAAATACACTTAGCTGATCAATTAATATAAAATTTAGTAGTTGAGCAAATAAAATGTTGATTTCCTAGAAAACAATGAAAAATAAAATAAAATGCACGACTGGATCGCACGAACTTGCTCATGTAGTCCAAAGCTATTATATGTATTAAGTGAGCTTGAAATTTTTAGCTTTTGGCTACCTGATGTGTGTAGTTATTGAAACATATGCACAAATAAGCAAAAATAAATATCGTTATAGAAGAAATCATTTCAAAAAGTTTAATCGAAATCGTTAGATCCGTTTTCGAGAAAACTCGAATAACTCAAAAATGTTGTGTGGGAGGTACTCGTTCCAGATATTCAAAAACAAAAAAAAATAATTTAAAAACATTCCGTTCAAGTGATTGTGCAGTGGAAATGTGTACAGATGGACGCACGGACGACGCACAGACCGACACACAGTGTGGGAATTCGCACATCTAGCGGAATTAAATTAATAGCGCTTACAAGTTTATGTATTTAGATAATTTTTTTTGCAAGATTTATCTTTAATATGTGAAAAACTAAATTTAAGTACAATCATTAATATACTTCACGAAATTTTTGAGGTACAGGGCTCTAAAGTTCTTGCCCTTTTGTAGACCCATTTTATAAAATATATTACGGATACAAAAAAATTATTTTTTTCATGTTTTCGTTTGAGAATCATAATTAATATATACAAAAAAGAATAAAACTACAATTTCTTATATATTAAGAAAACTTAGTGATTTACAGAGCTGTGAAAGTACACGTGTTTTGCACTTTGATAGACCCCTTTTAAAAATATATATTTCGCTCATCAAAAACTTTTTGTTAATTTTTGTTTGTAAAATTTGTAATGAATATTATGTATACACAACAATATTATTAAACTACGATAATTTATATACTTAAAAACATTTTATTGAACAGAACAAAAATTAAAATAACAATCATTCACAGTTTAGCAGAAAAATAGATTATAAAAAAGTTTTAGATACTCGTAGCATAAGATGTGACATTTAAAAGATCAAGGACCTCATGTTCTGTTTTAAAGTCCTCATAATTTAAAACATCTTTCTCTGCCAAACATAAACGCCTGAAACTATGATCAACTAAGCTCTGAAGATCATTCTGAGATTCTGCGAATCTACAATCAATGCTAGCGCTTCTTCAGCAGATAAAGACATTTGGTTAGAGGACACCCTATTGAGAGATTTCTTTAAATTCGTACTTTAATTAAATTAAAAGTAAATAAATGTTGATAGTACAATATTTTAAACAAACCTTTCTTTGCGGAACTACATAAGTGAAAATCCTTTTGATTACCTTTTGATTACAGCGGCAGTATCTCTCTTTCCAACTTTTCTCAAGTTTTATTCATAAGCCGTTCCAATTTCTTCAAAGCTAAATGAATCCAAGAGGCTTTGCACTTTTTGCACAGCACTCTTCAAAGATTTTTTTTGGCCTCCCTACTTTTTTAATATTTGAAGAGGATGGAATTTCATCCAAAATTTGTGTGGTAGATTTAGGGTTTCATTAAGCCAGAAAGAATTAGTTCTTTCGAAGCGGTCCCGTTGCCTACCAATTTTGGTCCACCTTACATTTATTTTAAAACAAATCAGTCTTACAGTTACCTTAATCGTTAATAGTTACCTTGCATCCTCTGAAAATTGTATTTCATCAAAATAGCTCATAATAAATATAAAACACCGCTTCAACACGCTTTATTTTTATTTAGGAAATCCAAACCTCAAAAATTTGTTTTCTTCGTAATTTCGATAGACATTCTGAAAATTACAAAAACAAAATTTGATATATTTAATATTTATGATAAGCCTATTCTCACATTAAAAGTGAAATATGTACTTATACGTATCACAGAAAATGACATAGGACACAAAAAAAATTAATATTAAAGACACAACACAACTTAGACACATTTTTGCAATTTTTTTTTTAGGTAACCACTTCGAAATTAAAAAAAAAATGAATTGCACTTTTTTTGACACACCTTAAAGCTCTTAATGATAGACACTTTAACAGCCTTTCGAACGCATGTAGTCGCTAAACCGAACAACACTGACTACATATAGTTTTTCTCTCATAAATGTAAAAATTTAATAAAAATACTCCATTTTTTCCATCCCAGCCACCAAAAACTAAAATAAATACCCTATGATCTAAAAATTTTGCTTACTTTTCAATTCCCTGATAACTTATTTAATAATTTCAATCAAAACTTTTTATAAAAAACATACACAGCAAACGTAAGAAAAAAAAAACAAAACTACTTTCACAAGCCAATTGACACTGAAATTATCACCGACTGCAACTTCAAGACCAATTTTTTTTATTTTACATGCCTCCCACATAACAGTTTTTTCTTAATCGCTTATGAGAAGGTTTAGGCTGAGAGGAAAACCTGTTTTCGCATCAATTTGAACTGCTCATTTTTTCAATTAATGCCTCCATTGTAAAAAACACACGATTTAATAATTTAGCTCCCGTTGGTAAGGGGGCGCTGCCATAGCAATTTTCACTCGGAAGAGTAAAATGAAGGAATAAAAATGTGTGTGTTAGAACAGGAAAATATATTTAGCACAGTAATTGGAGTAAGGGAAAGATCCAAAAACGGATGTTTGCATTTTGACACACCAGAACTAAAGCGGGAGAAATTACAAAAACAAAATAGTTGTTTGTTTTGCAATACCATTTTTTTGTTTGATGTTAGTCAGGTATGCAAATAAACACACACATATGAAGGTTTTTTGTATACTGCCGAATCAGATATTTTTATTTTGAAAACTTGAATAGATTTTTGTTTTGGAACTTTTCTGTAAAATATGTAATTAAAGGATTGTTGCCAGTTTTATGTTTTGATTTTTTCAGTAGTTTTTATATCAACCTAGTTATTAGGTATAATTAGAAATAAACTAGTTATTTTGTAAGGGGTGATTTTATTAAAAAAATATATGCTATGTAATAAGTACCTACTGTTTTTGTTTTTAATATGGAATGTAGGGATATATTTTATGTATTTATCAATTTTTATTAAAACACAAAAAATTATAAAACAAATGATTCATCATAAAATATAAAGTAAAAAAAATCGTAAAGACCTAACTACAACGGCATTAACAACGCATATCACTCAAACCTACCCAAAACCTGCGAAAATTCTGAATTTGTTGAAAGAACTTTTAAATTTGGCAACCTAATAGACTTCCTTTTTCTCTCATGATTACCACTTTGGTAAATTTATGAAAAGTTTTCTGCTAAAAGAGTTTGATAGATATTCAATAGCCAACAATATTTATAAATTGAATTAAAACAATCTGCTTCTCGTGAGTGCTGCAATTTAATTTTATTGATTATTTTGAATCAACATCATTTTTCGAGTTTTTTTTTCGATTTACAAGGTCTTCATTCTTGCTGACTAATTTTTAAAAAAAATTTCAAAAATGCGTCAAAAACCTTAGATTTTGGATTTTAAAACAATTGGCGTATTTTTCCGCACAAAAATGGACACAGTAAGAAAAAAAAAATTTACTTTTGCAGTTTTGCAAAAAGTGGCCAGTTAAGCCTTTATTCTCTTTAAAAGTAAATACTATTTAATAAAATTAACAACAAAAAATATTACTCACAATAGTATTAATATAAAATTATTTATATTACTTATTAATTTTTACGTATGGGCAACCATTGCTTCGGTTTTATTTTTTCGTATACCCATAGTCTGAAAAAAATTACTCATATCACCAAACATATCCATTGTGTATATTCATATATAAAATATTATAATTATAATTCTTCCATTTCTTTATATCAATCTACCCATCTTTCTCTATCCACAGAGCTAAATAGTCACGTTGTAAAAAATAAAACAAAAAAACACATATCAAAATCAAACTGGCAGTTGTCTTCCAACTCCCATGGATTTTGTATAGTTTGTTCTCTATTTACTATTATTACTTATTCCTCCATTACCTGAATATTCATATCAAAAATCAAACCGGCACACAGTGTGGCAATTCGCTCATTTAGCGGGATTAAATTAATAGCGGTTAGAATTAAATGTTTTTGTCAATTTTTTTTTATTACTTTTATGAGAACTGTTCTTAGAATGAAAAGAATAAAAAATTATAAACATATCTTTAACAGTTTTGAAAAAAAAGACACACAATGGTCAATAATTTGCATTTTTTTTATTCATTTGGTATACTTAACAGTTGCAGAACTTCGTGTTCAATTAAACTTTTTGTTTTTTTTGGAATGCATCTTAGACTTACCAAAAATGGATCTGAGAATACTAGCAACCTATTAAGAAGGTCAGTATTTGTATCTACTCGCGAGGTTTTCCTAGTAAATAGCTCCCTAAATTTGCGGTTTTCCTTATTTCTTGCTTCTTGAGCTTCCTCCGAAAGTTGTCCGATTGGAATTATGGCAGTGGAAATTATTTGTTTTCCATGAAATAAAACTTTATGTACACTTACTGGCATATAAAACCAGCCATAGTTTCTGATATAAAGTTCTCTCGTTTCTCTTGCAAATGTTTCGAAAGCATCTATATCAATTGGAAACCCAGACCCAAGTGCTTCTAAAATAATGTGAAACTTTTTGATAATTTCCTTATCTATCCCTGTAATTTCAGCAGTTTTTTCTTCATCTCTAAAGAATCTTCTGGCCGTGTTTCCATCATTCGTATTGCCTGACTGTTGAGTTGGAATATCAATGAGTAACCCAGTTTCAGTCCTGAATCTATCCTGAATTAACTTTTTTCTTGCTTTAACCTTTTCTTTGCTCCCTTGGTCTCTAACCTGCCAAACTTTAACATCCAGTCTATAAGCGATGTGTAGGATACATTCCATAAATCGGATCCAAGAGTGAAGGGGACTTAACCCAAAAGACATTGCTTGTTGGTCCACTTCCTTTTCCGAAAGTTTGGCTGAATTGTTCATTTCAGATGGTTTTGCTGCACAAATGTAACAGGTTTGTGACGAAGATGTGATAGATGATAATGCTGTACATATTTTGCCATCGATCATAGTAAGTAAGAAAATCGGTTTGACTTGGATATGAAAGCTGTCATCATTTACCTCAACTGGTTGCAAAGTATTAATTTGTTGTTGAATTGAGTCTACTTCCAATTTGATTAATTCGGTCGTTTCTTTTGCAAAATTTAATTTAATAGGCCGACAGTATCTCGTGGATGACGGAGCTGGGTTTTGCCAAAGGACATTTTTATTTTCTTCCTGTAAGTAATATAACTGAATTGGCACCATGGAAATACTGAAGAGGTTTTCATCGAAATGATGACCTGATGAAAATTTTTGTTTGTATGGTTTTTGTTGAGCACCATCGCAACCCCATTTTATAACAAAAAATAATTCTTTAATTCCAGTCTTAAAATCCAAAACACAATCTAAAACATCTTTTTGAGCTAAACATAAACGTTCAATGCTATGATTTACCAAACTTTGTAAGCTACATTCAGCAGAAGACTCACTCACAGTTATGTTATCGGGATAGCATTTCGCCTTAGCCTCTTTAATTTTGTGGTAAGAAGGTAAAAGATTTGGAACATGTTTATTTATTTTTTGACGTATTATATCGTACTGATGAGTAGATAGCTGTGAGTCTGTTATTAGTGCTAATGCATCATCTGCAGATATTGGCAAAAAGTCAGATGTATTTTTTTCCAGTGTTTTTCTTACAATGGAACCTTAACAAAGATAAAAAATATAACAAAAAAAAATTTGACATAAGCAAAAACGAACCTCTTTTTGGAGAACACATTGATAGTTGCTTAACTGCAATAGCAGTATTTCTCTTTCCAGCTTTCCTAAGGGTTATTTCATTTGCAGTTTTGATTTCTTCAGCGCTGAATGAATCTAAAAGTGTTTGAACTTTTCTCTTTTTCGTCTTTTCACAGCATTCATCAAAGCTTTTTCTTGGTCTTCCGATTGCACTAGTTGCACGAGATGAAGAGGGAATTTCATCTAAAACTGTTTGTGTTAGTGTTAAGGTTTCATTCAACCAAGAACAATTAATGCTTCCAAAGCGTTCTCTATGACGGCCAGCTTTGGTCATTTTTTCGTCAAACCTAAGACATAAACGTCTCAAGGTTGCCTTTATTGACTTAATTGCCTCTTCAGAAAATGTAAAATTATGAAAACAATCCATAAAAAAAGAAAATACAGCTTCGAAACGCTTAATTTTGACTTTAGAAATCCACACATCAAAAATTTGTTTTTTTGTAATTTCGGTTGCCATCCTAAAATACGAAAATTTAATATAAGATGCGCACCTTTGCGGAAAAATAACAAAACACATTTTGGTTCCACATATATAACGCTTTAAAACAAAACGGGTCTCAACCTTGAATAACACTGAATAATTATACTTTTGCTCTAATGAAAACATAAAACACATAATTTATCACAATTTTTTTACTTCCAAAGACCCCTAAATTTTAGGAAATCACTTAATATCCCAAAACAACTTACTTTTATATTCAATAATATTATATTTATTAAAATAAAAATAAACTTTTACTTTAAACCACACGAATCACTTGTAAAAGAAAATAAACCACTTGCTCCTAAATCAGACCTTCCAATCAAAAATTATACAAAAGTTGAACTCTTGGCTATTTTTTTGTTGGTGTACTTAGTTGTTTACTCAAAAAATGTGCATAGTCATTGAGTGGGAGGTATTGGCTTTAAGAAAAACCAGTTTTTGTTTACATTTGTGCATGTCGATTTCTTAATTCAATCCCGCTAAATGTGCGAATTGTCACACTGTGCGGCAGTTCTCTCCTAACTCCCATGGATTTTGTATAGTTTGTTCTCTTTTTACTATTACTACTTATTCCTCCAATACCTAAATATTCTCTTCCCCCACCCCAGTTCTAAGCTCTCACAAAAACTCCAAAAAAATAGCACAGCTCCGGTAAACCCAGGTGGCGCTACCATAGTTTTGCGTCTTGATAGTACTATAAGAATATATTTACAATGATGCCTCTAGATGAGCGAATTCTCACACTGTTCGACGGACCGGACGGCATGACGAAAACCACTCTTTTAGTCTTCTCCATTATCGTAATGTTGGTTTTGATTAAAACCTCGATTTTTTTTTGACACGAAACCAATACTTGCCGTATAGAGCCTGTAAAAATAGGAACTGAAGATTTTCTTTGAAAATTTTCCATTCAGTCTTTGAATTTTCAAGTGAATAGTCACAGTTAAAAAAAATAAATAAATAAATAATAATTTGAAATTCAAAATAAATAAATTCTTGAAGAATCTTTTTACTTGATATGGGTACCATATGTATATGTATGTATCAAGTTATGCATTCGTACAAAAAAAAAGTTGAGATAACAATCAAACATGACAATACGATGATAGAGAATGAGAAAAAAGTGGGTCCAACAATTCTGTATGTCTGTCAATCAATTTTCAATTTTGTTTTATTGAACATAATATTTACAATTTGGCAAAATGTTAGAATTGTTGGCACATAGAGCCTGTCAAAAATCTTTAATCTATTAACACTGTTTAATAATATCGTAAATGAATTATATTTGCTTCTTTTATTTACCTACTAAAATCTTAAATGTATTTGTAAATATATAATGAAAGCTTTCTTCTTTAGTCTAATACATACATACATTAAATTTCATTTGTCATTTTCATATTAAGATCAGTATTTAATTTGCAGTCATCAGATTCGGTAACTTTTCTTATTTTTATAGTTTGTAAACCTTTCCTAAATTAGTGAATTAAAGTATTATGAAATATTAAACGGATCGTCTTTTCTTTCTAATTAATTGAATTTGGGTTAACGTTTTTCAAATCTGGTGCCGAAACCCGGGACCTTTAACGCTTTAGAAAGAAAGATTGATTAAACGCGGTTTCAAACGAACGTTGAACGAACGAAATGGATTTCGCTAGTCGTGCTTCTTATCGTGGTCAAGTAACCAAATTAGTAAAGAGCGCGAACGAATACCTACAATCTGATGACTCTAAAATAAAAGAAACTTCGAATATAGATGAAATCGAGGAGGAATTAAGTGTTCTGTTAGAGCGGCTCACAGCCACTCATGAAAGCTTAAAAAAAGCAAACGGCGATGTGGTGCCGTTAATAAAATCAGATGACATGGGAAAAGAAGCTGATACTGTAGCGGAATACGAAGACAAAGCAATATCTACAATCGCACGACTTATGTGTCGCCTGTCTAAGCTTCGTCATTGTCAAGGGCAACCTACAATCAACGATATTAACGATACCACTCAAACAACAGCACCACTTCCTCCTCTGCCACCGATCCCGCCATCGAATTTCAATGCAATTAAATTAAAAAAATTGCAGCCAAGGAAGTTCTCTGGCGAATTTAAAGATTGGGTTCCATTTTGGGAACAATATCGTGTTCTCGTTCATGAAAACCCTTCTCTTAGTACCATCGATAAATTTAATTATCTCGAAACTGTATTGACAGGTAAAGCAGCAGAAACATTAGCTGGTCTCACTCCATCAGAAGCCAACTACGTTACAGCGATTACATTATTGAAAGAAGAATACGGAAACAACGAGAAGATTATAGATTTCACGATGCAACGTTTGCTCTCTATTCAACCCGTTAATTCGAAGACAGATGCTGTTGGTCTGCGACGGTTATACACCTCGGTCTTATCTTCTACTCGCTCGCTCTCATCATTAGGTATCCCGTCGTCTAATTATTTTGTTATGTTGAAAGGTGTTTTGTTGCGATGCATTCCCAACGAACTGCGAGTCGATTTCCATCGCTACTACGAGGACTCAAACATAAATTCTCATCGCTCGGATAACGAAGATGATGCAGCCAGTGTTTCTTCCGCCTCAGAAAATTCTTCGAAAACGATTGGTGACATACAGGTAAACTGCCTTTTGAAGTTTCTTAAACGAGAAGTAGAATCTCTTGAAAAGGCAAATGAGGCAAAGCTACATCTATCTCGCTCGACCGTGACTAATACAAATTCAAGACCTGTCAAAACAGCATTAGGTTTGTTTACTTCTGAGAAAGAAAATAATTCTTGTATATTTTGTAGTAGCACAAATCATGATGCCAAGGATTGTTCCTGCACAAAAAGTATTCCTGAAAAGAAAAAAATGCTTGTTGCTGAGGGAAGGTGCTTTCGATGCTGCAAAAAAGGTCACAACTCGAGGATGTGCAGAGTAAAAGGAATTACTTGCAAAACGTGTAATGGACATCATGCTACCAGTATGTGCGACCCTTCTTATTGTCCAAAAAATAATATAAAATCAGTGAGTATAAACAACGATTCTGCCATTAACCTGTACACATCTGATCGATTGCAAAAAGGTGTTACATATTTACAAACAGCATGTGCTTATGCAAGTAGTGAAAGTTCTACCTTTTCTATGTTCGTTCGCATTGTCATGGATGGAGTAAGCCAGCTCTCGTTTATTAAGTCAACGCTGGCACGTCGTTTGAATTTACCAATTGTGGGAGAGCATAATTTGAGCGTGATAACCTTCGGAAGTGAAAAACCAAAGCCAAGCAAGATCTGTAACAGAGTTCGGTTAGTACTTCGTAGCCAATTTGATGATCAAGCCGTAGTGATAGATGCGATTGAGGTTCCAGCTATTTGTTTCGATGGGCTATCTGAGCCCACAAACGATCGAACTATTTCAACAGTAAAGCTGACTTTAGCTGATAATCGTGCTCATGGACCAACACTAGAAGATGGGATTAGCGTGCTCATTGGTGCCGATGCTTATTGGCAGTTCGCAACAGGTGAACACAAGCGTCTCACAGAAAGGTTAACAGCAATAAACACCATTTTGGGTTGGACTATTCAAGGACCATCGACCACAGAACAAAAATTATCCGATTCCACCTGTGCAACGTCACTTAACATATGTGCCTGTGAAGATATACAACGATTGTGGCGGCTTGACGGTTTGGGAATACTACCAGAAGATAAAAAAGGGGTAAGTGGCGATGTTTCCTTACATATTAGTAGAAAAGGTGACAGGTTTGAAGCATCTCTTCCGTGGAAAGCCATTTCTACTCCCCTGCACAACAACAGAACGGGTGCTTTCATACGGATGCAATCACTAGTGCGAAAACTTTGTGCAGCTGGAAAAATTATTGATTACGATGAAGCTATGAACGAGATGATATCAGCTGGCATTGCAGAGCGGGTGTCTGAAGATGTGGTTGGTGACGTTTTGTATTATTTACCACACCGTCCGGTGTACAGAGAAGATAAAGAAACAACAAAACTTCGTATTGTTTTTGATGCTTCCGCCCACGCTCCAAATTATTTATCGCTAAATGACGTTTTGGAAGTAGGAGAGAACTTTTTAACTGATTTTTTGCTCATTCTTTTAAATTTCCGAGTTGGAAAAGTTGGTCTCATTTCAGATATTGAAAAGGCGTTTTTACAAATAATGCTGAAACCATCAGATAGAGACAGTCACCGCTTCCTCTGGTTTACCGAAAAGATTGTAAATGAGAAAATATTGCCTGCAGTAATCACCTACCAAATGACGCGACTAACATTTGGCGTAAAAAGCAGCCCTTACATTCTGGGTGGGATGATTCAAGAACTAATCAAAGAAGCTTTGTTGAAATTTCAAGATCAATGTGCGTCTGCAAATGGAAGTGACGAAGAGATGGAACGTTATCGATTCACTTGCGAGCTTTTGAAAAAAAGTTTTTATATGGACGATTTTGTCGCATCTATGGATGATGAAATTGTTGCTACACAAGTTTATCGGGAAGCCAATGGAATTTTTGAAAGTGCGTCCATGAAGTTACGTAAGTGGAATTCTAATAACGCTTGCGTGCGGAATGGTTTTTCCGAAGACGAACAATTATCTGCTTCTCCAAAGGTGCTAGGCTTGCGATGGGTTATAGCAACGGACGAACTTCAAGTAGATCTTAACTCAGTGCTGAGTTTATTGAATTCTGTGTCCGTGCAAGGAACCAAACGCAGTGTGTTACGAATCATGGCAAAAATATTCGACCCCTTTGGTGTGCTCTCTCCATGGACTGTTCGACTCAAAATTCTTTTCCAAAATATTTGGCGCAAAAAACTAAATTGGGACGAGGAACTTTCATCAGACTTACAATGCATTTGGGCGACCTGTCGGAACGAGATAAACGAACTTAACGAAATAGGTATTCCAAGGCACTTGTCCACGAGCAGAGAGGGATCAACACAAGTACACGTTTTTGCTGACGCAAGTCAGCATGCATTTGGAGCTGTAGCTTACGCGAGGACAGTGCAATGTGACGGTCAAATTACTGTTAGATTTATTTGCTCGAAGAACAGAGTTGCTCCTCTCAAGAACGATGATCAAAACGAACTCACTATACCGAAATTAGAACTAACGGCTGCGTTGGTTGCTGCTCGGCTGCTCGCTTACTTGAAGGAAAACTTACGCATTACTATTTCTGATACTTTTTTATGGAGCGATTCTCAAATTGTTCTTTATTGGATCATGGGTTCAAATAAACGTTGGAAGCCGTATGTAGAAAATCGCGTTAAGGAAATAAAAGCTTTGTCAAAATTGTCATCATGGAGACATTGCCCTGGTGTGGAAAACCCTGCGGACCTGCTCACAAGAGGTATTAGTGCATCATCTCTCATACGGTCTTCGGTTTGGTTCAACGGCCCGTCTTGGCTAATGGAGGATAAGTCTGTCTGGCCATGTACTCCTATTGCTGATACAATTGCTGTATGTGGTCTCTCTTTGCATGCAGATGATGAAAATGAAAACGCAGCAGTTGTAAAGTTACAGTTTGCCGAACCAGTTATGAATGCTAAGGAATTTAGTACATGGACTCGTCTTCTTCGTATTACTGCCTGCTTTTTTCGATCTATCGATAGATTTAGAAAGCGGGAATTTGATTTTATTTCCACTGAAGATATCGCCAACGCTGAAAGTTACTGGATCCATCAAGCTCAAAACCAGCACTTTCGTAACGAGATTTCATCTCTTCAAGCAAAAAAGGGTATGCCTTCCAATTCTAAATTATTGTCTCTTCTTCCATTTTTAGATGATGCCGACAATTTTTTGAGAGTTGGTGGTCGTCTCCAAGAGGCTGAAGCTAATCAAAACCTAGCTCACCCTATCATCTTGCCGAAGTCATCTCATATAACTAAACTTATAGTGATTGATCTTCATGCAAGAATCTTTCATGGTGGTACCTCAGCAGTTCTTTCAAACTTACGCTCAAAATACTGGATTATAAGAGGAAGACAACTTGTGAAAAATATAATCAAAAATTGCTTCGTTTGTAAGATGCTTCGAGGTCAAGCAGCTTCGCAACCTTTTGCTCCACTTCCAAAAGATAGAATGCTGTCAGCCAAAGCATTTGATGTGACAGGAATTGACTTCGCCGGTCCTTTGTATGTTCTGGATGTATCTGGTCAGCGAAAAAAGTTTTACATCCTTTTATTCACTTGTGCAGCAGTTCGTGCTGTGCACCTAGAATACACAAACGATCTTACTACAGAGAGTTGTATTCTTGCTATAAGACGATTCATTGCTCGGCGAGGAGCTCCTCGCATAATTTATTCAGACAACGCTACAACCTTTAAGAAGGCTTCTTCTGAATTTAAACAACTAAGTAACGTACGAACTAGTGAACGCTTTCTGGGTTTTTTGAGTGACGCTCAAATAAGATGGAAGTTCATTGTTGAACGAGCGCCATGGTGGGGTGGCTTTTGGGAGCGACTAGTAGGTGTGGTTAAAACGGCTCTTAGGGGAGCTGTAAGACGATCCACCCTAAACAACGATCAGCTGCATACATTGCTCACGGAAGTTGAGTGTGTAGTGAATTCGAGGCCTTTAACGTACATGGGGGATGACCCATTAGACCTCGCACCATTAACTCCTGCGAATTTTCTCAATGGTGGCGACAGCGGATGTAGGCCTTCAGAAGAAATAACTTGCGAAAATCGAACTGGTGATGGACTACGAAAGCAGTGGAAAGAGCGTCTACTTTTCTTAGCTGCTTTTAAAAGACGTTGGTTTAAAGAATATCTTTTGCAATTGAGAACGTTGCATCATGCTAAAAATTGCGCGAATTCCAGCTTGCAAGTTGGAGATGTGGTACTGGTGGAAGATTCATCGTTGCCTCGACCTCTTTGGCATTTGGCTGTTATACAAACAGTTTTTCCCGGACGAGATGGTAAAATTCGAGCTTGTGAGTAAGACTTTCCAGCGGTTCTATTTTACGAAGGCCAATACAACTTTTGTACCCGTTAGAAATTTCTAATTCATCCTGGCGGGAGGATGTCAAAAATCTTTAATCTATTAACACTGTTTAATAATATCGTAAATGAATTATATTTGCTTCTTTTATTTACCTACTAAAATCTTAAATGTATTTGTAAATATATAATGAAAGCTTTCGTCTTTAGTCTAATACATACATACATCAAATTTCATTTGTCATTTTCATATTAAGATCAGTATTTAATTTGCAGTCATCAAATTCGGTAACTTTTCTTATTTTTATAGTTTGTAAACCTTTCCTAAATTAGTGAATTAAAGTATTATGAAATATTAAACGGATCGTCTTTTCTTTCTAATTAATTGAATTTGGGTTAACGTTTTTCAAAGAGCCATAGAGGGCCTAACGTTATACAGTGGCTTAAATTAAAATGAATATATAGTTATATTTTACATGTAAAAAAAAATCTTAATATTTGAAGTCGGTTGACTTGGTTCATCTCGGCGTGTTCCTTCCCGGTTGTCAAATGACAGTGCTGCTTAGCGATTGTTGGGATGGTGGTGACGCTTAGCCACGATAGTGGGCTGACCCAGATTCATAGTAGAAGTTAACTGCTTCGTCGGCGTTGATTGCGGACAGGTACCTTAGCTCGGATTGTCTTTGTTGAGTAATCATCCTTCTCACCAGTTGGTTAGGGTGGTTAGTGATACTTTCGACAAGTTTCTTTGCTGATAGTAGCAAATGCTTGTTTCTGCCTCTGTCGGTTAAAGAAAAGTCCGGTGCAGATCCTCAGTATTTTCTTTTCAAACAGTTGGAGGTCCTTCATGGCTGTTTTTGAGTGTACCATACTGGAAAGCTGTAGCTGATGACTGGTCTAAGGAGCTGTTTGTACACGCGATGGAATGCCAGGTTTGCTTTCTTCAGCACATCCCTTGAGTGCTGGTTGAATCTCAGGAGCTCGTTAAAGTTGATGCCTAGATACTTAACGTTGCGTTTGGCTGGCAATCTAGTTCCATTTGGGAGCGTGAGTGTTTCCAGCCGAACGACTGCCTCGCCCTCCTGTTCGTCTTAGGCACAATAGTTCCAATTTCGATGAGTTGATTCGGATACCCCATTTGTTGTAGAACTCGAATAGTTTCTGGATATGCACCTCAACTTTTCGAACAGCTGTCATTGGCGATGATGATGCGGAGTATGTAAGTGAATCATCGGCGTAGAGCAGGTTTTCACATCCACTTGCAGTCGGTTGGTCGGAGGTAAGGATGCTGTAGAGAAACGGACCTAGTTTTGAACCTTGAGTAACTCCAGCTCTGATACACTTCACCGTTGATTTGTAGCTTTCCAGTTGAACAAAGAAGTTTCTGGAAGAAAGAAAAGAAAATATTATTTTTATTAGAGCCGAAGGAAAGCCCAGTATGTTGAGTTTATGAACAAGGGCTTCAACCCATACGCTGTCAAACGCTTTCTCAACATCAAGGAAGCATGCGACGGTGACTTGGCGGTTGTTAAGGGCAGAGGTAATGTCTTGATGAAACTTCAGGAGCGGATGTAGTGTGGAATGCTTTTCCCGAAAGCCGGATGTAGTGTGGAATGCTTTTCCCGAAAGCCGAACTGCATGTCTGGGATGATGTTGTTATCGCTGCAAAACTTCTTCAGCTTCCTGAATATCAGCTCTTCCAGAAGCTTACTTAGGTTGTTCAGAAGGGAAATTGGCCTGTAGTTGGAGATCATGTTCCTAGCTCCCTTCTTAGGGATCGCCACGATTTTTGCAGTTTTCCATTTTTTCCCTTCATGACTCAATCAATTTCAACCATTTTTTTTTTACATGGATGCTTTTAAGTTGCCGTGAAAATATTTAATAAAAACAAATCGAAAATTATTTTTTTGGATTTTTAAAAAAAACTTGAATTTTTTTTGTTGAAAATCATTTTTTCGAATATTTCAATATTTTTTTTTTAATTTTAGTTTTTAGATGTTGATATAAAATATCTTAAAAATGGCGTACCAATTTTTTTTGTAAAAGTCCTTGCAAAATATTATATGGAAAAATAGTTTTAAAAAACGGCTCTAACGATTTTCAATTTTTTTTTTCTAAAAATGTATCTTTATAGAAGAAATCAAATTGTATACTTTGTTTTGAGGTTAAATTCATTTAAGAAGCTGTTTTAGTCATTTGAAAATCGAATTTTATGCTTTTTCAATTTTTTTTTCTAAAACCTATTTACAATTTTTTTTTATTAAAAAGACTTAGCATATATAGTAACTTTATCTTTAAGAGCAAGTACGTGCGACCCAGTCGTGCATTTTATTTTTTGTTGCATCCGTCTCAAGTACTGTGAATTTAATCTAATCTATCGCATCGTGTTGAATTAAATCATGGCCGAATGCACTGCAGTTTTATATGTCTGCCAATAAAAATAAGACCAAAAGAGAAAATATTTATCTTTATATTTCATATACTACATTACCGACTCATTGACTTGTTGTTGTTGTCGATAAGCTAGCTAGCTGCACTGATAAAACACTGGATAGTGGATTTATATAACAAAACTGACTCCAATTGAAGGACTGTTATAAACTATTATAATAAGTCTATCCCATCTTTTTTTCCCATCTTTCTTTTTTAAAAGAGAGAGAGATAGAACTCTGCTGAGGTACTCTTGTCAGTATAACATTTTTTAGCTGCAGAACAGTTTGTCTCTCTCTTTCACCTGTATAGAGTGAGATAGGACTCTGCTTTGGTACCATTCAAATGGCTTTAGTACCATCCAAATGCCATCTTCAATTTGACCCAATTAAACTGTTATACTTAGAAGGCAATCCACTATCCAGCGTTTTATAGAGATCAGTGGCTAGCTGGTACACTAGTTACCAAAATTTTGCTTGTACACTAAGAATAAACATTTTTCAGTTGTTTCAAAAAATTTGAATTTAAATTTTCTTTGGAAAAATCTTACAACAGAAAACATAATTTCATACTTAAAACAATAATCATTCAATATGTGTTCGTGTGCATTATGTGGTAATGTCTCGGATTATTTGATTTACTCAATAATATGCCATGGAAACTGCCGGAAATTATTTCATATTACTTGTATCGACGCTCCATTTAGCACAATTAAGCCATTTAAGGAAAAGAAATCTTTTTATTTTTTCTGTGACGAATGCAACCCGTTCGTTTAAGCAAACATAAATCGCGAAGTACTGCAGAACAAGAGTAATCTCGAAGTTCTATTAAATCAATTACGGCAACTTACTGATAAAGTTTTCACTGCCCCTCAAGTAAATACGGTTGTATCAGATAAAGAAGACAATGATATTAAACCCAGAACTAAGTGATTCAACATCTCTAAAAAGAAAAATCGATGAAATTGATACAGAAGGCTCTCAGCCGAATCCATCGACAAAAAAACCGGCCACATGCCTATGTATCTCCGAGTCACACCACCCATCTAGTCAAGCTCCGCCATCACCTTCACTGTCTTCACTCTCATACACACCAATTGTTACATCTGCACAAGTTCCAACATCAGCACTTGTAAACAACGCTGCATTCATATCAACAAAACTACCACCTCTCACGTATACTGGTCCTAATCAATTTGGTGAAAACAACAGGACTTCATCATTACTATCGAACATTATCTCGTCCTCATTAGCTCTACCAAGTTAAACCTCTTATTCCACTTTATATACTGATAGTAATGAAGTATCATCCATCTTGTCTGGCTTGAAAGTAGTGGAAGGCCATCGAACAATATTTATTTCTAAGCTTGATCCATCAACAAACGCTTTCGATATAATAAACTATGTCGCAAAATAGATTGGACTTACTTTAACAATAGAGGTTGAGAAAATGATTCACCGAAACCATGCGAAATATGCGTCCTTCAAAATACGAGTCCCAGACTCTGTTTTTAATTTATTAAACTCTCCGTCATTATTGAAAAAAGGAATAATAGTTCACAAATTTGAAAACAAACATTATAATACTAAACCATCACATCAAAACCCTTTTTGAGAGACCAAGACAATGCAAACATATCGAAAAAGCAGCTCGAACATGTTATAATGTAATATATTAATAACTGTTCGAGCTGCTTTTTATGGCTAAACTACAAAGATCAACACGGTCTACAATAATATAAACAACCTTTCTCACGACGTCATTGTAATGACTGAAACATGACTAAATGGCTCATTTTTAGATTTTAATCTTTTCGATTCAGGCTATCAAGTCTTCCGGCAAGACAAACACCACTCCAATGATATGGATACAGTTGGAGGCGGAATTTTACTAGCTGTTAAAAACTCTATTATCTGCTCTCTGGTTGATGATTTTCGTTCTTCTGTTGTGGAAATAATATACATTAAAATAAAATTGGGAACTGATGCTTACCTTTATATTGTCTCCGTCTACACTCCACTAAGATACAACAACAGCATTTATGGAAACTGTGTCGATTGATGTCGATCAAATGCAACCTAGTGATGAATTGATGGTTCTAGGTGACTTCAACCTTCCAAACTTGAACTGGTCAAAACATACTGTTTCTGACAAAATATCTTCGACTAATCCATCGACTCCTAATGAGTGCTTAATTTTAGATGGTCTTGCCTCGTGTGGGCTAAATCAATTGAATGGGGTTTCGAATCGCTTCAATAAAATTTTGGATTTAATTTTCTTATCGAATGCATAGAACTATGATGCAGCTATAATCCCTGCTAATATTGTATTACTACAAGAAGACCGACTTCACCCGGCTAGATATCTCACTGAGTATAAATATGTAAAATTCATTTCTTACTGCTAATGAAAATCTTGAATTTAATTACCAAAAATGTGATTTTGATAAACTTGATAACTTTTTGTGTGATGTTGACTGGAATCAGATCACTGATCTCTATAAAACACTGGATAATGGATTCATATAAAAAAATGACTCCAATTGAAGGACTGTTATAAACTATTATAATCAGTCTATCTCATCTTTTTTTTTGAGAAGAGAGAGAGATAGAACTCTGCTGAGGCACCTTGTCAGTATAACATTTATAGCTGTATAACAGTTTTATTTGTCAAAGTGACAAGCAAAACCAATTTGTCTCTCTCTTTCACCTGTATAGCGAGATAGAACTCTGCTTTGCTACCATAAAATGTCATCTTTAATTTGACTCAGTAAAACTGTCATACTTAGAAGGGAATCCACTATCCAGTGTTTTATAGAGATCAGTGAATCAGATTCTCTTAAATCATAATATTAACGACATGTGCTTAAAATTCTATTCAATACTTTTCGATTGTTTTTATATAACTACACTGTTAAAGAATGCCAAACAGTGAAAACATCGCCCTATTATATTTTGTTATAAAATTATAAACCTGTTTTATTTTATCTTGCATTGCGCTCTCTTTATGTACTCTTACATTCCACATTCAAATTAACTGTTAAAAGCTCTCGATTATTAAAGAAACTCTATCTATTAAACGCAAGCATAAATTCATTCGAAACCTAATCGTGAAACTGATCAGTTGCCTTTCAAGTCAAATCATTAAAAATCATAAATAATACGCATGACTTTCTAATCATTCACAATCATTACCATACATTTCATACTGTTAGGAATGTAGGAGCGAACACACCCAGGCGAAAAGATACATGTAGGTTTTTGGTTATAATTAATAACTAAAGCTCTGAACGCTTTCATCCGAATGTCAAACTTTCGAACTTCGAACGGAACGAATTGGAACGGAACAAAATCTGTCTATATCTGTCTCTATCTGTCTGTGTGTATTTGTCTCTTTTACTTAACGAAACTGGAGATCTCTGGATCCTTCGAGAAGAAATGAGAGGAGTATAAATACGAGGTCGGAGAAGGAGATCGACACAGTTTAATTTTGACAGTGATAAAGAAGTGATTGTGAAAGTGTAATTTGGAAGTGTTAATTCTTGTAAATTGTAAAGAGTAATAGTGAAGCAGTTTGTTATAGATAAAAGTGTTTGTTAATTTGGAGAGTAAATAAAAAGTGTGTAGTAAAAAAGTGAAATAAGTTTTATTTAGAACCCAGAAAACATTACATTGGTGTCAGAAGTGTAATGAGACTTATTTAATCTGTGACTACAGATAAAATTGTGAAAGTGTTGTGTTGTGTTATAATTAATTGAAAAATGGGTAAGAGCTTAAATGATTTAAATTGTGTTGAGCTTAAGGTGGAGTTAAAGAAGCGAGGTCTTCCTACTGCTGGAACAAAAAATGACCTCATTATTCGTCTTAAGGAACATCTAGAGCAGCACAACGAGAATCTGGATACATTCCAGTTCGAGATTGAAATGGCGGATGATCTAGTAAGTACCAATGATAATGGTATGGCCAACATGATGGCCCTTATCCTAGCCCAGCTTGGAGATCAAAAGAAGCTTCTCGAAGAACAACGTACAGAGCAAAAGAACGAACAAAAGAATGTTCTAGAAAGATTGGAAGAACATCGAAACGAGCAAAAGAACCTTCTGGAAGAACAGAAAAACATTCTAGAAGGAAAACTAGTTGACTTTCAGAAAAAGTTCATTGCTCTTGACGAACGTGTCGAAAAACAACTCTTGGTGATGGACACAAAGCTTGAAAACGTTGAAATTCAATTTGAAGAGAAATTCCAGAATATTTCTAAGGAGCTGGACAAGGTTCGAAAAATCAAAGTTCGAGAAAGTTTCGGCGATTGTCCAAAGAAAAAGGAAATGCATCCACCAACTCTGATGGACAAACATCTTGGTCAATCTACAAGAGGCAGTTTGGGGCAGCCGCCATAGCAAATGGCTGGGACGATGAAGACAAGTTTAAAGCATTGACTCTTGCTTTGAGAGGGCCTGCTGCAGAGCTGTACAAATACCAGCTGATAAAAATGGTGATTTCAATGCTCTTGTTCAGGCAATCGACAAGCGTTTTGGAGATAGTCACATGCAAGAAGTCTTCCGAGTACAACTTAATACTCGCGTCCAGAAAAGAGGAGAAACTTTGCAGCAACTCCAAGCAGATATCGAACGGCTCGCTTATCTGGCATATCCAACTGCAGGAGAGGAAATAATCAATCAGTTCGCAACTGAAGCATTCGTTCGTGCTGTATCGGACATCAACCTCCAGAGATCAATCCGAACGGCTGGAAAACGAACGCTTCCAGAAGCATTAGCATTTGCTTTGAAAATGGAAGCAGCAGAACAAGCTTCTCAAGGAGTTCATCGTTTAAGAGAGGTTAAAGTTGAAGAATGCTCGTGCCAGAGAGTTAATTTGCGAAGAAACCAGCGAGACGGACCTGCACGATGCTGGAACTGCAATAAGACCGGACATCTTCAGCGTCAGTGTAGATTACTCCCAAGAAGATCTGCATGTCAACATTGTGGAAGCAGGAAGGCTTCCTCAGAACAGAGTAACCATAACAGCAATGTTACTTCTCGACCTGTTTCCCAGCCAGTTTCTGATATCGTAGGCTCCAAAACCACCATCCAGGTCTCCCAAACAAAACTAGACAACAAAAGTTTGACAGTGGAGGCATTAATAAACGGCAACAAACATGTGGCTACAATCGACACCGGTGCCAGCCTCCATTGTGCATAGAGATCTAGTGAAAATGACATGGCTACACAACACCAATAGCTACTGTCTTAGGACTGCAACTGGAGGAGCAGCAAGGGTGTACGGAGAAGTCCGTCTGAAGATCCGATTGGTAGATCTGGAGTTTTCACATCTTTTTCTGGTAGCAGATATATGTGACGAGTGCATCGTTGGAATCGACTTCATGAAAGGCCATGGTGTGATACTGGATTTTGGTAACCAAGTTCTGAAATATCGAAATGTGGAGATTCCAATGGTTTATGGCAATGAAAATGCATCCGCTGTCAGGACTGTCATCAAAGAAGACTTGACCGTGCCTCCTTCTTCAGAGGTATTCATTTGGACAAAATTAAAGGGTGACGTTGGAACCCATCGTGTGGAACCAGACTCTGAACAATCTTCCCAAAACATCATCGTTGGGAAGACACTTGTAGCACCAATTAACAACATGGTTCCTATACGAATTCTTAACACCAAACCGTATGAAGTCAAACTGAAGAAGGACGAAACTGTCGGGCAATGCGAATCTGTGTCAGCAATAACGAAAATCACTGATGCTAGCTCACAGAAAGAAGTTAAGTCTCAGAAACAGATCCCCGTAAGGGCCAATATTAAAATGTCTTCTGAACGGATGAAAACCCGGTATGACGCACAAGCAACATCGTCTGGATTTCATGAAGGAGATCCTGTGTGGCTCTTTAATCCTCATCATAAAAGGGGACTATCACCAAAACTGCAACAAAACTGGGAAGACCCTTATACCGTGGTAGCAAGAATAAATGATGTGGTTTACCGAATACAGAGAAGACTGCGAGGGAAACTAAAAGTGGTTCACAGTGACCGGTTACATCGCTATAAAGGTGAAGGAAGTGATGAAATGGCTCGGGACGATCAATCTTAAGAAGGGGGCAATGTTACGAATGTAGGAGCGAACACACCCAAGCGAAAAGACACATGTAGGTTTTTGGTTATAATTAATAACTAAAGCTCTGAACGCTTTCATTCGAACGTCAAACTTTTGAACTTCGAACGGAACGAAATGGAACGGAACAAAATATGTCTATATCTGTTTCTATCTGTTTGTGTGTATTTGTCTCTTTTACTTAACGAAACTGGAGATCTCTGGATCCTTCGAGAAGAAATGAGAGGAGTATAAATACGAGGTCGGAGAAGGAGATCGACACAGTTTAATTTTGACAGTGATAAAGAAGTGATTGTGAAAGTGTAATTTGGAAGTGTTAATTCTTGTAAATTGTAAAGAGTAATAGTGAAGCAGTTTGTTATAGATAAAAGTGTTTGTTAATTTGGAGAGTAAATAAAAAGTGTGTAGTAAAAAAGTGAAATAAGTTTTATTTAGAACCCAGAAAACATTACAATACCATAAATTTCATATATAATATTAGTTAAATAAAATTAAGTATTATAACGTAGTTATAAAATCAGTTTTATTACTTTTTGATATAATTGGAAAATACACATCACACATAATCATTGAAAACACATACACAAACACACATATCCA
This sequence comes from Meliscaeva auricollis, assembly GCA_948107695.1. Lineage (NCBI taxonomy): Eukaryota > Metazoa > Arthropoda > Insecta > Diptera > Syrphidae > Meliscaeva > Meliscaeva auricollis. The sequence continues at coordinate 51,403,054 of OX403616.1, read as the reverse complement.
TTATGGAAACTTGGTAAAAAGCACAAAAACACGATACTAACCACATTTACACAATTACACATATCTTACTTATAAAATTACTAATCAAATTCATATAAAACCAAATCATACACCATTATACGTAAATCTTGCAGCAAATCTAAGACACCACCATGGTTTGATACTCAGTTAAAAAATTTAAAAAATAAGGCTTGGTTAGCTTTAAGTAAGCCCAGAGCTTATGCTGATTATAGAGCTTATTCCGAACTGAAAGATTTGTTTAATGACTATTCTAAAATCGTATATACGGATTATATTTTAAAAATTGAGCGTGAATTAAAACAAAACCCAAAAGACTTTTGGAGCTTCGTAAGAAGTAAGAGAAATGTAAATGGTTTCCCCAATTCTATGATCTTTAATAATAAATCTAAACATAACTCTCTAGAAATTTCAAATTTATTTACCAATTTTCTTAAGGAGGCATTTCTAGTGACAAATTCACATGAACCATCTATATCATCCTCATCATTTTACTATTAAAGAGAACTGAATTGTTAAAAAAAATTCAAGAGCTCAATAGTTGTTTTATTCCTGGCCCTGATGATGGCGTACCGTCTTGCGTTTTGAAGAAATGTATATTGCATATCTCTAACCCTCTATGATTTCTACTTAATGAGTCTCTTCAGAGCTCAATCTTTCCCGCATTATGGATAAGTGCTTTTTTAACACCGGTTCATAAAAAAGGGGTACAAAATGACATACACAACTACCGCCCCATTGCCAAACTTTCCGTCATTCCAAAATTATTCGAATCCATTGTTTGTAACGTCTTGTCATTTAACTGCAAATCTATAATTTGTGATAATCAACATGGTTTTGTTCAAAACAAGTCAACCGTTACGAATCTGTTCAACTTTACCTCATTTTGAATTGATTCTTTTGAAGATCGTAAACAAGTGAAGCTTTTGACAAATTGTGTCATAAGACTATGATATTTAAACTAAAGGCCTTAGGTTTCAACGAAAAATTTTTAACATGGATCTCATCCTACTTGGAAAAAAAAAGTTACGGCGTTGTTTTTCGTCAGGAACAGTCTGATCAATTCTATGTAAATTGTGGTGTTCCGCAAGTCATATCGGCCCTTTATTATTTGTTTTATATATACATAAATGACTTGACTTCAATTATAAAAAGTTCATCTGTTCTTATTTATGCCGATGATGTAAATTTTTTTAAGTCTATAACCTCCATTAACGACTTCTTACTACTTCAAGCAGATCTACAAGGTTTCAGGGAATGGTGCAATTTAAACCATCTTTTATTAAATGTTGACAAATGTAAAACAATGAGTTTTACTCGCAAAAAAAATATCATAATTTATAATTACATGTTTGACTCATCTACATTGATTAGACAGTCCGTTTTCTCCGACTTAGGGATTATTCTTGACACTAAACTATAGGCTATTGATCACTATAACCATATTATTAAAAAAGCCAATAAAATTCTTGGATTCATAAAAAGATTTTCCAGTGATTTCCAAGATCCCTATGTTCTCAAACTTCTCTATATATCTTTTGTGAGTCCTATACTTGAATATGGCTGTGAAGTATGGGCACCATAGTACTCAATTCATATCAACATACTTGAGAACATTCAAAGAAGGTTTATGCGATTTTGTCTTCGATTTCTTCCCTAGACCTCTAGATCAGTACTACCCCCTTATACACAAAGACTCAAGCTAATACATCTTCCTTTACTCTCGAAACATAGACAATATATGTATACAACTGTGCTATGTTATCAAATTAGTCAATGGTTCAATAATATCTCCATTAGCTCTGTGTCGTTTGAATTTTAATTACAGTCAGGCTAGTATAAGGAAGGAATCAGCTGCCTTTATGTCCTATATTCAGTAGATCAAACTATGGTGTGAATAGTCAATTAAACGAACTGATTTCAGTTTTCAATAAATACTTTTTTTTTTAAATTAATCCATTAATGACAATTTCAAATGTAGTTAATTCAAAGAAGCTTTTTTTGATACAGTCAAATACTACCTCGCTCTCTCTCATTTAATATATTCGTCTATAAAAATCAACCCTCTCTTTTCTACTCCTTTATCAAAGAAGTCGCTAAACATGTTGCTAAAAGTGGACCTATGATGAAAATCTTGAGGTTGAAATTTTCGGGAACACAAAATTTTTCTACGTGCGACATCTTACTAGTTATATCATCTTTGGTTATATATAGTTTATTGTTTTCATATTTATGTTGTAAATTTTTCTAAATGTATTGTAACGTTTGTTCTTTAACGGATTAAATAAATAGTCCAAATAAATAAATACACTAGTGGAAAAAATGGAAGGATCAAAAAATAATTGATTTTTTTAGTGATTTTCGAGAGGCTGTATTTAAGTGAAAAATGGTCGAATTGAGACAAATCAAAAAGAACTTAAAACCTCAGATATTATAGTTTTCAATTTTTTTGCTGAAATATTTTTTAAAATCACCATTATCCAAACAAAAAATTAAAATATTTTTTTGTTTTGTTTTTCAATGCCACTTTTAAATAATTTGTTTTGAGCTGAATCTTTATAAAGCCCGGAAAGCCTATGTATACAGCTTTAATTTCTTATTTTTAGAATCTTGATATGATTTTTTTTTAACCCAATTATTGGTCTTTGAGTAAAAATATACGTAATATATGGAAGTATATACGGAAGAAGCAGTTTAACAAACTTAGGGTTTATATCATCCAGACCAGTAGCATTCGACTCAATGGCTTAAAGTGCCTCCACAACATCTTCTGTGGCGTGGCGTCCATATAACTTCATTATTTCCGACTTACCTTTTGAAATTCTCACTTTCATTAACAACTACCTACATCTAATAACATCAATTCCATTCAATTTTGGTTTTATTGAACATAATATTTACAGTTTGACTTAAACTTACAAATAATATAATACAACAGTGGCAAAATGTTAGAATTGTTGGCACGTAGGGGGCCTAACGTTATACAGTGGCTTAAATTAAAATGAATATATAGTTATATTTTACAAAAAAAAAAATCTTAATATTTAAAGTCGGTTGACTTGGTTCATCTCGTGGTGTTCCTTCCCGGTTGTCAAATGACAGTGATGCTTAGCGATTGTTGGGATGGTGGTGACGCTTAGCCACGATAATGGGCTGACCCAGGTTCAGAGTTGAAGTTAACTGCTTCGTCGTCGTTGATTGCTGGAACAATATCCTCGTTTAGAATTTCCATTGCGGACAGGTACCTTGGTTCAGATTGTATTTGTTGAGTGGTCATCCTTCTCATCTAATAACATCATACCAAAGATGATATAACTAGTAGTTATATCATCTTTGATCATACACTTTCACACGCTGTCAACATTATTTTACCTACACTCTGCCTTCTACTCTACCCACACTTCTGTTTTTCAACTCACTCCATAAACAAACACAAATTAGTAGCAAAAACAAATAACCCGAAATATGTCGGGTTATAAAATTTCTCTCTGGATAGAACCAATTTGTTTTCTTTCCTCTTTTTTCATTAACTATTCATCGCGTTTGATACCTCTCTGTTTAATATGGAAGAAAATAACCCGCTTTTCTTCGACTCATTTATTTGGTGAATTTTTTGTTCATGTATCTCTCATCGCATCGGTCTGTCTCTATATCTCTAGTACGCAGCTGAAGCGAAACGAAATTTTTCGTTGGTCTCCAAGAAGACAACGAAAACCTCAGCGGAAAATATTGATGTAGAGTTTCACAAATTGCAAAATAAATAAAATGCACGACTGGGTCGCACGTACTTGCTCTTATAGATAAAGTTACTATTTATGCTAAGCTTTTTTAATTAAAAATTTGTAAATGCAGTTTTGGAAAAAAATTCGATTTTCAAATGACTAAAACAGCTTTTTAAATGAATGTAACCTGAAAACGAAGTATGCAATTTGAATTCCCCTATAATGATGCATTTTTAGAAAAAAAAATTTGAAAATCGTTAGAGCCGTTTTTTTAAAAATACTATTTTTCCATATAAAATTTTGTAAGGACTTTTATAAGAAAAAATTGGTACGCCATTTTTAAGATATTATTGATCAACATCTAAAAATTAAATTTTGAAAAAAAAATATTGAGTAGATTTTGAAAAAATGATTTTTCAAAAATCCAAAAATATAATTTTCGAAATTTTTTTATGATTGAAATTGATTGAGTCATGAAGGAGATAATCAGAATTTAAAAAAACGGTTCTATGGCAGGTACCGTTAATAACGGTTTTTGAAGAAAATGGTTTTCATTTAAACCTTATCAAAAAAAATGACCATGATTTTTTTAATAAAAATCGTAGTCACCGTTTTTGAGAAAAATGAGTTTTTCTAAAACCAGTATATGACAGGTACCGTTATTTGGGGGTCCAAAAAAAAATTCAAAAAAACATCTGGGGATATTCTCCAAAAAACGCTACATACCAAGTTTGAAGTAAATCGACCCATCCGTTTAGGCTGTGATCCTAAACGGATGGGTCGATTTGATACATTCAGACAGACAGGATTGTCAGACCCACTTTTTTCTCATTCTCTATCATCGTAATGTCATGTTTGATTGAATTCTCAACTTTTTTTTTGCACGAATGCACAACTTGATATATGGTACCTATATCGCAATCAAAAACAAAGACAAATGCCAACAAAATCACACAAATTCGAGTTATAATGCAAGAAACAACATAAACAACATGTCATTTTTCCACACACAAATAATGTACCCGGCAATTAATTGTATGCGAAAAGAGAATGGAGACTTCTCCAAATAAACCAGTGTAAACTAATTTCGCTGGTCGGGAACTGCGTACTGTAGAACGAAAAGCAGAACGAAATTTTTCGTTTACGATTTCGTTGTGTAATTTTTCTATGAGATTTTTTGTTTAGCTTCAGCTGCGAACTAGGCTTGACGCTGGTCTGATGAACGAAATGTATTGCGCTATGCGCATGTAAGGTTTTGGTAGGTTATTGCATAGTTCCCCTTCCAATGTCAGACCGAGGTAGGTTTCTGTGTTTAACAAGGAAAAAAATATGAAAAAAGAAAATAACCCGCTGACTTCCGACTTATTTGGTGAATTTAAATTTGTAATGAATTCAACAAGCCAAGTAATCACTTTTCTTATTTGAAGAATTCAGTTTACCAGCGGAACGCAGGGCGTGAACTTAAATTGATTCTGTGTTTATTGTGAATTATGAGAATATAAAAAACAAAGATTTGAACAATTTAAATTAAGAGTACTATATAAAAAGTGTGAAAAGTTTTTCGGTAGTTAGCAGTTGTTTGATTATGGCATTATTAGGTTTAGACTGTTGATTAACAGATTTTCTCTTAGAGGAGTCAAATAATTTTAATCAGCTAGTTTTATGCAGAAAAAAAGTTATAGATTTAGGACGCTCTATGATAATAGATTTTAAGCGAAAAGATGGTTTCATTTTTCATTTTAAAGTTTCATTGTACCAAAAGTATACTTGATTGATGGGAGTTGTAAATTCAATAAAATGTTTTGTTTTCCTTGCAGATTAGATATTATTGAAACTTTCAACAAAATATTAGATAACCCTAATGAATGGGACAATAACTCGCTTTCTATAGCCGAGAGCTTGTTAATTCAACTAGGCAAATATTTTTGTTTTTTTCTCAATTCTCTCTCTGAAATTTTTGCTAAGACAGATATACTTTTTAATTTAATTCAAAATAAGCCATCAGATGTTGAAATTGCAAAAAGAGAAATCGAAAGTTTTGAGTCTGACTTTCTTAATAAATTTGAATCAATTTTTGAAAGCCTAAACGATTGCGCTGAACCTCCACGAATTTTGAATTGAATTGAATTGACTTTCACCAATTTAAAATGAAATTTTACGTGACACATTTCCTCAAATTTTTAACTTGAGTAGTTTATTTTTAACGCTTCCGATAACTGTTTCTTCCGTTGAGAGATCCTTTTCAGCTCTAAAGCGTATTCATACGTATTTAAGAAATTCTCAAGGAGAAAATAGGCTTTCTGATTTAGCACTTATATCTATAGAAAAACAACTTCTTCTAAAAATTAAAAGTAGACCTGACTTTTATGAAAGAGTTCTTGCAGAATTAAGTAATAAAGATCGTAGAATAGCCCTTGATTACAAATAAGAAAATATCAGTTTAGTAAAGGTTTTCACATTTTTTAATGGTTACTTTTATTATTTAACAAAATTATTTTCTTTTTTTCTTTTGCATGATTAAATTCTATTAACATTTCTTGTATATATTAGATGACGAGTTCTTTATTTTAATTATTTAATTTCCTTACATTAATTAATTAATTTCATTTTTTTAACTATTTAATTTCTTTATTAAATGACGAAACAGTTGTTTAGTTTCTTCCTATTTTTCTTTTGAAGTAACAATAAATTTATATAAGACATTGCATTTGCATCTGCTAAAAAGGTTTCTTTCGAAGCCGCTTTTGATATGCGTTGAGCTCATTGTTACTTTCAACGTTAATGACTGAAGGGTTTAACAAAATTGGCTTAAATTGCTTAACTTATATGGCTTGATAAACAATACACATTGCATGAAAATAAACATTTTGCAATTTGCTTTTGTGGTGACCAATTTTTTTTTTTGACTTACCATTTGAAATTATTCACGCCACGCCACTGCTATAGATGTAGTTCCAAGGAAATTGGTTAACATCGTGTATCAGGGTTTCATTATTAATATTTTGAAAGTCTCTGAAAGAAAATCTTAAGTCATTGGGACAGTTATTGATAACCAGGGAAAGATAGATGAGATCATGCTTCGAAAAACCGGGTGACGCGAGCTGACTATAGAGCAACTTTCTTCCGATGTCACTTACAAAAAAGACATCCAAAAGTGAACACGAATCATGAATAAAGCGGGTAGGGGTAGAAACATTGATGGGAAGTAAATTCAGTGACTTCATTTCATCTAGAAAAGATATAGAGTTTGAAGTATCTAAAATATAGCAGTTAAGGTCACCGCACAAGGCAATATTTGGTGAGGTGCAGGCTAAGTCCTCGAGAGCGTTTAGCAATGGCATGAAACTTATATTTTTGTGAGGTCTGTATGACGTGCAAGGCATGAATTTAAGAGTGACCTTAAAAAAAATAGATTCAATTGGGCAGCCTGGATCTGATATGCGTATATGGTCTTGCACTGAAGATTATCACGTACATAGACTGCAACGCACCCTCCGATCCGATTGTCTATGTCTGATCGAGAAAGCCTGTATCCTCCTACGCTATAAGTTGGGTTAGATACGCTTGGTGAAAACCGAGTTTCACACATATTATATATTTTGTAGATAGATGTCTAAATTCATCAATTATAGGCTTTCTGTGCATTCAAGTGACAAATTATAACGCCACCATTTTGAGATCTGGGGGCCTATTTCATAGATCATCCATTACATACAATGTATTATTTCTGTTTCATAGAAACGTTGTTTGATGAACTGTCATACATCATTGTAGAATCGACTGGAAGTATTCCAATATTGTATGATATGATACTGTTTCATAGAATTTTATCATACATCGTTTTGATACAACAAATTGTAAAATCTTCATACATACATTTCAAACAGCAAAACTTTTTGCTGTAAGCAATGATTTCAACTAAAATAAAGTATATAAAATTGAGTTTTAAGTGACAATTTAAATATGAAGAAGATTTATGGATTATTTTGGTTGTTCTCAAAGTAAATATGTAGCATTAATTGGCTCTTATGTTGTTTTTTTTTTTTTTTGTTCTAGAAATTTGAAGTCGGACATGGATAAGTTCTGTTTTAAAAAAGGGATATTGTTTGAAACATTATTGAACTCTACCACGACAAGAGCCGATAATATATCCAAGAAGAATTGAAAAAAAATATTAAAAAATATATCTGAAATAAATAAATAAATGCATTCATTTCATTTTTTTTTTATTATATATTCTGAAAATGCTTTTATTTAAGGAATACACTTTCCTTGCCGAGAGAACCTCACAATTAACTTGAGTAAAATGTCAAAATAAATACATCACATACATACAACATAATAGATTTTATAAATTACTTCCAGTCAAATCTATGAAACAAAAAATTGTATTTGATGTATGAAAATATTTTTCATGTACATATGTTGTATGTAATGTATGTGATGTATGATCTATGAAATAGGCCACTCAGCACCCTTAACATGTCGTTCAAGTGAGCATTTCTATTGGAATCTACTTGGTTCATATTATTAACCATAGTCATAAAGTTTTATAAAAACAAAAATACTAAGCAAGTGTCTATAGAAAAATTGGAAACATTTTATCATCTTTGATTTAGGGTTACAATTTTGCAAAAAAAGTTTTGTGAAGTCATCAAGACAAGAAAAATTATAATAATTAGAAAAACACAATTTGGCCTTTAAAAAGAAGCGTACAAAATAATACAATATTAAAAATAATTGCTTATTTAGTAAATAACAGCATGCAAAAATAAAAAGATAAAATAATTAATTAGTTGATTAAATAATTAAAAATGTTTAAAAATAAAATTGCATATTGTAATAACAGAAAGTTAAAATAAGTCATGTTGGTAACCATATCATTTTATTGCGCTCATGTTGATGCTGTTGATAGCAGCACAGCTTGATGTAATAATCAGGAGCAATCGATATGCAAACTTCGTTCATTAGCAGATAGTTTGACAAACACCGAACCTTTGTGTGTATAGGCGGCGAAAAGATGTTTACTTCTCTTCAAACGAACAGCGCTTTGCAGCAGCTCACGGTTTTTTTTTGTAAGACTTTCGTTGAGGTAGCAGTTAGCAGCTGAGTCTGTTTGAATGCACAAACCGCGTAGCCATAAAGCGTTCCCCTCGTTTTTTCTGAACACAGAAGATGCATGTAAAACAGAATTTCTCCCATGAGCAGTGGCAAAATGTAAAATGATCGGAGGTGGTGAGGGAGGTGGCTTTTTTTTGTTGGTGGCTGTATGCTTGGATCGAAAAATACTTTCAAGAGGAGAAGGTACGCAATTTATTACACTGCAGAGTTGCTGAAAATAGTTTGTCAAATTTTCATTTTCGAGTACAGGTACACCAAATAGAACAGCATCTGCGGCGATTTATTTTCTCTCCAAAGCATCGATGTGTTTATAAACAACAGCAATTTCACCCTTCATTGATTCTGATTCGGGCATTATATTAATACATATCAATATATCATTAAATTGTGCAGTCCATGATTCTTCAAGTTTTTTTTAATTTCACATAGAAAAATGTTTTGGATTTTAGCACATTCTGATTGCACAGCCTCAATAAGTTCGGAGTGTTGTTTTTTCTGTTCCCTTTTCTAAGCCTTTAAGAGAAAGAGCTACATTGTTGTTGTTAGCTATTGAATCCATGTTTCCGTTGTAGGTTCTGTAGACACAAAAATCAATTACTTTGAAAACAACTTGAATTCTCGAATGTTACAAAAAGTTTTATATTATTTCAAATGGATTGCTTTTTTGCAACCAACGCTTTAATAGTTTGAAAAATATATCCACTCACTTTAAAGTGGTTCACCGAATAGATGGAAAAGATGTTTACCGGTGTACTTTCAATAATTGTACAACATTTACTTCCACGTTCACGTCACTGTTAAACGCATGTAAAAGATGGATTGAATTTATTTTCGCTGGGAGCGTATCGGAATCACAATTTTCAAAATACCGTTTTTCTAAAATCCCGAAAAAAAAGTTTAAAATCCCGTTTCTAAAGTACTGTTATTTTTTAAATCCCACTATTAATAATCCCGTTGAAATAAAATCCCGCTTTTTAAAACCCGTTTTATCCGTCTAATCCCGTCTCGGATTTTAATACAAATTACTCAATATTTTACACCTTAATATTACCTGGCAGTTCCCCACTGTGAAAGGTTCAAAAGGAACTATATTCGTACTGGAAGTAGAGTAATTCAATACTCCCCTGACTTTTTGTCCGTTTTAGACAATGCACTAAATCAATTCCCGCGAACGCAAAATAATGGTTTTTCATCTTGCATTCTTTACAATTTGCATGAAAATTATGGTACCCCACCATCCTGTGCATTGAGCTTACGCACTTTGAAACAAATTCCTATCTTATTTCTCCTCAAATCGCGGCTTCTTCCGGCAAAAACCTTTTTAATAAAAATGTTTTGATATTGATATTGAGCATGTTAACGATAATGATAATAATATTGATATGAATAAAATTGGACTCGAGCTATGAAACTGTACATTGGACTCGAGTTCGCTTTGAAACTGTACAGTTTGGAAAAATTGTCACGCAAGGATGCAATGACAATAGTAAGAACTGTTAAGGAATCTATTCATTTACCCATGATAAGGTTCTTCAAAAATATGGATAATAAAAGAAATCCACCGGTTGAACATCGCTTGCAGTTCTAATGGTTCGTTGCAGCGATTGAATAGCTAGCGAATCATGCAGCACTGACCATCAGCTTATACAATTGCGGGCAATGAATGATTACACTGTGTGACAAAAACAGGGTAAAAATCACGATTTGTAGAGCAGACTGACAGACTGACAGACTGACAGACTGACAGACTGACAGACTGACAGACTGACAGACTGACAGACTGACAGACTGACAGACTGACAGACTGACAGACTGACAGACTGACAGACTGACAGACTGACAGACTGACAGACTGACAGACTGACAGACTGACAGACTGACAGACTGACAGACTGACAGACTGACAGACTGACAGACTGACAGACTGACAGACTGACAGACTGACAGACTGACAGACTGACAGACTGACAGACTGACAGACTGACAGACTGACAGACTGACAGACTGACAGACTGACAGACTGACAGACTGACAGACTGACAGACTGACAGACTGACAGACTGACAGACTGACAGACTGACAGACTGACAGACTGACAGACTGACAGACTGACAGACTGACAGACTGACAGACTGACAGACTGACAGACTGACAGACTGACAGACTGACAGACTGACAGACTGACAGACTGACAGACTGACAGACTGACAGACTGACAGACTGACAGACTGACAGACTGACAGACTGACAGACTGACAGACTGACAGACTGACAGACTGACAGACTGACAGACTGACAGACTGACAGACTGACAGACTGACAGACTGACAGACTGACAGACTGACAGACTGACAGACTGACAGACTGACAGACTGACAGACTGACAGACTGACAGACTGACAGACTGACAGACTGACAGACTGACAGACTGACAGACTGACAGACTGACAGACTGACAGACTGACAGACTGACAGACTGACAGACTGACAGACTGACAGACTGACAGACTGACAGACTGACAGACTGACAGACTGACAGACTGACAGACTGACAGACTGACAGACTGACAGACTGACAGACTGACAGACTGACAGACTGACAGACTGACAGACTGACAGACTGACAGACTGACAGACTGACAGACTGACAGACTGACAGACTGACAGACTGACAGACTGACAGACTGACAGACTGACAGACTGACAGACTGACAGACTGACAGACTGACAGACTGACAGACTGACAGACTGACAGACTGACAGACTGACAGACTGACAGACTGACAGACTGACAGACTGACAGACTGACAGACTGACAGACTGACAGACTGACAGACTGACAGACTGACAGACTGACAGACTGACAGACTGACAGACTGACAGACTGACAGACTGACAGACTGACAGACTGACAGACTGACAGACTGACAGACTGACAGACTGACAGACTGACAGACTGACAGACTGACAGACTGACAGACTGACAGACTGACAGACTGACAGACTGACAGACTGACAGACTGACAGACTGACAGACTGACAGACTGACAGACTGACAGACTGACAGACTGACAGACTGACAGACTGACAGACTGACAGACTGACAGACTGACAGACTGACAGACTGACAGACTGACAGACTGACAGACTGACAGACTGACAGACTGACAGACTGACAGACTGACAGACTGACAGACTGACAGACTGACAGACTGACAGACTGACAGACTGACAGACTGACAGACTGACAGACTGACAGACTGACAGACTGACAGACTGACAGACTGACAGACTGACAGACTGACAGACTGACAGACTGACAGACTGACAGACTGACAGACTGACAGACTGACAGACTGACAGACTGACAGACTGACAGACTGACAGACTGACAGACTGACAGACTGACAGACTGACAGACTGACAGACTGACAGACTGACAGACTGACAGACTGACAGACTGACAGACTGACAGACTGACAGACTGACAGACTGACAGACTGACAGACTGACAGACTGACAGACTGACAGACTGACAGACTGACAGACTGACAGACTGACAGACTGACAGACTGACAGACTGACAGACTGACAGACTGACAGACTGACAGACTGACAGACTGACAGACTGACAGACTGACAGACTGACAGACTGACAGACTGACAGACTGACAGACTGACAGACTGACAGACTGACAGACTGACAGACTGACAGACTGACAGACTGACAGACTGACAGACTGACAGACTGACAGACTGACAGACTGACAGACTGACAGACTGACAGACTGACAGACTGACAGACTGACAGACTGACAGACTGACAGACTGACAGACTGACAGACTGACAGACTGACAGACTGACAGACTGACAGACTGACAGACTGACAGACTGACAGACTGACAGACTGACAGACTGACAGACTGACAGACTGACAGACTGACAGACTGACAGACTGACAGACTGACAGACTGACAGACTGACAGACTGACAGACTGACAGACTGACAGACTGACAGACTGACAGACTGACAGACTGACAGACTGACAGACTGACAGACTGACAGACTGACAGACTGACAGACTGACAGACTGACAGACTGACAGACTGACAGACTGACAGACTGACAGACTGACAGACTGACAGACTGACAGACTGACAGACTGACAGACTGACAGACTGACAGACTGACAGACTGACAGACTGACAGACTGACAGACTGACAGACTGACAGACTGACAGACTGACAGACTGACAGACTGACAGACTGACAGACTGACAGACTGACAGACTGACAGACTGACAGACTGACAGACTGACAGACTGACAGACTGACAGACTGACAGACTGACAGACTGACAGACTGACAGACTGACAGACTGACAGACTGACAGACTGACAGACTGACAGACTGACAGACTGACAGACTGACAGACTGACAGACTGACAGACTGACAGACTGACAGACTGACAGACTGACAGACTGACAGACTGACAGACTGACAGACTGACAGACTGACAGACTGACAGACTGACAGACTGACAGACTGACAGACTGACAGACTGACAGACTGACAGACTGACAGACTGACAGACTGACAGACTGACAGACTGACAGACTGACAGACTGACAGACTGACAGACTGACAGACTGACAGACTGACAGACTGACAGACTGACAGACTGACAGACTGACAGACTGACAGACTGACAGACTGACAGACTGACAGACTGACAGACTGACAGACTGACAGACTGACAGACTGACAGACTGACAGACTGACAGACTGACAGACTGACAGACTGACAGACTGACAGACTGACAGACTGACAGACTGACAGACTGACAGACTGACAGACTGACAGACTGACAGACTGACAGACTGACAGACTGACAGACTGACAGACTGACAGACTGACAGACTGACAGACGGACAGATTGACAGACTGACAGACTGACAGACTGACAGACTGACAGACTGACAGACTGACAGACTGACAGACTGACAGACTGACAGACTGACAGACTGACAGACTGACAGACTGACAGACTGACAGACTGACAGACTGACAGACTGACAGACTGACAGACTGACAGACTGACAGACTGACAGACTGACAGACTGACAGACTGACAGACTGACAGACTGACAGACTGACAGACTGACAGACTGACAGACTGACAGACTGACAGACTGACAGACTGACAGACTGACAGACTGACAGACTGACAGACTGACAGACTGACAGACTGACAGACTGACAGACTGACAGACTGACAGACTGACAGACTGACAGACTGACAGACTGACAGACTGACAGACTGACAGACTGACAGACTGACAGACTGACAGACTGACAGACTGACAGACTGACAGACTGACAGACTGACAGACTGACAGACTGACAGACTGACAGACTGACAGACTGACAGACTGACAGACTGACAGACTGACAGACTGACAGACTGACAGACTGACAGACTGACAGCCTGACAGACTGACAGACTGACAGACTGACAGACTGTAAGACTGACAGACTGACAGACTGACAGACTGACAGACTGACAGACTGACAGACTGACAGACTGACAGACTGACAGACTGACAGACTGACAGACTGACAGACTGACAGACTGACAGACTGACAGACTGACAGACTGACAGACTGACAGACTGACAGACTGACAGACTGACAGACTGACAGACTGACAGACTGACAGACTGACAGACTGACAGACTGACAGACTGACAGACTGACAGACTGACAGACTGACAGACTGACAGACTGACAGACTGACAGACTGACAGACTGACAGACTGACAGACTGACAGACTGACAGACTGACAGACTGACAGACTGACAGACTGACAGACTGACAGACTGACAGACTGACAGACTGACAGACTGACAGACTGACAGACTGACAGACTGACAGACTGACAGACTGACAGACTGACAGACTGACAGACTGACAGACTGACAGACTGACAGACTGACAGACTGACAGACTGACAGACTGACAGACTGACAGACTGACAGACTGACAGACTGACAGACTGTCAAAATTATTTTTTTGACACGAAACCAATACTTGCCCTATAGAGTAAAAATGAAAAAAGGAAGTTATTTCGTGAAGGCTCATACTTTTACAACACGTTCCTTGCATTCTACAGGTTTGAAAAACACCAGTCAGCTGTAAAGCCAGTGGTGGCATCATCGTCAGCTGGGGCCTTAGAGTTTGGGGGCGGACATCAAATATTAAACTCTCACAATTCAAATTATTGTCTAAATGACGATCATTCTACCTCTATTTGGAAAGATTATGACTGCCTTTCTATAGTATATATCAGAAATTTTTGGGTGAAAAATCAGTCGGGGGCCAAAAGTACTTTTTTACTACTTTTCACATATTGAGTCGATCTTTTTAAACTGGCACAGCTGACGATCATTCCCCCACTACCTTTGGATCACATCTTTTTATAAATTGTATATAAACTTCAAACTACTCGTTGACACCCAGAATTACTGGGTAAAAATCATTTTTCCTTAAGTTTTCAGCCTTAAAAGTACCTTTTCACTACTTTTCATATACCTACTGAGTGAAGGTCATTCTTTAAATCGCACAGCGACCACGACTATTTTTTGATGTTATAATTATTATTTTATATACAACCCAAACTACTCTAAAACACCAAAATTATTTGGGATGATATCAGTTTGCCTCAAGTTATAAGCCTTTAAATACCTTTTCACTGCTTTTCATATACTTAGTGAAGGTCTTTCTTAAAATCGGGCAGCTGACGACCATTCCACCACTAGTTTTGATGTAATAATTATTTTTATTTTATATATAATCCAAGCTACTCGAAAACGCCAAAAACAATTGGGATGATATCAATTTTCCTCAAGTTTTAAGCCTTAAAAGTACCTTTTCACTACTGTTCATATACTGAGTCAAGGTTTTTCTTAAAAGCGCGCAGCTGACGACTATTTCACCTTTTGATCTAATGTTTCTTTTTATTTTATGTATAACCTAAGCTACTCAAAAACACCAACAACATTTGGTATGAAATCAGTTTTCCTCAAGTTTTTAGTCTTAAAAGTACCTTTCTACCATTTTGTAGGTACCAAATATGAAATCAGTTACTTCACAAAGCATCACCAGGGTTGGATTTGACTATATATATTTTTTTTTAAACAAATAGTTTCTTTATGTAAACAATCGATCTTCCAGGATGATCTTGGTCTCGGTTTCATTACATTCAACATTTAAAAATATCCTAAATCCATGTGTCATTAGCTCATAAGTATAGATAGGTGCTTAATCGACGCTAGATGCTTATGTCCAATCTTTAATATACATACAAGAGGAGTGACTTTTCAAACGGGAATAAAAACACTTTTTGTTATTCCTCAGAAAATCGAAAAAGCAAAATTGTAATTGAGAACTGTAAAGTTTTATTTTTAATTGGACCCGAATTATAGAAATCACCTTGCGAAATAAGGGTGATTCATAATAGGACTGTTTTTGTTATTAATATAAGAGTTAAAAAGGTTTTCACTCATAAAATTTTAAGATTAGTTATGGAACGAGTCGATCGTCATTTGAGTTTCAAAAGGTGACATTTCCTTGGTGTTGGATCAAAAGGTGACATTTACAAAACATGAAATTAAATACAAAATCTATTTCAAAACCTACTGAAACTAATAAATACAATAAATACATTAACGGCCTATTCCTTGACATAGTTCTAGCTCTTAAAACTCTATTTAAGGAAAACTTAGAACTCAATTTGTTTCAATTTCATTTCTTCAACAAGTTCTATTGCCTTAAAACTCGAATTTAGAACTTGGTTTGAGTTAGAACGTCAATAAATTTAGACACTCAGTATTTGGAGTCCAGCTCGTTAGAACTCGATTTAACTACGATTTTATTTTTTCATCATACAAAAATGTTTATGTTTTATTCTTTTGCCATAAGCTGATTGGCTTGTTCACAACGTTCAACATGAAAATTGGCGATGTGTTGAAAACAATAAAATTTTGTGCTATGTATTTCGTCCGAGACATGGATAGATTAAATATGGAGTTTTTGCATGCTGTGGTATACAGTACCCATTGTGCAATTTAAATGCCTTTTTTATATATTATTTTATATTAAAATGGGGTTCCAAGCTGTTTTGCATAACTTCCTTAGGGAGTGAGACGACACAACAGAAAAAAATAATTTTTAATTAGGTAATGGTGATAGTTAATATAGCACAAGATATATAAAGGAGTCCAAGCCTTTAATAAAATAAATGAATAAAATTCAATTAAATGTTTACCGCCGTTCGTCGCGCCGTTCTTGTAATGTAGAGAACGTGATCTATTTTCGGGAAGAAGAACTATCTTGGAATCATATATTAATTACGTCTTGCGGTCAGCCGGCTCAATTATTTAAAAAAAAAAAAAATTGCTCTTCTTTGGGTTCGCCTGGCTTGCAAAATTGCTTCGCGCCCTTAGTTTATGTGTCATATGCGTAAATAATGTCATATGCTCGTCTACTTCCCCGTTTAGAAAACTATTACAAAAAAAAAACAATGCTTAGGTCTGCCCAGCACAAATGGCCGAAAAAAAATCTTGCTAGGTATAACTATACTCCTTTTGATGTACCTACACAGCTAAAGACATGCAAAACACGAGTTAAGTCCCTTTGGTCAGGTCGGTGTGATTGAGTCCAGGGCCATTAGGCGAGGAGATCTGGAGGTCCTCTTACCCGTTTTACACGGTCCAGATTTCAATCAGATCAGGCCGAACATAAGGCCAAACGGACCATGTAAGGTAATATTGTACATGTACTACATAAATGTACTTGTTGATGAAATATTACTTTAATTTTAATCATATTTAATAGAAAATATGTGTCAAAACAGAAACCGGGTGCTTCAAAAATACAAAAAAAATATATATGAACTCTGTTTCACTGAACCAAGATCTAAGTCTCAGAACTCAAAAATGATTTTAGGTCGAGTTCGAAAGATGTGAAAAAATGCCTGAGTTCTTAATATTTTTTAAACAAAGATCTTAAGAAAAACTGAAAGCACAAAATAATAGTTTGAAACTGATTGTAGAACTTTTTCAAGAAATTGGCTGTAAGTGCCCCATATAAGCGAAACAAAAATTTAAAAAACTACACGGGCATATCTGATTTTCTTTTTTCTCAATTTCCGAGATAAATGGAAAACTATAAATGTCACATTTTGTTCCTAAGCTCCTCATTTACGAAAGTATTTTCGGCAGCAATTAAAAATTAAATTAAAACTTGTTATTATACATCAATACAATATTGCTAGCTGCCCATATCCTTAGCTTCGCCAATACTTGAAAGTAATTTAAATATTTAACCAGGGTCAACTTAACTACCACTGAGTTTAAGCTACAGGAAATATTATAAATACGCCTCTGCATGACAATTTATTACAGAACAGTAAATAAGTCTTTCTTCAGTAAAAAAAAACACTCCAATAGAAAAACCATGCTGGTCTAATCTGTACAATAAGAAACAACTCCTGTATTGTTTGTTGGAAGGCAGTGAATTTAAATTGAATGCAACAGCTTTATAGTTTTATTTAATAATTTAATAATTTCAAATTTAATTTTTTTTATTTCATTTTTTTTTAATATGCAGTGGCGGCTCCTGAATGCACAAGATGATGATGGTGGTTATGAGGACCAAATGGGCTAAGAGCATAATTGGGCGAATCACCTGGTACGGGAGGGGCCGTGGGATACCATTCAGAGGGAGTGTGTTGTTGCGATGGGTGATACAAAAGATGGTGACTGCGGTTTTCAGGGACTAACATTGAAGCAGTGTTTAAAGCTGTACTACCGGGTGAATTGTTAAACGTGGATGTTGAATCACGGTAGTGATGGTTATGGGAGTGAAGTATTCCCAGTGGAGAAGGCAAATATGAAGCTGAGGAAATTAAGGGCCCCGGGGACTTTGAATTGTTAATGCTGCTGGCATTGTTTCTCATGGCTTTATGTCCCAAAGTATTACACTCTGATTTAATCGATATTGGTGATGACTTAACGGCTGAATCAGTCAATCGTATCGAAGGTGGAGTTTGTGCACCTCCTGTTATAATACTTGACGAGCTCGATTCTTCTCCTTCGCTGTCATAACTTTGAGTTGATAGCCTTTCTTCTGCGTTTCCATGCACCTGAAAGCAAAGGTAAAAAAAATCAATAAGTGCTGACAAATAAAAACTAAGTAGGTATGGTTGGTATATTTTGAATTTTTTTATTTGCACTTCAAATTCTGTGATCTAGTCATTTTAGCTTTAGATCAAACATCGTCCTACAATCAGATGCTCATCAAAAGTGCATTTGTTGGTGGTTATTAAAATAAAAAGAGGCTGATGGGTCGCACCCACATTAGTAACTTCCCAGAGATTAGTAACTATAGGGATTTTAAATTAAAGATCTTCAGTAACCTCAAGGCAACTTGACTCCTGTGCAAAGTTCAGATATGTTTGGGTTATAAAGGATTTGGGTTATAAGCGATTTTGGATGTATGCAAAGTTTTATGTGTAATAATTCTTAATTTACGCTCTCCTAAGTCGAGTTGTCGTGAGTCGGGTTATCTTGACCCACCAAAGCTTATATCTCGATTCGTTCTCGAGATATGGTGAACGAAAAAAGTGTCACGAACGTACGAACGTACGTACGTACACACACACACACACACACACACTAACACACACATACACACATCTTTCTAAAAACGACGGATTCTTACTCTAGTGACATCAAAACGTCGAAAAATGTCGAAATGTTCACTTTGACAGATCGCACCAATCACAATAACTTCCCATGGGAAGTTAAAAAAGTTAGGCTCAGTTTTCTTGCTCGAACAAAAAACTTTAAATGGGATTTTCTTCTAACTCCTACCAATTTATAATATTGTGAAGAATACAAAATGTCCGGAGTCAATAGCATTGCCTGTTCTCAAGATCTGTAATGGAATACTAATTTTTTAACAATTTTTCGTATTTTTTTTTAATTAAAACGTCGAGAAATGTCAAAATTTTCACATCGACAAATCGAATCACAATAACTTCCAATGGGAAGTTAATAAATAGCCAAGACTTGCACAAATAAACAATAAACATAAAAATATACAACATAAAATAATTAACATAACTAAATAGAAATATTCAACATGATGGGTCATTATGGTTTTTATAGACAATCACGAGAGTGAAGCATTGATCCGGAATAATGTCATTTCAGTTCTACCTATGTTAAAGAGACGAATCGTTTGTATTAAAAAGTTTTTCCGATACGGCTTAGCCTTAGAGACTCATGTATGCCATAGTTTGTTCTATGAAAGTCAAAGTGTAAAAGTTAAAATGTTAGCAGGTTCTAAAACCTCCACGAGAGTTTATTCCGATACAAGCCAAAAAATCTGGAGCATCAATTTGGAGATTGTTTAGTACTAAAGAGTGGATTTCTGACTTAACAAAAAAAAGCGAAGGTATTGCCGATTTTTTTAATATTTTTTTATTTCAAGTTTTTTTCTTCAAAAATTGACCCTCCCACCTGAACGGGGGGAAAGACTCCCCTACCCATACTATTTTTCCTTGTATTGACTCGCCCTACCATCGTGGATCCTTTTGTCATAACTTCTACGAATCAACATTTATGCCTATAGAAATCATACTTCTTATATATTTGTGATTTCTGGTCTTGGAAAATACCCAAAAAAGTAATACTAGGGTAAGTTGGGGCAGTATGGCTCACCTAATTTCAATCTCCAATAACTTTACTACGGACAACAATGTTTACTTCAGTCAGCAATATTTATTAAATTCGTTAAAAACGAAACATTAAAAAAAAATAAGAATAACAATTCAAAATAGCTTTAAAAAACCATAATGCCCTACCTTAGGACAATATGGTGAATCTATGAGGGCAATATGGCGCACAGGTTTTCATTTTCATTCAGAACTTTCACATTCATCACAAATATTTATAAAAGAAGCACAGTAGTCTTGAAACAACTTATCAAAAAAGACACTTTGAATATTTCTTTTATTTATAGTTTGCTGTTGTCATGTAATTTTCAAAATAACAGGGACAATTTTGGTCTCCACAAATAGGAAGAACAAAATCGATAGTCGCGCCATAATACCCTTGTCAAGTTAGCATGTGGGAAATTGCGCCACAATGCCCACATAGCATCTGCGCCATATTACAGAAAGTGCACATGCTCACAAAAAATTAAAAAGAAACAAAATTCTCATTTATTTTAAAATATTCCGTGTTACACATGAAAACCAAAAAAGCACCCTGCATTCTCAAGTTCACAACAAACTAGTGCGCTGTATTGTTACCGAGATACACAAATCCGAAAACAAAGTTAATTATAGTAGCACCCGGAATCTGTAATTTTGTTTGTTTTCTATTTTGTTATCCACAAAATGATCGTAAGTCGATACCACTAGTTACTATCATTACTGACGATGTGTTCGGCGAAGACAGAACTTTTTGCATTGTTTTTATTTCTATACAAGGATTGGAAGTCTGTTATTTTTCAGGTGCGCCATAATGCCCACTGCGCCATAATGCCCAAATTTACCCTACTGAAATATACCGCAAAGTAATAGACTTAGTGGTATTCAATTGAATCGGGGAGTGTTCAATCAGTACACGGTTAAAAATTTTGGGGTACTTTTTAATATTTTTTGGATTGCATATTCACACCAGAAACTTATTAAAATTTAATACACGACACGATTATTAAATTTTATCAGTAATTCATACATTGTACTTCGAAAAAACCAAAAGCACCTTCAAAATAGTGAACATTTATATCATTTCACGGTTAAAAATTTTGGGGTACTTTTTAATATTTTTTGGGTTGCATATATGTAGGTCCACACCAGAAATGTATTGAAATTCAATACATGACAAATATTAAAATTTTTGAGTTAATACAAAATGTATTAAAATTTAATATATTGAAAGGATATTTTATAATTTAATTGTATTACCTTTCAATACAAGTTTTATTAAAAGTTTTTTTAATATTATTCGTTCCTTTTCTCGCTTTATTATTCTATCTTCTCATTCCCAAAGCCCATTATTTTGTTATATTAAAATGGTGATATTATTATCTTTATTATTTTGTTCGCAAATTATGTGAAGCCAAATCTTATGGCTATTTAAATTTTTCAAGTAATTCATACATTTTATTTCGAAAAAAGCCAAAGCGCCTTCAAAATAGTGCAAATTTAGATCATTAGTTCTTGAAATTTAACAAGTAAAGGGTACCTGAAACCATACATGAGACATTTTTACAAATGGCTTCTGTTATCGTCTGCGTCTGGCTTGCTCCTTTAATACAGTTTGATTAAAATTTAATTTCCTTACATTAAAATGCAATATTTAAGTATTGCATTTAAATCCTTTGGATTACATTTTAATCCTTTGGATTACATTCTAATCTTTTTCGTACTGAAAATATCAGTTTTAATACAAAACTATTAGAATGTAATACAAAGTAGTTTTAAAAAAATCTAATATCTATAGAATATTAAAAAGTTATATTCACTGTATTGCATACGGCTGCAATACAAAGGCTGTATGAAAAAGTAGGCCAAAGTTTTTAACCCATTTTAATTAAAATTGCATACTTTTGTACATTATATATGTTAAATAATTATTTAGCCTTGCTAAACACTTCAAAAGTCTAATTTTTTACTTCAAAAATTAGTGTTTAAAACTATGCTGTTTTGGCATAGTTTTAAACAACTAATTAAAACAACAAATTAAAAAGCCAAAGATCTTTGAAAAATTCGTTGGTTTTATTTTACAGAAAAGTACTTAAATGTAATTGAAAGTGCAGAAAATGGTTTCAGGTATGAGAGCACCCACTCTGTTTGAAGGCGGATAAACCAGAGAGCTGGTTGGTTGTTATTTTTATTCATATTTCATATGAAACATGAGCAACTGCTCTGTGAAAAGTACCTACTCTGGAGTGCTCCATTTTATTCATATCACCCATAGTGTCTGTGTAAAAAAAAACAGTAATAATGGGCTGAACAAATCTATGTGTTATTACTGGTTTAATATTTTTATAAATGCCGGTAAAGAAGTATAACTTCAAAACTGAAATGATCTTCATTCAATGACGTCTTACAATGATTTAAATAGAAATAATAAAAATATAATGGCAAACAATATTCAAATTGTGGACGAAAATGGATAATTAATAAAAATTATTTTCGCGGTAACGATGACTCACGTCTTTTAAATGAACTGTGAAAGAGTTTAATATCAAAATTTTAACCACCAAAGACTATCTTACCTTTACATCAAAAACGTCTTATAAACGCCTCATAATGTAGGTTCTTAAAAAAAATGGCTTTTGGAAAAAATTGAAATTTTTTTTTTTTGTGTAATATACTCCTATTTGGAAATATTTTATGTAATATAGAATACACAGATTTGAAAAATAAACCGGCTTTCTATTTGTCCTCAAAAAAATTTCATAATTTAAACCAAATTTAAAACATTTATAATAATATATGGAATTGGTGTGAAATATATGATGCGTCTACATATAGATACATAATGTTTGTAGGTACCAACTGTTTAGAATATCTGCAAATTTTTTTGGTTATTTTCTAAAGGCACAGTACTATTTTTTTTTTTGTTGTTGTTGAATACATATAGAATTTGCAGTTGTGAGAATATTTAATATATTTTCCAACGTTTCTGTTCTATGGAATCCTATACCTACATTCATTCAATATTTTGGGAAAATCCCACAATTTTAGAGGTCAAAAAATATAGAAATATACCTCTTTTTAAGGGTTAGATAATTTGATCAATGTGGTATTTGAATTTGTTCGTGTATTGGCAGCAAATAATTATCCATAATTGCATTAATATGAGTCTATGAGTTGTGAAAATATGTTTTTATATTTTCAACCCTTTTTGCAAAAAAAACCCAAGAACCTTAAATGCCAGAACGGCACGTGATTCCACTTGAATAAGCAAAAGTGTGTACATAATTAGGTATAAAACTAATTACGTATTGGTGGAAGTTTTGTAAAAGTTACATATACAAAAAAAAAATAAACAATTTATCATATTTACGCTTCTTTTGTTTAAAAATCCAAATCTCTTGACCAATCGACAATCGTTTCTGACCGAAAGTGTCAGTGAAAAAAAAAAACTATTTGTTAAACTTTTAATTTTATAAAAGTTTTTTTACAAATTATATAAAAGTTCTGCTGAAAAAACTGCACTTTTTAATGTGTTTTAAACGACAAAAAAATATTTTGTGAAGACGCGAGTTTTGAAAAGTTTTTTGAAAAAAATAAACACAGTGTAAAAAATTTTAAGACTGTCAGTTTGTAAAAGTGAAGACCAAGTGTCCTACTGCTTTTGCATACTAAGTGAAATTTTAAGTCTTAAAATAACCTACTCATGTTTTGTGTAAAATTGTTTTTTATAGCAATTCATTTAAAATCGTATTGAAAAAGTGACTATACAAATTTGATGTTTCTTCTTATTTTTTTTTTGTAGACAAAGTTTTGTAAATGGCTGATATTTCTAAGCTTGTGGATGTAAATTCTTTATCGACTCCAAGACGATTAAACTGGTTGAACTGTGTTTAGAAATTATTTGGTAAGCAATTTTTTACTTTTTAAATAACTTTAATTCATTTTTCTGATATATCGATAATTTAATTTAAAATGCAAAATTTTTCACAATCTCAAAACAATTCTAGAAGAGAAAAGAAAACTTTTTTTAACTTTTCCAAACTTATTTAATGGGGCCTAGTAAAGAAAGTTTAAAGAGTTATGATAATAGTAGTTGTATTAAGGCATCTTTTTGTCAAAAAAGTGCCTTGTTTAATGGTTTTAATGTTTTTTTTTTAGAAATACTCAATGCACTAGCAATTCGGTGATGGCATTGATGTCCAAACTTAAGTCTTTAAAACCTTGGAATACTGATTTTATCAATAAGATACTGGAACATGGACATGAACTTCATGTTCAGTCTATTTCTAGTTTTTGCAAAAGGTTTGGTAACGCGTCACAATCATCGTTTCATCTGGCTGCAGACGAGGTCCACCAATTTTTTTCAGCGGAAAATGCAAATTTTCACATACTGAATATAAATTAGATTAGATCAAGGTTTGATTGATGAGTTAGACTTCTTATTTCCTGAGCTGATACGATTTTTTTCCATCGAATTATTTGGTGTTTTAACTGTTGCTAATTTATCCGTTGCTATTTTTAAAAACGAACATATTATGTTTTGGTAGTTTAATCCTCCCAGCAAATATGAAAATCTTAATGCAGTTCCCAATGGTGTAGCAGTTCTTCATAGGTTTAAAAGCATCCACGAAATGGTTACAACTCTCAAAATATTCATAGGAACAATAGTAAAGCATTTATTTAGTTTAACGCCTTTAGTCATAGAGTTTGAGTCGCTTTCTAAAAAAATCTAACCCCATGGTCGATTGAGCGAAAGTGTTTTTCATCCAAACAAAAAAACATTTTAGATCAAAAAAGAGCTAGATTAAGACTCTTACGCTTAGACCAGACATTCAAAGCCGAATCCAGGAAAAAGGAAAACGATATAATTAGACTCGCAGTAAAAAAAATTTACGTAAAAAAAAAACAAATCATTTGTTCTCAAAAATATTTTAAGGATGAGGAAAATATTAAACTCGTTGAAAGAATGAGAGCATTAAGAAGTGTTGCCGAAAAAAATGAAAAAAAAGCAAGAATGCAGACAAGAAGAAATGTGACTGAAAATCGACTTCTGGAAAGAAAGAGGACCATCACTAAGAAAAGAATTCTAAGGACCCAAGAAATTTATAAGAAAAAGGAAAATGCGAGCCTTTTGACATGAATGCAGACAAGACGAAGTCTGACAGAAAACTTTTGGAGAAAAGAGTTCTCAGAATTCAAGACGCGATGCAAAAACAAATTAACCGTAGTTGTATTAAAGAAAAAGGGACACAAGACAAAAATATACAAAACGAAAGTACCACGTTTACAACAAAAACAACAGAAACTTCTTTTTAGGCAACGAAAAGAGAAACGTGAAAATCTTTTATATAGGTTTCGGGAACAACCGCTTTAACTTGAAAAAGGGAAATAGTTAAGATTGTCTAGGAAAGCTTACTTTTATTAAAGAACGAAACATACAAGTTCTATACATTTGGATGAAAATATTGAACAGCATCAAATTTTAGAGCAAGAAATTCACGACGAAGTCTTAGTTATGAATCGGAATAAGGAAAGAGCAGATAGCATCCCAGTAGTAGCATCTCGTTAAGGAAAGACTCCAATGCCATGGCATTTGTATCCCAATCTTGACCAATTGTGTTTTCCCAAGATCTACTGTGGACATCCCCTAGAAGCAGCAAATAAACTATCATACTCGGAGAGGGCAAAATCAATCGCGAGACGCAATAACAGACGAGGGTGTGCACCAACTAAAATTCTATACATGGCAAAGAAGAAGCTAGAGCAATCGTGTTTGTCGAATATAAATATGTGTCTCTGCACGACGACGCAGGGTATCGCATTCCGTCATCTCCATCATACTGAGAGTTGAAAAAAATTCAATCAATGACAATGATTCACTAATTGGTGATACAATGATACACTGTTTTTAACTTTGTCTGCAGCTGAAACAAACTGGCCTGAATTATTTCAATTACTTTCAAAACTATTTAACAACAAAAAATTAAGCATTGAAGAAGCTTTGTCCTTGGAAAACTGTGAGAAAACAGAGCTCATAAGGAATGATCCTGTTACTTGTGCTAGGTACTTTTACCATAAAGTGAGAAATTTAAAGTACATAAGAAATCAAAATGGACCATTCAAAGAATTTCAAGTGATAGATAGCTATCAATGAGTCATATGTGTTTATGGCTCGAAAATGCTCTAATTTATAAATTAAATGGCGAAGAGAGTAAATTGCGTTGTGTTTCTTTCATTGATAGGTTTAACACTTGCAATAAAAATCTTATTAATCCCTATATACCTTATCTTTGACATAGACATTCGCATACTTGTAATAAGGGAAAGTGAAATAAAGCGAAATGCTGATTTAACTTTCCTATTTACCAGTTATGCCGAGTACTCAAATTCTTGAACCTCTTCCCGATATTCCAACGCCAAAGAAAAAAAAAAGAATGATGTATTAAATTCACTGAGAACTACGGAGTCCCCATATATAAATGCCAATAGAAGCTTTCTGAAAAATTCTCAAGTTCGCAATATCTTAGAGGTTGCGATAAACTCTTGTAACAAAGACGTGTTGAATTTATTTTAAATCCAGTTTGTACTGGAGGAGTATGACATCGCAAACTATATTGTAAATTACATAAGCAAAGCAGATGCTGGTTTATCCACACTTTTAAGAGATGCTGCATCTGACATTAATAATGGTCATAAGAGCATAAAGAAAAAATTGAGAAACATTGCTAATGTTTTCCTAAATAGCAGTTAATGGCCTGCTCAAGAGGCGGCATATCATGTGCTGTCTTTGCAACTGTAGCAGTAGAGGTTATATTTATATAAGCACAAGTCAAATAGAAAGTCGAATTTGATGCTTAAATCAAATAAGTTCCTTCAAAAACTCAACACAATATCTACGGATATTTTTGAAGAAAAAATATTCCAAAAATATAGCAAGAGACCTGTGATGCACAAATAGTATGTTTAGCTGATTTTGCAGGCATTTTTTCCCACTCTCGAAAACATTACGACAAAGAAAATGAAGACGAAGATAAAAATACATTGCAAAGCTACAATTTACGACATAATTCTAAAATAATTCGCTATAGAAGGTACAAATTTGCACAGTATTCTGTCAACTATTATCGTTAACAGATTCTTTTGTTTACTTGGAGAAATGAGGGTACGGAAATTGAAACTGTTGATTCTAGAGAAACTTATATTAGGAGTAGGAATTTAATTGAAGCGAATATGTCAAAATATTGCATAGTGGAGGACGATAAATTAGAAGAAGATACATTGAAGAAAAACGACAAGGTTAAAAGCGTACCCAGAATATGATCGACGATCAATCGTACAGCTTCCCCAGCCCGCATCCGTGTATCCAATTAACAAATCATTAGTTTTTGTATACATCAATCCAAAGTTTGAACTTCCAGCAAGATAAGAGTATCTTAGAACACGCTTCTCTGCTTGCCAGTGACACTTCTTTGGATTATTATTAAACTGTGCTAATCTTGAATCTTGATACGCCCCAATAAGTTCTCGATACGGGAAAGTTTCCTGTGAATGAATCTCATCTATAATATCATAACTTACGTTCTTCTCTGAAGGTGTTGCAACTGGATTACAATTCTCCATTCCATATTGTTTTAGGAGTCCTAATGTATATCCTCTCTGGAATAGCTCAATTTTACCATCTTGTTGATGAATTTCCAGACCAAGACAATATTTAGCCAAGCCAAGATCCTTAATCTCGAAACTTTCCAGCAAACGGTTCCGTATTTCCAGTGACTTTTTTTATATCCTTCGATGCCACTAATATGTCAACGACATATATAAGCACGAACAAAACTTCGCCACCAGTATCATCTCTAAAAAGACACGGCTCGTTCATTGTAGGCTTAAGTCCGAGACTCAGCAACTTAGCACTAAGTTTGAGGTGCCACTGACGGCCAGCCTGCTGCAGTCCATAGATGGCTTTTCGCAACCTGCAAGCATTACCTCCATTCTGTAAGCGTTGAAGCATCTTACTGGCTTTTCGTCCACTTTTCAATGATGTTGACTTTAAGCACTTCAGCAATAGGTAACTCATCATGAGATTCTATTGCACAGCGAAAATTTTCATATGAAGATGGAAGACTATACAGCAGCATAATAGACAACAGATCACCATTTATTTCGACCTACATGCTTTCCAGCTTGTCAACTGCATCAAAAATCTGGCCATGTGATCTCTCACGCCATCACCATCGATCGATCAACTTTTGAAGCATCAACTGCTTTAATAATGTTGCTTTTCTTGCTGGACCTTTTGAAGCATAAATTGACTCCAATTTGACTCACACTGAGCGGGAGGTTTCACATCCAAGAATCTGTTTCAGTTCTGATGGATGAATGGACAGAACCAGGTCAGCTCTGGCCTTTCGATCCTGTTTACATCATATCGCAATCACATCATCACCTTCTGTAGGTTTGACTGATTGTCCATTAACAAAATCCCATAAATAATTCTTGGTGAGAAGTGCCTCCGCTTGCATACTCCAGGTATCATAGTTCTCCTTAGACAGCAATTCCATGCGTGCAGAACTATACATCGTTAGCAGCAATTTCAAATAAGATAAATTTGTTTAAAAATTCTTGCCAACGATAAAAATAAATCTTCTTTATAAATTCTTCAAATGCTTTTAACAAAATGGAACTCTGGGTCCTGGGCCCATAACCTGTGAAATATGGTTTCACCACAAGAAGATATTTCCAGAAGAAATTATTTAATAGAAAAGTATAACAAACTATTTATTTATTTATTATAGTTTAACGAAGAATGAAAATTTAGGATTAATAAAATTTTTGGGTATAAAACAAGTTTGACAAAGAAAAGTGATTTGAAAAATATTTTTTAAAGTTGAAATCCTACAAAGTATAGATTGATAATAAAACTTCAGTATTGCTCATGAAAGTTGACATGAGAATTAGTCAATTTTCAACAATTAAAACTCTCGAAAGCTCCGGGATAAGTAGTGAGTACCATAGCTATGATTCTGTACTTGAAAAAGTAGTAGAAGCCATAAAGAAGCGAGCATTAGAAACTCTTCAAAGAAAAAAAACTGTCTGAGCTAGGAGGCCTTTCGAATGTAGTGCGTCTTAAAAAAACATCAAGTACAACAACAAAAATAGAGATGTTGAAGATGGTCTGGTTAATGGAACGTGTGGAGAAATTAATTACATTTTAATTAAATGCAACAAAAATGAAGTTGATAAGGTGTGGATTCAATTTCCACCAAAACCTCACGTTGGATTAAAAGTTCGGCAGTCATTAGAAAATTACATGAGAATAAACAACATTGACCTAAACTTGGTCCATATAGAAAGGAAAGTCCATACGATTAATGTAATTACAGTCCACACTTATCAAATTTTAAGAAAGCAGTTTCCATTAGTTCCGTTCGAGGGTCAAGGTCTGAAGATATCGAAGAATATAAGAAGATCAATGATGTATGTTGCTTTAAGTAGAGTAACATCCTTGGGCGGACTTTTTTTAGTTGGTAATTTAACACCACCAAATACTACCCCGGAAGAAAATTTAATTTTGAAAGAGTTGAGCCACCTTACAACTACTTGTAAAATAGAGTTGGTGCGCGTTGGCGTTTGATAATTTTGCAAAAACAAAGAGTGTAGTTATTGGTTACCAAAATGCCCGATCTTTAAGAAAAAATATTAAATGTGTTGAAGTCTGTACTCAAGTTGTGATATTTTTATATTTTCTGAATCTCAAACTCTTCAATCTGATTGATTGAAAATACCGGGATTTAAACTTTTTTTTAGATCGGATCAAGATTATAACCAGCGTAAGCTCCGATGGTTAATGTGCTTTGTGAAGGAAAAATTATCAATCAGCCCACAAAGTATCGAATCTGCTACAATTCAAATTATTTTAGAATCGAAAAGGAAAACTCATAATGATTTGCTCTCTTTTGAACTAGATGACCTTTTAATAATTGCTGGGTACAAATCTTCCTCAACAACATTTGAAGACTTTAAAGAACAACTTAAAGATTTTATGGGGCATACGACACAAATTACAAACCAAAATTGTTTTCATTGGAGATTTCAATATCAATTTAAGAAATAATACAAACAGCTTTTGTCACGATCTTTTAGGCAATTGGAATCTTACAACATCACTTTCTATTAATGCAGTTACTACAGATAATAACACACAAATTGATGGAATATATTCAAACATACACCCACTAGCATGTGAAATATATGAAAGCTTCTTTTCAGATCATAAACCAATTCCCTTTTTTGTGCACACCGACAAATGTGTGTATAGTGGTATTGTTAAATAGTTACTTCTTATTTTCAGTTAGGTATTCAGAGTAGGTGCCTACTTCTTTTTGAAGAAATTTAATATATTCTTTCAAATAACTTTTTTTTTCTTCATTCCAAATTATTACTCTCTTGTTTTTGTTCAAAATGAGGACTAGGCCTACCGGGGAAACCTTATTAAAAAAAAAACGCGTTAAGTGTCTACCTACTAAGTAACGTGGAAAGACAGGAGACATTATTTAAAACATAACTGCACGAACTTGTTTATGTAGTCGAAGGCTATTGTAATATTAATTTAGCTTGAAAATGTTAACTTTTGGTAACACCCCGACTCCACAAGCAATTTTTCTTTCCAACTCAATGCCTAACATCTAAGACATAAAATTTTCTTTTTTCTTGTTTTGGCAAATCATGTTAGGACATTTCATTTCGTATTGCGACTCCGCCAAAGATTCATGCATGGTTTCTTTTTTTTTTGACAATGAATAATAAACACAAGTAAATAAAAGTAATCTATCAATTCAACATAAAACCTCTACCTTTCCTTTTTCTGTCCGAACGTCAGAGATGACCATGCTCATAAGAAGAGAGAAAATAATGAGAACAACTGAAATTTTCAGAAAAAAAACACCTCTGTCAAATTCTATGTTAGGTTTTTATGTTCAGACAAAATCGAAGAAATAATTTTCTAACATCAAATTATAACATGAAATAACGCGCCTCCATTTAACATTTGATGTTAAGACACGGTGACATGAAAGAAATTATCTCCTGTGGTAGTTCAGTTAATCCGTTATTTGACCTTGCGCGCAGAGGCACTCTTAATTCTTTTTTCATGGATCGATAGGGGCTTAATCACAAATTTGCATCACCTGACATCTCTTCTTACCAAAGTTACGCACAAAATGCATTTTTTGTTTTTTGCTAATATGTATTTCAGTTCCAGTATGCCATGACGCCAAAAAATAAAAATCAAATGATTCATGATAATATTATTTTCTTTCAATATTATAATAATATAATTTCTTTTGGTTCAAATAAAGTGTTTTTCAATAAGAGCGGTACAAAAGTTTTTTTTAAATAAAACAAAAACGGTTTTGGATGTCAATGAAATTCCTGTGAAAGTATGCCATTATTTATGGAACTCGATTTCTTTTGCATGGCCACCACGGGCACGCTAGCAAAAATCCAGACACTGAACCCAATTTTCTACGGTTTTCAAGCATAAATCGGCCCATACTGCTGCAATTTCACGTTCGATATTAGTACGAAGCTCATAAATTGTCGCTGGCTTGTTGGCATAGACCATAGACTCGACGTAGCCCCACAGGACGATTGAGGCCAAGCGACTGGAACATTTCGTGAGATAACACGTTCTCCAAACTTGGTTTTCAATAAATTGATTGTTGCTGTGTGGCTTGTGGCGCCGTCCTGTTGGAACTACATGTTCTTCAAGTTCATATCATCCAATTGGGGCCAAATATATTCGGTTAGCATTGAACGGTAACGTGCCTGTCTTGATCATCACGGAAAAAGCACGGCCCATAACCCCGCCGGCCCATAAACCACACCGAACCGTAATTTTTCCGGAATGCAATGATGACTCATGGAGTGAGTACGTGTGGATTGCTGTCTGACCAATACCGCATATTTTATTTATTGACGAAGCCATTCAGCCAGAAATGAGCCTCATCGGTGAAGATGATTTTTCGATGAAAATCCGAATAATTTTCAAGTTGTTGCTCAGCCCAATTCACGAACATACGACGCTTCTGGTGGTCAAGCGGCTTCAGTTCTTGCGTCAACGCTTGAGAACGACGTGTGAGAGACACATTTGGGCTTTCTGCAACTGAAGCCTCAGCGGCAGCAATATTCTCGACTCTACGGGCACTTCTTTGTCTCACTGGCACCATTGTATATAAAATATATATACAATGCTGGCACGGGAACATTTTGTACTGTGCCTGTGGATTCAAATTTTTCCACTAGACGCTCAATTGTTGATCTGCTAGGACGATTATGACGACCATAAAGAGACAGTTTTTACTTGCGATAAAGGAACTACATATGTATGTATCAAGTTATGCCTTCGTACAAAAAAAAAAGTTGAGATAACAATCAAACATGACATTACGATGATAAAGAATGAGAAAAAAGTGGGTCCGAAAATTCTGTTTGTCTTACTGTCTGTCTGTCTGTATTTATCACAGACCACAGCCTAAGCGGATGGGTTGATTTACTGCAAAATTGGTATCTGGCGTTTTTTGGAGATAAAAAAAAAATTATGATAATTTTGTTTTCAAAACCCGTTATTAATGGTACCTGCCATAGAACCGTTTTTTTAAATTCTGATTTTCTCCTTCATCCTTCAATTTCAACCATTTTTTTTTTACATGAATGCTCTTAAGTTGGCGTGATAATATTTAGCAAACAAAATGCTCAATTTTTTTTTCAAAATTTAGTTTTTAGATGTTGATAAATAATATCTTAAAAATGACGTCATGTTTTTGTCATTTGAAAATCGAACTGCATTTACAAACTTTTAATTAAAAAGGCCTACCATATAAAGTAACTTTATCCATAAGAGCAAGTATGTGCGATCCAGTCGTGCAATTTATATCTTTTAATTATGGGGAGTGAAAAGAGCTACTAAATTAGTGAAAACAATGTTCACCACAATATAAACTTTTTTCGAAATAATTAAGAAAAAGTGATTTTTTGAAATAAGGAACTGACTTGAACGGGCTGCATTTGTACGGATGCATTTGTATAAAAAGAGTTCCACTTAAATCAAAGAAAATATTACAGTGAAACACTCAGTTTTTATTTTTTCGCATTATATCACAGAGTAACTGAGATATTCCATAGAACCGTTTTTTTAAATTCTGATTTTCTCCTTCATCCTTCAATTTCAACCTTTTTTTTTTTACATGAATGCTCTTAAGTTGGCGTTATAATATTTAGCAAACAAAATGCTCAATTTTTTTTTCAAAATTTAGTTTTTAGATGTTGATAAATAATATCTTAAAAATGACGTCATGTTTTTGTCATTTGAAAATCGAACTGCATTTACAAATTTTTAATTAAAAAGGCCTATCATATAAAGTAACTTTATCCATAAGAGCAAGTATGTGCGATCCAGTCGTGCAATTTATATCTTTTAATTATGGGGAGTGAAAAGAGCTACTAAATTAGTGAAAACAATGTTCACCACAATATAAACTTTTTTTCGAAATAATTAAGAAAAAGTGATTTTTTGAAATAAGGAACTGACTTGAACGGGCTGCATTTGTACGGATGCATTTGTATAAAAAGAGTTCCACTTAAATCAAAGAAAATATTACAGTG
The DNA here is from genome assembly GCA_948107695.1 of Meliscaeva auricollis. NCBI lineage: Eukaryota > Metazoa > Arthropoda > Insecta > Diptera > Syrphidae > Meliscaeva > Meliscaeva auricollis. Next base: position 51,368,750 of record OX403616.1, on the reverse strand, counting down.
AAACACTCAGTTTTTATTTTTTCGCATTATATCACAGAGTAACTGAGATATTCCATAGAACCGTTTTTTTAAATTCAGATTTTCTCCTTAATCCTTCAATTTCAACCTTTTTTTTTTACATGAATGCTCTTAAGTTGGCGTTATAATATTTAGCAAACAAAATGCTCAATTTTTTTTTCAAAATTTAGTTTTTAGATGTTGATAAATAATATCTTAAAAATGACGTCATGTTTTTGTCATTTGAAAATCGAACTGCATTTACAAATTTTTAATTAAAAAGGCCTATCATATAAAGTAACTTTATCCATAAGAGCAAGTATGTGCGATCCAGTCGTGCAATTTATATCTTAATTATGGGGAATGAAAAGAGCTACTAAATTAGTGAAAACAATGTTCACCACAATATAAACTTTTTTTCGAAATAATTAAGAAAAAGTGATTTTTTGAAATAAGGAACTGACTTGAACGGGCTGCATTTGTACGGATGCATTTGTATAAAAAGAAGTTCCACTTCAAACAAAGAAAATATTACAGTGAAACACTCAGTTTTTATTTTTTTCGCATTATATCACAGAGTAACTGAGATATTCGCAAAAATAAAAAACATTAGCTCAAATGCATTATTGTGCATAACTTTGGTAAAACGAGTTGTCAGGTGGTGCAAATTTGGTTTTAAGCTTTTCAAATGAACCTTTATCGATCCAAGGAAAAAAAAAACTGACAGTACCTCTGCGCGCAAGCTTAAGCAGTTTTTCAAGACGCTTTAACTGAAGTATATTAATCCTCTATTGAACGCACTATGAGCCAATGAAAAAAAAAATCATTTTTTTTTGTGTTCTTCATTTAGTACAATTATAAGATTACAATAAAAAAAAATAAAAAAAAAATTTATTAAAAGTTATAAGTTAAAAGTACTCCAAAAAACAATGAAAAGTTCGAACATCAATTTGTTGTGAATGCACAAGCAGCCATATTAAGCATCTCTTCATGTTTTGTGAATGCTTGAAACACTCCGTGTCTTGAAATCTACAAATATAATTGAACATTTAACAATTAAACTATACTTATCAATATTGAATATCGCTAAAAAAAATATTACGGCCTTTAAAATGTTGGAGAGCCAATAATAAATAAACTTTTGTTTGTGCATTTTTCCACTATTCACTCGCTCCGCGCACTGTCTAATTTAATTGAAGCTTTTCACTTTTGCAGAAAGAAAAAAACAAAACCAAATACACAAAAGCACATTCACAAATAACTATCCTAACTGATCAAAACAGTAATTTTCCACTAGCAGTTGCGTAATTCTGTTAGTCGGCGTTTAAAAATCAAGAGTCATATATGGCTTCTTGTGCAGTAGAGGGTTAAAAAAAATAGAAACGGCAACACTTTTTTCGTTTCCCCAGTTTTTTGAGAAATCTACAAATGCAGTTTTGTTGCAATCACTTTGAACAATACATACACAACTTTTAAACAAAATCGTTAGAGCCGTTTACGAGAAAAATCCAATAACTCAAAACTGTTGAATGGGAGGTATTGGTTCTAGACGAGATATTCAAAATAAAAAAAATTAACTCTCGAAATTACGTAAAAACTATCTGTACCAAATTTGAGGAAAATCGTTAGAGCCGTTTTCGAGAAAAAACCGTTATATGGGAGGTATTGGTTCTAGACGAGATATTCAAAGTAAAAAAAAACAACAACTTTTGAAATTACATTAAAACCATCTGTACTAAATTTGGAGAAAATCCTTCCACGCGTTTGGGCAGAAATGTGTACAGATGGAAAATGTGCCTACGAAATTATTTGTTGGATGCCTATAGGTTTATGTACATTTAGAGCATCTGAAACCAAAGTTTTTGGTCTTATAAATTTTTTTTTGAGTCCATTGCACACACAAAACATATCAAAAACGTGTGATATTCGTACTAAATTCCAAACATCAAATCATCAAAATAATAGCAAAATCCTTAACTAAGACTTCTGCATGTATTTTTAAAGTAGATTTTCCGACTTAATGATAAATAGTTGATGTTTTGAAACCAATATTTTATTTTTGAAAAAAAAAATACTTTTGAAATATCGTTAAAAGAGATGGAAATCGAATAAGTTTGGCTTTTAATGGGGTTTTAATAGGTTATCCTCCATGCTCCTGCTCCCCTATAAAAAAAAGGTCTTAAAATCTTCGGACGGATATTTCGAACAAATCCCAGCCGTATGCAGGTGCGACCAGATTCTACCTGGTGATCTAAAACCCTAGAACCGGTAATAGTTAATCCTAACTTTCGATATCTTAGTGTGTTCTAACTTACAATATAACTTCAACACAACCTCAAAAATATTTTGTTTGACATTTTTAGAAAAAAAAAATAAACGATAATAAAGCTGAAAACATCATATCCGGAAACGCTCTTGAGCTATGAATGAGGTATACAGATTTCTCGCCATTAATTTTCATATTTTAAGTCATAATCTTATTTGATGCTTTTAATATGGAGTCTTATCATACATTAAGTGAACAAACTTAAAACAATATTATCTAATTCGTTAATACTTTACAGTTTAGACAATCAAGAAAACGGATTGTTCTTACAGGACATGATGATAGAATAAATAAATGACGTCATACTTGATTTGTAAAAGATATAACAATGGATAATTCAAATTGACATATTTCTTCGAACTTCACTGTTTGTCGTTTCGGAACTGCTCCAAGGTTAGGTAAGCGTTGAAACAAAAATAACAATTTGTTTTCTTTTGTTGGTACAAGCCTCATTGTCCAAAAATTGTTAATAAATTTGATAGAATTAAATTTTTTTTTGCCAAATACAACAGGTATATAAAATAATAAAACACGAAACAGTTTCTTTTATACTAATTTTTAATTTTTCAAAATCGATTTGTTTTCAGAATTAGTTTTTTTTCTTGGTAAAAATGAAGACAATTTTTGTTTATTAATTTTACATGTAAATATGTGTACATCTTCAAACGGCAATAACATTAATATTTATGGAAGTAAACGGTTGTCGAACGTTGTTTGCAGTTCAGTTTTTTTTTTTAATATAGTAGCATCTCAAATTGAAAAAGTAAACTTTTACGACCGAAAAGTAGATTTCAAAGTGCCTGAAGCTCTATTGTTTATTGAAAAGTATGACAATTGTGCTTACATAAGATCTGGATGAACTTTGACTTTGAAAGATTTGGATTCTACAACCTCTTAAACCTATAATCCACCTTTTTGAATAAACTTTTTGAATGCGACGGACCACGGACGGCATGACAAAAACCACTTTTTTGGACTTCTCCATCATCGTTATGTTGGTTTTGATTAAAACCTCAATTTTTTTTTTTGAAACGAAACCAATACTTGTCCTATAGAGCAATTAAAAACATTTTTTGCAAAAAAACGACAACGCTATTTCGCCGTTGTATGAGTTTTATGAGAAAAACTAAATATGCAATTTTGTTGCAATCACTGAAAACAATAAATACACAAATTTTAAACTAAATCATACACAAATTTTAAACAACTATCCAAAACCGTTATGTATATGGCAGATATTGGTCTTAGACGAGATATTCAAAAACAAAAAAAACATCTTTTGAAATTACGTAAAAACTATCTGTGACAAATTTCGTTAGAAAAGTTTTCGAGAAAAATCCAATACCTCAAAAGCGTTATATGGGAGGCATCCGCACAGACGCACAGACCGACGAACGGACGGACGGTCGGGTCGGCGTGACGAAAACCACTCTTTTGGACTTCTCTATCATTATAATGTTGGTTTTGATTAAAAATTCAATTTTTTTGATACAAAACCAATACTTGCCCTATAGAACAAGTAACAAAAAAAATATAAAAAAAAAACGCAACACTGTTATTCCGTTATCCGAGTTTTTTGAGAAAAAACTAAAAAATGCAGTTTTGTTGCAATCACTTTGAGCAATATACACAAATTTTAAACAAAATCGTTAGAGCCATTTTCGAAAAAATTCAATAACTCAAAACCGTTATATGGTAGGTATTGGTTCTAGACAAGATATTCAAGATAAAAAAAAAACTTTCGAAATAACGCAAAAACCATATGTACCAAATTTGAAGAAAATCCGTCCACGCGTTTGGGCAGCGGAAAAGTGCACAGTTGGACGCACAGCCGCACAGCAACAAAATAACAAACTAATTCCATTTTGATTTGCGAAAGTTATTTCGCTTATTTCACACTCATCAATTGCAATTCGTGGGATACCGCTTTCAACAATCTTCTAGAGTTCGTAAGTGATACCTTAATGCTTGTCGGTGATTTTAATGCGCGGATAGGTAAACTTCAAATTAAAACACATACAAACGATAGAACTAACTCTGAAATCCTAGAAAGAAGTTCAAAAGATGTTGTCATTAATAGAAACGGAATAAAGTTTTTAAAGTTTTGGCATAACTTTCGCATAAAATTATCTTTTTGTTTTGAACGGATGTCATAAGCATGAGTGTGTACGTTATTAAACATACATCGGAGGGCAAGGCAAATCAGTCATTGACTACTGCATTGTTGCACAAAAATGGAGATCATTAAATCACATGCCGTGGGTAATTTACATTAGTTTTAATGAAAGTAACGAACACTGTCCCATTACTCTCCCCTTAAAGCCAATATGTAAAGATAATGAAAAAGAAGTTTATCAAAATAAAATTCTCAACGAAGTACATAGAAATGAAACAAATTTAGAACATTCAACTGCCGAAGAGCAGATAAATATTTTAACATTCGTTATTAAAACAGAAGCAAATCCAAAGCAAACACCGGCAGAAATGGTTTGACTATGATGGTCGTAGAAATATTTCATTTTCGCTCTTAAAGGCAGCTAATAAAAAAAATAACGCAAGCGATCATATAACTTCAGAGTATGTTACAGCAAACAGGAACTACAAGAACCTATGTAAAATTAAACGTATAAACTATTTTAGATGCATGGAACTTTCGTCCACTACGAGCACAAAGGGTTTCTGTTAAAGTTAAAACAGTTGACACTATTTTAGAAATCTTTCAAACAAATCTCCAACTGATGCTTCAATTCAATTCGCAGAACCGTTTATAAAAGATGAACAATTAGATCAGCAAATAACGTTGAGTGAACTACAAATAGCCCTCAAAAACTCCAAACAAAAAAGCTTCTGGCCCTGATTGTATAACAAAAGAGTTTTACAAAAACGCGCCAATCGCATTCAAGAATCATTTGCTCCTTCTGTTTAACAACTGCATATACACTGATTTTTCAAAAGCATTTGATCAACTTAGTCCCAATATTATTATTTTCAAACTAAATGCTTTTGGTTTTCATCCATTTTTTATATCATGGATAGAGTCATACCTTAAAAATAGATTAGGTAAAATTCAGAAACAGTTTCTGTGACCCTTTTATTGCTGGTTCAGATGTATATCAAGGAAGCCAAGGGTGAACTTCTTTTAATTCTGGCTATAAATTATGTTCCATCATTTTTAGGTTCATGTGAAGTTCTTATATTTGCTGATTATATGAAGATTTTCGAGACAGTACAATCTAGCCTGGACCACTTTCATTCACAGGCCGATATCGATAGCGTTAGTGTTTGGTGTGGGAAAAACGTTCTTTCTCGTATCCAGTCAAATGCCAGACAATTACTTTTTCTAGAAAACGAGTCGCGAATGCTTTTGATTATTGCATTTCGCAACAGTAACTAAGTTGGGTCTTTTGTTTTAGGGACTTAGGTGTCGATTTTAGCTCTAATCTAGAATTAACTGAACACACAAAGCGAACTCAATGCTTGATTTCATAAAACGTTGCGCAAAGGAATTTAACGATCCCTATGTAACTCTTTCTTTTGCAAATTGCTACGTACGGCCATTTTGAATATGCTTCTCAAGTATGGACTCCCTTTTATGAAGTTCATAAGAACCGTATAGGAGAAACCCAACATAATTTCATACGTTTTGCTCTGAAAGATCTTTCTTGGACTGATCCATATAACTTACCACCATACGAACAAGGATCCAATTTCTTCAGATGCAAACTTTATATCAAATGTGTGTTAATAACGATCTAATATTCTATTAATGGGCAAATTGATGCTCCAGGTTTGTGGATTTTAACTCTTACACGTTGAATTTCTTAGAACAAACTATGGCATTCATGAGCCTCTAAACCGAATGTGTAAACTTTTCAATTTAAACGTTTTTTCTGTCGACTTTATTTCAGACCAGTGCTCCACTGTCGTGATTATAATCAATTTGTCAATTTATGTTTTATTAATTTATGTTAATTTTGTTATTTATTTTTTATTGTTGTATTATGTTTGAATAATTGTTTATTCTGTGCATGTGTTTTTTTACTAACCAATAACACATGCACTAATGATGAGACTCTATTGTTGATCGCAGGAACACAGAACTCTGAAGTGTAAATGTGCCTAATAGTTATAGAGGAATATCCTTTATGAATTCAATCGCCAAAATATTTGTAAACATTCTTCTGACGAATGTGAATTCATGGGTTGTTAGAAAGAACATTTTAAGTGGATTTCAAGCAGGTTTTCGAAAAGGATACTCAACGGGGGTATATTAACACTGACTATAATATCGAACTACTACTTAAGAAACTGCCGAAAACTCTACTTATTCTTCGTCGACTTCAAAGCTGCGTTCGATTCTATCGATATATATGCCCTTTTTTTAAACTTTCGCAGAATGTAATATCGACCAAAATTCTCAAAGTCTTGAAAAATATGTATACACACAGAAAAATAGGCTAATATCATAGCTAAAAAATGTTGAATTATATTTATTTTTGATTTTTCATTGTTTTTTTTCTGTGTGTACTAACACGCGCCAGAGGGTTTGGGATGGTTTAGGTTTCTCTGAATGGTTTGAAACGCAATCTGGAGTGAGACAAGGTTGTGTGCTTAGTACCACTCTCTTCGCCATTTCCCTAGACGATATAACTACACACTTACCTGCAGGAATCCAGATTGCTGGCTTGACCATCAACGTGCTCCTCTTTGCAGACGATATTGTTTTATTTTCTGAACCTCCGCAAAGTTTACAGTTAATGATAAACAAACTAAGTTACTATTGTAAAAGTGGAACCTAACTGTCAATTTAGAAAAACAATAATGATATTACATTGTCAGCCAAGTATAAAGTTTTTTGAAGCAGTCATGAGATCTGTCATGTGCTACAGTTGTCAAACCTGGGGATATAAACCATTTGAGAAAGTAGAAAAACTGCAACGTTTTTTACTAAAAAACACGCAAAACTATGTGCTCAACTTAGAAACAGGGTTACCTTCACTTTTTATACACCTTAAAGTTGCACTTCGATTATATTTTAAAAATACAAAATTATAGTTCTAATTCTAATAGAATTCATGCATATAAGATACATTTTCGAAAAAAATTTAGACTGGGTCATCCATTGGGAAGTAATGGAACAAAACTGTAACGTGGAGTTAAATATTTAGTCATCTGACAACAATGTTCTAAAATCTCAGCTACATAATTTTATAGAAAATTTAGACATCACCCAGCGCAACGAATACACTCAACAGGCAATATCATCTATTAATAGAGTAATCTACCCAGAACTAAATAATGATCTTATGACTGCTTTCATTTCCTAACATTGGTAATGCAAGACTTACCCTAGAACAAGCGAAGACTATTTTATGCAAATTGGACAAGCTTATATTTACAAAAATATCTTAAAAACGCAAGAAGCTATCGGTATGACATAATTAATGAATTTGAAAGAGCTGAAAGAGCGAAAATTCGAATAACATGTTTTCAGTTAATAAATTAAAGAAATAAAACTTTTGTATTTTAAATATTTTTATAAAGAGTGAAACAGGAAGGCGGCTACGCTATTGTCTTCACTTTTTATTATGTAAAAATGCATTATTATTTATAAAAAAAAGAAAAAACAAATGAAAATGTAAATTTATATGTAATAAAAATATAATCTAATCTGATCTAAAAATCATAGTAATGTTGGTTATGATTAAAACCTCAATTTTTTTTACAAGAAACCAATACTTGCTCTGTAGAGCAAGTAAAAATGTTATGCCAAATCAATATGCTTAAATGCATGTTTATTATGTCTCAAATTCGTTTCTATATAAATACTGAAATATAAAAAAAGATATCTGAAGTTTGTAACTGAATTAAATTCGTTGCTTAAATGTTGCTTAAATGAGATAGAAAAAAATAGTTTAAAATATTAATAAGACGAATTCAGTATGATAAATACATGTTTTTAAATCTTAAATGTTGAAAATAAATAAAAATAAAAATAAAACCGATGTAAAATAAAATGCACGACTGGATCGCACGAACTTGCTCATGTAGTGCAAAGCTATTTTATGTATTAACTTAGCTTGAAAATTTTAGCTTTTGGTCATCTGATGTGTGTAGGTATTGAGAGATAAGCACAAATAAGCAAAAATAAATATTTTTTTACAACGGGAACACTTTTTGGATTTTTTTTTTTGAAAAATAATTTTTTTCCATATTGTGTCAATGATTTTCAAAATTTTATTTTTAGATGTTGATAAATATTAGCCATCTTCAAAATGGCATACCAATTTTTTTTTTTAAATCGTTTGAAAATTTTGTAATAAAAAAATATTTTTTAAAAACGACTCGATAGATTTTAAAAAAATAATATAAAAAATTATCGTTATTGAAGAAATCATATCAAACAGTTTAATCAAAATCGTTAGAGCCATTTTCGATAAAATTCGAATAACTCAAAAATGTTGTATGGGAGGTACTCGTTCTAGTTGAGATATTCAAAAACAAAAAAAAAAATCAACTTTCGAAATAACGTAAAAATCATCCGTACCAAATTTGAAGAAAATCCGTACACGTATTTGGGCAGTATTGAAGTGTACAGATGTACGCACAGACGCACAGACGCACAGAACGACGGACGGCATGACGAAAACCACTTTTTCGGACTTCTCCATCATCGTAATGTTGGTTTTGATTAAAACTTCAAATTTTTTTTGACACGAAACCAATACTTGCCCTACAGAGCAAGTAAAAAGTAAAATGATAAATTGAAGTGAGTTGAATTTATTTGTATAAGTAGGTAGGTATGCTTCCATAAAATAAAATGTTTGAAGACCCTACAAGTGATCTTGTCAGTGTATTCAATTTGTGACTGCTTACAGATGATAACGGCGGAACTGAAGTGAAGAAGTTGTTGCAGTCTTCCGAAGCGATAATTAATTATGTATTATGAAAATATGAAAATTAGAAACACTATTTATTTGTGCATTATATTAAAGTATAATTATTGGTAAACACATTGCCAGAGCTTTCAGAAAATTCACATTTAAGGGGCTAACTCATAGAATCCATCGCATCCGTTCTGTCAATGAATCTTTCGACGATGACGGATGTGACGGAAAAGAGTGACCCATACAATACGTTACTTAACTGATTGCTTTTGACAACTTCAATTTTTGTAGGTTTATTCGATTTTTTGTTACTTACACTGTTTACATGCAAAATCGAGTGGTCTACAATAGAATTCAGAATCATTAAGACTTCAATATCAGTTTATTTATTTATTAAGAACAATAAAAGTTGACAATTCATAAAATCGAAGACAAAAAAAGCACAGTTCTTAGTTCTCACATTTCCCGGACATCTGAAATGACATCTCATGTCAAACGCAAAAACGAACAGTTCTTTGATGAATAAACATCAAAATATAATAATTCTTGTGCATTAAATGTCATTTTAGTTTCGATTTAAATGTTTGAAATTCAATTCAAGACAATATAATTCCAAGAGTTATGTATATCTTTTCTTACGCAGAACACGCATGGAATACGGAAGCTCCAAGAAGTCCCAATGCTCATACTGGTAAAACATTGATGAACTGAACGTGTACAAGTTAACTGGCAAAAAATGAACACAGATGATTGGTGTAGGTTATTAACACTAGAATCTTCCTCATGTGTTCACAAAAAGAATTGCAGTTATCAATTACAATTTATCAGTGACATATTTCGGGACTTATGACGTAATACCAACATACAAAATAAGCTGTTAAGCATTATGCAGCTAATAAAAAATTAATAAAAATATAGGAAAATAAAGAAATTAAAGTGGATGTGGATAAACTGAGGCAACAGAAAAAGAATTGGAGGGGACTTAAACTGTGCAAAAAGAATGATTAAAACGAACAAACCAGCATCTGTGTAATTTTTATGGAATACCACCATTTTGACAGTATCAATTTTAGTAGCATTACATATGAGATTCGTCAATTATCCCTCTACTGTAAAAATGAGCTATTTAACATCTTGTGAAAAGTGATTTTAAATAGTGCATTTTTACAGTAGAGTGAAAATTGAAGAATCTTATATGTAATACTACTAGAGTTGAAATTGGAAAAATGGCAGTATTTGTAACAAAACAAAAAATAGAACGCCGGTCGAGTCAAATGTAGTGAAATTCACACATGGAATTGCCTATCTTACTTTGAGTCAAGGAGAGATGGCGAGGCTGTCAAGTAAATTACGCATAATCAATCGAATAAATGTTTCACATTTAAAAAGCCGAACAACGGATTCTAGAGGTTAGAACCGATCTAATACAATATATAATAACACTAACATTCAACCAACATGATAAGTCTACAACAGAAAGAATTTGGGAATTCTATGATCAACTACAACTCAAACGAAAATCTTAAACGTAAAAATTAACTAAAAAAGAAGAAATTAATGTAGTAATGTACACTGTGTGTAATAGATTTTGATGTACACTGTTTTTTCAGCGAGTCGACTATGAATAAATAATCATTTCACATATTTGACTGTGAATAAAATAACATTCTATGTATAGCAAAGAAATGGAAAAAATGTTTTACTGAGCTATACTACAGAACCTACTTAAACTTAACCAAGCACAAAATATTCCTTTTCGAAAGTAGACGATAGCTAGGCGTAAAGTTACTATGTCGTTATTGTATTGTATTGTATTGTATTGTATTGTATTCGTTCGATTTTATATACTGTCAAATACACCAAATGGCAAAATGACTTAATGACGCATTAAAAAAAATGGCAAAGAATTCAAGATCTCTGTGGATAAGAAGATATCAGTGCACACATTGCGGAACTGCAAAAGCTGTTTGTAGATCGCAATGATGAACTAACCAAGCAGAAGGAAAACCCTCTCTGAACGAATTCTAAATGGGCGAATCATGTCAACTCTTGGCAAAGAGTTTGACAATTTTGGAGATCTAATTTGTGGGATACGATTCCTGCTGAAAACCAAACTCTACACCTATTATTAAAAAAGTAATGCACTATTGATTCGAGAAACAAAGGAAAATAATAAAAGTTTAAACGAAAATTTTGCTTTAGGTGCAAGAGAAAATTTCAAGAAGAAGAAGCAACCAGCAAAGAACGACAACAAGTTGGACGGTGCAAAAATTAAATTTCCGTGCAACAAATGCAAATAATGGCCTGCTTAAAGGGGCTAACCCATAGAATCCGTTGCGTGAGTTGCGTCGACGTTTTCCACTGACAGCTCGATAAAATACACAAGTCCTTATGAGAAGCGACCCATAAGCGACCGACGGATCGGACGGATACGACGGAAAAAGTTTCCGAACTTTCAACTTTTTCGTCCGACAAATGCTTTTGACAAGAGATGTCATTTCAGATGTCAATAAAACGTCTGTTCGATGTTCGTTATCTAAGTGTACTCCGGGGAATATGAGAACTAAGAACTGTGCCTTTTTTGTCTCCGATTTTATAAATTGTCAACTTTTATTGTTCTTAATAAAGAAATAAACCGATATTTAAGTTCTAAGGATTCTGAATTTTTTTCTACACCCAAATTTTGCAACACCACAGTTACACCACAGTTACACAACTGATAATCTGTTATAAGGGATATTCATGCAACCGTGATAAACCCGGTAAATATGGCAAACATGTCAAAATTTGTATGGAAATGGCAGTTAGTTTACCAGATATTGTACTTTACCGCGTTTACCAAGAGTTTATCAGGTCGCATGATCACCCCTATTAAAAAATGTCAAATGTCATTCTTTTTTTTTGCTCTTCAGATTTATGTACTTTTTTGACGACAAAGTTTTACGAAAAATACGACTAGGGCTTTCATATGAAAAAATTGTGTCGCTTTGTCGCGTTTGGTGTCTCGCATTTGACGCTGTGTAAATAAAATTATTTTGTCGTTTCGCGTTGTCATGTCGCATTTAGCTTGGGCAAGCCTTAAATTCAATACCGCAACAAAAATGCACAAAAAAACGATATACCGACACAAAAAAAAATTAAAAAAAAGACTTTTCGGTGAAAAAAAGAAGAACATTTTTTTATTTGAATGAGATATATGTACAAATAAATTAAATTAGTTTTCAAACTAACACAAATAACACAGGGTCCCCGAATTTTTTTTTTTTTATTTTGACACTCGAACGTCAATGAAAACTCGGAATATACTACCTAATTATGTGCACTATGATTTCTTCTGAAATTGCAACTCGACCACTCGACTTTTCATGTAAACAGTGGTTATTAAGTAACAAAACATCGAACAAACCCAACAAAAATGAAGCTGTCAAAAGCAATCAGTCAAGCAACGTATTGTATGGGTCACCCCTTTCCGCCACATCCGGCATCGTCGACTGACTTAACGTACGCAACGGATTCTATGGGTTGGCCCCTGAATGCTCACAAAACAGAACAAAACTGATTCATACCAAGAACACCAGAAACATAATGTTTTGATGACATTTTCGTTGAACGCAACTGTAAGAAATCTCCTTAAATCCGAACAATGGTATTGTGACAGTGGGGCTTCAATACATATCACACTGAACAAATCGCACTTCGAGTCTTATATACAATTAGAGGTTCCTGAAGTAATATGTCTATAGGAAAGCAAAATGCCACAATGAAAGCGTTTGGTAAAGGAAATTTAAAAATTCTGGTGAAGATTGAAGGGATGTGGGAAAAGGCAACTTTGAAGAATGTGTGGTATGTCCCTGATGCAAGTGCACAACTGTTTTCCGTGAAGGCTCGAAATGGGTTTACTACAACAATGAACGACAACACTGTAACAATCAAAAACAGTAAAGTAGCAGTTAATGGATTCGTACATAATGAGTTGTATGTTTTGGAAATTCAACTTGTAAAACCGTCAAATGTCGCACAAGTGTACCTACATGTCAAAAGCTAAGAAACTCTTCAAGTTTATCACGAAGGGCTTTTTCACCAGAATAAGCGTCATGCAAAGAAGATTCTTAAGAAGATGAATATCAGTGCTGGTAAAATGCACCGACTTCCTTTTAAGCCAAAAAATAATCGACCAGTGACAGTTGGTAAGCTAATCCATGCAGAAGTTCTTGGACCAATTGAAACAACATCAGTAGGAGGATCTCGTTTTTATGTCTGTTTCAAAGATGATTTTAGCAAGTTCCTCAGGCTTTTCTTTTTGAAGCACAAAAGTGAGTTACGTAAATCTCTTATAACTTTCCTTAGTGAAGCTAAAACCAATGGGCACATTGTGAAGAAGTTGAGATGCGATGATGGTGGTAAAGAGTTTGACAATAAAGAAATTGCTAATGTGTTGTCAAAATGGTGTCGCAGAAAAAGAAAACCGAACCATTGTCGAAGTAGCTCGAAGTATGAGAGTTTCCAGTAAATGTTATATGATTTTAGGTCACTATTTCGAATAGTGAAGTCAAAATGCATATCTAAATTATTTCTTCGTGAAAACGAATTTTTTCCTTTTTACCTTTTTTGTTTCTATCACACATTTTTTCATAAGTTCTAGGAGCAAGAGAATGTTGGTCTTTCTGATTGTAAAATTTAATTTTCTCTGTTAAACTGAACTTATGTGAATGCAGTTTCATTAGTTTTTCAATCATACGCCGAGCCATATTCATTAATAGATTAAGATGCCTTTTTCTCAACAATAATTTTGCAACTAAATACCAACTTCTTACTAACTACTTCGTACTATAAAATACTTTACTTTAATCTAACACATGAAGACAAAACAAAGCGTAATGCATCTACGCATTTCTCATAATCAAAAACTTTCGCCCTTCATACCCGTTTTCCTGATTTCTATCATTCAAAGTATTCAAAAAAAAGCTCTACTCGTTCAAAACTAATTTGAAAGAACTGGCCCATACAACAGGCGATTTCTTTTTTTCCTTCATATTGTTACGAATGTAGGAGTTAACACACCCAGACGAAATGACACATGTAGGTCTTTGGTTATGATGAATGGCTAAAGGGGCCAACCCATAGAATCCGTTGCGTCCGTTCCGTCAACGAATCCGTTGTCGATGCCGGATTGGACGGAAAGGGGTGACCCATACAATACGTTGCTCAACTGATTGCTTTTGACAACTTCAATTTTGTTGGGTTTGCTCGATGTTTTGTTACCTAATTACCACTGTTTACATGCAAAGTCGAGTAATCGAGTTGGAATTTCAGAAGAAATTACAGTGCACATAATTAGGTAGTATATTCCGAGTGTTCGTTGACGCTCGAGTGTCAAAATAAAAATAACATTGGGGGACCCTGTTTTATTTGTGTTAGTTTGAAAACTACATTTAAATTATTTGTATATCCCATTCAAATAAATAAATTTCTTTCTTTTTTTCACCAAAAAGTCTTTTTTTAGGCTTGCCCAAGCCAATTGCGACATGAAAAACTTGACAAAGACAAAACAATTTTACTAACACAGCGTCAAATGAGAGACACCAAACGCGACAAAGCAACACTATTTTTTCATATGAAAGCCCTAGTCGTATTTTTCGTAAAACTTTGTGGTCAAAATGGTAAATCTGAAGAACAAAAACAAAAGAATGTTCATTTTGACATTTTTTAAAAGGACTATTCATGCAACCTGATAAACTCTTGGTAAACGCGGTAAAGTACAATATCTGGTAAGCTAACTGTCGGTTCCATACAAATTTTGACATGTTTACCATATTTACCAGGTTTACTACGGTTGCATGAATATCCCTAGTAACAGATTATCAGTTGTGTAACTGTGGCGTTGCAAAATTTAACAGTACAATAGAATTTAGAATCATTAAGACTTAAATATCAGTTCAAAGTTGACAATTCATAAAATCGGAGACAAAAAAAGCACAGTTCTTGTTCTCATATTCCCCAGAGTGCACTTTGATAACGATCATCGAACAGACCTTTTATTAACATCTGAAATGACATCTCTTGTCAAAAACATTGCCGGACGAAAAAGTTAAAAGTTCGGTAACTTTTTCCGTCGTATCCGTCCGATCCGTCGCTTATGGGTCGCTTTTCATAAGAACGTGTGTATTTTATCGAGCTGTCAGTTGAAAACGTCGACGCAACGCACGCAACGCACGCAACGGATTCTATGGGTTGGCCCCTTAAAGCTCTGAACGCTTTCATCGGAACTTCGAACTTCGAACGGAACGAAATGGAACGGTACGAAATCTGTCTATATCTGTCTCTATCTTTCTGTGTGTATTTGTCTCTTTTGCTTAACGAAACTGGAGATCTCTGGATCCTTCGAGAAGAAATGAGAGAAGTATAAATACGAGGTTGGAGAAGGAGATCGGCACAGTTTGATTTTGACAGTTATAAAATTAAGTGTTTGTGAAAGTGTAATTTGGAAGTGTTAATTCTTGTAAATTGTAAAACGTAATAGTGAAACAGTTTGTTATAGATAAAAGTGTTTGTTAATTTGGAAAGTAAATAAAAGTGTATAGTAAAAAGTGAAAATAAGTTTTATTTAGAATCCAGAGAACATTACGCTATCGTGGAGGTCGAAATTCCTAATGCCATCTATCGGTGGAGCGTTCTACTAATGAGTCTAAACATTTTGAAGAGAAAAATGCCGGACGGAAAAGAGATGAGGTAGAACGAGAGAGTATGAAAATAAATATGCAAGGGTTAGAAGAAGATAGGTTTCGTACATATCAGATTTTTATAAATAGGGAGAAAATGTCATATGAAGGTGGTAGATAGGTTTGTATGAGTGACTTTTTTTGCGCTGTCAGGTGTTGAGGAAGTTTGATATCGCGAAACTCAAATCGCAAGAAACCGCCAAAACTTTTGCTGACCGCGTTTCTCTTAATCTCTTGGCCAGCCAGCCACCCGCAGCAAGCATAAACGACCATTGCAGACATTGTCAACAAGCCATCAGTAGTGCCGCCACTGATGTGCTGGGTTTCACAAGGCGACCACAACGAAACTCCTGGTTTGACGAAGAATGCCGGGTGGTGCATGCAGCTAAGAACGAGGCCTATCAGCCAATGCTGCAAACAAGAACCAGAGCCGCTGAGAGATCAGCCCGAGAGCTCTACGGGCAAAAAAGAAGTGAGGAACACCGACTTCTCAGGAAGAAAAACGGGCGGTCGAGTCTATTGAGGATTGTACTGGCAGAGGGGATTCTACCAACTACCAGGGGATTCTACCAAAGGGTAAGAAGATCTACCCAAGGTTAAAAGGCCAGAACAGAAGCCTGCCGAGATGAGAGTGGGAATATGGTAGTAGACAAAGAGTCAGTGCTGAGGATCTGAAAGAACATTTTTATAGACTTCTGAACGGCGAAGATAGCCAACATTCCGCTGGACGACGATGGTCAACAATTCCGTCCACCTGACCTAGATGAAATGCGCTTAAAGATTGCCAAGCTTTAGTCGTATAAGGCTGCTGGTGCGGATGGGACTTACCAGCCGAATTGTTCAAAGCAGCAGGAGATTGTTCGAAGCACCAACTCATCAAAAATCTGGTTGGATGAAAGCATGCCCGATAAATAGAACCTTTGCATAGTGTGCCCCATCCACAAAAAAGGAGACGCTCTGACATGTACCAACTACAGAGGAATACTGTGTGATCACCTTAAGCCTCTTGTCAACGATCCGATTGGTCCCTATCAGTGTGGTTTTAGGCCAGGCAACAGTCGATCAAATGTTCACGCTCCGACAGATTTTGGAAAAAAACCCGGGAATTCTAGATCGATACACACGACCTCTTCATCGATTTTCGCGTATGAGAGCGTGAATGGAGACGAGTTATATAGAGCCATGTCATTTCTCGGTATCCCTGCCAAACCCGTCCGCTTGTGCAGGATGACAATGGAGAAATCTCGCTGCCCCGTCAAAGTCGGTTAGAACACTTCTGAACCGTTTGATGTTGAGAAAGGTCTAAGACAACGCGACGCGTTATCATGCAACCTATTTACCATCGTTCTTGAAGCAGTTGTACGCAGATCGCAAGTCAACACTACTGGTACAATTCTTCAAAAGTCCGTTCAACTACTTGCTTATGCAGATGACATAGACATAATCGGCAGAACAAAGTGAACTGTGGTTGTTGCATTTGCCAGTATTGAAAGATGGGATTGGCTGTTAATGAGGACAAAACGAAGCATATGCTATCAACGAGAAGGGAAACTCAACATCGTCGACTCGTCCAAAACATCACGATGGATAGTTATAATTTTAGGACTTTGTCTACCTGGGATCCACTATAAACACAAACAACAACATCTGTGAAGAGATCCAACGGAGAATTACTCTTGCCAATCGCTGTTTCTTCGGGCTGAGGAGGCATTAAGGTAGTAAAGCCCTCTCTCATAGAACCAAGGAAACGCTATACAAGACCTTAATCATCGCGGCCCTCCTATATGGGACAGAAGCATGGGCGTTAAAAGATTCGGACGAACATTTGCTTTGAGAGAAAGATTCTTCGAGTGATTTTTGGTTCTGTGTATATCGAAGGAGTATGGAGAAGGAGATTCAACGACGAGCTTTACGGGCTGTACAGCGACGTTGACCTGGGTAAGAAGCTGAAGCTGGAGCACACAAGTGGAGAACGACCTCAACCAAACTTGGCGTGCGTAACTGGAGGCGTCTAGCTAAGGACAGGAGAGGCATGTTAGTTGAGGCCGTAATCCATCCTGGATTGTAAGCGCCACCTTAAGTAAGTAAGTTAGGTGTTGAGAAAAATATAAGAAAAACCAAGTAATATAGATGTGATTGCCACTCGCAAAAAAATGTTGTGTTAATATTTTAATATGAAATATTATTCCACCTCTTTTTGTCAAGTGCTTTGCCTATATCGTCAAAAATGAAATTGTGTAGTAAGTATTATGGACATGAAATATGGCCGATATCTATACAAGTACCCATATATATATAAAGGTAGTAGTAACTATTTGCTATGATTTATATTCCTCCAGATAATATATTAGTACCTAACAAAAACAACACAAGATCCAGATTTATGTGCTGTTTTTGTTATAAGTACATATAATTTTAAAAGCAAAATCCTATCAAACAGTGAGCAGTATTTGTCGTGTTTGAATATTACCTCGTAAAATTCTACTACTTTAATTTATATTTGTCTGTAAGAAATAACACAAAATTATGCATTTATTGTGCATAAAATAATAAAAGAATATTGAAGATCATAAAATTCTATCAGTGAAGCTGTAAAATTAGATTTCAATATTGTTATTGTTAATTATAAGAAATTTGTAATGTATACGAAACATTTCTAATTTATTAATGTGGTAACCATGTTCCCAAAACTGACGTTCGTACAGCAATGCATACAATAGTTTTTTCCTTACGATGATCTTAAGTATATGGATTATTGCAAATTTGTTTCGATTTGGAAATTTTCTTATTTTCGTGTGAAAGCAAGGTTGCGTTATTTCATGTTGGATTAAATAATGGAAAATGGATTAATTCTATCGGGAAGTTAGTGAATTAATGTTAAAAAAAATGTTTTTGTACATCTCGAAAAATATGAGAGACAGAATTATAAAATTAATTTTACTAGGTAGGTAAATTTATCAAAGCATTTTTGACCCAAAAAAATAGGTATTATCTTAATTTCAATATTCTTTGTTTGGTGTTATTGGAAGAAGTGTTTAAATAAGATAAATCACTGAACAAGCTAAACATCTTATTACTATGCTAAAACATAAGTGATTTGCTTGTTATCGGCCAGAAGTGTTGAAACGAGATAAATCACGGAACAAGTTAAACACTTTATTACTATGATAAAACATAAGTGATTTGCTTGTTATCGGGCAAACTTATAAAATATTTAATGTTACTATCAAATAAAAAGCTAAGCAAACAGGAACGTTTGTTTTTAAATAAATTTCTATAATTGTTTTACTAAAACGTTCTTTTCATTTAGAAATCCTTAACAGGAAAACCTACCGGTACCTTCGGAATTGCTACGATTTATGCTTTTTTTGCTGTGAATTTGGCGATCGTTGACGAAGTTTTTCAAATTATTGTGAGTGTGCTCCCTGTATTATAACTGTTGTGAAAAAAAGAACATTAGCAAGTATATATATGTATAAAGTGTACAGACGATATTTACGAAAAGTTTATATTTGACTCTGTCTTTTGAAACTAGCTGGCTGCAAGTATGAATGCATATTTTGCGTTTAAAATTCAAATAAAATAATAAATCTCGAACAACAAAATCTCAAAAACGCATTCACTTTTAGACAAGGCTTAAATTTTGCGCGCGCAATTATGTCTTTCGAGATTTTGGTTTTCGAGATATCGGGGAAACCCCGCCGATAAAAAGTGTGCGAGATAAAGAGTTACAGGAAAACGTACCCAACCCAACATGTGTACATATATCTGCTCATCAATTAGAGAATGATGAATAAAAGGACGCACTCTTGGCATCAAACAAACCAAAAACAATCAAACAAAAAACATAAAAGTTATGAATTTTCAAGATCGAAAAACAAAAGTGCACATTGAGTGAGGAAACATCGAACAAACCTATTAACTTGAAGTGTGTTGTTAAAAACAATCAGCCAAGCAATGTATTGAGTGGATCACCCCTTTCCGTCAAATTCACAATCGTCCACGAATCCGTTGACTTAAATGATGCGACGGATTCTATGAGTCGGGCGAATGGTTAACACAATAGAAGGAAGTTCATATATTCCAGACCTCGAAAATAACCCTTGACCTTTATTTCCATTTGGTTTCTCACTGTGAGAAATCACATTCGCAAATTTTATTTAGGTCTTGATGTGTGATTTATTTTTATAAAATTTTTTTTTAAGTCTTTCGTTGGCTTTTAATTTTTATTTTAAAAAAAAAACTCTTATCGGTCTACCTTTATTATAAAGAATAAAGGTAAATCTTTTTTTTTGAAAATAAATCAAAAGTGCTCAATATGAAAAACTCAATAGGTTTCTTTATTTTTCAAAATATTGTCCAAACAATTTTTTAGGGAAAATAAATAATGTCTTTTTTAAGGAAAAAATAAGGTCTGTGGCAAATAGGCAGAGTAAATTAATTTTGAATATTAAAACTTTCGCACAGAATTTTTGAAAAAAAATAAGGTTTCGTTTAAGCACATTGTATTAAATTGTTGTTCTTCTTTCTATAAGCATTAAAAAAAAGAATCCAGTAAAAAAATATTTTTTTGGTGAACATTTGTGGACTTTTTTTGCCTGAAGAAATTGTGTTATTTAATGTTTTGATTGCAGCTAAACTGTAATGATTTGGTTCTAGGATTCACAATCTGTCAAAAACTCATTTTTGCGAAAAATGGATTCATGTTGTTCTGCCTATCTGCCACATATGTTAATTATGTTATTATTTATGTTTTTAGTTTTACTCAAATCTAAAAGTAAGAACTCCAGTGTTTTTGAGATTAAGTTATTACCTTTTTTCACTTAAAATGAATTTCAAAGACAAAAATTTTACTGTTACTTGCGCTACTTCCGCCAGCACACTAGAGCGATCTAAAAAAAGTGAGGTGATTTGAGATTTTAAGAATAAAATAAAATAAAATTGATACATTGATCCAGGTTAGTTTTTTGCGAAACCATTTATGGTGAACCCAACAATAAGTGTTTATTACTTTGCTTTTGTTGCGTGTTGTCTAATTGTTTATGACTCTTAAGGATTAGTAATGCCTTATTAGAATTTTTAAACTCTTACTTAAAAATATATCTATGAATAAAGGATTTAAAAAAAGAATAAGTCAGTATTGCGTAATTGTGCATTTGTGCAAGGTTTGAAAGACAAATTTAAACTTTTTGATCAACCAATAAACGAAAACATCTTATCATAATGGATTTAATCGCGATTCCTTATTCGGTGTTGTGTAGTGAGGTTATTACTAATGGTCACGATTTCTGAGCAAATAGAAACTGCGATATCAGAAATAAAGAAACGTTTTTTCCTTATTTTGCCATTTAAAGTATGGATTACTGACAATGAGACCCGCTTAACAACAGATGCTGAGGAGAAAACTATTCAGAAGGTATTTCGTGAAAAACTGGGCGTCATTATTGATCTTGTAAAACAAGGTACGGGGACAAGTAATAACGGCAATACATCCAGCAGTTTTTTTTTTTTTGACAATCCTGCCATGGCTTCAGAAATCACTGGAGTTATTAAAGACCTAATTCGGCGGTTTGCTGTTATTCTTGAAGTAATAACATAGAATGAAAAAATAGATTTAACAAAATATGGAGAAATATGCGTGGGAAACTGCACAAGTTTTTGTCGAAAATTATAAATTTTAATAGGCTTAAGACCACAGGCAAAAAAGAAAATTCTGCCAATGAGCGCAGAAGCTAATAACCTCATTTTTGTTTTTTTTTTTATATTTATAATATACATAGTTTATATATACATAGTTTATATATACATAGTTTATAATATTTATTTAAAATAAAACTTTTAAATTTAACTAAAATATAAAAAAAAAAATATTTCAGCCCAACATCAAAACCCTCGAATTTTAGTAAAATGTGAATAACTTCTTTTTATTATTTTTTATAACCAAATTCTGACCAAATATGTATAAGGCTACTCTAAATACGTGTGCCAAATTTCATCAATACCAGTTAATAGTTCAGATTTAACAGACTTTTTTCCGCTCTCCCATACTAATCAAACCATTCTGCGGCCCTCGCAAAATAAAAATCTTCAGATGGGCATGAGCTTTATTTTTTCCTCTCACCGATAAGTGGTCACTGGTTGACTAAAACTGAAACATAATAAAAATAAAAGTTTCGCTCTGAGCGAAACCGAAAAATTTTCTTTGCTCGTAAACATGAGAGATCATAAATACAAAAATCAGCAAAAGAGTGTAAATTCAAACACCTTTCAGATTTCAGTAGGTTAAATTTTATTTTCGAGCTCTGATGTATTCATTCGAGCTCACGTCACGGGTGTGAATTTTATGTACTTTTTCCGTGCCTTGTGCAATATTAAATGATCGAATGAAACTTTCTATTAGCATAGTTGTAGTTTTTTGTTGTTGTAA
The DNA here is from genome assembly GCA_948107695.1 of Meliscaeva auricollis. Taxonomy (NCBI): domain Eukaryota; kingdom Metazoa; phylum Arthropoda; class Insecta; order Diptera; family Syrphidae; genus Meliscaeva; species Meliscaeva auricollis. The sequence continues at coordinate 51,346,394 of OX403616.1, read as the reverse complement.
ACAAAGGTAAGAAAGCCAGTTTCATTTGAAACTCCACGATTAGGTTAATAAAACAAACAAAATTTACGCGACGTCACATCCTCTCTTCGGATACAAGGTAGTGCAACAAACAATCACGCAAAAAGACACGTGCCAGCATTTTCCAAATCAAAATGGTTTTATTTCTGTATTGAAAAATAACAGAAATTATTTGACCTTTAGAACGGTAAATACGGAGCGCTAATAACTTAAGAGCGCTCATTAACCTAATCTCTAAGGAATATTACGCGCCTTATGAGTGGTCTCTACGACTCTTTAAGTTGAGAGCGCTGATTCCAAAAACTCTGATAAGTGCCACGAGCGAGAGCTCGATTAATACCGGTTTTAATGTTTGTAATCAGATTAAGGGCTTGTTTGTTCACGGCACGTTAAGTTTTAAGCATCATTTTCAGGAGTTCTAGTAAAATCGCGTATCAATTCGGTTGATTAGCTCAACCCATCATTAACAACTCAAATGATTCTCAAAAACGGAATTAGTTTAGGAGGACATTCGACGATTAACAGTAAAAACTAGTATGTATTATCGTCATAGTCCAGTAACCTTGTCGTTTTGTAGAAAGGAGATCTTGCGTCAAATCAGGGAGTTCCAATTTTTTGCTAAGTTGTTAAATCCAATTTTTCGAATTCGATGTTCGCCGAGTGCAACATTGGTAACATCGCGATTTTTTCCGTAAATGGTATTTTTAGCTATGACGATAAAGTATGGTCTACGGTTTCATCAATTTAAAATTTTCTTCAATTTTAGCCTAGTATCATTTCTGTACAATAGTTTCCAGGACACAGCTTTTCAAAATAAAGCAATGAAAATGTATAACAGAAAGTAGTAGAAATTAAAAGTTTTTTAAAGAGATTCTGGATGTCACCCATAACATGAATCAAACAATTAAAACGTGTTACTTGGGTAAAAAAAATAATTGTGTGGAATGAGGCGCCTATATCCCCTCGTTCAGGCAAAAGGTGCACTTTTCTAAAAAAAAAATGACTTCACATCACATAACTATTCAAAGACAACGGTAACACCTAGAAAAAAATCCTTTAGCTTATCTTAGAGCAAGAAACCTATTCTTGAACTTTCCATGCCCCCAACCTCACTGTTTTATACGCTCATGGGTTGGGCCCTTGCCCTGCATCAATTTTGTTTTATTTGTTCTTTGGTAGACTAAATACATAGTTGTATTCTTTTGAAAACAAACAAAAAAGTCTTTTAATGGACTCTTGTCTCAACCAGGGTGATTATAAGTCCATAATTGAATTATCGTGTTATGTACCATCATTGGAGTTTTCAGTTGATTTTCTTACAAGAAAACTTGATTTTCGGGACAAAATCTCAGTCTTTAAGGCACAATTATTAGTCTTGAACACATTCTTTCCACCTTTCTTGGAACATGTACCAAATATATCACGGGATGCCTTGCGCTATGGTAGAATTTAAAAGGATTTGACGGTAGATATATTATTGGAAAATTAAAACACGAAAATGGAAATGGAAATAATTAATGTCTTACAATTTTTGTTTAGGTTTTTACCTTTCAAAACGATATATACATTATTTGCAAATACATACTTAACTTGTTCCGATATAACACTAATTTCTTTTTTACATTTGAAAAATAATGTGTTCTTTTTCAATTGTTTGCCTTTCAAAACGAAATCTGAATAACTTATTACGATAAACGAGCAAAATACATCCTTACCTTCATATGTTTCCGCAGCGAAGATGGATGAGTGTATGACTTATCACAGCCGTTGACGCGACAATTGTACGGTTTGTCTGACGTATGCACATGTGAATGTTTTTTACGATCCGAAGAGTTCGCAAATCGCCGATCACAACCATCGTGTTCACATCTAAACGGTTTCTCACCTGGAATTAAAGACAACACAAAACATACATAGATTACTAATAGCATTTTTCAAATTTATTTGTAAGAAAAAAAGGAACAGCAGGTAAGATCACCGTATAGGTAGGACCCACAAAAAGATATTTGCGATCCACGGTGTTTCGTGAAAACTTTTATTATTTTATTTAATTTATTTTGCATTCAAAGAACACATGCAGATTCCATCGTCATCTTTGTATTCGTTGTCTCAGACCAAACATAGAATAAAAAAAGAACACTTTATGATTTACGACACCAAAAGGTAACTTGTTAAACACATACCGATTTATATTTACTAGTAGGTACCGACCGCCGAGCGGTTAAAATTTTACCGCAGAATCATGATATAAAAACTAAATTGTAGGAGGAAGGCTGCCTGTGCCTTTCAAATAAGGCCAAAATTATTAAAATCGGTTGCCGGTAAGTTAGTTAAAAAGAGAGAAATAGAAATGGTGTTTACATATTATCTAATATATTACTGATTTTTTTTTATTTTTGCACTGTCCATTGTCTTGTGAATCAATAACTGACTTAATTTTAAACAAGGAATTCCTGAGTTCTGATGTTCAAAATAAAATGGAACTTAAATTTTATATGCATACATTTATAGTGTACTTATTACATTATATTAATGCTTTGTGAACTTATATTTACTGTAAGTCAATTTTAAAGTCACCGCTGCAGTGTTTGCTAAACATAATCCTAAACTTAAGTATTGATGAGACAAATAGGAACAAAAGCATTTTGACATAAATGTGCATACTTAGGTATGTACCTTTATGTATGTACATGATCATTATGTACATATACCTCTTCTTTTTTATTTTTATGGAGGTAATAAACATAACACAGTTCATTTATAGTTGCTTATATTAAAAATAGTCCATCCTCTTCAACTTGTCTCTATAAATTTAGAACCTCAATTAGGTGAAGCACCTTTGAAATATACAAACGCATCTTAACATTAAATGACATTAAATTAGTGTGGACGATTTAAAAAAAAAAATGTTAAAAACTCAAGCCATAACAATAAATACAAAAAATTTGAACTGCCAAATTGATAGCCAGGTCTGGACTTGTAAGAAACAGAAAGAAAATAATATGAAAAATATGTATCTTTTAATTGGGGTGTTATTGTATATTTTTTGGTTGAGCGACGACTTTTTATATTATATTATATGTCAAGCTGGGATGATATACCTTTATCTACCTGTTACCTACATTTGTTTAGTATATTGTATGATTTGTTTGGTGACTTAAGCTGTGGGGGAGAGATATCCAATTTATTGATTCTACGGAACCTTTTCATAGCATGCGTTATTGTCTGACCTTTTTAAATTTATTTGTGTTTTTTGTAGGAATATTTAGTATTTTACTTTGCTATACTCATCAAAAAATGATTATGCCTTGTGAGTGGTTTCGAAAATCATAACACCAATAGGTATTTATAACAAAACGAAAGAAATCCGTCGGAAGGACGACTCCACTTAGCCGTGCTGGGTCTTGTGTCGCGACAGTGGCGTATAGAGGTATGTCAAAAAAGCGCCGCCACCATGCTTACAATATCAAATTATAACTTTTTCCTTGATTTTTTTTTCAACAATTTGTGTAACTAAAAAAAATCGATATACAAAAAAAATGTTCATAACTGTAATTAATATTTTTGGGTTTTTCCCAAAACCATGAGCAAATTTAAGCATCTAGTTTTTATATACATATGGCTAAAAATTAATAAATTCACTGAGCATTAAAAAAAATAAAAAAAAGTTGAAAAAATGAGATTAAAGATTGCATTTTTGAGATTAAGATTTGCATTTTTTCTTCAATATTAGTTTAAAGTAATTTTTAACTCAACTTGAACCAAAATCAATTTAAATTTTGGTAGAATCAGCGACGACTTTTTATATAATGTTATATGTCAAGCTGTAATGATATACCTTTATCTACCTGTTACCTACATTTGTGTAGTATATTGTATGATTTGTTTAGTGACTTAAGCTGTGGGAGAGAGATAATCAATTTATTGATTCTACGGAACCTTTTCATAGCATGCGTGATTGTCTGACCTTTTTAAATTTATTTGTGTTTTTTTTAAGAATATTATTTAGTATCTTAGTTTTCTATTCTCATCAAAAAATGATTCTGCCTTGTGAGTGGTTTCGAAAATCATAACACCAATATAAATATTAATAACAAAACGAAAGAAATCCGTCGGAAGGACGACTCCACTTAGCCGTGCTGGGCCTTGTGCCGCGACAGCGGCGTATAGAGGTATGTCAAAATAGCGCCGCCACTATGCTTACAATATCAAATTATAACTTTTTCACTTTTTTCCTTGATTTTTTTTTTCAACAATTTGTATAACTTACCACTATTTTTGTTTTCAATACATTTCGTCCCGTTTCCGCGTGAACCACGTATCCACAAAGCACATTTTGTTTAGTTTTTTTAAGAAATTTTAGTTTTTCTCGAAAATGAATAATTGGATTGAATAAAAAGAGATCAAATTAACATATTAATTTAGGTTATTTCACCATTAATACTTTTTCATCTTCCTTTCTCATAGTTTTTCAGCGATGTCTTATGTTAGGGAAAATCTTTTAAAAAATGTAGTTACGAGGTTCACGCAGAAACGAGACGATTAATGCATTTTAAGTCAAAATCTAAAAACTATATGATAAAATTGTTTATAAAAAATCCAATAATAATAGTACTATACAAAATTTCACAATATAATACACTATTTTTATTTAAATAAAAGACTTAAATGGTGGTAAGTTTTAAAACAAAAGACATAAATAGTTCTTAGTTACATAAAACTTGAAAAAGATATACAAAAAAAAAATGTTCATAACTGTAATTATTATTTTTGGGTTTTTCCAAGAACCATAAGCAATTTAAGCATCTAGTTCTTATATTTGGCTAAAAATTAATAAATGCATTGAGTATAAAAACAAAAATAATAAAGGGTGATTTTTTAAGAGGTTTAGAACTTAAAAAAAAAAACACAAAAAAAATCGAAAAAATTAATGAAATATTTATTTGAATCGATAGTTTCAACCTTGCAATTTAATGTTTAAAGATAATTTCATGCAAATATTGACCGCAGCTGCGTCTCAGGAAGCCCATCCGCTGAGTCCAATTTTGGCATACTCTTTCACACATATCGGCCGGTATCTCTCGAATGAATGCATGGATGTTGGCTTCCAGTGCGTCAATCGAAGCGGGCTTGTCCCTATAGACATTAGCCTTGACATACCCCCACAAAAAATAATCTAATGGTGTCAAATCGCACGATCTAGGCGGCCAATTGACCGTCCCGAAACGTGAAATTAACTGTTCACCAAACTCGCCTCGCAATTGCGCCATTGTTTCGCGTGCTGTGTGGCATGTGGCACCGTCTTGTTGAAACCACATATCATGCAAGTCAAGAACTTCCATTTCGGGCAAAAAAAAGTTTGTTATCATCGCTCGGTAGCGTTCACCATTGACAGTAACGCTGCGATTCGCATCATCTTTGAAGAAATATGGCCCAATAATGCCGCCAGCCCATAAACCACACCAAACAGTGGCTTTTTCGGGATGCATTGGTAGCTGTTGCAATGCTTCTGGCTGATCTTCACTCCAAATGCGGCAATTTTGCTTATTTACGTACCCATTCAACCAAAAATGAGCCTCATCGCTGAAGACAATTTTTCGATAAAAAAGCGGATTCTCGGCCAGCTTTCCAAGAGCCCATTCACCAAAAATTCGGCATTGTGGTAGGTCGGCTGGCTTTAGTTCTTGCACCAGCTGTATCTTAAAAGGCTTTACGCCCAAATCCTTCCTCAAAATTTTCCACGTAGTGCTGTAACAAAGGCCTAACTGCTGGGAACGGCGCAGAATCGACATTTCGCGGTCTTCTGCCACACTAACTGATACGGCCGCAATATTTTCTTCAGTACGCACAGTACGTGTTAGTGGTTTAATGTCCAACAAAGTAAATTTGGTGCGAAATTTGGTCACAATCTTCCGAATAGACTGCTCAGAAGGTCGAGAATGCCGACCATAAAATGGAAGCAGCGCGCTATGAACATTTCGAACCGAGCACGAATTTTGATAGTAAAATTCAATAATTTGCAAGCGCTGTTCATTTGTAAGACGATCCATGGTTAAATTGCAAACCAAACCGAAGCTGTTTGACAGTGACACAAGGTACTAAACACACGTCAGCTGTCAAAACCAGTGTTGCCAAAACCAAACCAGCTAAAAAATCACCCGTTAAAAAGTTACAAAGAAATTTATGAAAAATGAGACAAAAGATTGCATTTTAGAGATTAAGATTTGCATTTTTCTTCAATATTAGTTTGAAGTAATTTTTTATAAATAATACAACTTTATTTGACAGCAAAACTGAAGAACAGATATTTGGCGTTTGAAAAAGTTGTACTTTGATACTGTCAGCATCGCCGTTGTTTTTAATGATTTGTTTTTCACTTTAAGCCTAATTTACAGTTCAGCGCAAAAACAAAAAACAAAAAATAATAAAACTGTTTTCTGTCTCTTCTGTCCATCGCTTTTATTATATAAAAAAAAAAGCAGACTTGTTTGTCATACCTCAGATAATACGAAGGATATTTTTTTTTGTAACCAATCAAAACAAATAATTTGTTGTTTGTTTTTTGCATGCAAAAAATTAACAAAATTTCATTTGTAGCCTCTGGTACCAAGTGATATAGGAAAAAATGGTAATTTATGTATTGGTTACGGTGATTTTAAAATAAAAACATCAAAATGTGGCACAAAATAATGCCCAAAACTGATTAAAATTTGCTTTAAATTTTAGTTTTTTGTTTTTGCACGCTGAACTGTAAACTAGCCTTTAAGTAACATTTTTGTAAAATTGCCGTCCCACCTAAACGAGGCATTGACAGAAGCTACAAGCTGTAGCCCTTTGTTTTTATTTTTATTTAATATTTATTGCAATTATCTTTATATATACAAATATATTGAATATAAGCTAATTATTTAGCGTCGTGCGTCGTCATCACTCAAATCGTGAGAACACCTCGTACACTTAAATATGCATCGGGAAATGTTCGTAGAATTTACGTTTTGTAATTAAGTTCACGTTTTATTGTTTGATAAACAATTATTATTGATTTATTTACCGAATTTATTAATTATTACAAAAACCGACCAAACAAATTAAAATGCAAATTAAAAATTTGTTTACATTTTATTGACATTTCACTTGTTTTGACAGTTCGTTCAATTTCTTTGAACTGTCGTTAAGTCTACAGCTGTCAAGTGTGGTCGTGTTCAGTGAGGGAAATTTAATATTTACTTCAGAGTGTGTTCAGCAAAGCATATTTTTAAAATAATTTGTAAAAAAGAATTATTAAGCATAATTTACTTTCGACAATTTGCACAAAGAAGATTATTATTAAAGTATCTATGATTTAAAGTATCAGCGACACAGTATTAAAAATAATATTCTTCGAATTAAAAAGAGTTTAGAAGGAAAAACTTTATCGTTTAACCCAATTGAATTAGAATATCGATTAGATATTCTTAATGCATAGGTACATTGACACTCTTTTGACTTTGCAGTCTGAAATCGAATCAGTTACGAATCCACTTACGATTCCAGAGGTGAATTGGAAGATACTTGCGCAAGTGCAAAGGCACTACTTATTTCGCTGGTGAATAAGAGACGTAATTCGAGTGCTGTTGATTATTTTTCAGCAATCCTCGCCATTTGCGTCTTCCAAAAGTGTCTCTTCCTAAATTCAGCGAAAAGCATTCAGAATATAAGAACTTAATGAGCCATATTCATAGATGTTGTCTCAGCCGTTTCTAAGAAAAACTCGGGTTTATCCTATGCAATTGACATAGGATAAACCTGAGTCTTTCTTAGTAACGGCTTAGACAACATCTATGAATATGGCCAAATAAGTCTGTTCGAAAACTTAGTTGATAATGATTCGATACTTCCAGATATAGAAAAAATCAACCATTTGATTTCGTATTTATCTGGCGAAGCTTTAGCAACGATCAAAGCTTTCCAAATTACAGAACAAAATTATCCAAAGGCACTAGCGAGCTTAAAGAAAGTATATGACAATAACTGCTTGATATTTTTCGACAACGTGTCTACACTTTTTGAATTGAAAGAAATCAGTAAGCCATCTGTTTCTGCACTGCGTAGCATGATAGAAACTGTGTCTGCCATTTATTATTCGCTTCTTTTATTCGGTGATGCAAGAAATATTACAAACGCAATCATTATCCAAAGTGGAAAGAGTATTTAGATTTCAGTACACTTTCTTTATGGAGTTACTATGAAGCCGCTCTCAATAAAAGATATCAGCACTTTGCTGCTGAAAAAGTGTCATCTTGCAAATTCAAAACTTCTAATAAACATTCAAAACCAAGACATGAACCGAACCATACAATGCAAAAAGCTTCTTTCTCATGTGTACAGCAAACCAATAAATCAAATTGCTTGTACTGTAAATCATATGATCACTTTATTACAACGCAACGTGTCAAACTTTTGCTTCAATTCCTGTCATGCAAAGATTCAAGTTTGCAAAAAGTGTACCTGTTTGTATCAATTGCCTTCGAAAAGGACACACAGTTTCAAAATGCAAACTCAGTTGGTGTCGTGATTGTAATAGATCGCATCACACGTTGTTGCATCAATACAAAAAAAAACTTTTAATACCACACCGACACAAGCTTGTAACAGCCATGCATGCCTCTGTTTTGACTGATAATGTCATTCTTGCTACTGCAATTCTGAAAATAAGAGACAGCACTGGCGAATATGTGCTAGCTCGCGCGTTACTTTATTCTGGCTCTCAATTAAATTTTATTACTGAAGAGTTGGCTCAAAAGTTGAAGCTTCCCAAGGAAGAAAAGGCTTTAAATTCACTTGGCATTGGTACAGCAAATACCACAGTTAATAAAAAAGTACATGCGGAAATAAATTCAAGGTATAACAATCATTCATTTGATGCAGATTATTGGGAACGCAATATCTTCATATCAACCGGAACATGCAATAAATAGGTACTGCAAATTGGAATATTACTAAAAAAATTTAGTTACTCATAGAAGAAGAAACATTTTATGAATTGTTATCGGTTGGTCAAATTAAACAAGGTCCAGAACATCCAACTATTCAAAAGACCCTTCTTGGTTGGATAATCTCTGGAAAATATCCTAGAGGTACAATTCAAGTACCAAGCAATGTAATTTGATTGGCTATCCGCAGAAACCTGGGAAAAAATAGACGAAAGAATACAACTTCGAGCTCGCATCGCAGCTACTCAAGCAGCAGAGAGAAACTAGCTAGAGTCCACGTATCGCATGAAGATGAGAGACGTTTACCGTAGCGTGAGACGTGACAAGCGTAACTACATCAACACATTAGCTGAAGAAGCGGAAGAGGCCACAAATCGGTCTGACAGCATAACTGTTTATAGAATCACCAAGGAGCTTACTGGAGTACAAAGCTCAAAACAACACCTGGTGAAAGATGCTCCATTCGGATGAGGACCAGCCCAGAAGGTGGAAGGAACACTTCGCTTCGGTATTAAATCGTGTGTTCGCCAGCAATGCGCATCCAATACCTGGTGACCCGCTCTAAGTAACAAATGCCAGAATCCGCACCAAACCTCCCAGTAAAGAAGAGGCTCTCGTTATGAGCGGATGCAGTAGCTCACTTGATGTCGTTGGTGCTGTTTGTAAGAGCTCTGCAGAAATACCGTCTAGTCTTACCGCCTTCTTCCGTGTTGTAATTGCAGCATAATTGCTGCAATTACGCAGTAGCTCACTTGATGTCGTTGGTGCTGTTTGTAAGAGCTCTGCAGAAATACCGTCTAGTCTTACCGCCTTCTTCCGTAATTGCAGCAATTATGCTGCAATTACAACACGGAAGAAGGCGGTAAGACTAGACGGTATTTCTGCAGAGCTCTTACAAACAGCACCAACGACATCAAGTGAGCTACTGCATCCGCTCATAACGAGAGCCTGGAACTCTGAGTGCTTCCCTGAGGAGTAGAAAAGGGGAATGATAGTCAAGTCCCAAGAAAGGAGATTTGATGCAGTGTGAAAACTGGAGAGGGATTTGGGTTTTGCCTGCGGTTGCCAAAAAAGCAGCAAAAATTGTATTAGAGCGAATAAAGGAACATCTAGAAGACACACTCGACGCCGAACAAGCAGGTTTCCGCACTGGTTCATCCTGTGAGGAAGGATGTCGGATGAATTCGAAGTCCAATGTGGATTCAGATAGGGTTGCATACTGTAGCCAATACTTATTCTGTTAGTGAAAAGTGATGTGCTGCGTGCAACCGTGTTAAACGGAAAAAACATCTGGACTACGCGGACAACATATGCTTACTCTCTCATAGGATCATGGATCTCCATCAAATGACAACAAGATGGAGGGAGAAGCAGTTATCGTAACACGGCAAAAACAAAAATGATCAGCCTCGGAAGTAACTCATTCGTTCAAGTCAATATTTCTGGACAACCGGTGGAGAAAGTAGAAGACTTTCAATATCTTGGGAGTTTTGTCTCTATCAAAGGAGAAACCGAACAAGATGTCGACAGCCGTATTAAAAAGGCAAGGGCTGCTTTCGGAATGCTGTCCAAAATATATATATATAAAAATAGATGCTTCAAGACCAAGCTGAGGCTGTTCTGCTTCTATGTTGAATCCGTGCTTCTGTATGGGTGCAGCCCTTGGAAAATCTTAACAACTGTCACAAGCAAGCTGCAATCGTGCGTAAATAGGTGTCTACGAAACATCTTAAGGATTTTTTGGCACAACCGTATTTCTAATGAAGAACTTCATAGGAGAACGGGTCAATAATCCATAGACAGTACTATACGCAGACGTAAGTGGCAGTGGATTGGTCATACGCTTCGAAAAGGCAACGATTGCATTGCTGGCCAAGCGATGCAATGGAACCCACTAACACAGGCAGGTAGAGGGTCGGGTCGGCCGAGAAGCACATGGCGCAGGACAGTCGAAAGTGAATCTGCAAAGCTGGGGAAGAACTACGTTATATTTCCAGAAACCGTACACGATGGCGCGTAGGAGTAGTGGAGGCCCTATGCCCCTTAAGGGGATCACAACGGACTCTTCAAGGTCTGAGGACCTAAGTAAGCAATGTAATTTAGTATGTCAGGTTGAAAAATCAAAAAAGTTTTTACGACAGAACAACAATTTTGTGAATAACACTTTGTTGAAAATACTCAACTTTTGCCAATCGGTCGTTTTCAGGTTAAACTACCATTCAATTGTCTCCAAACACACTTGGATTATCATTTGAAACCGCAAAGTACAAGCACAAAGCAGAGAGTTGTTTTTGATGCTTCAAGTCGAACATCCAATCAATTCTCCCTGAATGACATCTTAATGGTTGGGACAATGGCAACCATTCAAGAGAGCTGTAAATATAAATATAAACTGCTGATACATATTAAGAAAATGTACCTGCAAGTTCTCGGTGCCGAAGAGCATTCGATTCACCAGCTCATAGTGTGGAGGCAGCATCCATCTCAACCGTTACAACATTTTCGCTTAAACACGTATGGCACTTCGCCAGCACCATTTTTAGCAATACGGTGTTTAAAGATGTTAGGAGATGCTAACGAAAGCTTATACCCTAAGGGGTCAGAGGTAATTCGGAGAGATTTTTACATTGATAATCTTTTAACCGGTGCCAATGAACTTGAAAACCTTTCGTCGATGAGGACTTACGGTTGTTGTATTTATATTCGAAGTCAAAGCACGGCCGGTATCAAGTCGACGCTGCAAACAAGGTCTAAAATGGCCCCGTTGAAAACGGGCGATTTTAACGAACTCAATACGTCAATTTTGGTTCAACGGTCACAGTTCTTATTAAAAGAACCATAATCGTGGCCGGTCAATTTGCATTTTGAGTTTTCTCCAGAAGAAAGCCTCAGAAAAAAGAAAAACAAGGATGGCTCTGATAGCTGTTAAAAAACCTTAAACCAAACTGTTAGAATATATCGAAGAAAAAACTTCTGATATCGATTTTGCGACTGCGTTTGTATAAACATATAATGGAGTAAATCCATACACAGTGATACAGCCTTATCCGCTGCCGAAATGCCTACTTGCGCTGGAAAATGGACAGGAGTGGAGCGTGTTGAGAAGTTACGTAAAACAGAGTTAAGATACCGATACCAAATCCTGAACGAAGCCTTCTGAATCTACGCATTTTAAACAACCCTTCAAAACAACTCCTTATGAGTCGTGAAAAATATTTGCTCAGTATTATTATTTTTTTAATATAAGTTCAATTAATATAAAACAACTTGAAAATGTTAACAATTTTATTTATATGGTACTTGTTAAGATCATGCTCTTTTTTCTGGCTGACGGCAAAAGCCAATGCTATATTTGTGAAATTAAAAAAAACAATGAACAATTTATCTGTTAAATAAAATCACATTTTACTGCTATACATATAATGCAGCTCTTTAAAAGATTAAAAAAATTAAACAGAAGTTTTTGAAGAATCGCCGACGGCAAAAGAGTTGAATTTATCGTTTCTCAAAATACATAGTTGAAACTGTCCAAAATTATGAATTTCCCGATGAAATTCAAAAACTTAAAAAGAAAGTCACTGTTGAGTATTCGAAAGCTCAATCCATTTATTTACGATAGTATAACGACAATTGTTCATTTTCACTCATTCGTATAGGTGGTCGTCTTTTGAACGCACCAATTGCATATGATGCCAGATTCCCACTTTTACTGACCAACAATTCACCATTTGTAAAATCGTACTTAACGTACTTACAAAGGAAAAATTACCATGCTGGACCTCAAGCTATGGTGGCATTGCTTCGAGAAAGGATTTGGCTTATAAACGCCAAAGAAGCATGCCAAAGGGTTGTGAGAAAATGCATACATTGTTTCAAATACAAGCCAAAACTGCCTACACAAATAATGGATAATGGGTAATCTACCTGCCGATAGATTGTGAGCGCAACGACCTTTTTTAATATGCGGTGTAGATTTCTGTGGCAGGTATATAAAACTCACTTTGAACTAGCTTCTAATTTATCCTCTAAATGTTTTATTCTAGTCCTTAAAACGGAAGCGATCCTCAACTCAAGGCCAATTGGCCACCGACATCAAAACGTCAAGAGAAATACTAAGACGTCCAATCGGGTCTAACTAACTAACTAACGTACTCACCGGACGATCAAATGACAGCTCTCTACCTTGGCCAATATCAAAATCATTTTAAAACCATTCGACCGATATCAATCCGGACATTTTGAGAGCTCGTCGGCCTGTAAGTTACAGGCCGCCTCCACCGGGCATGAACGATGCCCGGTTCATGGACAATATGAACTTAAAAATGTCTTTATATGCTGAAATGGAACAACAATTCTTTTGGAATGTCTCGTTTTCTGTTTTGGTTCACCTTAGTTAAGGGGCCTTACTACATTTTAAACTTTTCGATTTTTGCGTATGTACATTAAGGCCGACAATTGAAAAAATCGTGAAAAAATCATTGAATGATAATGCTGACCAAAGGAAACTCATTTTACGGACTTAATTTCTGCCGACAATTGGAAAAATCGTCGTGAAAAAAACTTTGAATGTAAAAGCTGACCAAAGGAAGCTCATTCTACGGACTAAATTTCTTTTTAAAAGTTCAAGTGACCTATACTCCAAAATGCGTTTCGCCCAGGTACAACAGTGGGCTAATCAAATAGATGTTGTTGTACCCTTTCTAATACACAAAAGATTTGATCGATGTTTACCGACTCATATTAAAATTACAGAATTTATCAACTGTGAATTTTAATATTCTAGGGGAACACCTAGAAAATGATGTTAAACCCGCTTAAAATTAAAATTCAAAATAAATTTCATTATTTATTATTTTTTTTCTTCGTTTTTATTCTATCAACCAGACCGCGGGCTGAACATAATTTTTTAGGTGTCTGAATTTATACAAATTCTATTATATTAAAATTCACAGTTGATAAATGCTGTAATTTTAATATGAGGCTGTAAACATCGACCAAATCTTTTGTGTATTAGAAAGGGTAGAGGTCACTTGAACTTTTAAATTGAATTTAATTCAAACACCCCGCTTAAAATTAAAAATAAAAATGATTTTTATTATTTATTATTGTTTGCTCTTCGTTTTGGACTAAATTTCTGCCTACAATTGAAAAAATCGGTGAAGGTAAATGCTGACCAAAGGAAACTCATTTTACTAAGTAAGTTTCTGCCGACAATTGGAATCATCGTCGTGAAAAAATCGTTGAATGTAAATACTGATCAAAGGAAACTCATTTTACGGAATAAAAAACTTCAGAAAGACTCACAAAAATGTGTTTTTTCTGAAAAAAAAACGCGCCAGAAGGCGAAAAAGATTTTCACTTTTGCAACAATTGGCCTATGTAATTAAGCATTCAGGCTGGTATTCACCGAGCTTATAACATTGAGACAGGTAATGGTCGAGCGCTCATAAGTAAGGGGCTTAAAAGCCACTTAAAGTTATGAGCAGTTGGTGAATACCAGCCGAAATCTTTGTCAGCATTTATATTCGACGATTTTTCCAATGACGATCTTCTGTTTGTGCAGCAAAAGTAAAACATGTTTTCCTTTGCCAGCTGCAGGTAAAATGGTCATGAATTCACTATGACATCAATTGACTATGACAGCCTTGCCGCTTGAAATTTAAGTAATACAACGTCCTACACCAGCGCCATGCCATGACCATGCAAAAATACTTAAAATGCTGTTTTTTATCGTAAATTTTAAGAATTGAGTATTCCGTTCTTTGGATTTTCTTAACACAGCGTCCTATTTGAGAGTACCCACAACAGCGTAAAAATCACGTGCGGTGGCCACACTCATTCTTCACTCACCAATTTTTTTTAAAACTGCCCCTCCCTGCTAAAATGGGGGAGGGGGGGAAATAGACTCCCCCTCGATTTTTTTCTTATCTCAACCTAACCTACACGCTCTAGCTTTTTGGCACATTACTCCTGAATCACCCTGTATATGCTAAGCCTTTTTAATAAAAAAATTGTCAATGCAGTTTTAGAAAAAAAATAAAAAAGCATAAAATGCGATTTTCAAGTAACTAAAGGGGCCAACCCATAGAATCCGTTGCGTCCGTTCCGTCAACGAATCCATTGTCGATGCCGGATTGGACGGAAAGGGGTGACCCATACAATTGACTGATTGCTTTTGACAGCTTCAATTTTGTTGGGTTTGTTCGATGTTTTGTTACGTAATAACCACTGTTTACATGCAAAGTCGAGTGGTCGAGTTGGAATTTCAGAAGAAATCACAGTGCACATAATTAGGTATATTTCAAGTTTTCATTGACGTTCGAGTGTCAAAATAAAAAAAAAATTGGGGACCCTGTTTTATTTTGTTACTTTGAAAACTACATTTAAATTATTTGTATATCCCATTCATATAAATAAATGTCCTTCTTTTTTCACCAAAAATTTTATTTTTTTAGTTTTTGTGTCGGTAAATCGTTTTTTTTGAGCATTTTCGTCACGGTAGTGAATTTTTAAGGCTTACCCAAGCCAATTGCGACATGAAAAACATGACAACGACAAAACAATTTTTTTTACACAGCGTCAAAAGAGAGACACCAAACGCGACAAAGCAACACAATTTTTTCATATGAAAGCCCTAGTCGTATTTTTCGTAAAACTTTGTCGTCAAAAAGGTAAATCTGAAGAACAAAAAAAGAATGTTCATTTTGACATTTTTTAATAGGACTATTCATGCAACCTGATAAACTCTTGGTAAACGCGGTAGAGTACAATATCTGGTTAACTGACTATCGTTTCCATACAAATTTTGACATGTTAACCATATTTACCAGGTTTACTACGGTTGCATGAATATCCCTAGTAACAGATTATCAGTTGTGTATCTGTGGTGTTGCAGAATTTAACCGCACAATAGAATTCAGAACCATTAAGACTTAAATATCAGTTTAAAGGCTTGCCCAAACCAAAGTGCGACAGTGCGTCACGACATGTGAGACACGATTTTTATATGAAAAACGTTTTGTGTTTAATCGCATTTGGTGTGGGTACTCTCATATGACGCTGTGTTAATAAATTTTGGCCTAATCGTGTCGCACTGTCGCGTTTTGGTTTGGACAAGCCTTAAAGTTGACAAATCATAAAATCTGAGAGAAAGCACAGTTCTTAGTTCTCATATTCCCCGGAGTGCACTTAGATAACGAACATCGAACAGACCTTTTATTGACATCTGAAATGACATCTCTTGTCAAACGCATTTGCCGGCCGAAAAAGTTGAAAGTTCGGCAACTTTTTTCGTCGTGTCCGTCCGATCCGTCGCTTATGGGTCGCTTCTCATAAGAACGTGTGTATTTTATCGAGCTGTCAGTTGAAAACGTCGACGCAACGCACGCAACGGATTCTATGGGTTGGGCCCTTAAAACAGCTTTTATAATGAATTAAACCTCAAAACGAAGTATGCAATTTGATTTCTTCTATAATGATACATTTTTAGAAAAAAAAATTGAAAATCGTTGGAGCCGTTCTTTAAAAAAAACTATTTTTTCTATATAAAATTTTGCAAGGACTTTTATAAAAATATTGGTACGCCATTTTAATATATTATTTATCAACATCTAAAAACTGAATTTTGAAAAAAAAAATATTGAGTAGTTAAAAAAACGTTTTTTTAACAAAAAAAAATATTTTTTTTTTTTTAAATCCAAAAAAAATAATTTTTGAATTTTTTTTTTACTAAGCATTATTGATCAAATTAAGAGCTTTCATGTTAAAAAATAGTTAAATGGACTCAACCCATGAAGAAGAAAATCAGAATTTGAAAAAAACGGTTCTATGGTAGGTACCATTACTACCGGTTTTCATTTAAAGATAGATCTTATCCAAAAAAATGACAATGATTTTTTTAATCAAAATCGTAGGAACCGTTTTTGAGAAAAATGAGTTTTTTCTAAAACCGGTATATGATAAGTACCGTTATTTTTGGTGAAAAAAAAAAAATTCAAAAAACGTGTGGGAATAGTCTCTTAAAAACGCCGCATACCAAGTTTGAACTAAATCGATCCACCAGTTCAGGCTGTAGTTTCTGATACATACAGGCAGACAGAATTGTAGGACCCACTTTTTTTCTCATTCTCTATCATTGTAATGTCATGTTTGATTCTTATCTTAACCTTTTTTTTTTGTACGAATGCATAACTTGACATATAGTACCTATATCGCAAGTAAAAATCTAATTACTATGTTTTATTGTTATTAATACCCATTCCAACTCTATAGATCAAAAACTCGATTCTTTTGGAGAGACTACTATCAAGATTAAGAGGAGCGCAATTATTTAAGACCATTTTCATTGCAATATTCCACTTTGTTACAGAGTTATTGGCATTTAAAGCTCCCATATAAGGTGGAAGTTGTTTATATTTTTAATAAATTAACGGTAAGAGTGAGAAATTTTTTGATTGCAGATATGAGGTAAGCAATTAGAGATACATTACTTGGAATTTTTTTTTGCGAAATTCGAAAGTGGGCCGGCCAACTTCGACGTGGTCTGCGACATCGACTTATATGGCTGCACGTGCCTGGCGGCACTCTTCATTGAGCCAGGGGTTCCGCATTGGTGGTCTGTAATGTTGGCAATAATTCCACTGCTCGTCTATAGTTGGCGCTGTTGGTGGGTTTTCTGCGAGATTGAGGGAGACGCGATCAGCAAAGCTCCTGGCAGTCTCTTACGACATTAGTTTACCAACGTCGATTTTTTTCATAACATCTGCTCCTCGCTGGGGCTCCACAGATATCCGCATCCGAACTCTAGATATTACTAAGTAGTGAACTGAGCCTATGTTGCCTCCTCGGATCGTTCGAACATTCAGGATACTGGATGCATGCCTGGCGTCTATCGCAACATGATCAATTTGGTTAACAGTTACTTGATCTGGATGTCGCCAGGTTCTCTTGTGAATATTGAGGTGAAGGAAACGTATGTTTGATATAGTGATAATACGCCCCTCTGCAAAGTCGATCAGTCTGAGTCCATTTTTGGAAGTTTTGTCGTGCAGGCTGTGACCTCCGACCGTCCGTAGAATGCTTCGTTGTTCGCGTCATCTTTCTTCTCTGTTGAGGGCGTGTGCACAGATCAGGATGTTTTTATGTTTGGACCTGATGAGGATTGTGACAAGGCGCTCACTTACATATTTAAAGTGCATGACTTCTTGCCTAAATTTGCTTCTTACCACAAAACTACATCCGAACCTTGTCCTGTCCCCTGTAGCACTTCCCGAAGTAGATACCGCAGGATTTCATATTTCGGATTCACTCTATATCCCATGCATTTCCTGGACGCCATAATATCAGCTTTTTATTTATCTAATATTTCCATTATTTGTTCGGCTACACGTGGCCTGTATAATGTCTGGACATTACACGTACAGATCGGAAATTCATTGTCCAAGTTTCGTTTGCCAGGGTCGTCAACATTTGGATCATCCATATCCGAGGCTTGTAGTTGGTTCAAAACTATAAAATTTACTCCTACCGTCGGTCGAAAGGTTACCCCAAAGGCAGGAGCCCCCAACCTGGCGGGCCAGTTGGGTATTGACATCCTACACCTTCGACCTGTTGACCATGGGAGGCCCTTCTACAGAAAAAAGTTCCGCGATCGCATAGCTCTAAGTTTCGTTGTAGTAGTCACCGTAAGCCCCTCCGCCACGACAAGACTTACCCCCATGGAGGGGATAAGTCTTTCATGCCACGGTAAAGTTATATTTGCTTTTTGGGCCTTTTAATAATATATACAAAATTTGTCGGTATGAATCCCCCCCAAGAATGTTACCGTAAAATTTACCGCAACAAGAACTACTCCTTCGATTTCCAAATCCCAACTCCCAACTTAACTTTTTTTCTCTTAGGTGTTTCCTTTACTTTACTGAGAGAGAGTGGGAAGGCATTGGTTTACGAGCATATACTTATCTCGCTCAGTATCACGAAGAAAACAATACGCATAGAACTTTGACAGAAATGTTGCCAAATAACTTTAAGAATGATTGATGAAACGATTTTCGCCAGGCGAGCCAAATAATTTGCATGATTACCCCTAATGCATCATGAAGCGATTTTTTTTTACCAGGCGGGCGGCCTGTTTCACCGAACGACCACAGAAGCGTGACATTTAGTCTACAAACGCATTTGTTGCACGGTGGAAACAAAGATTTGTTTTTTTTTGGGTTCTTAAAATGGTATTTTCTTGCAAATAAAAAGTGGACTCGACGTAACCTGGAAGTGATACCAGCGGGCGGCGTATTCCATTCCATTCCATGCAACTTCTAATGTACGATGCTGTGGACCCAACTAGAACATCTTAAATAACTGTTATTTGTTATTTTTAATTGTTTTTTCTTTTTTTCTTCGTAGATTAGCGGGGTTGTTATCAGCAGTTTAGGTAATTTAAGCTTCAGTTTAAGTTTCAAATTAGATTTTGTTGTGTGTTAATAGATCTCGTGCACAAAAATTACTGATGTTATCAATTTTTTTCTTGTGGATTATAATTATGGATACCCTTAGAGCTGGTATGAGTGCTTTTAAAATTTTTTTTTTAGTTTAGTTTGAAAATTAATTAGTCAAAAAATGACCTGTTTTGAGGTATAAGAAATTCCTTTAGGTTGAGTTTAAAAAAAAAAACATATCAAAATATTTTGTGTCATTGTATTCTCCTATTGTTCTTCTTTGCAAAAATAAAAACTTTCAGTGCTAATCTTTGCTAACCTATAAAATATTTAACTTTTTGTAGGACAAGATCAAACCATAAAAAAGAGCAAATTTTTGAAAAATGGTTTCTTCCACTAAGTTCTCCAGGATTGAAGAAGTTTCTGATTTTATATTAAATAAATTAAAAATAACCAATTGTTCCAATTCAATTAAAAGTGATTTGGCTCAAAAAGTCAATTTTTTTTTCTTAAATATAGCTAGGCGATGGAAACAATACTCGCGAAACCGAGTTCTATTTTTCAAAGGCCATGAAACTTAGTTAAAAACAAATTTTAAATTTCCTTGTGTTATTTGAAATAATATTGTAAAAACTGTCTCTAATGACACACCTGGAACTAGTCGCGGAAGACCGCAAAAACCATTGGAAGTTGCTTCACACAAGACCAATAAACGGAGAGTAGAGGATATTTTAGTCTCAAAATCCAGCGCTTGATTTTTGTCCACCATCTCCATACAATCGACGCACTGTGCGTCGGCACTCTTCAGCAAACATCAAAGAGTGGTTGTTGGTGACGTGAACGAAAGACGCCACTCTGGATTGGCTGAAAGCGTGGAGGGTGAGAGCGAATAGAGATTGTTCAGAGAAAAAAGCTTCCTGTAGTATCACTTTGGATTGTGATTTCGAAAAGACCAGAAGGTCAAACAGTGAAACCAAGAAGTGAGTTTTGAAACTTTAGAAAAATCGAAAAATTTTAGTGACATTAGAAAAGTTTTAGAAAGTTTGGATTTTCGGATTTTGGAAATATTCAGACAGGGAAAATTTATCGTGCGGAGAAACAAAATTTGGAAGTGGAGATAGAAGTAGTTCGTGAAAGAAACCAGAAAAGTATCTGTGAAAAATTAAATAGCTTCGAAATTAATTTTTCTGCATTAAAATGTTGTTTTGTCTTCTACTGATAACCGTTATGTATTCCGAAAAATTGCGGAACTCGCGATTTTTTCATTCTTTTGGTATATTCGGGAATCGGATTTTAACGGTACATCTCATTGAATTTCAAAATTGTGTAGTAATGGAATTAATTTTAAAAGATTCTGGGTTTTTTAACCTTAGTAAGGTTTCCCAGACATCATATTAAATTTTTACAAAAATAACTTGTTTCTTTTATTTATCCTATCATTAATCAATTATTTTCTCCTTCTCCATCGTTTTCTACAAAGGTCTGCAATTTCCTATTTCTTTTCCATAAAAAATTGCTGGCGCCCTCATTAAGTAAGTCGCCCTTGTGACATTAATAATTTTCATATCTCGCTTGAGCCCTTTTTTTCTTCTTATTTTTAATGCTTTAAATCAGCTTCGTGTGAAAAAGACAGGATTTTTTTTTAAACGAAACAAACGGTCTGCGTTCTCTCAAATATTAATAATAATTGTCAATCAATAAAAAAATCAAACAAACATACAAATTTAAAAATTTCGAAATAGTGCGGGGAAGAAAAATTAAATTTAATTGATTGGAAGAGCTTAAAATGAAAACTAAAATGTCAGAAAAATGGCTGGAAAAAAAATTTATTTTCTTTTTTATTACATTTTTAGCACTTATTTTTTGACATTTTTGGCTTTTTGGGTATATCTCTTACACACGCACTCTTGATGTGCTTTTCTATTTCAAACATGCCGTACTGATCAGTTTACTTTTTCAAAACATACAAATTAGAAAAAAGGGTATATCATCCGGGCTTTTAATAAATTTAATCACTTCGTTTAGTTACGTTAATTCATTTAATAAATCAAATTAGTTTGCCCACCCCCTTACTGCCCTAGCCGTGGTTTTTTTTTAATTCGCCTCGCTTTGAATTTGACTGATCTCTCTGTCAGCCTCGTTTGCGCTGTCGTGTCGTCGTTGTTTGATTTTCTTATCGTTTTCGTCTGCTTCGTCTAATAAATAATTTGTGAATAATAATTCACTCAGTTCGCGATAGTTAAAAGTGCAAAATTAAAAGTGCATCAAGAAGTAAAGCTGTGTACGCCCCTATGTCGCGATGCGTCGATGAGACGATCAACCTAAAACGAGTATTGCTTAAGCCCGTATGATACTTCTTTTTAATTGCGATATATATCAAGTTATGCATTCGTAGAAAAAAAAATTGAGATAA
Organism: Meliscaeva auricollis; assembly: GCA_948107695.1. Classification (NCBI taxonomy): domain Eukaryota; kingdom Metazoa; phylum Arthropoda; class Insecta; order Diptera; family Syrphidae; genus Meliscaeva; species Meliscaeva auricollis. The sequence continues at coordinate 51,324,558 of OX403616.1, read as the reverse complement.
CAATCAAATATGACATTACGATGATAGAGAATGCGAAAAAAGTGGGTCCGACAATTCTGTCTGTATGTATCAGAGACCACAGCCTAAACGGATGGGTCGATTTACTTCAAACTTGGTATGTGGCGTTTTTTGAAGACTATCCCCAGACGTTTTTTGAATTTCTTTTTTTGGACCAAAAATAACGTTACCTGTCATATACCGGTTTTAGAAAAACTCATTTTTCTCAAAAATGGTTCCTACGATTTTGATTAAAAAAAAATTATGATCAGTTTTTTGGATAAAGATAAAGTGAAATGAAAACCGTTTTTTTCAAAAACCGTTATTAACGGTACCTGGCTTGGAACCGTTTTTTTTTAAATTCTGATTTTCTCCTTCATTACTCAATTAATTTTAGCCATTTTCTTTACATGAATGCTTTTAAGTTGCCGTTATAATATTTATTAACAAACATTTCGAAAATTATTTTTTTGGATTTTTAAAAAAATGTTTGAATTTTTTTTTTTTTGAAAAATCATTTTTTGAAAACTATTCAATATATATTTTTCAAAACTTAGTAGTAGGTATAAATTAAGACATGTGGTGACAATTTTTATGAGTCTAAATACATATTTTTTATCTAAAATAACTACTGAAGTGAAGTCAATGGAAATTTTAATAATCAATAGATTTTTACAATCAATAGATTCATATTGTATAGCTTTGAAAAATAAATGTTCTATTTCAAACAAAGTACAATGTAAATGCTAATAAGTAGATGCTTTATAATATTTCAACTGAAATGTCAAATTATTTTTAGTTCAACGGCCAACTGAACTGAACTTAAGTTCAGTTGGTTTGTCTTAAAAACGTCCTGTCTTTTTCACACGAGGCTGATTTGAAGTTTAAAAATATTAAAAAATAAAATGCCCGACTGGACCGCACGTACTTGCTCTTTGGGTTAAAGTTACTGTAGACGTTAAAGCCTCTTATATAGAGTTTATAAATATAAATAGCTATGTTAGAAATTAACAAAATATAGGGTTTTGCTTGTGTTATTTTTTATAAGTATATATTTTTACAAGAAAAGTGGGATGTGTTTTAAAAGAATAAAACTAATTTTAACTTTTAAGTTTTTGAATTAGTAAATATATTTTTTTGAACTTAATTAGATTCTTTAAGGTTACATGATCTGCGCACAAGTTTTAGTTAAAATCACTTTAACCGCTTACGAGATATTCACAAAAAGAAAATAAAAAATAATTTGCAAAAAAAAAAAAACAAACGGCAACGCTGTTTCTCCGATGTTCGAGTTTTTTGAGAAAAACTAAAAATGCAGTTTTGTTGTAATCACTGAACATAAAACATATACAATTTTTTAACAAAATCGTTAGAGCCGTTTTCGAGAAAAACTGTTGGGAGGTATTAGTTCTAGACGAGATATTCAAAAAACAAAAATAATCTAACTTTCGAAATTACGTAAAAATCATCTGTACTAAATTTGAAAAAAATCCGTCCACGCGTTTGGGCAGTGGAGAAGTGTACAGATGGACGCACAGACGCGCAGACTGACGGACGGCATGACGAAAACCACTTTTTCGGACTTCTCCATCATCGTAATGTTGTTTTTGATTAAAACCTCAATTTTTTTTTCACACGAAACCAATACTTGCCCTATAGAATAAGTAAAAAGAAGTATAATACGGGCTTTACACAGAGAGTTCGTATTTATTTAATGTTCTTAATTGAATAAATACTTGGAAATGGCACTAGATTCTATATGTACTAATTTACTTAAAACATTAAATTTGTCCAAGATAATAATCGCTATTTGATGTTCATTACCTAACTGTATTATCTATTTTATATTTTGTATTATGTAAGAAAGTTCCCCTTAAAAAGCAACAATAACTACGAGGAAAGTAAATTTAACACTCTTTGTTTCATTGCAATGACCAAGGTGGACAAATACGCAGCGCCGATGGAAAACCTTATTTTCCAAAAATCTCATAAATAATTAAATATTATTAGCTCGACTGCTGAATGCAATTTATTGAACAGTCAACACATATCACATATGCGAGAGACACCACTTGGCATTATTTTACTCAATAAATTAATGGAACAATCAAAACACAGAACACTAGCCAAAACTTTATACACATGTTCCTCATCAAATACCATGACACAAACTTTACCATTAGGGGAGTCCACGTGGGCGAGCATGCATTAGCAATATTCGATGCTCATCCATATGAATGCAAAAACAACATAATTTTGCCTGGAAATCAAATATGTGTCATACCGAAAAAATTTACATCAAAGTCTATGTCCTCGACGATTGCTGCCAGAAGAGTAAAAGCCCACATCCATCGCCTGTTTGCATTTTACCAGCGATGGGGCTTCAAAGTAAACTCCGCCAAATCGGAGCTAGTATGCTTCAGACGACCGTGTAGACCAGGAACAAAACGATCAGCCACGCACTGCAGAAACACAACCATCAACCTTCCTGATGGAGTGCAGCTTACCACAAAAACCGAGGTCAAATACTTTGGAGTGAAGTTCAGCGAGCTATTCCGTTTCAACCCCCACGTAACAGCCGTTCTGAGAAAAGCAAACATTGCCTTCCACCGGATCTACCCACTGATGCGCTAAAAGAAAGGACTCGTTCTTCCACCTCGCGACTCATCGTACCAATTACGGCCATTTTAACCCGATCACCAGAATGCTACGCCTAGCCAACAGTGCACATGCATATAATATCCTTGATTTTTCCCACAGCTTATCCTCCCTCAGAAGAGACCTACACGCTAAACTCCCATAAACCTCCCATAGTTTTAAGTAAAAAAAAAAAAGTTGTCTTTGGATTGTAAGCTTATTATTATTATTACTATTACTGTTATTATTATTACCATAATTTTTGTTTAAATAATTATTTAAAGAATTTAATTAAATACTGTTATTCTTCTCTGTTTCGCTTGCATTAAGCCAATAAATAAATAGAATCAGCCAGAAGACTAAGCTACTACTGTGCAAGGAGCTTATAAGGCCTGTCATCACGTACAGCTTTTCAATCTGGTTCAGGGCATCGAAAACATACATGGGAAAACTAGCAATTCTTGAACAGGAATGAATTTCGACAGGTTACGGAGAAAATATCATAGCAACAAGAGACTCTACGATTAAGCGAAGCTCCTCCAAATAGACAGATACCTTGTCCAATCCGGAAGAAGATGTCTACAAAATCTGGAAAATCATCCAAACCCAATGATAGGAAGCACCATGAGAAGCCCAAGACACCCCGACTCTCGATATCTAGAAACTAAGGATCTACTCGATGAGGAACTGATCAACACCCCCCACCACAATCCACCACTACATTGACAACCGGACCTGAACAACCTGAGACAAGAAGCTGCCAGCAGATTCACCAACAAAATCAACATCGACAATTTCATTGAAATTTTGCTAAAAATTACCACCATTAATCAAGTTAGGCCCCTTTTGTACCAACATATTTAAAAACGAACCAATCAATGTATTAAATAATATAACTAGTGTTTAGAAAATTGTAAATATTATTAATTGTTCCATAAAAACTGTTAAACCTTACATCAAAAAAATTAGATCAATTTTACACCATCAAAAATGGAATTATAGCGGCCGAACTATCATTTTTGTGCCAGTAAAACAGTTTCAGAAGGTTTTTTGATGCTTCCGGACTTTTCTGGACGTCCAATTGAAAACGGCATTAGCCAAAATAAGATATTGCCTAAGCCGTTTTAAGAAAGACTTGTGTTTATCCTCTGTACTTTAAATAGGCATGATTTTTCCACCTTTTTGGAAAATTATTTGAAAAATCATGTTTTTGTACACTTTGAGCGCTTGTTACTCGATAGTTTCTGGTCCGATTTACACAAAAAATATATCGTTGGAAAGAGGAAAACTTCTTTTCAAAAAAGTACATATTCAAAAAATAGAATTACCGTTATTGATATTTATGCTAAAAATAGAGCAAAAAACATGTTTATTGCTGATATCTCGAGAACGCTTCTTTGGAAAAATAAATGATTGTCATTTACTTGTTCAGCAACCTAAAATTAATCTAAAAAATAATTGTGTATGCAGGTACTCGCTATGAACCGAAAATTTGTAAACTAGTGTAATAGAAGTGACAATATTTTAAATATTGGTATATACAAAAAAAAAAAAAAAAAACCATAGAAAGGATTCAAATTGGATTTCAGTGTTTTAATGCAAATCTTTTTTTTAAAAAGGAAGGCTTTTGTTTGTGCAACTTTAATAATGCATTCAAAATTTCATAACATAGAGCACCAAAATTAGTTTTGGAACATCAAGTTCGCATCGAATTCCTACATCCATTATATTCTCTATCTGATTTTTGAGTTAAAATTCCTGGTGGAGTTTGTACAGGTTTTGCTAAGTCACCTCAAAGCTTAAATATATATTTGAATGAGAAAAACAAACAATTTCTTTCTCTTTTGGAAAAAAAATTATCTATGGTAAATATTATTATCAATACTCTTAGTTCTTAATTCTAACATTTGTACAAACCTTTAAAAAAAACCCTTGTAAGCATTGAATAGACGATAAGGTCGTCGTATACGATTTGAGTTGTACCGATATCATTTGCAATATCGAAAGAGAGCACATACACTATACGATTCACTCACGATTTGTTAACCGTCAACTAGCATTCCACCGAGCGATATTGTACAGTGGCTATTTTTGTGCACACACACGATACAATTATCACATACGATTCAGCTTTTGTACGATAATCGGTACAATGGAATAGACATGCTTTAATCTGGGGTGACATTCTGTTTGGCGAAAATGATCAAACGTTTTCGTATGTGCGAATGCGAACGCTTTGCTTCATGTGATATGAAAAACGAAAGAATCTTGCTCTGAAAGTATTGCACAATTTCTTTCGTTTTTGAAAAGCGAATGATTGTTTTCATATACTTTTTTAATGAATCTACATATATTTTTGTATTTAGTTTCAGAAAGGATTATTTTTTTCAGTATGTATTACTAAATATTATTTTTTAAGAAATATTGACGAGGCTCTTATACATATTGTTTTATCTAATAGATACACATTGACTAAAAGAAAAATTTAGTTTCCATAAATATCTCCAACAGTTTTGACTTTTTCTCGTTCTTATTTATGGGGCTGTTTTGATTCTAAGTGACACATATAGTAGTTAAATAATCAAAGTGGTTTTCTTTGCTTTTGCGTTGTACAAAGGCATGTCTGGAGATGGAGACAAAGACATTATTATGCACAAGAGCAGGAATAACTTGTACATATATGTATGTACCTATAACGAAATAAATTTATAATCTTTAATTTATAATTCTTTACTTGCGATAAAGGTACTATAGGGTTAGTTTAGGATTCGAAAAAATAACAGTCGCACATGGCATTACTATTACAGAGAATTCGTAAAAAGTGGGTCTCGCAATTCTGTCTGTCCGTCTGTCTGTCTGTCTGTATGTGTAAACCTCGAGCAACAGCCTTAACCACATAAGCAAGTTTCTTCAAATTTGGTGGTTAAGGATTTTTGGTGATTCCCTAGAGTGGAAATTGAATTGTTTTTGTAGGACTAAAACTAACGATGCCTGCCAAAATAACAATTAACTTTTTTCAAAAACGGCTCTAACGATTTTGATTAAAATTTTTGTGTCTACTTTTGATAGTAGGGTCATACTTCTAAAATGAAAGAAATGTTTGTAAAAATTCTAATAATGGTACCTATCATAGAACCTTTCTTTTCATTTCTGACATTCTCTTCATCATCATCATTTTGATGATTTTTTTATACGGAAGCTTCTTTACAAAATTAAAATTATTTTTTATCAAAATTAAAAAAAATAAATAATTTTTAGATTTTTAAGAGATCTTTCAATTTTTTTTTTTTGAAAAATCAATTTTTCGAAAACGGTTCACTGTATTTTTTTTAATTTTAATTTTAGATGTGCATTAATATTTTCTTGAAAATTTTTAACATTTTTTTTTCTAAAAATTTATCTTTTTTAATCAAATCAAATGGCATACTTAAGTTTGGAGCTCAAAACAATTTAACAAGTTGTTTATGTCATTTTAGTAATGAATTTTATTTTCTTTTTTTTACTTTTCTATAAAATTATTTATTTCTTAAGACATTCTGCCGTATTCATAGATGTTATCTAAGCCGTTACTAAGAAAGGCTAGGGTTTATCCTATGCAAATAACATAGGATAAACCCGAGTAACGACTTAGACAACAACTATGAATATGGCCCATTTTATACATATAGCTTTAAAGTCCGCAGCAACTTTGACCCTAAGAGCAAGTACGTGCGACCCAGTCGTGCATTTTATTTACTTATTGCTTACTTATACACAACATAAAAAGTTTTAAAATCCGATCAGTATTTTTTTCGTTGTGTCAGATATTTTTATAGTATAAAAACTATTGTAACATTGTCTTTAGATGATTTTTTAGCAGGCGTTTTCAATGTTATGTTTTTATGATAGACACAAAAATTAAGAAGGTCGAGGCTTAATGTCTCACTTACACACCCTTTTATCACAAACGCACTAAATATTTTGTTGAAAATTCCTGTTCAATACACCAACCGTTATGAATAAATCAAAACAAAATACGCAGGGGGAAATAAAGTAAAGGACTCGTCTCCCCGACCCGTAATCGGTTGTGTGTTGTTTAGAATAATAGCTGCGGCTGGTGTTGAGGATTTAGCTGATGATGCGTCAATCCTATCTCATAAATAATGAGTTTTTCTGTTATTTGCACGCATTCTTCCGAAGATTTCAATTTCCCTCATTTTTTTTTGTGGAAAACAATAATAACAATAACCCATCCAGGTCTCGATGAGATTCGTGCGAATGAATGCTTTGTTGGTTTGGAACATAGGGGAGAGTGGGTGTGTATGGGAAACTTTTAGGAAAAATGTCAACTACTGGCAAATTATAAATCATATCTGCGCAAGACAGTTTTCTTAAGGTAAGATACATTGTGGCAAGCTGGCAAGCTATTCACAACACCTAAGTAGACAAATGTATACCAGAATTAGAGCTAAAATTCTTTCCATGCACTGCTAAGCTTTGCCTATTGCCTCCTGCTTTCAGGAGGAATAGGACTATTATGTGATGAAATGGGACGGCTATGCATCGTAACAAGCTTGTCGATTTAGGTGTCCTTAAAGAGAGGTGTGGCTGCCTGCGGAAAAAAAATAACCACTCTCTTCACGCAGCTTTTTTCTGGTTCAATCGTTCTGATACATACATTTTTCAAGCTTGATTATAGATGTTTGAATGGCAGAGTCCCTTGTCAGGCCGTATTTCGCCATATGCACCTCTTGCTCATAAGAAAATATCTGGCGTGCCTTGGTGTTTGCAGAATATTTATAAATTGCATTGAATGGGACAGTGTCCCATTGCTCCTGCATAGAATTGTCCCAATCATCTTGTAGTTTACTTCAAACGGATAAAGATAATATCACTTAAAATACGGAACAGACTAAACAGAATTAGAATTAACCCACTTTAAAATACTTACTTTTACATACTTTATATGCACAAATTCGTTTTTGTTGCTCTCCACTGAACAATTTCAACTGCGCAGTAGACCTGTGTCGTTAACAGGTAGATACAGATTTAAGATCAAATTTGTGATCAACAAAAACGAGAAAAAGAATACGACATTCCTCCTGTGTCCCATACATACCCACTCTCCCCTAATCACTATTCACTACTCATTGTGGTGAAAAATTCACACCCTTTTCCCTATAGTACTATCATGTCTTTGAAAGGGATATAATAGGAACTACAATTATTATTTTTTTTATCTATATTCATACATAATATAGTATTTACAATAGACTTTTTATTTTGTATTTAATTAAAACACGGATATTTTTTTTTTAATTTTAGATCTTGGTTGGGTTTTAATACCTTATAATTAAATATTTTACGTAAAAGTACCAATATAAAAATCACTAATTGTAAGTTAAGGACCTGAGTCGAGTTGTGCCAAATTTTACCACTATAGCATTATTTGAAGAGGGTTTTTTTTTGAAAAATATTTAACTGTTGTAAACTGTTGTAAACTTAGATACAGAATCATCTGTTACATCATTGGCAAGAAACAAAAATGCTTTAGATTCAAGGAGATATTTCTAAATGCAACCCATTAAGACAAAAAGGCATAATTTCGCTGAAGTTAAAATGGGAAAATGGAAAAAAGGTCTCTTTAGTGATAAAAAGATATACAGTAAGGTGGCCCCTATCTTGAATCTTTTTGTATGAACAGAGCTTGGGTTGGCCTTTAAAGCTTAGCTGCGTGAGGCAGGCAAATTAATTCGGCTTGAGAAGCAAACAGTATTTTACTGACCGTTTTGTACATGAAGACATCATAATTTTTAGAAGTAATGAACAACTGTAGGTATTCAATCATCAAATTTTTCCTACAATTTCATGATCAGAAAGACCACAATAATCTTTGTAAAAATTGATTTTTGCTCTTTCAGATTCTACAATTGATAAAAACTGCAAATATCTGTTTCAATTAAAATATTGGGCCAATTTAGGGAAAAAAAACACTTTAAAGTGACAGTTTTTATGGTAAATCCGCTCTAAATATTTTATTTTTATTTTTTTATTTTTTCTACTTTTGTCTGCTCTGAACTATATTAGATATTTCTAGAATTAAAAAAAATTAAACGCAAAAAAAGAAGTCGAAATGGATGAAGTGTACACCATTAACTGGCTCTTATTTCGAGCTCACCAAATATTGATTCCATTATACAATGGGTGTGTTGTATACCATGTTTAAAAAATAGAAAAGAAACGAAATATTTTTTGTAAAATAAAAAATCCAAAGTAATCCGAGAATTTTTGATATGCCTCAGGTATCCAAGTGATCAGCTGATTAAATTTTCGTTTATTTTTCTTCGAAATCAAAAGAAAATAATTAAAAATGAAAAAAAAAACATAAACAAAATGATTATAGAAGTGATTTATAACAATTCAATACAATTATGGACCAAAAGAAAGATAAAATACTTCTCATGCAAAAAAACAAATTTTGGCAGGTATCTCGATACAGAGTACATAATGTATCTGTCTCGTTCAAAAAGACATTTCAGATACGGGTATCCGAGATAGTCTATTCGATAGTTGCTTAAAAGCACCCAATCATGTTACTTTCACTACTTTCAGCTTACAGCAAATAGAAGAAAAACTATTAAGTGGACACGGTTATGGGAGTAGGGAAAATTTTCGAAAACAGAATATCAAAAAGTAGAAGCTATGATAAGAAGCTAGCGAGTAGACGTGTCAAATCTGGCTTAACCTTTAACCCCGTTTTTCGTTATTTTAAATACTTTCCAAATAACTCATTTTGTTGAATAATAACATAAAACTGCTTGCATTTTGATTTCTTGGTCATTTTTTCTGTCAATTCTCAATAAATTGTTCTTTCAAAGGCAAATTTAATCATACTGTTACGAATGAAGGAGCGAACACATCCAGACGAAATGACACATGTAGGTCTTTGGTTATGATGAATGACTTAAGCTCTGAACGCTTTCATCCGAACTTCGAACGGAACGAAATGGAACGGAACGAAATCTATCTATATCTGTCTCTATCTGTCTGTGTGTATTTGTCTCTTTTAATTAACGAAACTGGAGATCTCTGGATCCTTCGAGAAGAAATGAGAGGAGTTTAAATACGAGGTCGGAGAAAGAGATCGATACAGTTTAATTTTGACAGTGATAAGAATAAGTGTTTGTGAAGTTGTAATTTGGAAGTGTTATTTCTTGTAAATTGTAAAGAGTGATAGTAAAACAGTTTGTTACAGATAAAAGTGTTTGTTGAATAGAGAGTAAATAAAAGTGAATTAATAAAAGTAGAAATAAGTTTTATTTCGAACCCAGAAAACATTACAATACATTTTAAGTTGAATTTTGTTTTGCGAAACACACACCTAAATATGACCGCCTGTCTTAGAAGTATTAATACTCGTAAATCACAAAACTCACCAGCTCAATTTGCAAACTCGATTCGGTGTTATTGCGCTTTTTCAGTTTTGAGCTTTTAATCAAAACCAACATTATGATGATGGAGAAGTCCAAAAAAAGTGGTTTTCATCATGCCGTCCGTCGTTTGTCTGTTCGTCTGTGCGTCCATCTGTACAGAGAGCCACAGCCTAAACGAGTTGACGGATTTGCATGAAATTTGGTACAGATTACTTTTTTGTAGTTTCCAAGGTCGTTTTTTTTGTTTTTTAATATCTCGATTAGAACGTCATATAACGGTTTCGAGTTATTGGATTCATCACGAAAAAAGCTCTAACGATTTTGATTAAATTTGGTATATGTTATGGTATATGTAAGTAATTGTAACAATACTGCGTTTTTAGTTTTTCTCAAAAAATACGAATAATGGAAATATGATGAACACGCTTTTCGGGAAATTGTTATTTTTTTTAGTTATTTCCGTATTATATCATTACTGGCTCAACTAATTTCGTTCAAAACTTGTTACCAGGTCGTTTTCATCACTTAAAAAAGTATTGTGCATTTAGTTTAAAAAAAAGTTTTGGAAAAAAAAAATAACAATGTATAACTGAATATTTAAACACCATGTTGGGACACAGCTCTATAGTTCAATTATGGGCTAGTGTCCCATCTAAGACGGACATAAATCCATACTTTTTTCTCAATATGGCGGGACATAAGTCAACTATTTTGGATTCATTGTTATAAACAAAAAAAAATTATAAAAAAGAAAGTTCAGCATAGAAAGGGGCCAGGGCCCTCACTCATGAGCGTATTAACAGTGAAGTATGTTTGGGGGCCCTAGCCCATGAGCCTTTAAAACAGTAAGCTATGTTTAGGGGGCATGCTGCCCCCTGCAACCCCCTGCTTGGGGTCACTATAGGATTTGGGGTAGGTGCGAGGTTGAGTGTATGCAGTTTCTTTCGCATTTAAAGAATCTCTCGCACCCATCCCATATCCTATAGTTAGAAAAGCAGTTGTTTTTCGTGGGTGCAGCATGCCCGCCCAAACATAGTTTTATAGGCTGATGGGTGGTTGCCTTTGCCCTGCATAAACAGCAATTGTCAGTTTTGTTTTGTTTGTTCTTTGGTAGGTACTTAGCTGTGCTCTTTTGAAAGCAAAAAAAAAGTCTTTTAATGGACTTGTGTCCCAGCCAGGTGGTTTATAAGTCCATAATTGAGTTATGGAGTTATGTACCATAATTATAAATTTCAGTTGATTTTCTTATAACAAAACTTGATTTTTTTTAAGGAGACGGTTCTTCGTCCTTATTTCTCAAATCAAATTCGGCGTTATTTCACTTTGACAAAGAGCAATTATGCCGAACGCGGAAATTCGGCATTATTTCACTTTGGTATAGTGCAATATGGCCGAATTTTGAATTTCGGTGTCATTTCGCTTTGCTTTATTTCACTGCGATATTTGGAAAAAAATATATGAAATATTAAACTTGCAAAAAAATAGCGTAACAACCTAAATAAAATCACTTATAATTAAATAAAATGCACGACTGGATCGCACAAACTTACTTATGTAGTCCAAAGCTATTATATGTATTAACTTAGCTTGAAAATTTTAGCTTTTAGTTATCTGATGTGTGTAGGTATTGAGAGATATACACAGCACTTTTTGAATTTTGTTTTTGATATTGGGTGTGTTATTTTTTTTTCAAAATTTTGTTTTTAGGTGTTGATAAATACTATCTTAAGAATGGCATACCAATTTTTTTTTTTTTTAATCGCTTGAAAGATATTGATTTTTCAAAAACAAAAAAAAATCTAAAAATCATGTAAAGAAGTTTAATTGAAATCGTTGGAGCCGTTTTTGAAAAAACTCGAATAACTCAAAAATGTTGTATCTCCCGCACTCGTTCTAGATCAGATATTCAAAAACAAAAAAAAACTAAGTTTCGAAATTACATAAAAATCATCTCTACCAAATTTGAAGACAATGTTTACGCGTCTGGGCAGTGAAAATGTGTACAGATGGACTCACGGACGCACAGACCGGCGGCCGACGGCATTAAAAAAAACACTTTTTTTAGTCTTCTATCATCGTAAGGTTTTGATTAAAACTTCAAATTTTTTTTGACACGAAGCCAATACTTGCCCTCTAGACCAAGTAAAAAATAGATAGCAGACACACGAATATCTTCAAACATCAATGCACATTATGCACAAATATAACAAATTAAAAATTAAGTCACAAATTTAATGGCACGAGTTTCATTAAAACATGTTGCTAATAGAAATGTAAACCAACTTGACTTGGCGATAACAGACATCAAAGCCGAGCTTTCAGTGAGCACTTCACACATAAACCATCATCAACATTATTTTTCCGCATTAAGAAACGAATTTGGCAAACTGAGTAAAAAACAGGACATTCAAGAGAATCGAAATGTTGGCTGCGATGCTGTTCTTAATGGAATACCCTTTGTCCAAAAAAAAAAACCTATGAGCTATTTTTGAACAATTATGTTTAACACTTACCACAGCACCACCAGCCTTAGCCAACATTTTCCGTACGCGACCGACAACTTATTTCCCCGATTCTTCAATCATCATTAAATTTTGAGCACCTTCTGACAAAAATAATATACTACGATGCGACACACATCATTGCAAAAATAAAAACAAACAACTGTGCCTTTGAAATGTCAACTTCGTCAGAATGCAGAAACTGCTACTTTTCTCCGAAAGTGTTTGACTAAAAAAAATCATTATTTGCTACAATCTGCATTAAGACTAAAAAAAAAAAAAAACTCTCATCTGTGTTAGATTGATGAAAATACATAAAATAAAAACTTTGTAATTCCATTTCGTTAATATTAATTATTCTTTTTTTTTTAATTCTGTAAGTGATATCTATAAATTAAATTTATAAAAATCTATTCAACAATTTCTCTTGCAATTATGAAGCTGAATTTTAGTTTAATTTTTGATTTAATTTGCGTAATCTTCTGTAAATTATTAATTAGTTAAAATTTTTATGATTTAAGTTTTAATAATTTTAGATGCATTCCCTCGGTGTTGGTGATGGCTGGATCCTACGTTCTATGCTCAGGGTCAGAGGCGTACGTTGAGCTGATGGGGCCTCGGGACAAGACTTAATTTGGGGCCCCTTTACCCATTTTATTTTGACTTTCAACTTTTTTTCTTTTGATTAATGCTGAAAACTTTTAATTTTAAGTAGGTGTACTTTATTTAAAATATCGAAATAAAAGATATGCGTAGGTAACGAAAAACAACGTTGCTTTTAAGAAAAAAAAGCAAAAAAAATTGGTTATTATAGCAAGTTGAAAATTCTATCGAAAAGTGGTATAACTTTACATATACATATAACTTACAGTTTGCAGCTGATCTTGTGACTTAGGTCATAAGGGTAGAAAAGGGTGATATGATGCCGGCGCAGCGGAATCGGCTTTTTAATATACTACTTGTTTTACACGTATTCGATTTCATTTGGTTCGGTTCGGTCCGTATTCGATTCATGTTCGATTTTCTCGAATTTTGTTTTTCTATGGAAGAATTTAAAAAAAAAACGACAACCAGAGCTCAATTCACACGTATCCGGTTCCATTCGCTTCGGTCTGTTGTTTGTTCGTATTCAATTGATCCGAATACGTATATAACAAGTGAAACGGTGAAGTGAAGTTTAGCGGAGCCGACTGTGTATTTTTTTTCTTGGAAAAAAGAATACAATGCGGTTAAAACGAAACCTTTATTCTTTTTCAAAACTTCTGTGCGAAAATATTAATATAAAAACTTAATTTACCCAAAACGATATAAAAGGTCTTAAGGTGTTTTGCCTATTTGCCACAGATTATTTGTTTTGGGTCCCACAAATTATATTTGTTTGGCACCTACCTACACCTACACACTATCATTCTTTTTGGCATCAAAGCAAGACCTTATTTTTGTTTGTTTTTGGGGCCCTCAATGGAAGGGGTCATACAAAATCGTCTACCAGTATGTGGTAATTACACTCTACTGAAACAATATCGGTTTAGCATGTACATTTGTACAGTGTACACAAACACGGGGGATTATTTGTTCGCCGTTAACCAACCCAGTTTATATTTTGAGGCCCCTAAATGGAAGAAGTCACAGAAAATTGTCTGCTTAACTTGTGACAGTTACGTCAATAAAATAATATGTATATATTATTTCCTTTGGGCCTCTAAACAAATATTTTGAAATTATTGAAATTTATTTCAGAAAGTATATACTTAACAATGACGGATTAAGATTAAGATCTTTTAGAGCATCTATATAACTTTAACTAACAAAGTTATCTTAAAATTCATAAAAAAAAGTATACAAAAATAAAAACTAGGTAATATGTACATGTTTTAAAGATAAAAAAACAATAAGTTTGTATGCCATCTACTCACTCTAGTTATTTTCTTTGGGGCCCCTTGAAGAAATTTTAATAGACTGTTTTTTACCAGCCGAGCCGTGCAAATTTAATATCGATTTGGCCTCAAAACAGTCTTTTTTATTTTTTTTGGAGCCCATGAAGGCAGCAAATATAAATCTATTTTATTTTTCTATGCAGTTTCTGATTGGGAGAGACTTTTCTTCTGCATAATCTCCAGTAGGGGCCCTGAAGACGGTCGGGTGCCCCGGGGCCGAGCCCCAGTTGCCCCAATGGTATGTACGCCCCTGTTCTGGATGCTTTGCAATCAATGTGTTAGTTTTCGAATTTGTCACATAAACGCACAAAGCTTGCGAAAAAAAATTGATGAGTTTAGGTATGTGTTTGTTGGGTCTGGTGTTGATGTAATATGTTATGTTTCATATAAATGGTTACAAGCTTTTCAGGGCCGACAGGGGCGCCGCGGAGGTGGATTTGCTATCTATGTTAAAGAATGTATTACATGCAAGTTGAACTGTATCTCAAGTCCTGGTAGCGAAATAGAGAACATTTTCTTTGATCAACTTTTGCTCGGCACTGTTTATAAACCGAACAGCAACATTGACCTTTTACCTTTAGTTACTCTGTTTGCAAATATCACTTTAGACTCATCCAGAATTGTTTTGTGTTTGGATTTTAATAGTAACCTCTTACGGGAGACCTTTTTAGTTGACAGCATAGGTTCATTTAATTTGTCACCAGTTAATGTCCAAGTTCCAATCCATTTTAGTAGGAATTCAAGTTTTTTACTTGACATTATTTTTGTGAGTGATAAAAGTGTTATTCTTTATGACCAACTAATCGTTCCAGGATTTTTAAACCATGACCTCATTTTTCTAACTTACGATTTCAAAATTATCAACACATCAAAAATCTCAACACATCTACTCTGGAAAGGAGTGTTTCTATGGTTGAATAAAAATTTATACAGTTCACCGATGACGACAAAGTAAGTTTTTTGGTTCTCCTTGATTTCTCGAAGGCTTTCGATACCATTGTTCATTTTGTACTCATGCGCAAACTTTCATGCTACCTTAATTTTTCTTCATCTGCAGTAAATTTGTTATTCTCATATTTAAAAACAAGCGGTGTATGTTGCTAATATACTGTCTACTGAAAGGTGTGACGCAAGGATCGATTTTGGGTTTAATTCTTTTTTCCCTCTACATAAATGAGCTGCCATCTGAATTAAACACTAACTAATATGTATGCAGATGATGTACAGCACTATTTGAATAGGTACTTCCCCAAGTCTAATCGAAAACTGTGTGCATGATATAAATGAGGATCTTCAAAACATTTACATTTGGTCTCAGAAAAATGGTTTGTTCTTAAACCCTTTGTTGCTCCTTGCAATAAATTACACTTTTCAAATTTTGCAATACATCCAAACATTACCCTAATTTTTCTTTCGTAAGCTTTTTGTTCGCACCATTCATAGCACCATTCATATCAAGTTCAATGTCATCACCAAATGTAGGCCAGTTGCGACAGTTGTAGGCTGTAGTTGCGACCGAAAAATACGAGCTCTGCACTTGCCCCAAGAAGATTGGATCGACAACGAGCTGCTTTGACACATCATCATCATCGATCGTCGCTCCCAATAAACGGGGCTTGCGACCGAAATTTACAAAGGTTGCGCTTGCCCTAAGTCAAAATTAAAGCGTCGACATCAACCGCCTGATGTCGGCTAAAAACCTAGTCGAATCATAAGGTCCTTCGAGCCGGATATTTAGTCAATGTTTTTTTATCTAAATTTCACAACTAAATCGCAACTATTTATTCTTTAAATCCAATAAGTAAAGTTTTAGCGTAATTGAATCGCCATCATGACAAACGAAACTGAAGAAAAAAGGATGAGTCCTGTAAAAAACGAATTAAAAGCATTTAGATCAGTCCCAGCTTGAACGTCTTGACGAAGAGGAAGCAACCAGTGGGAGGACAGATGCCTTTGAGGAGACCTACTTCATCCTACGGTCAGATATGTTTCGACATCATCCAAACTTACCAAATAGAACCATGGCACCTAACAACATCACCACTTTTTCTGGATCGTATACTAAATGGATATACTTTTCGGACATGTTCAACTCGCTCATCCACAGCAACAAGATGCTCACCAACATCGAAAAGTTCCAGTGTCTTCGGTCTTGTGTACATGGAGATGCGGCCAGAGTAATTGAGCCTCTGAAATGCATCATCCAAAATTATGAGACAACCATAGAACTCTTTAAATCCAGATTCGACAATAAAAGATTTTTATTTCAGGCACACATCCAAGCTATTCGCCAACTGCATTCCATAGCAAAACCATCTGGGGAAACGATTCGATACATGATTGACATTATCAACGTGAACCTCGGAGCGCTGAACTCAATCGTTACAACAGAACAAATTTCTGATGCATTCTTGCTGCATTTAATCTTGTCAAAGTTTGACAGTGAGTCCCAAGCCAAGTGGGAAGATGAAATAGCAGCTAAACAAAATTAGAAGGCACTTAGTAAACTGACACAAAATTTATACTACACATCTCTCACCACCTTAAGCTTAATCTCAGCAGAGTTCAACCTTGGCTCACTCCTCATCGTCGTTGTAGCATCAACCGCACCAAAGGTTACAATCGCAAAAACAGAACACACCTAAGTGAAAATCTCAACAATTGTACAATGCTTCGTTGCTCACTACTGAGTTACCTTCAACTTCATCATGTGTATTTTGTGGACAACCATCACACAACCCATTCAGCTGCCAGAAATTCGTGCATTTGTCACCAATGCATTACTTCAAACTCACCAAAGAGTTAAAATTGTGTCTTAATTGCCTGAAATGCCAAAAATGCGGTGGTACACATCACACATTGCTTTATCCTGAACGCATTGCACCTACTCTTGTTCGAACGACAGAAACATCTTAAACTGGTAGCCTGGAAGCTGCACAACTTCCAGGTAATACTTCTCATGTTGTTCCATCAATTACCACTTCTTTACACAGTGCATACAAGGTACATCTTGATGTCATAATACTTCCAGAAATCACTTCGATTCAACCAAGTCGTTATTTAACCACCAAACACTGAAAAAACCCCGGTAATATTAATTAAGACCCTAGTTTTAATCAACCTGGCACTGTTGACTGTAGTACTGGCGCAGGAATTTATTTTGACCTTTTGCAAGTAGAACAAATAAAATTAGGAGAAAATCTCCCGAGCATACAAAAAAACATCATTTGGTTGGATTGTTAGCGGCACAATCACAAATGATCCAGAAATAAACATCGCACCGTCGTCGTCGAGCCTCACATCACTGAACAAAACTCACTAAGCATCAACTACACCTGCTTCACTGTCACCACTATGGCGGAACTCCTACAAAAGTGTTGGACCATCGAACACTAATATGCACTAGTAAAGAAATTCTCGATTGAAGAAGAGGAATGTAAGACATTCCTTTAATCCACCACAACACGCTGCCCAATCACCAACATGTTCATTGTACTGTTACCATTTCGTGAAAATCCAACATCTTAAGTTCATATGATATTGCAATTGAACAAAAAATTATCGTTCTCCATCTCCAAGATTATTGCCACTTCATTGATGAGTACGCAAGCTTTCATGTGCAAATTAGATGCAGCAAAGGCAATTCACGACAACGAAACATCCTGCAAAACATCATCAGGTAAATCATTAAATGACATTCTTAAGGTCGGTCCAACCCTTCAAGATGACATCTTCACTATACTCGTTCGTTTTCGCAGTAATGGCAGATATAACTCAAATGTAACGACAAACAAATTTATTATTAAGTCTTGAGGATACTAATACACTATTAATTTCCTGGCGCAACTACAAAACAAAAGCAATCGAACCTATGTGTTGAAAACGGTAACCTATGGTACAAGCTGTGCTCCATGCTTAGCAGTGAAACGTCTTCGATTACTGGCAGAAAAAGGTTCGCATCAATTCCATGTCGGTTCTGCCATAACACTCCGTGAATTTTATGTGGATAACTTGATGTCAGGTGCTAGTGATTGTGATCAATTGCTCCAAATCGAAGATGAAACAACTAACCTGCTTCTGAGTGGAGGCTTTTACCTTCGCAAATGGGGATCAAATGATCCCATCTTCATTCATTGTTTTAGAGGACAGTGAAATCGGCAAATCCCTAGGAATGGGATAGGATCGCAATTCTATGATCCACTTGGCTTAATGAAGCCTTTGATTGTGAAAGCAAAAATCTTCATGCAGAATAATGTCTGAAGAAGGAAGATCTTAACTATCAATGGTTGGAGTATAAAGGTCGTCTTAAGGACATAAATCTAATAAAAATCCCTCGGTATGTATCAAATTCCAACTCTAATTCACAAATCCATGGTTTTTCAGATGATAGTGCCAAGGCTTATGGAGCATGCATGTACTTTAGAACGATATAATCAAGAGTAGCACCGATTGCAGAGATAACAATTCCTAGACTCGAGCTATGTGTAGCTCTTTTACTGGTCGAACTGCTGGACAGAGTCACAAGCATCACTGAACAACAACAAATACAAACCTTCTGCTGGAGGATTCAACAATCGCACTAGCCTGGCTAGCATCTGAACCATGTCGATGGACAACATTTGCGAATAATGACGTGTCAAAAATTCAAAACATTGAACATTTCACTTACAATCACATTCCAACTTCAGACAACCCTGCGGATCTACTTTCACGAAGGGTGTTCCCCCACGAACTCATAGGCAACAAATTCTGGTTTCAGGGTCCTAATTTCTTGCAAATATCTGAAAAGGATTGGCCTAAGCTTCACAACAAACCCAAAGAAGAAGAGATACCTGAACAATGCAAACAACATATGGTTCTGGTTGCTCATTGTGTTTCACAATCAAAGCCGTCCATCTGGAATTAGTTTCCGACTTATCATCTTCAGCTTTCATTTTGGCAAACAATGCCACTAATTTCACAGGAGGTAATGGGGAATTAAGAGAGCTGTATACCTTGTTCATGTCGGAGCAACACAATGAAATCGTTCGCGAAGAATGTCTTCAAGATGGAATTGAATGCAGCTTAATTTCACCCAGATCGCCTCACTTTGGAGGCCTTTGCCAAATATCATCTTCGCCGAACCGTTGGCAAAGCAGCATTGTCGTTTGAAAAAATGACTACAGTGTGCTGTCAAATTGATGCTGTAATGAACAGTCGGCCTCTCACTCCAATTTCTTGCAATCCCAACGACTTGACAGCTTAAACACCAGCACATTTTTTAATTGGCAGACCACATTTTACAATTCAACAATTTTTTTTTTCTATTAAAAATGCAATTATTTATTTTGCTTTTCCGAATAAATGTTTCGTGTCGGGAAAAAACAAAAACAAAAACAATTTTTTTTTTCTATTAAAAATGCAATTATTTATTTTGCTTTTCCGAATAAATGTTTCGTGTCGGGAAAAAAAATTCATTTTTAACAAAAACATTATGTTTGATTGTAAAATTTCTTTTGACAAAATCTTCTTGAGTGATGTTCACTCACTCAAGAAGATTCTAAATTTTTTCCTGATTCGTTTTCCTGATTGCAAAAGCCCTAGTTTTTCCATCTGAACCTAAACAACATTATTCTGTTTTATAGTACATGGTGCAGCTAATTCATAAATCGAAAAACAGAAGATTACAAACATAATCAGAAGTAGTAAAGTCAACGTTGAAATATAAAGGGTGTCCCGTAGTTAGTAAAGGAAAATTTAAGGGGTGAGTAAAGTTCTGTCTTCAAAGGTGACTTATCGATGATTTAAGAAAACACCTACTTCTGTAATTTTCTTGGAAAACTGCATGATAAACATATCGTTTTATTATTTTTTTATTGTGGAGGAAACAAAAATAAATACACAAAAAAGGTGTGTGTACTCAAGCACACGCGCCAGACTTACTTACTTAGGTCCTCAGACCTTAAAAAGTCCGTTGTGATCCCCTCCAATACTCCTACGCGCGTTTCTGGAAATATAACGTAGTTCTCTCCAACTCTTCCCCAGCTGTGCAGATTCACTTTCGACTGTCCTGCGCCATGTGCTTTTCGGCCGACCCGACCCTCTACCTGCCTATGTGAGTGGGTTCCATTGCATCGCTTGGCCAGCAATGCAATCGTTGCCTTTTCGAAGCGTATTACCAATCTACTGCCACTTACGTCTGCGAATAGTACTGTCAATGGATTCTTGACCCGTTTTTTTATGAAGTTCTTCATTAGAAATACGGTTGGGCCAAAACATCCTTAAGATGTTTCGTAGACACCTATTTACGCACGATTGCAGCTTGCTTGTGACAGTTGTTAAGATTTTATAAGTGCTGCACCCATACAGAAGCACGGATTCAACATTGGTGCAGCACAGTTCCAGCATGGTCTTTATGCTTATAGCGTTGTTTCTCCATATTTTGGACAGCATTCCGAAAGCCTTTGCCTTTTTGATACGGCTGCCGACATCTTGTTCGGTTCCGCCTTTGGTAGAGACGAAACTCCCAAGATATTGAAAGTCTTCTACTTTCTCTACCGGTTGTCCAGAAATATTGACTTGAACGGATGAGTTACTTCCGAGGCTGAACATTTTTGTTTTTGCCGTGTTAATTTTCAGCCCCACGATTTCTGCTTCTCCCTCCACCCTTGTTGTCATTTGATGGAGATCCATGATCCTATGAGAGAGTAAGCATACGTCGTCCGCGTAGTCCAGATGTTTTAGTTGGGATGTCAGACTCCATTGAATTCCACCATTTCCGTTTAACAGGGCTGCACGCAGCACGTCACTTATCACTAACAGGAAAAGTATTGGCGACAGTATGCTACCCTGTCTGACTCCACAATGGACTTCGAATTCATGCGACAACCTTCCTCTATGTAAAACGTGACATTTGCATCCATCGTAGGTTGCTTTAATAATAGCGATTAACTTATCTGGAATGCGTCTCCTGCGTAAGGCAATCCAAATAAGTTCTCTGTTAACACTATCAAACGCTTTTTCAAAATCAATGAACAGCAGGTGAAGTGGTGATCGATATTCGGCGCACTGTTCAATAATAATTCGCAAGGTGTTAATGTGGTCAACACAGGATGAACCAGTGCGGAAACCTGCTTGTTCGGCGTCGAGTGTGTCTTCTAGATGTTTTTTTATTCGCTCTAATATAATTTTGCTGCTATCTTGGCAACCGCAGGCAGAACGCAAATCCCTCTCCAGTTTTCACACTGCATCAAATCTCCTTTCTTCGGGAGCTTGACGATCATTCTCTTTTTTCACTCCTCCGTGAAGCACTCAGAGTTCCAGGCTCTCGTTATGAGTGGATGCAGTAGCTCACTCGATATCGTTGGTGCTGCTTGTAAGAGCTCTGCAGGAATACCGTCAAGTCCCCTTGTTGTTCTTCAGTGTTTTAACTGCGGCAATTAACACTTCTCTACTGGGAGGTGTGGTGCGGCTTTGGGCATTTGTTGCTTCGGACGGGTTATCAGGTATTGGACGCGCATCGGTGGCCAACACACGGTTTGAAACCGAAGCGAAGTGTTCCTTCCACCTTCTGAGCTGGTCATCATCCGAATGGAGCTGGGAGCATTGTACTCCAGTGAGCTCCTTCGTGATTCAATAAACAGCTCTGCTGTCACGCCGATTTGTGGCCTCTTCTGCTTCTTCAGCTAATGCGTTGATGTAGTTACGCTTGTCACGTCTCACGCTACGGTAAACATCTCTCATCTTCATGCGATACGTGGATTCTAGCTTGTTTCTCTCTGCTGCTTGAGTAGCTGCGATGCGAGCTCGCAGTTCTTTTGTTTCGTGGATCTTTTCCCAGGTTTCTGCGGATAGCCAAACACTTTCTTCCTTGTGCCCGACCGACTTTTTCACCACCGGTTATGAACACATTTTTCACAGCACACATCTTCGATGGAGGTAGGTTCACTGCTGCTGATTTTTCTCAGTCCTTGGGAAAGCCTAGTTGTTGGCGAACTACGGGGTCCTTTAGTCCGTCAGTATTAAACCTGGACACTCGAGTGTTTGCTTGGGATCTCCGAACTGCAGCTGTGCGTAATCTTACGAGAGCTACCATCAGATGGTGGTCCCGGGCCAATCCCATGTCTGCTCCTCTTCTGTTCTTGACGTCCAGGAGACTACTTCTAAAACGTCGGCTGATGGCGAAGTGGTCAATTTGGTTGGAGGTTGCCTGCCTATCGTTGGACACCCAGCTTATTTTGTGGCACGTCTAGTGTACAAACATGGTGCCACCAATTACAAGACGGTTGACATTGCAGAAATCCGCGAAGCGTTCGCCGGTGTTGTTGCAATCGCCAACGCCATGTTTTCCCATGACATGCCTCAGTCCTTCGTTGTTATTGCCAACTTTGACATTCAGATCTCCCATGACCATTATGATGTCTCAGGTGTATTTTTGTAAGCAGCACTCAGCTGGTTATAGAAATATAAAATTATTTAAGTAGACATAGTCAGTTGATGTTCACACACGGTATTTATGCGCAACCAAGAGGACACAGGCGTCCACAGGTTTTTCACAAAATCGACCAACTCCTACTCTCACCTCCAAGCGGTGAACATCGGGTGCCTAGTACCACATCTGGAGATAAAGCATGATCCTTGTGGAAGGCTGTTGGGGCAGCAGACGAGATGCGGATATATATGACGCCACAACGCAGAGCAGATGCTGTAGAAAAGTTTGATATTGCGAAACTAAAATCGCAAGAAACCGCAAAAACTTTTGCTGCCTGCGTTTCTCTTAATCTCTTGGCCAGCCAGCCCAGCCACCAGCAGCAAGCATAGACGACGGAGACATTGTCAACAAGCCATCAGTAGTGCCGCCACTGATGTGCTGGGTTTCACAGGGTGACCACAACGAAACTCCTGTTTTGACGAAGAATGCCGGATGGCGCATGCAGCTTAGAACGAGGCCTATCAGGCAATGCTGCAAACAAGAACCAGAGCCGCTGGAAGAGCAGCCCGAAAGCTCTACGTGCAAAAAAGAAAGGAAGAGAGGGCACGTGAAGCGGGCGGTCGAGTCTATTGAGGATTGTACCTGCAGAGGGGATGTTCGAAAATTCTACCAAAGGTTAAGAAGATCTACCCCAGGTTACAAGGCCAGAACATATGGTAGTAGACACCAGTCAGTGCTGAGGATCTGGAAGGAACATTTTTCTAGAGTCCTGAACGGCGAAGATAGCCAACATTCCGCTGTTATTCCATTTAATTTGGACGACGATGGTCAACAATTCTATCCACCTGACCTATATGAAATGCGCTTAACGATTGCCAAGCTTTAGTCGTATAAGGCTGCTGGTGCGGATGGCTTACCAGCCGAATTGTTCAAAGCAGCAGGAGATGGGTTAGTAGGGAGTATGCACCAACTCATCTGTAAAATCTGGTTGGATGAAAGCATGCCCGATGAATGGAACCTTGGCATAGTGTGCCCCATCCACAAAAAAGGAGACGCTCTGACATGTACCAACTACAGAGGAATACTGTGTGCTCGCTTAAAACCTCTTGTCAACGATCTGATTGGCCCCTTTCAGCGTGGTTTTAGGCCAGGCAAGTCAACAGTCTATCAAATGTTCACACTCCGACAGATTTTGGAAAAAACCCGGGAATTCCAGATCGATACACACCACCTCTTCATCGATCTTAAAGTCGCGTATGATAGCGTGAATAGTGACGAGTTATACAGAGCCATATCAAACATCGGCATCAATGCCAAACTCGTCCGCTTGTGCAGGATGACAATGGAGAAATCTCGCTGCTCCGTCAAAGTCGGTAAGAACACCTCTGAACCGTTTGATGTTGAGAAAGGTCTAAGACAACGCGACGCGTTATTATGCAACCTATTTAACATCGTTCTTGAAGCAGTTGTACGCAGATCACAAGTCAACACCACTGATACAATTTATCAAAAGTCCGTTCAACTACTTGCTTATGCAGATGATATAGACATAATCGGCAGAACAAAGCGATCTGTGGTTGGTGCATTTGCCAGTATTGAATCGGGGGCGGCAAAAATGGGATTGGCTTTTAATAAGGACAAAACGAAGTATATGCTATCAACGAGAACGGAAACTTTGTCTACCTGGGATCCACTATAAACTCAATCAATGACATCAGTGAAGAGATCAAACGGAGAATTACTCTTGCCAATCGCTGTTTCTTCGGGCTGAGGAGGCATTTAAGTAGTCTAGCCCTATCTCATAGAACCAAGGAAACGCTGTACAAGACCTTAGTAATCCCGGTCCTCCTGTATGGGGCAGAAGCATGGGCCTTAAACAGATTCGGATAAAAATTTGCTTGGTTGCTTTGAGAGAAAGATTCTTCGAGTGATTTTCAGTTCTGTGTTATCGAAGGAGTGTGGAGAATGAGATTCAACGAGCTTTACGGGCTGTACAGCAACGTTGACCTGGTCAAGAAGCTGAAAATACAGCGGCTGAGATGGATGGGACACGTGGAGCGTATGGACATCAATGCACCAGCCCGACGAGTCTTCGAATCCAACCCTGATGGTGTACGCAGCAGGGGGAGGCAGCGTAACAGGTGGCGCACCAAAGTGGAGAATGACCTCAACTAACTTGGCGTGCGTAACTGGAGGCGGCTAGCTAAGGACAGAGCTGGCTGGAGAGGCATGTTGGTTGAGGCCGTAATCCATCCTGTATTGTATGCGCCATCTAAAGTAAAGTAAGCAAGTCATAGTCAGATGATATGAATGGTACGATTGGTCAAAGTAGAATAAAAAGTGCATTGTGTTCGATGTTTTTTTCTATATTACATCAGTTACGACTTTGTTTTTATTAAAATCAATAAACTTTGCATTGCATTAGTGCGTTGTTTAAGAGAACAGATACATCTTGAAGTTGAGCTAAAAATATACTCAAAATTATCATTTTTTCATTACATTTAGTAATTTCAACGCATTCAATAAAATCATATTTTCACTTAACGACCTCTGTGGCAATGTTTAATAAAATAACTGTCCAATATTTTTATGCAGAATTATAGTTGAATTTTATCTTACAGAATCTGTTCAATTTGTTCAAATCATGCAACTAAAACTAAAGTTCCAGATTTTAATATCCCATGAAATCAACTTTTTATGCGTTTTTTTTTTTAATTTTTCTGTATATAATCTTTAAATATGCATTTATGTGTTTAAAAATGTTAATTGCCTATCAAGAACACTTGTACCGACAATATTGTATAGTACATTGTTTTATGAAATTCAAACAAATTCCATACCATTTTGCAAAAAGAATAAGAAAACAAAAACTGATTTTGCTCTTCATCAACTTTCACTCATTATTTTTAGGTACATGTAACTGTAAAAAAATGTTGTAGCCTGATATTTTAGCTAAATTTAAACACCATTTCATTCTTTAAAATCTGACAATAAACCAAAAGTAACAAATTTTATGAGCGAACCATCTCGAATCCATATGTGTGCCAATGCGTTACCGTTGCAAAGTTAGGTACCGTTCTCCACTGGTGGCTGGTCAAGTTCGGACGACCAAAGCAGACAATTTTGTTGAATTTTGATGAAACTCTTATCATGTTCTGTGAAGCTTTTATAGCATGTACAGTTATGTGCGATATATCAAATTGAAGGTTATTGATCGTGATACTCAATAAAGTCGAATCATAGTTTTATGAGGCCTGGGTAAATAGTAATTAAGCACCGCGTACCGTTATCTCGGCTCACAGACTACAAATAGTAGTCAATAGTAATTAAGCACCGCGTACCGTTATCTCGGCTCACAGACTTCAAATAGTAGTCAATAGTAATTAAGCACCGCGTACCGTTATCTCGGCTCACAGACTACAACTGTGAAGGTTTGTAAAAAAATGTATTTACCCAATATCTAATGGCTGATGTGTAAATTTCAAGTTTGAAAATTTGAAAATGAAAAAGATAAAAATAAAACACCGTTGGAAACGATAAAAAAAAACTTGAAAAATCTTGTTTTTACTGTTATTAATTGAAAAAAAAATTTTAAAATCTAATTTCTTCACACTTCTACAGAAAACACATAAAAGGCATTTTGACAAAATATTTTTCCCGTTATTCCCTGATTTATAAAATCAATTAAAACACCCACATAAACTTTTAATAACGTTTGTTTTTCTTAACCTCAAAAAAACCGTTATGGACCATTTTGAATATAATCCGTATTAGACGTCTAATTTTCTTTTCATTATCTATCAATGTGCATATAATAAATTTTTCAATTAAATATCATTTTTACCCACACTAACATCATTTTCAAAGGTCTACAAAAATATTTGATTTTAGAAAATACTTTTGGACATGAAAAGTTTATTTCTGAGAATTTTTTTCTTGATAAAAAGTCATCATCAGTTCAATTAATCTATTCAATAAAATTTATTTCATAATTCTTACCTTTATACTTTTCGAAATACACAAAAAGTTTAATTTTCTTTTACCCCATTCTACCCTAACTTCCCGGTGGAGTTTCAAAAAATCCCGTTTTACCGGAGTCTAACATTATACCACCTATCTTTTGGTGTATTTATTTTGTATCTATCACTTATAGTGCAGAAAATTAATCAGTCAGATTATCAATAACAATGGCTGACTTCTGTTATTTAATAAATTTATTGTGTTGCACACGAAATGCAAAATAAAAAAAAAAAGAACAGTATAAAATGTAAGTATGTTGTTACTCTTTTCCTACTTATAATGTCTGTGTGAAAAAAAAAACCAGTATTAACCCAGCAAACATTTCCCTTCAGAATTGATTAATATACTTACTATTCATTTAAGTGGAAAAAACGTTCATATATGAATTCATTTCTGATATGGTTTGAATCCGTTTCCGGGGGTAACATTACTTCGAACTCGAATCACTTTTTTCACCCAAAAAGTTGTTTATAGGTCACAAATTAACCAAATCTGATCTTAGGTTTGAAACGAGATTTTAAATTACTGACTTTAAGATGGAAGTTTTATATTGGTTCAAAATCAACCCATTTTAAATCCTAAGTTTAAAGAAAGTTTTGAAATAACATCTATATTTGTGTTTTATGGGTTACAAGATAACCAAATTTTCCAAGTAAAAGTAAACCAAAAAACAAATTATAACCAACATTTAAGTAAACTTTTTTCTCTTTACAGAAATACAAGTTCCAAAACCATCTCCTCCGCCTCTGATGGGCAATCCACAACATAACATACGTTTTTAGGTAAAGTTATTGTTTTAGTCTTGGCTTAAGTTTTGTTTTAAATTTATTATTAAAGTATATTTTTTTTAATGCATTAAAATAATATTTGAAGAATCTTAAATTTCAGCTTTCTTATTTAAAATATTTAACTTTCAGCTGGGAAGAGTCATATGGTTTGCAGCATGTTGGTAAGCAAACATTTTATAGGTTTTATAAAATATGTAAGTAATCGGTAATAAAAAAGCCGTGAAATAACATTTTACAGGTTTTATAAAAACTATAAATAAACGGTTATAAAAATGCCATGAAAATAAGATTTATTACAGGTTTTTTTTTTAAATCCTGTAACAACCTTTAATACAGGTTTTAAGAAAACTGTAGGTAAACGGTTATAAAAAAGACGTCAAATAACGTTTTTATAGGTTCTATAAAAGCCTGTTATATTACAGGTTTTATAAAAACTGTAAAAACGTAAACGGTATGTTAACGGTTTGCAAACGGTTATAAAATAACCGTAAAATGGTTTATTACAGGTTTTTCTTTAACTGCAGATAGCAAGTTATTAAAAAACCGTAAAATAAGGTTAAAAAAAACAGTATTCGAAAAAGTTAGGGTTTTTTTAAAACCCTATTTGGACGAAGTTATAAAGTAAATTACCATTTTCGGTTCTGGAGACGTCTCTGGAACGTCTCTAAGGCGGTTTTTTAACTAGTTTAGAAACCTTACGGTTAAATAACCTGAGTTAATATCCGGTTTATTTACCGGTTTATAACCAAAAAATGTTATTTGGGTTGTACTAGTTTTGTACAACAAAACCCGGGTTGTATAAAACAAGCTTGTATTCTAAGCTAGAACTTATTAAAAGTGCCGGGCTTGGGACATATGTCCCCAGACCGTCATAATACAAATAAAAAAGCATTGGCCGCGTTCACACTCGCATAGGATAGCCTATCTAGGATACCTTCTGGCTAGCTTTAGATTTTTATGTGAACGTGGCCATTAAATGCAAATCTGATAAATAATTTCTGTACAGTTTAAACAATTAAAGCCAAACATGTCCCCAGCCCGGCAATATCGAAAAATAAAAAAAAATGCCATAATTTTCTAGAAGTTTTGTACAGTTTTATACAACCGAAGCCGAGTTTTATACAAGCTTACATTCAAAGATATAGCTAAGACAAGAATTGGGACTTATGTCCCCATTCCGGCATATCCCATATCAAATAAAATGCACGACTGGATCGCACGAACTTGCTCATGTAGTGCAAAGCTATTTTATGTATTAACTTAGCTTGAAAATTTTAGCTTTTGGTCATCTGATGTGTGTAGGTATTTTGAAGATGGCTAATATTTATCAACATCTAAAAATAAAATTTTGAAAAAACACAAATCATTGACCCAATATGAAAAAAAAAAATTATTTTTCAAAAAAAAAAAAAAAAACAAAAAGTGTTCCCGTTCTAAAAAAATATTTATTTTTGCTTATTTGTGCATATCTCTCAATACCTACACACATCAGATGACCAAAATCTAAAACTTTCAAGCTTAGTTAATAAAATAGATCTGCACTACATGAGGAAGTTCGTCCGATCCAGTCGTGCATTTTATTTTATTTTTTTTTTCGAAAACGTTTATAAATGCAATAAACTTTTAAATATAAAGGCTTAGCACATATAGTAATTTTATCTATAAGAGCAAGTACGTACGATCCAGTCGTGCAATTTTTTTTTTATTTTGCGAAATTGCCCGGCTAGGGACGTTTCAAAGTGTTGTCCTTGGTTTTGTATGCATGCTAGAGTCCGTTTTTAATTTTCATTGCGAATATTAATTGATGCTACCTGCTGCCTCACTTTTGATGATATTGAAAGATATTGAACTAATTCAGTTAGTTTAAGCATATTACCAACATGATAAAGTTCTATTATAACAAATACCTCCCATATAATGGTTTCGAGTTATTGTATTTTTTTCGAAAAAGGCTATATTGATTTAGATTAAACTTGGTGTATGATATTTAATAAGTGATTGTAATAATACGGCGTTTTTAGTTTTCTCAAACAATTTAAATAACGGAAATATGATGAACACGTTTTTCGAGAAATTTTAGTTATTTCCGTATATATCATTAATGGCTGAAGTGATTTCGTTTAAAATTTGGCAACACGTTCTTTTTAATGATTTTGAAAAGTATCAATACTATCAATACAATTGTTTATTTAATTTTTCCAAAAAAGTATTGTTAACAAAAAATTATATTATATACTATATTATTAGTATTATATTATATATTATATTTTTGATAATTTTATTTTGCAAAGAAGAAAAATACAAAAATGTTGTTTTTTGCTTTTATTTGTTGTAAGGCTGTCGGATTTGTGAACAGGTATGGCAGATAATTTTTGCTGACATTTGAAAATTTATTCCTAGGAATATTGTTTAAGCTCTGAAATGAGCAGATAAGTTTATTCGACATTGTTATATTATTCCAAGGAATACGTAATGTCTGACTTTTGTAAAATAGATTTTTGCTCTATCTCATGATTAAGTACTAACTGTTTATCTGACTATTGAAAATCTGGCCCTTAATAAAATAAAAGTTCGCACAGGTAGACATAGACATGTATACATATTTTACTTAGAGCCGAGTTTTCAATCTTCTAATAAACAGTCAGTTAACTGTTCGACGAATAAAGTAATTATACTCATAAACAATCAGATTGTAGGTCTGATTGGGTATTCGCTAAAACAACAAATTTCTAATATTTTTGAGTCCAAGTCCTGTCAAACCTGTCAAGAGAGAGCGTACTGAGAGAGAAAATCTTTTCCCCTTTTATGAAAATTTCTACCGAAAAAATTTCTTGCGACTGAAATATGAATTCTGTCAAAATCAAAAAAAAAAAGTAAAAATGAAAAATAGATTTTTGTTCTATTTAATTAATAAGTAGTAACTGACTGTTTAACTGACTATTAAAAAACTGGCCCTAAGCGGTTTTAATCGTGTTTAATACTTTTGATCAGTCAATGAAAGAGGAATGAAGTAAAAAGATGATAATATTAAAGGAACGCTATTTCTGTTTCGATCTACCTAAGCGGGAAGAAATTTAAAGTGACAGGTTAATTGAATGGTTTGTCATGAATGATCACACTAATTAGATTTAAAATATGTATTTAGTATCGTCCCAAAGAAGTCAAGCGAAAGAGGTAAGGTCTGGAAGAAATTTGCGACGAATAATCTTGTTTCACGTCACAACTGCAAAAACTGTTAAAATAAATGCTTCATATTAGTTGTGTTTTTTTCCTAACGAACAAATCTCATAGAAAAATGAGCAATACTGTCAATTTAGCAACAAGCAAATAAAACAAGAGGTAGTCACCATTAAATATTTATTTAAAAACATATGGTGAAATCTCATATACAAAATTACGCCGTGTAGTAAAAACACAACTAGCTTTTACATTTAGTACAAAAGCCGACAACTTTTTTCGGGAATGGAAAATGTAAGTATGCAGTTTTGTTGGGTTCATGTTCATGCATCCTGATACCAAATCTTAAAGTCTGGCAGGTTTATTTTGGCGCCGGGCAGGACTACGCGGAGTTTAAAATTGCAATTTTGCTGTCTTCGTGTGAAGGTGGGATTAGCTTTAATTTACATTTTAAATACTTGACATTAAGTTCTGTCATTTTCCCTGGGCCTGGAGACTTCCAACTTGAAAATCCAATCAGTAAAACTCAATTATAAAAACCATTTCCGCTGTTTTTTTAGACTTTTTTTTTGAGTTTTTGTTAGTTTGATTTACTAAAAAAACTGCCAAAAAAAACCTAAGGTATTTCGCTTATTTTTTGAGTTCTTCTGATTAAATTTTCAAGCTTGAAAACTACAGGCTCAAGGAAAATGACATAGCATATTGTCAAATATTTAAAATGTAAATTAAAGCTAACCCCATCTTCACATAAAGACAGTTAAATTGCATTTTTTAATCCCGCGTCCTGCCAGACTTTTAGATTTGGTATCAGGATGCATGAACATGAACCTAACAAAACTGCATACTTACATTTTGGTTATTTCTCATTTGCCAATGTAAGCTGTCGGCTCTTGGGCTAATTTCACTTTCACTGAAAATGAAATTGATCTGAAATGAAATTCGATATTTTAAATTTCACTTTATCAATATCGTATTAATTTTTTTCCAAGTTTAAATGAAGTAAATTTTAATCAAATTTTGTTTCGTTGAACATAATATTTACATTTTGACTTACATAAGATGAACTTACCTAACCTACATATAAACGTTATAGAACGGCAAAATGTTATAATTGTTGGCACATAGGAAAACTAATGTTATACAATAGGGAACGTTAAAAATTATAACACAAGATGTTATTGTTTGAAAAGTGCCTGTAAATACTGATGTGATCTATATAGATCTAGTTATTTTCAGTTTCTTCGAAAACTAAAATACATCATTCTAGTTTTCAGTATTTGACTTAAAATTGGTAGTAGCATAAAATATAAAACAAAAGTCCTTCAACAACCTTGGAATGAATGCTAAGGTGCAAATTCTTTTGTCAAGACATTTGTTATGACATTTTATAGATTAGCTAACCTCAAAAGTCTCACGAAATCACGTGTCTGGGTATCACGGTTCTCGAGGTCAAAGAAGATTAATAAAATTAAAAAAAAATATTATGTTAAATAAAGCACATGTTTCAAGGTTGAGGTTGTTTTTTAGTGATGATCCCAATACTGTTGTAACTCAAGAAATGCCGATTTTGAGATAGCACTGTATTTAAACATGAGATTTAATTCCCCACAAGTCAATAAAATCACCGTATCTATAGTGCAAGAATTTTTATTTTAACTTTCTTGTCGGTTTATTAGGCAATCTTAGGCTTAGTTCAGTTTTGTTGATGAACTTTTACATTCCAATTTCTTGTGATAATTTGTAAACATTTAAACAAATTTTTAATTGGTAATCATGGAGTTAGAAATCCCGCATGCCATAATATTAGCTCCGTTTGGGAACTTTTTGGGCTGAAATATGAAATCCGTCAAATTTCTTAGAGTGGGGATGAAATTATCTCAAATACGGTCGAAACTGCTCAAATACTCGGGAACACGATGATCTAAATATCTGACACTTTTTTTTTAATTATAAAATAATTCACTTTTTGATTGTATTTAAATTTTTATATGATTGGTTTAAAATTCCCGACTTTAGAAAATATTTTTATGTTTTCTTTTTAGCAAATGATTTTGACACATTTCAGCCGCAAGAAATTCTTTGGGCAGAAACTTTCGAAAGAGGGGAAATGATTTTCTCTCTAAGTACGCTCTCTCTTGACAGGTTTGGCAGGGCTTAGACTCAAAAATAGTAGAAATTCGTTGTTTTGGCGAGTACCCAAACAGACCTATTAGGTCCGTTTGGGAACTTTTTGGGCTGAAATATGAAATCCGTCAAAATTATAGAGTGGGTATGAAATTCTTTCAATTACGGTTGAAACTGCTCAAATACTCGGGGACACGATGATCTCAAATATCGAACACTTTTTATTTTATTTATAAAATAATTCACTTTTTGATTGTACATTTTTTAATTTTTTCATAATTAATTTAAAATTACGTACCTACATTCAAAAATATTTTTATGTTTTTTTTTTCATTGCTAATTTGTGTTTTTTTTTTTTTTTTTGCTTATCAAACGATTTTGACAGAAATCATATTTCAGCAGCAAGAAATTCTTTGGGCAGAAATTTAAAAAAGAGGGGAAAGGATTTTCTCTCTCAGTACGCTCTCTCTTGGCAGGTATGACAGGAGTTGGACTCAAAAATAGTAGAAATTTGTTGTTTTGGCGAGTACCCAAACAGACATATTAATGAAAAAAATTTCAAGTCGTCACTTTCTCTGTTTTGAAAGAAATTTTGAGTTACATACCATAGGGGCAACTGGGGCTTTGTCCCGGGGTCCCCGACCATGTAGTAGTAGTTACCTACTAACAGAATATTATTCTTTTTGGCATCTAATTAATACCTTATTTATTTATTTTTTTAATGGTCAATAAAGTAATATTTGTTGGTTGGTTTTTTTTTGGGCCCCTCCATGGAAGGGGCCATATAAAATCGTCTACCAGATATGTGGTAGTGACACTCTACTGAAAGAATATCGGTTTAGCATGTACAATGTACATGTACACATGTACAGTGTACACAAACACTATTATTTTTTTGCGGGGGAATATTTGTTTCGCTGTTAACAAAACCAGATTATTTTTCGCGGCCCCGAAATGGAAGGAGTCACAGAAAATTGTCTGCCTAACCTATAATAGCTACGTCACTAAAATAATATATTTTTGGCATCTACATACTCTAACCTTGTGAAAAAATATACTTACGTTGTAATGAAATGTGTTGGTAACAGCTAAACTATAAGTATATGGTTCAAGTTATGTAACTCATTTAATTGAGTAAACATTACAGATTCATAATGTGTTAAAAACTCATTTTTCGAAGAATGAACGTTGTTCTGCCAGAGAAATACACAAGCATCACCGACCTGAATCATTATGTAAGGCTTGTTTCATACGTATTGAATTCGTATTAAATAAGTTGAATTCAATACGAACAAACAAGAGACCGAACCCAATGGAAACGGATACGTGTGATGTATGAAATGAGCTCTGGTTGTCGTTTTCTAAATTCTTCCATAGAAAAAACCAAATTAAATCGAATGCGTGTAAAACAAGTAGTATATTAAAAAGCCGATTCCACTGAGCCGCCGGCTTCTTATCACCCTTTTCTATACTTATGACCTAAGTCACAGGATCATTCTCATTTTATTGAATTTTATTTGTAGTTGATATTTTTAAGGCTCATTGGATATTTGCAGCTGCAAGCTCAAATGTTTAAAAATCTTTATGTATGTAAAGTTATACATATATATTCCATAGAATTTTCAACTCGCTGTAATAACCAATCTTTGTTGATTTTTCTTAAAAGCAACGTTGTTTTTCGTTACCAACTATATATTTCTTTATGTATATATTTTAATTAAGGTTCATCTACTTGAAATTAGAAATTTTCTGCATTAAGCAAAACAAAAATGGAAAGGCAAAATAATATGGGGAAAGGGGCCCCCAAATTTAGTCTTGCCCCGGGGCCCCATCATCTCAACGTACGCCTCTGGTTTGGACTAAGTTTATTTTTAATACAACCACTTAAATCCGCATTTTTTAAATCCTGAGACTAAAATTTTGGTCCATATTATTCACTCAAAACATCCAATGGATTTAAAAGTGTCTTAAATCCAAATGTCAATCATCCAAATGTCATATTTATCTTATTTAGGTACGGCTGTTATTTCTATTCATAGCATTTGTCGCAAATGTTTTCCACTATAAAAACACCAAGGCAAGATGTGAAGTGCCTTTCGTTTATTTATATTCACTGAGAATCCGTCTTCGAAATGTCCCTTTATGTATTTTCGTCTCGGATATAATAATTCACTGTCCAATAATAATAATAACCTACATTTAATTCACAAATTCAATTTGTCCTTTATTTGCAAAGTAATGGACTTTGCAAATAACTGTGAAAATGTGATAAAAAAAAGCGTAAGCAAGGCGATTCACTGTTCATTACAAAACAGTTTCTTTATTTTATTTTCATTACTTTTGTTATGTATTAATTGCTCAATATTTGTAATCTTTTCATATCATTCTGGAAATATACTTGACAAAAAAAACTGAATAATGTAAACATTTGTTTTACATCTGGATTTATGTATGCACAAATCCAGAGAGCAGTTTAAATTCATTCGATTAAAAAAGTTTGGATTTAAAAAATTGGATTGACTTTTGGATATAAGAAGTTAATAAAATGGACTTGGATTAATTTTTTGGATTTAAAACTACTTACATCCAGATGTATTTCCAAATCCAACTTAAACGGTTGGTCGTTTCATATTATATGAACATAATCGAGATATAATCTGTGGACATAGAAAAAAATAATGCCTGTTGCTTACTCCTTCACATTATCTCAATGTCTTTGATTTTTTAAAATCTATTTCATTTTCTTGTTTTACTTAATGTGGTCTTAAACTTTTGGCCGCAGTGTATAGCAACTTCAACCAACTTACATTGCATATTTTAATCAAATATGTTTCAGAATTAAAATAAATACATAATGTTTGAGGTAATTTGTCGCACATGATCGGATTAAACACTACGTTGCGTTTTTCCCCCATTGAATGTATTACGTATTTACTAATTGTATTATGTTTTATGTGTAGGTACTTATCTAATTCTTTTTTTTTTCTTAAACAAAAAAATATTGTATAATAATAATTAATAATACCAACACAAAAATAATTATGTACCTACCTACTTTGTAAATCGATTTCAAAAAATAAAAACCTTAAGTAGATAGATAGGTATACTTAAAGGATAAAAGATTATCCACCATGCAGATGTTGGTGCAACCAATCAATAAAACGTCAAAAAAATTAATGAATCCTATCTTCAAACTGCACTTTTATATTATAAAATGATGTATTGATCCAAATGCCCAATTCAAAATACCGATAAAATATTACAAATTGATCAATATTTAATGTGTCATACTAGGACACACCACGATTAATTATCTGCTTTCTGTTTGAGGAATGTTTCTAAACGTATAGGGGATAGTGGGTATGTATGGGACACAGAAGGTGAGAAGGAAAGGGACATAAGCATTTTCCTGAACGTCGTATCGTTTTCTTCGTTTCTGTTGATCACAAATTTGATCCTAGATCTGTATCCACCTGTCAACTAAACAGGTCTAGTGCGCAGTGGAAAGCAAAAAAAGGTAATTTGTGCATAAAAGTAAAATTAATGAGTGAAATTATTGTACAAAAAGTGAATTAAATAGATATTAATTTATATTATAAAGTGGATTAATTCTAATTCTGTTTAGTCTGTTCCGTATCTTAAACGATATTATTTTTATCTTTTTGAAGTAGTTACCCTACAGCATAATTGGGACAATTCTATGCAGGAGGAATGGGACATTGTCAAACCCAATGCAGATTATTAATATTCCACAAACACAAACAAGGCACGCCAGATATTTTCGTATGAGCGAGGTATATATGGCGGAATAATTTGTTACCTGCTCAAAAATACATTACGGCCTTACAACGGGCTCTGGCATTCGAATATGATCAAGCCTGAAAAATGTATGTATCAAAACTATTGTACCAGAATGATGCTGTGGGAAGAGAGTAGTTATTTAATTTTTTTTCGCAGGCACCCAGAACTCTCTTTAATTAAAGACACCTAAATCGTCAAGCTTGTTGCGATGCATAGCCGTCCCATTTCACCACATTACTGTCCCATTCCTCCTAAAAGCAGGAGGAATGGGACAAAGTTAAGCGGTGCTTGGGAGGAATTGTAGCTCTTATTCTGGTATACATTTGCCTACTTCGGTGTGTTGGATAGCTTGCCACAATGTTATCTTACCTTGCGTAGATATGATTTATAAGTAGCCAGCAGTTGACATTTTTATGAAAAGTGCCCCATACATACCCACTCTCCCCTACAAATTAATAAAAAAAAATGCTTGAATGCTAGAATGTACATAATGTGCACGAGAAAAAAGAAATTCAGGTGATACACAAAGAATTTAGAAGAACCATTATCAAAAGTTAACGCCATTATTGTGAAAGGTTTCTAGTTCTCTTTTATTTAATTCTAATTTGTTCAGAGGCTTTCGATTTTGTTTTTTTGTTGGGATATAGGTACATAGGTACTATCTTTAATAGGAGAAGTCTATAGGATTCGCAAAAAATTTAAATCGAGATAACAATCAGGCATGGAATTCAAGCT
This sequence comes from Meliscaeva auricollis, assembly GCA_948107695.1. Classification (NCBI taxonomy): domain Eukaryota; kingdom Metazoa; phylum Arthropoda; class Insecta; order Diptera; family Syrphidae; genus Meliscaeva; species Meliscaeva auricollis. Next base: position 51,287,019 of record OX403616.1, on the reverse strand, counting down.
CCCGTCAAGTTGGCCACTTAACTTAAAGTAATTTCTTCTTCAGGGTTCTGGGAAGATTTGAAAGTGTTCGACAGTTCTTGCTCGAAAATAGCAGTAGTTGCGTGTAATCTTGGGCAGAAACCGAAAAAAAACAATATGGGGGCCAACTTCACGTGACTCCCTTTTTTCATGAAAAATAGTTCTGATTAGAAATTTCTATTTTGGATGAAGAGCTCAAGAGTTCTTGATGGGTTTTTGGAAAATATTCTAAGAAATTAGAACATAACTGGAAAAACAATTAAACAAAGAAAACATTTTTTTGTTAAAATTCCGTTTAGACAGCCCCCAATATAGTTCTTTAAACATATATTAGCATTCAAAAGTAGAAAAACAAGGAGGTGCTTATGATTTTTTTTTAATAAGAAAATCAAATTATTAGTTTGGGAGTTCTGGGGAGTTCTGTTCAGTGTCCTGGGTAGCCCCCAAGAGTTCTATGCTAAACTGTAAGAAACTTTTTTGAAATTAATTTTTTTAAAACGACTCTGACGGTTTTCAATTTTTTTTCTAAAAAGTTATCTTTCTTAATCAAATCAAATTTTATACTCAGTTTGGAGCTCAAAACAATTTAAGAAGTTGTTTATGTCATTTTAATAATGAATTTTATTTTTTTTTATACACATCTTATAAAATTACATATATATTTTTGAAAACGTTATTTAAGAATCTATAACGCCCACAGCAACTTTGACTCTAAGAGCAAGTACGTGCGACGCAGTCGTGCATTTTATTTATCTATATAAATTTTGTTTTTACTTTTTTTGGTTTTTTTTTTTTCCACCATCCCTACTTATCTTATCTTTTTATTAATTTTTCAATGACCAACAACTGAAAAACAGATCTCATTTTTATCAGAGACAGCAACTTTTCGCGCTTATTCTCTATCAGATTAATGCCTCCCAGACGGTCAAAATCTTATATGCTGATAAACAATTATGTCAACTTTGCATCAAAATGTTTCTTTTTTTTTTTAAACCGTTAATTTCAATTTTGCATTTTGATCACTCTCTTCATATAGTAGGCCCAAGTGTGCGACGTACACTGGTGCCAATTGTATGGGAGAGTGGAAAAAAAATCCGTAAAATCTGAACTATGTAATATAATTAAATGAAATTTTGCACATATGTTTGGACTGGGCTAACACATATGTCCATAGTATGGTTACAAGAAAACCTATTAACGGCACCTGCCATATAACCGTTTTTTTTTTGTTTATTATGTAATTTTGTAAGTTGCCGAAATAATTGATTTTTATAAAAAAATCTTAATTTTTTTATAAACATCGTTTTTTTGGAAAACGGTTCAATGTTTGTATTCAAAATATTTTTTAGATGTTGAGAAATAATATCTTAAAAATGGCATACCAATTTTTTTAAAGTCCTTTGAAAAATATATTTATGTATTGTATTTATAAAGAAATAGTGTTCTTTTTAATGGAAATATTAAGGTACACTTTTCTTTAAAGTACTATTAGTTAATTTTAATAACTACAAAAATAAGTTTGAACTTGGAAAACAAAATGGGGGCAGGAAACATGATTGAGCTAAAAAAATAATATATCAGGGATCCGTAACCGGATTATATTTATTTTGTACTTCACTGAAATATTTTAGGCAAACCTGAAATCTTGGTTGCATTGTTTCTAACCATTATTAGCCATGAAATTACAAATATAGCAACATAACCAAAGTCAAAACCGTGTTTTTGAAAGGTGCAGGGAAATTACTCCACGGGAATCTGCTCCACAAGGGAAATCATTTCACTTAATGCTACTCTAAATGAAAAAAAAATAATGCAAGAAATTGCATAGATTTCAAAACTTCAATATAAATTTCCCAAATTTTGGGAAAGCATAAAACAGTTGTTATTATATCTGTGAAAAAATAAATGACACAAATCCATAATCCAAATTTCATTCTTAGCATTTATTTCCGCAAAAGCTCCAATGTACGACGTGGTAGATTAGTGGTACCGCCAATCTATCCTGTACGAGCCCCCGACTATTAAGATAGAAAAATGCATCAGGCGGCATAAGGCCGCTCAAACGCACACACACGAAGTATTCGTCGTTAGGGTAGTGAGTAACGAAGATCAAGCTGTTGGCTGATGACATCGTTCTTGCAATGTGACCCTGAATAAACTTTACAAAAAACTATCAATTCAGTTAATGTTTATGTTGGAATAATAGTGTGTGTACTCCGACTCACTGAGGCATTCCTCGTTTCATCAAGGCGGCAGCATAGGAATTCTCCAGATGGTATCAAGATCACAGTGGCGTCTACAGTTCCAGTCCGGCTGAACTACTTAGTGAACACCTTATACGGGCAACTATGTATGTACGACTTATTCGGAACGCAGGCCGATAAGGAGCGATTTTAATCGGCTCCCCACTCTTGGAGTTAACTTAGAGTCTGGTCCTCCAGGTTGGGGGTTGTGCGTCGGGATAACTTCTCTACCACAGAAAAAAAAGAAAGTTCCGAAACAACAACATGCCTCGGATACGGACGATCTTACTGTTGACGAACCCAGCAAACGAAACAAGGACAATGAATTTCGGATCTGTATGTGGAATGTACTGTCCGTATACAGGCCACGTGCAGCCGAACAATAAGTGGAGAACCTGGATAGGCTAAAGGCTGACGTAACAGCTATCCTGACGTAACAGCTATCCTGGAGGTGCAATGGGATGGAGAGGGCATGCGACATCTACCATGGGAAGTGCTTCAAGGAGCAGGCTCAGCGGTTGTTTGGGTACGGTTTTGTAATAAGAGGAAGACTAATGCAAGAAGTCTTGGACCTTAACGCGATCGCCTAGTCACAACTCGCATCAAGGCAAAATTTCAGAACGTGACGCTGATCTGTGTTCACGCCACTACGAACAGAAGGATGACCCAATTATTGATGAATATTACGACCTTCTCGAGCGCACGTACAATAAGTGCCCAAGTACGACGTCAAGATTTTTCTTGGCGACTACAATGCCAGATTTGGTAAGGAGGAGGTATATTTGTCGATAATTCGGAGTAGATTTGATGTAAATGTAAATGTACGTTCAACATTAATGATTGGGAACATATTTCGAATCTTGAGTTAGCTGATCCGTTGTTTTATCAATTTGGCAACATAATACATATTTTACTTGGAGAAGATAAGGTTTTGGATATCTTAGAGAGTGAACTAGTTCGAAGAATGCAAATCACCCTATTTCCCAGAAAAATATCTTCGGTTGGGTGTTGGCAGGTAAACTAGTTTCGGGATTATATCAAAATATTCAATCACATCATTCAACTATCAACTTAGAATCAAACTTGCAATTATTCTGGGACATAGGAGAAGTTGATTCAAAGGTAGGAACTTCATTAGAAGTTGAAGAAATCGAAGAAATACTTATGTAAAATATATTGTAAAGCTTCAGTTTTTGGTGCTATCTCGCGGCTTACAGCCATGGAGAAAAGGTTACCAAGTTATGATTCTCTTTTCCCTCAGTCAGAGGTATCGAAATCAAATGTTTATTATTTGCCTCATCACGCGGTCATAAAGTCGGACAGTCCAACAACAAAACTTCGGGTTGTTTACGATGGTTCGTTAAAAGACAGCAACGAAAATTCAATGAATGTTTCGCTCACTATAGGTCCCCCCATTCAACGCAACTTCTTTTCTGTAAAAATGTTTCGGCAGTTTTGGGTGGCACCTGAAGACACTGAATTTCGAAGAATCGTTTGGAGGAAGTTGGCAATAGACCCTATAAAACATTTTCGGTTATGCACGGTAACATATGGCACCATGTGTGCTTCCTATCAGTCGGTACGTGTTTTAGAACAACTCGCAAATGATTTATCGAAAAGACTTTCCCGTCGCAGCAGAAATACTATTGAATGATTTTTATGTCGATGATGTTGCTTCAGATGATGCAATATCTAAAATAAACTGTTTAATCGAACTTCTTCGTAAAGGTGGATTTGAGTTGAGCAAATGGCAAAGCAATTGCAAACAACTACTTCCACCAAGTGACTAATGAAAAACAAAACATTCCTCTCGAATTCGTTAATCAAAGTACTTAGTTTGTACTGGAACTCTAATTTAGACACTTTTTCGTTTCGTTTGAATATAACACCCAATGAACCCCTAACAAAACGCCAAATTCTCTTCGATCCTCTCGGTTTTTTAGCTCCCTCTGTCGTACAACACAAAATCATTTTTCAATAATTGTGGCATCTAAAACTCGCATGGGATGATCTCTCCCTAATTTCATTGTTTCAAAGTGGTGTAAATGTCCTGAAAAACTTTCTCTACTAATAACAATTCAAATACTTTATCGCTTTATCGGTCTAGCAAATTCGTCGGTTCAACTGTATGGTTTTTCAGATGCTTCATCGTCAGCATATTCAGCAGTTTTATACGTGCGCTTAATTGTCAAATGGAGAAATCCAAACAAACATACTTACAACCAAGACTAGAGTTGCTCCTTTAAAAAAAACTCACCATCCCGCGCCTGGAACTATGTGGAGCACTTTTGCTCACTCGTTTACTGGTTTCAGTTCAAAAGTCGTTTAATATAGAATTTGCTAACATTTATGCCTGGTGTGACTCGAAAGTCATTTTATTATGGCTTTCATCCTCTCCTCGACGCTGGGAAATATTTGTCGGAAATCGATGTTCTGAGATTCTCGTACAATTCCCAGAAACAGATGGTTTCACGTGAAATCAGCACAAAACCCAGCAGATAGTGCTTCGCAGATCTAGTCAAGCATCCTATTTGGTGCACAGGTCCCCAATGGTTAAGAAAAACCGAAGATCAATGGCCAATCATTCGTTGGTCTGAAGAACATCCTGACTGCAGACAAGAAAAAAAAAACAATTTCAGTGTTCACATCTCGTTATCGCTCTTAATGATTATCATCCTACCGACAAGCTTTCATCTCGTGTTTCGTCTTGGTATCGTTTAATTCGCCCCGTTGTCGCTTTCATGTATCGTATCCGTTTAAGATTACGCAAAGAGCTTAAGGAAAAGTCTCTTCACATTCGCCCTTATGAAATCTTTAACGCAAAACGGGAAATAATCATTCGTATTTAGAGGCGATATAGAATTTTATAAAAAACAAGTAATTTTCCAAAAAATAGTCTAATTGTGAACCTTGCTCCGTTTTTCGATAGTGATCGCATCCTAAGGTTAGGTGGTCAAATAGAGGAAGCTCATCTTTCGTTTAATGTGAAACATCCAATTATAATACTTAAAGGACATCGTATAACTAAACTAATTTTAGCAGATTTTCATGAACGTTACTTACCTACAGGAGTATCAACTCTATTTATTTTGGTTCGGCAAAAATATTGGATCCTGGGTTGCAGAAATCTTCTTCGCAAAATGAGTCAACAATGAGTTATGTAGATGTTTTAAACAGAAGAAGAATCGATCAAACCAAATCATGAGGAATCTTCCTGGACCTCGTATTCAACAAAGCAGACCTTTCACAGATTGCGGTATTGATTATTCAGGGCCCATTACAATAAAAACAAAAATTGGTTGGAAAACAATCAATACCAAAGTATATATTTTGCTTTTTGTACGTCTTTCTACTAAAGCTATACATTTATAGCTCGTCAGTTATTTGACTACTGATGCATTCCTGACAGCTCTTCGTCGTTTTGTTGAGCGTCGAGGAAAGATGACTCATATGTAATCGGATAACGGCACAAACTTCCATGGTGCTGCAAAAAAGGTTCACCGAAATGCATCGAATCACTCTATCCGCACAATAAACTCTTTGATAGCTAGAATCTCTTGCTCGTGCATTTTATTCCGCCATCTGCTCCACATTTTGGGGGTCTGTGGGAGGCCGGGGTTAAGTCTGTTAGAAGCACCTGCACCGTGTTATTGGTGCAGACATTCCTTCATTCGAAGGCCTTTCCTCTTCACCCAAATAGAATCTCTCTTAAACTCTAGATTGGTCATAATAGGTGTATTAAATTATTTGTGTAATTTGCTTTTGTATTTTGCACTCTAATTTAATAGTTTGTTAAATAAAATATAGTTCGAAAAGAATTTGTTTTTTTTAGAATTTATTTTGTGTGCTTCGTTAACTGGTCCTTCGAAATTCTTATACACTCGTAACACTGTTGTATGAAACTATTAACAATTCTGAGAGACCAAAATGCAACGTTAAATTTAATCCCACCATATTTAATAAAAAGACTATCTTATAAGATATTATATCTTACAGTTGTTAAGCATTAAAAAAAAAAAAAAAAATAATAAAAAGTAGTTGGCCCCCACCTTGTTAAAATAAAGTTGAACCATAGTTTTTATGAGGCTTGGGTAAATAATAATTAAGCACCGCGTGAAAAAAACTCTTTTTACCTTTATCTCGGCTCACAGGCTAATGCCTTTGTAAATATCAAGTTCAAAAATGTAAACATGAAAAAAAAATAAAATTAAAAATCTTGTTTTTACTGTTATTCATTGAAAAAATATTTAAAAACGGAATTTCTTCTAACATGCATAGACAACACCTAAATCTAAAAGTCGTTTTGAAAAAACATTTTTCCTGTTATTCCCTGATTTTTTAAAGTAACTAAACCACCCACATAAACTTTCAAAAACGTATTTGTTTTTTTATATAAAACTAAAAATAAACGTTATGGAGCATTTTGAATATAAACCGTATAAGATGCCTAATTTTTGTTTGCATTACCTATCAATTTGCATAATTAGTAAAATATCAACTTTACCCACACCAACATCATTTTCAAAGGTCTAAAAAATATTTTATTTTGGAAAATAATTTTTAACATAAAAAGTTAATTGTTATAATTTTTTTCTAACCAACACTCATCATCTTTTCAATTTGTCTATTCAATAAAATTTATTTCATAATTCTTACCCTTATACTTTTCGAGATACACAAAGTTTTTTTTTTTGTTTCTTTATCCCATTCTACCCTAACTCTCCGTTAGAATTTAAAAAAATCACGTTTTAACGAAACCTTACTTTATAACACCGATCTTTTGGTGTTTTTATTTTATCTATCATTTATGGTGTAGAAAATAAATCAGTCAGATTATCAATAACAATGGCCGACTTCTGCAATTTAATAAATTTATTATGTGGTTCAAAATGCAAAATAAAAAATAAACAAACCCAGTATACAATGAAAGTGTGCTGTGACTGTTTACCTACTTAGATGGGTGATTCTCAGATAATTGTGCTATTTCCAATCGTCAAACTGGTAAATATTATTTTTCGATTTACGCAAGGTTGTTGGTGTTTACTTGTGTAAAAGCACTCTTAAAACTTATCTTTGAGATAAGCTACAAGTGTTAAATTGTGACTTTAAAGTGGAAAATAACAAATTTCGTTGCCACGGTTGTGACCAAATTGCCACGGTTGTGACATTTTAGCTCACGATACGAACAGATGATGATTTTAAAGTATTTGAATAGGAGATATCCTGCATTTAAGGACAAATTTACACTATAAGATTAATTTTTCTACAGTGTCACGTGTGCCTGTATAAATTAAAGTTCAACTGGGTCCAAATTTCTTTCATTTCCCGAAAATTCATATTGTTACACCTTATTTTTACTAATTAGGAATATAACACTTATACACCTGGTTTTTTGATACGCATACTTTGATAATCGTTTCTAAAGGTTTTTTCTGTCATTTCTAAAGGTGTGCTGAACTCAAATATCCCAAGTCAGAATCCTTTTATCAGCTCTCGTTCTTATTAAAAAAATGAAAAAAAAATATCCCAAGTCAGAATCCTCTTATCAGCTCTCATTTTTAAGGATAGTCCTATTAAAAAAATCACGAAAAAAAATCGCCAAAAGTGGAACACTATTACCTTTATTACCAGAAAAGGTAAATATAGGTATTCCCATCGCTACGTGTAAACTGTTGCCTAATATGATGCTATACATAAAACAAACCTTAGGTGTAATAAAATCACTACATGCGTAGCGGCAAAGCAGATGTGGCCAGTACTAGATCTGAAGCGCTCTAAACGTTTAATATCCTTGAGCAGATCGCAAATCAGCTCCGTGTTAGACACTGTCTAAAAGGCACGCGACACGGCTTGGAGTTCTCTCAAATGATTTCTGTAGAAGCTGCAGGGACGAAGAGGTAGAGGAATCGATTACCCACTTTCTCTGTACATGCTCTGCTTTATCGCAAAGACGAAGACTCTATCTAGGAGACATCTACTATAATGCCCCAGTGGTCTTTCAAATACAGATATAGGTTCGTTCGCTTCATAAGAAGCTCGAAGTGGTTCAACGATTAAGACGAAAGTTTTTATTAGATTAAATGTGGTATCACAATGGACCAAACTTTGGTCTAACCTTACCTACTCTGCAGCCATTTGTAAAGCCGTTTATAGAGAAGTTTTGTAAGGGTTCTCATTGAAGAATTCAACAACGATACGCCCTTTTCCTACGTTAGCATTCTGAAGTGTTTCACCAATTCATCTATTTCCAGTAACTCAGCAACTTATTTATATTTGGTTTGTTGTTGATAACCCGGATAGTCTTCCAGAATTCACTGGTATTTTTACAGCCTGCAAGGTCTCGAGCTCTCGAGTTCTTTGATTATTGTTTATCTTTTATCTCTTAAAATTTGTTTGTAATTTTTGTTCATATTTAAGTAAGAATTATTTAGATCTCTCCTAAATAATCTTAACCAAGCGAATGATTTCTTTCGGGCATCTCCCAATCTTTATCAAACCATTTTTTTCTGATAGAATATTGTGTTACTGGTATTCGGCTAACATTGCATAGGTATCGAGTCCTTAACCATTGCGGCAAGTTGAGTAAAATGGGTTCTTGTTTCAAGGAATTTCTTTCTTGTAGAAGAATTTCGTTATTTAGCGCTTCTGGGTGTTTGTCAGCAAATGCATTTTTCCACTTGTATTTTACCAAAATAGATGAATCTTCTGATGGCATTAATTGTCATTTATATCGGTAGATGCTCAGAATGTAATGCAGATATGATTTCAAAGCCATCCATCGCGTCATTCCATTCACCTGACAACATTGTATAATCTATCACTGAGTTATATTGTGGTCCTACAAATGTGAAGTCACCTGATGCATCTCCACCAGACTTCTGTGTACAGGCATACTGTGAGGGTAAATTGGTGGAAACAGCTCTTCACACACTGGTAAGAACCACCGAATACTCCCTCCATAATAAAGAGTATACTATGGTCCCTTTCCTAGATATACAGGGCGCTTTCAACAATGTCGACACATACGCAATCACGTCTGCACTGCCATCTCTGGGGGTGGAAAGGTCGCTTGGAGTTTTGATCAATTAGATGCTAACTAGCATGATTATCAACTCAAATATGGCAATTTTTCTGCAAAAAGATCTGTCAGTAGAGGGACACCGTAAGGCGGTATCTTATCTCCCCTTCTCTAGAACCTAGTAGTAAATGAGCTGCTGATGTCCTTAGAAGCGGAGAGCTACAGAGTGATTGCCTATGCGGATGACATTGCCATTGCCGTATCAGTGAAATATACTAGCACCATAAAAGATCTCTTATAATATGCCTTAAACAAGCTCACAAGCTCGGTGTGAACTTGATGTCAACCCGCACAAAACGGATCTTGTCCTCTTCTCTAGGAAATACAAAATTCCCCATATAGATTCCCCCTCCATTAAAGGTATTCCACTAACATTCTCCGACGGAGCAAAATATTTGGGTCTTATTTTGGATAAGAAGTTGAGCTGGAAACCTAACATTCAAGAAAGAGTTAAAAAGGCCACATTGGCTCTCCTCTCATGTAAAAATAAAATGCACGACTGGGTCGCACGTACTTGCTCTTATAGATAAAGTTAGTATATATGCTAAGCCTTTTTAATTAAAAATTTGTAAATGCAGTTTTAGAAAAAAAGAAAAAAGCATAAAATTCGGTTTTCAACAGCTTCTTTAATGAATTTTAACTCAAAACGAAGTATGCAACCTGATTTTTTCTACAATGATACATTTTTAGAAAAAAATCGTTAGAACCGTTTTTTAAAAAAACTATTTTTTCCATATAAAATTTAGCAAGGACTTTTATAAAAAAAAATTGGTACGTAATTTCTAAGAAATTATTTATCAACATCTAAAAATTAAATTTTGAAAAAAATATTGAGTAGTTTTCGAAATAGTGATTTTTCAAATTTTTTTTTAAAAATCCAAAAAAATTATTTTCGAAGAAAAATGGTTGAAATTGATTGAGTCATGAAGGAGAAAATCAGAATTTAAAAAAACGGTTCTATGGCAGGTACCGTTAATAACTATTAAAAAAAAAAATGGTTTCCATTTAAAGAGAGACCTTATCTAAAAAACTGACCATGATTTTTTTAATCAAAATCGTAGGCACCGTTTTTGAGAAAAATGAGTTTTTTTTAAACCGGTATATAACAGGTACCGTTATTTGGGGTCAAAAAAAAAAATTAAAAAAAACGTCTAGGGATATTCTCCAAAAAACGGCACATAGCAAGTTTGAAGTAAATCGACCCATCCGTTTAGGCTGTGGTCTGGTCATACATACAGACAGACAAACAGACAGACAGACAGAATTGTCGGACCAACTTTTTTCTCAGTCTCTATCATCGTAATGTGATGTTTGATTGTTATCTCAACTTTTTTTTTTGTACGTATAACTTATTGGCTATATACCTCGGTAATCAGACCGATTCTAACATACTGCGTGTCAGTATAGTGGACTGCACTGGACAAAAACATTAATTTAGAAAAACTAAATAAAATAAAGAGGTCGGCTTGTCGGACAGGTCGGAGCACTTCGCACCACTCCCTCCGCGGCACTTAACACTCTGCTCCATCTAACACGCCTAGACACATTCGGCAAACAAACGGCTGCAAGCACAACTATTCCGCTCAAAGCCTCCTCACAGTGGATAAACAATGATATTGGCCACTGCATCATTCTGAACTCATTTAGATTAATTCCATTCAACATAGCTTATACCATCCCGAAAACCTGTTCGCCATATTGCCCTCAGAGATTCACCATATTGCCCTCAGGTAGGGCATTATGGTATTTTTTAGCTATTTTTAAATTAATTTATTTTTTATTAAAAACTCTTATTTAATTTTTTTATGTTTCGTTTTTAACGAATTTAATAAATATTGCTGACTGAAGTAAAAATTGTTGACCGTAGCAAAGTTATTGAAGATTGAAATTAGGTGCGCCATATTGCTCCAACTTACCCTCCTTTGAATTTACAAAATTAACTAGTATGTTACAAATCATTAAAATTGCTTAAAATCTTAAACCTCGCTTTCTCATTCTCTCATTTGTATTATCTAAAAAGTTTTTCATTTTTAAATAAAGGGTTTTCCAATAAGAGGTGTTATTTTGAATAGCCCGCTATTTCGGTAGCTGTCACTTTTGAAGCTGTCATTTTTTGACATTTCACAAGTAGAAACTACGCTATTAATAAAAATGGAACGATTCACGCTTCAACAACGCATTGAAATTATTAAAATTCACTATAAAAATGGTGAAAATTCGGCAGAGACGGTTCGTAAAACTAAAACATTTTTTGGGTCGTGAAGCACCTTGTCGGACCGCAATACAGAAATTGGTGGACAAATTCGAGCTGTTGGGACAAGTTAGTGATGTGAAGAATAAAACCCGTGCACGTCGCTCAAGAACAACTGAGAATATTGCTGTTGTAGCCCAAAGTGTTGAAGAAAACCCAGGTTTGTCCATTCCTCGTCGTTCTTTGGAATTAGGCATTCCACAAACGTCATTACACCGTATTTTGCATAAAGACTTGGGTCTTAAGGCTTATAAAGTTCAGTTAACACAAGAACTCAAGCCGGCTGATTGGGTCCTTGAAATGCATGAAAATGAACCGGAATTTCATCGAAAAATCATCTTGACTGATGAGGCCCATTTCCACCTCGGAGGCTACGTCAACAAGCAAAACTGTCGCATCTGGGGCTCGGAAAACCCAAGAGTTATTGTTGAAAAGCCTCTCCATCCTCAACGCGTGACTGTTTGGTGCGGTTTATGGTCCCGCGGGGTCATTGGACCTTACTTTTTCGAAAATGAGGCTGGAGCAACAGTTACGGACAATGGATTGCGCTATCGAGAGATGATTAATGATTTTTTATGGCCTGAATTGGATGGTATTGATCTGGACAACGTTTACTTTCAACAAGACGGCGCTACGTGCAACACAAGCAATGAAACCATCGATCTTTTACGGGAAAAGTTTCCGGACCGTGTTATCTCTCGAAGAGGTGATCACAATTGGCCACCGAGATCTTGTGATTTAACACCTTGCGACTTCTTACTTTGGGGCCACGTGAAAGATAAGGTCTACGCCAACAGCCCAGCGTCGATTCAAGACCTCAAAGATGAAATTCGTGAGGCTATCGAGGACATAGGGCAGCCACTTTGCGATTGGTTATGGAAAATTTCATGAAAAGTCCTGTAAGCGTGGTCTTGGCGGCCATTTGGCTGATGTTGTGTTCCATTATTAACGGCATACCTTCCTCTTTATAATGAAATAAACATCCGATCATTTATCTCTCTTCTTTGAATATCAAAATAACACCTCTTATTGGAAAACCCTTTATATTTTAAATCGTGTAAACAAATAAAAATTTTCATATTGCAAATCAGCAAAATTGATTAACTTATTTATGGTGCATGAAATTAACTTCACGGGCATTAACTCCACATGGCAAATAACGTCACCTCTAGTGGGAAATGACTTCACTTTTTTCGGGTGAAGTTATTTCCCATTTAAGGTCAGAAATAATTTCATCTGAAATTTGTGTGAAGTTATTTCCCAACTGTAATTTAAAGTATTCAAGCGATTCTTGATTTTAAGAAACTTTGATTCTTTTTATGCGAAAGAAACTTTGAATACACCAAACCTCGCACCTACCCCAAACCTATAACTACCCCAAGCAAGGGGGTTGCAGGGGGGAGCATGCCCCAACAAACATACCTCACTGCCATGTATCTGCGGCCATATGGCAAGGCACTTGTAAAAACTGTTGATTGTATTATAGTTGTTAATATGAGGCCGAGTTTTTGAAAAAAAAAACAATTTGGCTTTATTTCCAAATTTAATTTGGCCTTATTTCGCTTTTGAAATGGAAATAAAGCCAATTTGGCCTTATTTCCATTTCAAAAGCGAAATATGGCCAAACTTGAAATTTGGTCTTATTTCTTTGGGCCTTATTTCACGTCACCGTTCTGATCATCTGATGAGAAGCCTTCAGAATTCGGTAGTAAATCAGTGTTGTTAAATATTTGTATAATTTGTGGCAAGAATTCAGATAAAGTAATTTTTTGTCTTGACAATTTTTTAGTATTTTGAAACTTCGTTTTGGGCCTTCAAATAGCAAAAGGTTTTCCCATCTACAGCTGCAATGAAATCCCTAGTGGTGTTGTACTCCTCGTCAGCCAAACAGTCTTTAAACTTGAGAAAATTTCCATGCCTATAGATTTCTATTATCAGTTAAAACATTTATAAACGAGAATAGCGCGGACTTCACGAATCTCTGTTAACCTGTCAATAGAATACAATTTTTGTTTGACTAGCATGCGAAAACATGATAGTTTTCTGCAACTGTGATAACAAGTGAAATTATTTCCCACCTTCTATGAAAAATAGCTTCACATAGGACTGAAATTCTTTCCCACAAGAAAGTGAAGTTGTCTCTCACCAGAAAAAAAGTGAAATTATTTCCCACTGTGAAGTTAATGCCCGTGAAGTTAATTCCCTGCACCCTATTAATCTATACAAGATAATATTGTACTACTTTCTATTGCTGAAGCACATAATTTTATAGAAATGTGTATCTTCATTATACATTTTCTTTTGTTTTTGTAACTTTTTAATTTGTATTGGAGTGTCAAATCCGACAGACGGCTCGATTGTCATGTACAGTATCGGACCAAACATTTGCAACTAAAAGTAAAACCAAGCATTTTCTTCAAAAATATAAAAGTTTTATCAAAAAAATAACAATCTTCATATATTATAACAGCTATATTATTAAACTAAATAAAAACATTAAAAATTCATATAAAATTCAATAGTATTAAACTTTAAGAAAACTTTCGTTGATTTTAATCGAGTAACTTCAAATTTACTCCCGACAAAACAATTGCAACTTGGAATTCAAATTAAAGAAAAACAAAAAATTATCAGTGTTTTGTGGCAAACCCCTTATTTTCAATGACTGCCTTGCACCTTCTTGGCATTGACTTAATTGAATTTAATGATGTTTGATGGAAATGCATTCCAAGCCGTCTCTCTTCTTTTGAAGAAATCGTCCGAATTCCTAACGTTTTCCCGATTTATCCTTTGTTTGACGATTTCCCAAAGATTTTCAATGTTCAAATCTGGTGACTGTGGGGCCAATTCATTACAGTGATTTTTTTGTTCATTGAACCACGTTTTGACTAGCCTGGACGTATGCTTTGGGTCATTGTCCTGCTGGAGGACCCAAATCAAAGGCATTTCCCATTCTCCGTATGGCAACATTACACCCTCTAATATATTTGTATATATGTATTGATCCATTATACCATTTATTCGATGCAATGGCCCGACACCAGCAGCTTAAAAACAACCCCACACCATGACATTACCCCCGCCATGCTTTAAAGTTTTTAAGCAATAATGTGATTGAAGTCGCTTGCCACGTGGTCTTCTCACGTATGATATTCCATTACTACCCATCATATTGAATTTGGATTCATCACTAAAAAGGACTCCACTCCATTTCTGTGTGCTCCAAGAAAGATGCTCCTTTGCAAACTCTATTCGCTTTTTCTGGTTCCGGATGGAAATCAAGGGTTTTTTAGCAGGCCGATAAGAGCACAGATCAGCGACTGCCAGGCGACGCGATACGGTTTAGCACTAACTGATAGCTGGAACTCTTTAACCAATTTCGGAGCAGATATTAAGGGACTATTTTTTACTCTCCTTACCAACTTAGCGTCCGTTCTAGAACTTGTTTTACGTGGTCGACCGGCTCGTTGCAGAACAGCTGCTATATTTCTGTTGCTACATCGACTTATAATTCGCGAAACCAACGATTTGTGAACTTTGTATTTTTCTGAAATATATATTTGTGAAATCGCCAAAATAAAATCATCTACAATTCGCTGTCTTAACGCATCACCAATTTTTTTTTTTTTTCTTTTTCTTAAAATGAATGTCACTAGAGATCTGCTCTCTGTAAAAATATTTATGCAACTGAGTTTACCTTAGGACATATGCTAAATGTTACATGATAACAAAATTGGAAAACAACAGCCATGTAAAGGTTAATAAACTGTTAAATAACTGTTTTAATTTAGTTGCAATTGTTTTTTCGGGGGCAAATTTGAAGTAACTCGATTAAAACCAACGCATTTTTCTTAAAGTTCAATACTATTTTGAATTTTATATATTTTTATTTTGTTTAACAATATAGCTGTTATATTCTGTTTATATTCTTATTTATTAAACAAATTGTAACTTATTGGGAAATCAAGAAATTTATCTATCTATCTATCTATCTACAGGTTGAATAAACGCCAGACGGTCAAGTAAAAAGGTTTCACAAGGATTCGAAGATACAGTCGAATTAATACTACTAGCATCAGTAGAATACAAAAGAACCGTTCATTCTGTTACGCACCAAAGACCAATTGATGTAATACACTCGTCCCGACAGATTTTAGAGAAAAAATAAAAAAATAAAGTTCAGAAGGCCCAAAAAATTCAATTGCAAAGGAAAACGAAAGGAGGCGGAACAGAAATTTCAGTGTTGAGGTCACTTGAACTTTAAAATGGAATTTAATCAATCACTCCACTTAAAAATAAAATTAAATATTATTTTCATTATTTTTTTTATTCTTTATTTATATGGATTAGGTAATAAGTTAACTCAATTATACGTTGAAGAGAAAGTGGAAGCTGATTTAGGAACAACGGTTCTAATTCAAGGGAGGGTTGTCCATTAGGATAATCTTAAATAGAATACAACTTATTTAATATTTTTATACTTACAAAACGATTTAATTAAAGATAGAAGAAAAGATGTTAGATCTTTGAGGATTATTCTGTGACAGTGAAATTAAGAGACTATTCCAATTCGATGTTAGTGATGTATGACCAAAACCTATAATCCCAAAGACAAAATCCCCACAAAAAAAAATTAAAAAAAAAATCATCGGAAGAAAATCCTAGTTGAGTATCAAGCAATTAAATCGCTCGCGCAAATTGATTGCGTGATACACAACTAGCGCAACATGTTTTAAGGAAGACAAGAACAACATTTGTAGGAATAAGTTAAAAAAAAAAAAAACTGGATCATACCGAACCCTGAATGTTAAATTTATTAGTCCAACACCTTACCACAGAACCAACTCATAACAAAAAAATTAGTGATAATTTTTGTTTTTGTGTCAGGTAGGTACAAAAATATATTAAACTTCTTGATAACAATAATAGGATTTCTTAGTAAAATAGTTCAATAAGGTAATCTTATTATTATGTTTAGGTAACATTATTTTCGTCAATTTAGTAAATAAAAAATTTTGGGTATATGGAGATTTTGGAGATAGTGGGAAAAAATAATTTCTTATTGGGGATTTTGTCCATTGATCCCCTTTATCCCTGGAGATTTTTTTTTTAACTAAAATTTTGTAGAGATTTTATCCGATTGAGATTTTTTCCGTTTGGAGTTAGAGTATGTCTCCTTACCAATAGCTGACGAGGATGTCATTCTTTGGCAGGTCTACGGCTAGCTAAGCCACACACTCAATTTTACGAACTACGAAGCAATAATGGATGAGTCGAAGAACATGACTAATCTTTTCCAAAAGTCAAATATATGCGCAAAATTCTTTTAATAGATTTAAGACACTCAGAAAACTTTTCCAAAGTATTAGCATCCATCATAGAAATGCTAGGAGTCTTAATTACTTGGAAACTGGAGTGAAAATGTTGGCCGGCACCCCTGATTTTGACGACTTCGAAAGGATTAAATTTAATCAGGCCCAGCTAATTGATTCTAAAAACAGACAGGCAATTATTAACACACAGTCCCGGAACAAATTAATAGGTTAACAGATATCTACAATAAATAGTATTTTGGAAAACAATAGAAAGCAACAGATTGACACTAGCCTCTACGAATTCTTATTTTCGAAGTTCAAAATTTCAATAACACTTGCAAAACTAAAAATTATAAACCCAATAATTTTGAAACATGATGATATAAAATCAATAATTAACGAACTAATGGAAGCATCTAGTGTTAAGATTTTACAAAATGATAACGTATTGCATTTTATTATTATGTACCCGCTTAAACCTAAAATAGTCTGTAAGAAAGTAATTATCTACCCTGCTGCCCACAATGTTAATATTTTATTCTTCAATGCAGATGATGTGGCAGTGGAATGTGAAAGACAAGTACTGGCTGTTGAGGACTGCAACGTATCAACAACGTTAACATTTTGCAAGGAATTACAGAGCAAGACATGCGCTCAACAATTACACTCTGGAGGCATGGCTCATTGCAACACACAACCAGACCATCGAGAATCCGTGTTGGTTATTGATGATGGCATAGTTATATTAAACAAGAAATGCCAGAATTAGAGAGGCGAATGATTTTGAGACAAACATCAACGGGACATATTTACTAACTTTTGATGATGCGGTGTGGTTCAATGGGTCGAAGTTTATTAATCGAAAAAACATCCTAATATCACTGGTCATAAAGAAATATTAAGCCTACCATTCATAGAATGAACATGGACAATTGGTGAAATAGAGAACAAATTTACCACCCATCCAATTATAGCTTGCTTTGCGACGCTTGTACTAATTACAGTTTGTTATACCATGGTTAAACTAAAGCAATGTCAGAAGCAACAGCGCCAAAATGCCGAGCTTCAAAGAGAATTTAAGGCTCTCAATAAGATTGAGGACAGCCTTCATTTAAATGAGTTAGGAGTTAACACGATCGCCTACGTCGTCGTCGGAAGAAACCATAGTCGTTGTATCTGCCGTCGGGTCGTCGTATTCGTCGTCGTCGTCGAAGTCATCCTCATCGTCATCGTCCCATCGGACAATAACAACTTATGCTGACACAAATACTTCTATCAACGAAGTAGCTCCCACCGTTGTTAGCCACGATCTTTTAGCGACGGGAAGTATGGAAATGTGATATCTTCCTACGCTGCAAGATATGGAAACATCTGACAGGGTAGAATAGAATGTATGGTAGAACGTTAGCTAGTTATGAAGGAGTTTCAATAAAAGATACACTTATAAAATACAGAATATCAAATACTATTATAAAAACACATAACGGTCTTTATTAATTAATTTTTGTCACAGTGCCACAGCATAGAATAACAGCTTTTGTATTTTTATAAATAATAATCAACCCAATTAAACACCCCTTTTCATTTATTATTTTTATTTTGAAATATAACTTTGTTCGGCTTTTAGAAGTTTTTCTAACTCTTGCAGAACTTTTAATTTTATACTTTTTAAAATCCTCAGTGTGTTCTTTTTTGAATACTTGCAAGATGGCCATTTTTTGAATACTTGCAAGATGGCCATTTTTTTATATCCACTCAATATTTGAAGTACAATTTAGCTATAGTTAATTCCGTTAAGGATTCTTCATTTCCTGAACGCTCATTTAGCGTTTCGTGCCGAATTCCACAGTGTACCTAAGTTATTTCGGTATCTTAAACAAATCTGGTCAAGTTAGGTATAGAAAGCATATTTAGATAGCGTACTTAGACTTACGCATATAATAGTAACTTGAGACGTTTGCCTAAGGGCAAAGAGAAGGCGTGTTTTTTTTAACATTGAGTATCTAATCTACTCAGTTTTTTATTATATTCGCAAAACAATAACAAACTAGACTACTCGGCATTTGTTTTGTTTTTGGTGTGCGAATAAAATAAAAAACTGAGTAGTTACTCAGTGTTGAAAAATACACGGCTAATATCTGCCATATTTTCAACGATTATTCTTTCGATCGATATCGCACTAAAGACTAAACCTTCGACTTCATCATCATCGGCTCGACAACCGGGGTCCGGTCCTGGCCTCTTTCAACGAGTCTCTCCACCTATCCCGGTCTCGAGCCGACGCCACCCAGTTGAGCACCTTCGACTTATGCTCTTAAAATCGAAAAAAAAAAACTGAAAAAAAAACAACAATGATGGCAAAATGTTTTAATCTGAATGTAACAGATTTCTTGAATTATTAACCTTTTTCAGCAATTTGTTTTTGGAAATACATAAATACTTTTCACTTTTCCAAATCAAAAGGAAATTTTTCATATTTAAGCTTTTCTTTGCCTCGTTTTTGTAGATTTATAAACATCAGATACAAATACAATTTTTGTCCATTTTCTTTTTTTCTTATGTCAGCCTGATTGCCTTTGATTTGGATGCCGATTCTAATCAAAATAACAAAATAACCTGAAGTCCCAATAAACAAATAACAAAATGACCGTTATCTTAATATCCTTGCTGTTAATCCTCAGGTGCAACCGACATTAAGTTCTTACTTTTTCGAGGCCCTGATTGGTCAGTCACTGAAATTTCAAATTATCTGAAAATTCAGTGACATCTGACCAACCAGGGTCCCCAAAAAGTTTGTTGGTACTAACTGTCAAATGCGGTCCATTGATCGCAAGGAATATCTCAATTTCAGTGGGACGAAATTATCAAAAAACTAAGTTGGAGGAAAAATAAAAAAAAAAAAAATGTGATGTGATGTGAACTAAACAAAAATAATTGTTTGAAAAATGTAGTAGCAGCAAAAGATATAATGATACCTGCAATAAAAGTGACGTTCAACCTTAATTTGAGATTAAAGCCTATTACTTCTGCCGCTAAAGTAAAACGAAATTTGTCTGTAGACAAATATTCGAGGAGTATTTTATCAAATATGAAATATACAAACTGATATCGCAAATATATTACGAAAAACCATTTAAAATCAAATAAAAACAAAGAAAAACACTAAAGAGATTTCTTGCAAATAAGTCGCAAACGGGAATGAAACACTAATTGGTCGATCAAACTAAAAAAAATATAAGGATTAAAGTGCTGTAGCAATAGTTTCGTTTCATGTGCCATGTTTCATGTTTCGAAAAAGGCAATGCAGTGTTTCTTTTTGAGTATCACCTATGTAATGAGTATCCCCATGTTTATTTTTATGTTAAAAATATAATTCAAAAAATTATTTAAAATGATTGTGATCGGAATCCAGGCGACTCACTGTTCGTAACCAGGGAACTACTCAAGTAGCACTGCATGAAATTTCGGTGTAAGATTTAAAACCTGTGTGAATTAAATACACGAAAAAGATATCATATCGAAAATGTAATTTCTTATAAATTTTAACATTTTTCTTAGTCAGATATTGTATTATTAAAACTAGGTACTACTTTATTTTGTTTCTGAAAAAAAGTGTAGGAATTGTAAATTGATCCCAAAAAGAACATCTCCTCCATTGTAGCTATATTATTTTTCACAATAATTTGTTGATGGTAAATAAAATTCACGCAGAGATTTTGGTTTATTTTATACACTTATTGGTGGAATATCGCCATTGAATACACCGCACAAATAATTTTGGTAGAATTAATACACTATTTGATATAATATTCACTATTTTACTAATCGATTAATATTTTGCACATTTACCAGCAAAGGAAGTGTACCGAAAACAGAATATTGTGTATATCTTACACAATTGTGTATTTTTCTTCTTTTTTTTTATCGGTGCATATTTTCCCCAAATTCAGGCAAAAGATGGCGGCCATATTTTCCAAAACAGAGTTAGATTAAAATGGCCGCTATGAATGAAGGTAATAAATAATGATTTTATTATATTAAATCGACTTAGTTATATTGCAGTTTTGGTAATTTTGACTCGTTTTTAACAGTACGTCACTAAAAAATTGATGAACAACCAAAAAATTATAAATATCGAAAAAAAAATTTCATGCATCGTCATAAAAATCATAAATTTATTTAAATTTTCGAGGCGCTCAATTTTTACTAAATTGATCGACAGAATGTGCTTCGTTTTTAAATCAGGCATTCACATTCAAATTTATCCATGTTTTTCTTGTGAACATTATAGGAATACCTACTTAGAATCATTCAGACTTTTAAATTTTTGCAGATGCATTTTCGATTAGAAAATAAAAAACGGTGTGAATAATATAATTATAAAATAGTTTTGGATTGAAAAAATAAACGTCGGTGTAAATTAAATATACGAATTTACACCTCTGGAGTATATAATACCCCAGAAACCAGAACACATTATGCGCCGGCGGCGGCGGCCGGCGCGGCGGCTGTGGCACAATTTATATACCATTTCAGGGGCGATTCCTCTTACGTTAGCTAGTTTAGCGCCGCTAATCCTAGAATTAAAAGACTATGAAACACATTTTATACCCAAACCACAACCAATGACCAAAAAAGATGAATTGCAGTAAATCAGTAACCTATATCTACATAATACCCCCGTAAAAATTCGCGCTTCACACATTCTTTATTAGCGTAACAATTTGCGATACCAAACTACTTACAATCTATACAAACATCTTTGACTGTATGTGTTACAAAAGCCCAGCTTTGTAAGCGGAAAAGTTAGCGCAAGCAAATGCGATATAAATCGAGAAAATTGTTTTGTGTGCGTGATGTTTGCTTTGCGTCCTCGGAACATGTGATTCTAAAAAATTGTATGTAATTCATATTTTGTTTGTACGGATCCAGGGAAGGGGCATTGCAAAGTCGCCTATATTCTAAATATCGTATCGAACTGAAATTTTTACATTGTATATGTAGTTCAGGTTACAGCACGATATTTTTACGGCGCGGGCCCAAGGTTTGGAAATTATGTGGTTAAGAACACCCTAAATATACTTAAGCTCCTTCTAATTATCGTATCAAAATAAGACTTTATCATACATAAAAAAAAAACGATTTGGTCGTTCATATAGTTGGCCCCAGTGTGCGGTGGTGCTTGAGTTACCAGTCTTACTTATTGTGCTATGCTCTCTGTTGGAAACAACGTGTATTTGAACTAAGTCAGACCTTAATGAGAAAATGAGCATCACGAAACAATCTTGAATTAAATATGAGCTATCTAAATTGTTGTTAGGAAATATGCCAGCAGTAAACAACCAAGTTTGCAGCTTTGAAAAACCTGCTACTGATTTTTCTTTGAATTGTGCATTAAAAAATACTTCCAAATCATGAATCATATGTTAATTTTACACCAAAATGTTCATTGACTGAACTTTGAGTATTTTAGTAATTATACTGTTCGAAAGACAACACAAACTAAAAATTCGAAATATATGTCAAAATTTGGTAATTTTTGAAGAGCTGTATTTCAAGATCTATTGGACCTACAAAGCTGTGGTTACATTTTAACTGTAGCTAATTTTTGCTTTTTTACCTAATGCCTGGTAGCTTTTTCTATAAAATGCGAATTTTTGAAGTTAACAGATAAAAACTGAAAAAAGTGCAAAAATCTTGAGGTTTTTGGTCCACCATGCAGTTAGCATAGGTTTTTCGAAGCTGCAAACTTGGTCGTATACTGGTGGCATATTTCCCAACAACACCTAGCGATCATTAGCGATCTGCAATTTTTTGCGACCTAAAGCTCTTTATTTGTTTTGACTACTGGTCTACTTAGAAACTTATTAACTATGAAATAAACACTCTCATAACTAATTTATTTTCCTTTATATTTTGTTCTACCTATATACATATTTTTTTTATTATACTTTTGAATTTCCGTTAACTGCTCTGCTATAATTGGTGTTATACTAGCGTTATAAAAACATTGATAAGAATTTGGAATTAAATAACATGAAAGTTTTTTAAACCATTTAATTAAAATGGTAAAACTGAAAAAAAAAATGTAAAAATCTTTCAATTATGTTTTTTGTCTCAAATATGTATATTACAACGGGACCTTAAAACGCACTCTTTTTCACATAAGTAGGTACATTTTATGTACATAAATCATTAAAATCTAAAGCTTGTTTTTTTGTTTACGAATAAAAAACTACCTATAGTATTCAAATTCAACCTATGAACCTAAATAGATACATAGGTACCTGCAACATAGGAACATACTATGCAGGTAAATATACCTAGAAAATGTAGGCCTACGCACAAAGAATTTTGAAACTTCTTCCGTCCCTTTGAGTATTCAAAAATCAACTGCGGCCATAAAGCAGGTAAATTGTCCTTGAAAATAAATTTGTTAAAACACCAGAACTTCGACCTTAGTACTTGGAAGTAATTGACGTTGGATAAAAGATTTGATAACACGTGTCAAAATAACAGCATCATTTCAGTATTAGTTACATATTACAGAATCTGAAGCATAAATCTTTCACTGAAGACAAGAGCGTGAATATAGACATACCTACTTATTTGATTTACTGCCCAACCTTTTTTCCTTGTCAACTTTAAAAATCAAACAAATCATAATAAACTGAAATTCACACGGGAAATACGTTTAGGTGTACCAAGTACCCATGAGTGTATACACAAATTAAAAATAATCCAAGGGATGGACGAGCACAAAACAGTGGTTTTCTGATTAACAGTTCTATTTAGATACCTGCTGCTCTTTATATTTAAGGAAAATATTTGTAAATTTTCATAAATTTCAATACTGTACTTTAGCGATAATTTCTTAAACTCACCAGTATGTGTACGTTTGTGGATTTTGAGGTTTTCGCTGCGTGCAAATACCTTTCCACATCCAGTAAAAGGACAAGCAAATGGTTTTTCGCCAGTATGCACACGTATATGGTTCACCAATTTGTATTTGGCCTTGAATGGGCGTCCGTTGCGACTACAGCCGATCCAAAAACAGGCATGCGTTGTACACTCAGGTCCGCCAACATGTTCCACTGTCAGGTGAGTTACAATTTCGTGCATGGAACTGAACATTTTGTTGCAAGTCTTTCGACCATTTACACTTGCCGCCTGGTCGGGGTCCACCCAAAGACATTGCATTTCCTTTTTAACTACCGATGCAGAAGTTGGCTGATGTCGCATATATCTAAGGAAAGCTCCAGCTCCAACAGTATTCATTTGCATTGGATGATTGGGATGATGGTGGTGTACCGAAGGAAAATTCGTATGGTGATGCGAATGATACGGATGTGGATAATCGGTGGCGGGCGAAATGCCCATTCGCATCTGGTGATGTTGATGGTGGTGGGCGGCCGCGTGAAAAGAACTGCTGCTAAAGGGTGCAGCTGTATTTTCGTGTAATCCATGATTATGATGCGGGTGGATCGATGAAATAGAGGAAAAAAGTATAGACTCGGCTGATTTCGTACAACCTTGAACGCCGCCCGAAGCAGCTATGTTAATGTATTCATTTTCACGACGCAAAACAAAGTCATGCGGAGAATAAGAACCGAGTTGGGCATTAAAATGACTCATGTGACTGTACCCTGAATTTGGATAGGATGTAAAAGAAGAAACCATATCGGTACTGGAAGCAATTGTACAAGGTGTATCTTGTTGATGTGGGGATTGTTGCTGTTGGTGGTGACCATTGCCTTGTTGCCGAACCAAATTTTCCTCCATATGTGATGATGGTTGATGCTGGTGGGAGCTAGAGGATGGTGACATTCGCAGGCCATATGAAGCTAGATGATGCTGTGAGGGTGCTGTATTAACGAGTGCATTCATACCTAAGTATTTTCCAGCCTAAATTCTAAAATAAGTATCGATAGGTAGGTCGTTGGTAAGATTCAAAGGTAGGATGGTATATAACAAATTATCTTTATTTTTCGTTCTATATCTTTTTCCTAGGTAAATATACAAACACTTTATTTAATTTTTGGGGAAACTTTAAACTTATCAAACCATAATTTTTTAACTTTGAACTTGCTTCCTATTAAATTTTGTTTTATAAGGGTAACTAGGTAGGTTTAATTATTTTGAAAAGAAATGAATCAAGCATTTCAAGATATTTCTTGCAGAACTTCGTATTTCGGTATTTATTATTAATTCTAACGCGACGTCAACGATTTCACAAAATTGTAGGTATGACCTGTAACTTTCCAAACACTTCACGCGAGCCTCGCAGCGGGACTGAAACGAACAGAAATCTCTGCATTCAACACAGCTACATATAATTGAAGCGAACTCCAGTCTTCACCAATTGTAGTTGCTGATGAAAATATGGAAAAGACCGCCTTATATTATACTAGTTTTCTGTGTTGACATTGACAGGCATTGTATGAGTGCCTACACACAAGCAAGAAGAAGAAAGATATAATGGGTGGTAACATTTACCCGATTGGTTGATTTGTAATTTCATCGGGAAACAAAATTCGACCATCAAGAACAATTAAACCAATGAAAAAGTAAACAAGATAAAATTATACTTATACCAGTTAGGTTGTTGGATACTTGTTTGTGAATTTTAAGGCGTGGTCTATGCCTCTCATCGCCATTTGTCATCAGCGTTGTTGGCTTCGTGGTGTGGTACATTCTAATATTAAAGGTATTGTATAACTTATGTAGCAATGAAAACGAGGATAAGATGATGTTATTCATTTATTTGTATATTTTTTAAAGAGTAAAAGTAACGAGAATGAAGGGCGGCAATTTGCCTTGAGCGCATGACTGTCATCAAAATGTTTTAACCATTTGAAGCATCTACATACAGTTCATTGGTTGGCTATGGACTGTAGCAGTGACTGCCAATCGTTGTGAGCACAACGAGTCAAAATATTGTCAAACTAACTTTATTGCAATGATTTATATAAAATTAGGTTACACAAAGATTCAGTTAATTGCTGAAACACGAACCTACCTACTTAAACCTAGCCTATACACTTTAAAAATAAAACATCTATTGCTGACAAAAAATTGCAAAAGGGATACCTACGTAGGACAAAATTAAAAACTTAAATTTAAGTAAGTATAGAATCTTGATGTTTCTTTTACAGAGGTCAGAGATATACTTTTTTTTCTCAAAACAAAGAAATCAGCAGCCTTTGATGTTAGGTAAATATAAGGAACATATAGGTAGGTACCTACTTAAAAAAACTTTCCTAAGACGGGAGTCAAATATCAAGAGTAAACTTCTGCTAATTGATGTTCAAAAGTTCTGGAAATTAGGAAAGGTAGGTAATGGGTACCCATTTTGAAGTCTGGTAAAAACGCTAATGCACATTGTAGTTATAGGTATACAATGATTTGAACAAAACTTAAAAAGAATACTAGTTTCTCAAATACTAAACAATAAATAACAATTTACGGCTCGAACAATTTGACTTTAAGGGTAGATTAAGTACAGAGCATTAAGTTCGTCGAATCACAAGTTAGCATTTACATTCGACGATTTTTGCAATGCCGGGTTTTACATGTTGTTGTAGGTACCTACCAAACTGGAACACCGTGCCCTATATCACATGATTATAACAAAAGAAAAATCGTAATTGGAAAATTGTTGAATGTGAATCCCGAATAAACACACCAAAATATATTTCAGAAATGGAAAAAGTACAGGAATAGTGTTACTTGATGTTGAAAATGTCCTTGACAAAGTTTGTCAAAATGCTGTATTACAAATACTACTGTTTTGAATCACCCGAAGACGTCCATAGTCATTAGACTGGCTCTTAATTTTGACTTTTTTGAATTTTAATGGTTTCCACCCCAAATCGTCTCCAAATGGCCTAAAAAAATCGTCAAAATATTTTTGATCTACGATTAGATTTAGCAGTGCCAGTCGGAAGATGAAGTTCTGGGAGGAAAAACGTTGATTTCTTAGATCTCATTGGCCCTTAGTAATAAACATGCGTAAATCCGCTTTGAAAGTCAATTTTTGTTAGATTTAGAAAAGCAGCTTTTAGCATTTTGTAGCAACAGTTCAAATTTAACAAAAGTCTAATTGAAAGAAATGTTTGTGAAAACTCTACTAAAGGTACCTCCCATAGAACCATTTTTTTTTTCACTTTTGACTTTCTCTTAAAAGATTGAACCAATTTCGATGATTTTTTTACGGAAGCTTCTTCACTAATTTAAAATTATTTGATATCAAAATATTCAAAAAAATAATTTATGGATTTTTAAAATACCTTTCAATATTTTTTTTTGAAAAATCAATTTTCGAAAACGGGTCACTGTTATTTTTTGAAATTTTGGTTTTAGATGTGCGTTAATATTTTATTGAAAATGGCGTAGCAATTTTTTTTTTAAACAAGGTTTGAGAATTTTTATATATAAAAAATTTATTTTTTTGAAAATGGCTCTAACAATTTTCAATTTTTTTTTTCTAAAAATTAATCTTTTTAATCACATCAAATGGCACACCTAGTTTGGAGCTCAAAACAAGAAGCTGTTTATGTCATTTAAGTAATGAATTTTATTTTTTTTTACTTTTCTATAAAATTATTCATTTCTTAAACATTATATAAGAAGCTTACACGTCCACAGCAACTTTGACCCTAAGAGCAAGTACGTGCTACCCAGTCGTGATTTTTATTTTTATAAGCCTTTTGGACTTAGACAAAAATAAATTTTTTTTTTTAAGTTCTTACCTGTTGCACATTTTCCGAATTAACATAATATGTTTAAAACTCTATGTTTATTACGCATTTTTCCAAGAAAATTGTGCTCAAAGTCAAAAAACAACACGCGCAGAAAAAATGCAACACGTTTGAAAATTTATATCTCAGCAACGAAAAAAGATATCAACATTATTTAAACGCAGTTACAAGAAGGAGTATTCTAAATTTGAAGTGCTTAACAAATTTTCTACTATTAGTATTAGCAGAGAAATGATCGTTAACATGGACCAAGGTATACCAAAGTTAGTGTTTTCATAAATCATCGATAGGTGATATCAACTTTCAATATGGGTGGGTTAATTAACTGCAACTCGAAACAATTTGGAATTGTGAAATGTGAAACGACTTTAATGATTTATTATTTTGTCTTTTTCAAGTCTTTTTGGTTAGGTAAACATTGTCTTAAATGTCTATGTGACGCACCGTCATTGTTTTTATTAACCGATTTACTTGATTTTGGTGTCATCTTGTCATCTTGTCACATTGTCTTAAATGTCTATGTGACGCACCGTCATTGTTTTTATTAACCGATTTACTTGATTTTGGTGTCATCTTGTTGGTAGGGAAATGAAGCATTTAAAATAATAAATTAGGTTGTGATTTGTTATTTTTTATAAATATATTTTTCTCTTATTTTCGTTTTTTTTTTTTTTACATTCAAAGCAGTTATAACTACAGTTTATTTTGAATGTACTTATAGACCAAGAGCCGACAGCAAATTTTGGGAGTGGAGGTATAACCAAAATCTGAGTATGCAGTTTTATAGGTAGATATATGATTTCAAATTCAAAAGTCTGTCAGGTTTATTTTTCAGCCTTCTGTGGTTTTTGGAGGGTTAAAAAACGCGATTATTCCAATTCGTCTCATACAGATAAATACACTGCAATTAAAGTTGTTAAAATTTAAAATGATGCTCTGTCATTTTTCCGAAGTCTGCGTATATCAATCTTCACGATCCGATTAATAGAACTCAAGATATATGCTATTTAAGCGAACCATATTTGGAGACATTTCTGTTTTATTTTTTGTTTGTTTTTTAATCTTAAAACTCTCCAAAAAAAGACCTGATATGTGTTGCTTTCAAAGCTTTTTTCTTGAGTTCTACTCATCAGATCTTAACGATTGAGGTCTCCAAAGTTATGAAAAATGCCAAGACATCAGTTTCAATATTAAAAATTTCAATTGAAGTGTATTTGTCTCTCTGAGATGACTTGGAATTATCGTGTTTTTCAACCCTCCGAAAACCACAGGAGGCTGAAAAATAAACCTGCCAGGCTTTCGAATATGAAATCAGGACGCATATACCTATAAAACTGCATACTCAGATTTTGGTTATACCTCACCTCCCAAAATTTGCTGTCGGCTCTTGAACTATTAGGTCATAGTTGGAATGTTAACATAGAAAAATTGGTATGACATATGTATTTGTATACTTTGAAATTCTTAAGTATAATTATAACCCGTTTAGTCGAAAAATATATTTATATGGACATTTTTGTCGTTATATCAATTTTTGTACATTTACACATTTCTCTATCAACAAAATGACACCAATATCATGTCAATCGGTAAATAATTGTAGAAGTAGTGGAGATATATACTCTATGAGTTCTACAAAATCAAAGTTTTTCCTTCCAAACTTCATCTTCCTATTGCACGGCTAAATCTATTCGTAGACCAAAAATATTTGAATTGATTTTTTTCTAGATCATTTGGAGACGATTTGGGTAGTGACGTACTGTACTGCATGTAACTGGGTAGACACATTGCTTTTGGCACTTTAAAAATTTAAATCATTAACTTTCTCTATTATTAACCCAGTTCACAGCGCTCAGTAAACTCAGCAACCTGGACAGGATTCCTCAATAAATTGCATGTAAAAAACTGAGCAGACAAAATTTTGGATTCCTTTTCTAGCTGCTGTCAATAAAAATCTATGAGATCCCAAGAAACAAGAATCACATATAAATCTACATATAGATTAATTTACAATGAACACGATACTAAATACAAATGCTGTCCCTTGACCCACGAAAACTCTCAATAGAACGAATTTTACTCATAACAAGGGGTGAGAGACAAATTCCATTTTGTCTAACATGTTCCATACATTTTTGTCTGGGTGAATGTTATTCAAAGGAATTCTTCATATACAGGGTGTCCCGTAATTAGTCAAGGAAAATTTAAGGGGTGATTCTGGGGTCGGACTGGCCAAATAGCCATATAGGGTGGCGAATCCGGAACCTTGGCTACAATATCAGCGAAAAAATATTTATAATAGAAAAAAAAGTAAAAATTCAATAAGTTCTAATTGTGTTCCTAGTGCCAGGTACAAGCAATAGTAATGTTGATATGAATAAATAAGTTCTGAAAGAAGTCGGTTCATCAAGCTTTGGCCAAAGAGCTGACTTTAAATAAATTTATTCTGAATAACTCATCAAAGAGGCCCGCCAATACAGTGCGGGCCCCAAAGCTGCATTAAGAGCGATTTTTGGGCATAACTAATCAATAGATATGTTAATTTATTGAAGAGAAAGAAGAGAGGCCAGTCAATCCAGAGCAGGCCTCAAAGACACCTATGATATTTCTTTTTTTCTTATTTTTAATACTTTAAATCAACTTCACGTGAAAAAACAGGACTTTTTCTTAAACGAAAGAGATACAGCCTGTATATTCTCAAATATCATTGTCATTCAGTGCAAAAAATAAAAAAAATTTAGGGCAAGTATTGGTTTCGTGTCAAAAAAATTTGAGGTGCATTCTTGGTTTTTCTAAAAACATGGATAACAGTTTTTTTTGCAAAATTGCTTTTTTATTTTTTGTGAATATCTCGTAAACGGTATAATCGATTTTGATTAAAACTTGTGCAAAAGATATTTCATATAACCTTAAACAATCTTATTAAATAAATAAAAAAATAAATATGCATTATAATTAAAGAAAAATTAGTTTTATTATTTTTGGTCATGTTTTAATTTTTCTTGCTAATAAATACATAACTTTGCATAACGTGCATTTTTTTCCGTATGTGTATGAGAAATCAAAGCACAAATTTTCGATGGATATACACTATATACGCTAATAGCTTTATGGATTTTCTGATAATATTTTCTAGGAAAGGATGTACAAATGCATCATGTTAAAAAATTCTAAAATCACAGCGGTTGGTTTTTGTGCAAAACATTTGCCAAACATTTGAATTTGATTTCTGAAAAACTAAGAATTTGAGTAGGTATTCGTCAAACTAATCCTCAGCCGACAGTTTGAAGATTTTATACATACGTAGGTACGTAGACGTATGATAATACAGAAAATAGAGGTTTCCGATGAATTCGAATTTAACTTACGATATACCTAAGCACGCAGTGTTCTTTGCGTCGGGCTCTATTATGCATTTTGCCACCGGGGCCTTTTACTCCCAGTCCGACCCTGACATCACTTATCGATGATTTAAGAAAACACCTACTTTGGTATGCCTTGGTGCATGTTAACCATAATTCCTCTGCTGCTACTAATTATTGTAACAAAATTTTTGAACATTTTAAATTTAGAAAAAATACTCTCTTTTGCAACTGCGCTTAAATAATGTTTTTTTTTTTTGGTGGTTAGATAAAAGTCTTCAAAGGTGTTTCATTTTTCGTGCCCGTGCTATTTTTTCGACTTTGAGTTCAATTTTCTTGGAACAATGCGAAATAAACATATAGTTTTATTATTTTTTTATTGTGAAGGAAACAAACATAAAGAAAAAAGTTAAAGAACTAAAATGCCTAACACCTGTACATTTTATGATAATTCGGAAAACGTGAAACAGGTAAGAACTTAAAAGAATGTTTTTATTTTTGTCTAATTTTAAAAAGCACGGAAGAAAAATTAATTTTTGTTGTTTAAGATATTAGTTATTAAAAGTGCAGTTAAAACAGGTGGTCAAAGTGTCCTCTTAGCTTTTGTACACAAAGAAAAAAAAACGAGCTAAAATCAAGAATATCGGTGTCAAATCTAGCCGATTCTTTGACAAAAGTCTGTTAAGCTCGAAAATTCTTAATTTAAGCCTAAAAATCTTGTTTTAAGCTTGTTTTTTTAAGCCTAGAATTCTTATTTCAAGATAAGTAAAAATAAAAGTAAAATTTCAAGATTAGTAAGATACATATTCTTGTATTTAAGTTTCTTTCGGCTTGTTTTTAGCTTGTTTATTCTTGATTTAAGATTGAGTGGGCTTGCCTCTCCTTCTCTCCTTTTTTCACCAAAATCAATAACATCTTAAATAATTTCAATGTATTCAAATTTTTTTGATGAAATATTTAGCAATAAAAATTAAGTTGACACATATACTTAATTAAAAAATTAGTTTTTCCATTTGTGATAGGTATAAAAAATATAAGGGTGGTTTCCCGACGTTTAAAAAATGTTGACGAGATGTTACTTTGGGAGTTTTGGAGCCAGTTTTCTACTCTTGTCGGCAGAAATTATTTCATCATCTATCTATAAAAATGTATAATAAAAATTAAATGCCGCTGTAATAAACTTTAAATATTCATTACGTCATATTTTTTTCAACGAAAACAAATATTTTTATCTGAATTCTGTCCGGACTCCGAGACAAGTTATTGCTTTTTTGAGGTCTTCTTTTAATAATGTATTGCAGCTTTAATTGAATAAAAATTTTAATTAGTGCGTAAAAAAATAGCACAGTAGAGCTGAATACGAATTCTTACTCTGAATTGCTGGTTAAAAAATCAATTCCACGTATCACTTCCGAACTTAAATACACCGCACATCAAAATAAAACAAAAGTCTAAACTTCCTTGCATCAACAAAATGTTTAAGATCGTTTCGACTTGATTTGAGAATACAAAAATTTAATTTTAGAACGCTTCGGCTTAAATCAAGCTTTTTGTTCTTAATTTTGAAAAAAATAATTGTTTCAAGAACAAAATTCTTGAATCAAGAATGATAACAAAAATAATAAATCTTCAAATAAGCCTGCTCGTTCTTAAATAGCCTGTCTTTTTTCCCTCAGTGTATGCATGCTAGAGCCCGTTTTTGGATTTTATCGCGAATATTAGTTGATGCTATCTGCTACCTCGCTTTTGATTTGAATATCTTCCAATATCATCAAAAGTGAGCCAGTAGATAGCATCAATTAATATTCGCAATGAAATCCAAAAGCGGGCTCTAACATGCATACAAAACCAAGGAGGACACTTTGAACTACATTTTTAACTGCGATTTTAGTGGCTGGTTATATCGACCAGGAAAACAAATCGGGAAAAATTTTCAAAAGGATTTTATACATATGTATTTTTCACTCGTTTTAAACACAAATACAACATAAATCCATGACAATGATTCAAAGAATATTTTGAGAAAAGAAATTTTACCGTTGAGTAACTAGTTTTTGTTAAAAAGTATTTATTTTTTCCTGACACGAAAATTTTGTTTCATCATCATCGGCTCGACAACCGGGGTCCGGTCCTAGCCTCTTTCAACAAGTCTCTCCACCTATCCCGGTCTCGAGCCGACGCCATCCAGTTGCGCACCCCAAGGCTTCGGGCGTCCTGGTCTACGCCATCTCTCCAGCGCAAGCATGGTCTACCACGCTGCCGTCTACCATAGAATGTACCACAAAAGACTTTCCGAGCAGGTTCCTCTTCGCTCATACGAGCTAGGTGCCCTGCCCACCGGAGTCTACCGAGCTTAAAATTTTGTTTGTATCAGGAAAATAAATAAATACAGTTTAAACAAAAACTTATTGTTCAATTTCAAAATTTCTTTTCACAAAATTTTCTTTGAGTTACTTGTCATCAATTTATGTTGTATTTGTGTTTAAAAACGAGTGAAAATACCTTTTTTAAGTTTTTACCTGGTGCATGTTTTCCGAATTACAGGTGTTTTGGCAAATTTGTAACTGACTATTTGCTTTACTTTTATTTCCTTTAAAATAAAAAAATAAGAAAACGTTATGTTTATTACACATTTTTCACAGAAAATTTTCCTTACAGTCAAAAAATAGCACGGCCAAGAAAAATGCAACAACTTTGAAAATTAATATCTCAGCAACCAAAAAAAATATCAACATTGGGCCGAATTCATAGATGTTTTCTAAGCCGTTACTAAGAAAGACTCGGGTTTATCGTATGTTATATGCATAGGATAAACCCGAGTCTTTCTTAGTAACGGCTTAGATAACATCTATGAATACGGCCCATTACTTAAATGCAGTTACAAAAAGGTGTATTTTTTCTAAATTTAAAGTGCTCAACAATTAATTAATTTTCTAAAATTTGTATTAGCAGAGATATATACCAACGTATATTAAAGTCAGTGTTTTCTTAAATGATCGATAAATGATATCAACTTGGAGGATATACTTCATTGTGAAACAATTTGTTTCCTAGAATATACCCCAGAATCACCACTTAAATTTTTCTTGACTAATTACGGGACACCCTGTATTTTGGTTGGCGGGAAAGAAAATGTCTTCGTTTCTATTCGTTTCCCGAAATTACTTTGACCAAAGATAATATAATACCAAAGATTATATAATACAAAGATGTCGCATCCCATACAAACTTTTGGCGCACATGTACCACAACATGTTGCTAGTTGCTAGTTGCGAAATGTTGCGAGAGCGAGGGAATTCCTTCAAAAAATGGAATATCTTAAAAAATGTATTTCTCGTTTGTCCTTCTTCTTTTTGTTTTTGCTTTTGGTTATGGTGTTGTTATGAAGCGCACCCTGCTCTCGGCTACTGTGGCGGTTGATGGTTGTTTTTATTTTTAATTTTCTGTGATGTTTGCACGCTTTCGTCTGCCGATATTTTAAAGATTTTCTTTATTTTGTAGTTTTTTTGATTTTTGTATTTTCTTAACGATGAAGACGTTTGAACTAGGTAGGAAGAATTTGTTGTATGGTTTTTTAAAGGAATTCATCTAAAAGGAACTGTTAGTTGGTGGGTAAATAGGTTAACACATAAATTGAGTTGTTTTTTGTAGAAACGTCCTTACGAGGACGATAGCTCGGGAACCTGTTCATTGATAGGTATTAATTTTTTTTTAATGCATGTGTGCACACACACAGGTTAATTTTCTTTTGTTCGTTTGCCACAATCGTCTTTGGAAGAATTTTTTTTTATTTTGTTATTTTTATGTGTATGCTTTGTTGTTTTTGATTTGATAAAGCTGATCATTTTTAGAGTTTTGAATTTCTTGAAGGCATTGGTAGACGTATGTAACAAGTCCAGTTTATTCGTTTGCCACGTTCGTCCTTGAGGGGGTTCTCTTTTTTTTTTTTTTTTGCATTTCTTGTGGCTGATGAAAATAAAAAATATTATGCAAATCTTTGTGTTTAGTATATGTGTAGCGGCATCTAGCGGTGAAAATTATTATTTTTATAATTTGATCTAGTTCATAAAATAAGACATAGATGGAAGAGATGCGGTAGAAACAGGAACTACATTTTTAACCATTCTATTTTACTGATTCAGTCTTGTTCGACCCTTCATAGGATTTGGATGTTTTGGCACTACTTATAAAATATCAAGAGTATTTTTTTTTTTTTTTGTATGAACAAAAACACTATTTTTTATCCTCATTTTAATTCATAATTATTTTCACTTAAACTCATTTAATTTCGAAGAATACTAAATCAACTTCACTTTTTAAACCACACCTAATTTTTAATTCGCGCAAAGAAGCTTGTTTCCTTAAAGAAAACAGCAAAAATTTTCTTAACTGCACTTAAGCGTTTTTTTTTCTGCATAGATTAAAAGAACATTTAAACCACGAATACAATAAAAAAGGCAAGCGACAACACCATTGCTATATTTGTTCTAATAAGCTTTTAAAAAAGCTCACATTCTGAAAGCTTTCAAGCACAATTCAAAGAAAAATACACCATGATTTGCATTTACGTGGGAATGGTAACTCTGATAATAATGAGGGTTGTTTGGGAACAGATATTATGTAAAATACTCAGTGTGGCTTAGGCTACGATCGTCAAAGCGAAATTACAACAACAATTGAAATGTTAGTCAGTGGTTGCGTATATTTTTTCAGTAGGTGATTTGGGAATATAACCACTGACCGTCATCTTTTGTAAGAAAAAAGCTCTTCCATAAGACCTGCACTGACAATTTTTGTTGGACAGAGTATAGTTATATCATCTGTGGTTCTATGTAAGGGAATAGAAATTTCAAAGAGAAAAAACAATTGCAATAAATTCTAAAATGAAACTTTAAATTGAGCTTAAAAAAAACTTTTTTAGAATGCTGATTTTCAGTTTCATCTGTCATCTGTATATAACTGTTTGTGATAAAGTCTAGGCGGGAAGCAAAAATAGACAAAAATCATCCTTTGTTAAAAATAAATTAATACAAATGTATCGCTTTGCACACTGTTTTTTTTTTTCTTGACGAGATCGTTGTCGTTGTCCGTTCATTTATAATAGAGCAAGAGAGAAAACAAATCTGATATTATAGAGAATACAAATTTCAAAGAGAAAAAACAATTCAAATAAATTTTGAAGTGAATCTTTGAAAAGAGATTTATAAAAAGCATTTTTAAAATGCTGATTTTCAGTTTAATTTGTCACTTTTTCTCTGTATTAGTCTAAGAGCCGACAGCAAATTTTGGGAGTGGAGGTAGAACCATAATCTCAGTATGCAGTTTTATTTTT
Source organism: Meliscaeva auricollis (assembly GCA_948107695.1). Lineage (NCBI taxonomy): Eukaryota > Metazoa > Arthropoda > Insecta > Diptera > Syrphidae > Meliscaeva > Meliscaeva auricollis. The sequence goes on along the minus strand of OX403616.1, from coordinate 51,250,660 downwards.
ACGCGTCCTGATTTCAAATTCAAAAATCTAGCAGGTTTATTTCTCAGCCTTATGTGGTTTTCGAAATTTTGAAAAACGCGATATTTCCAAGTCATCTGAGAAAGACAAATCCACTTCAATTGAAACTTTTAGCATTGAAACTGATGTTCTATTTTTCCTAAGTCTGGAGACCTCAATCGTGAAAATTTGATTATTAGAACTCAAGAAATAGGCTTTTAAAGCTGCACATATCAGGTCTTTCTTGGAGAGTTTTCAGATTAGAAAAACAAACAAAAAATAAAACAGAAAAGTCTCAAGAAATGGTTCGCTTAAATAGCATAAGCCTTGAGTTTGAGTTCTATTAATCGGATCGTCAAGATTGAGGTCTCCAGACTTAGGAAAAATGACAGAGCATCGTTTTCGATTTTAAAAATTTCAATTGAATTGCATTTATCTATCTCAGATGACTTGGAATTATCGCGTTGTTCAACCTTCTGAAAACCAAAGAAGGCTGAAAAATAAACCTGCCAGACTTTCGAATTTGAAACCAGGACGCGAATACCTATAAGACTGCATACTCACATTTTGGTTTTACCTCCACTACCAAAATTTGCTGTCGGCTCTTGGTCTATATATTATTGTTTGTGCTGCAAGACAAATTCCAAATAATTTCTAAATACACAACACTGCATTATTTTTGTTTGCGAGAAAGGTGATCACAAGAGATCCTTTTACATTTTTCTCTTATGTAATGAATGACAAAAACCTTTTTAGTCGGCTGATTCTTGTCAGTAAAAAAAAACTCTTTTCTTGTTGAAAGACACTTTTAAAAGCTCTTGTCGGTTGTGGCTTGTCGATTGAAAGAATTTTTGATGACTTTTTTTACTTGCGATATAGGTACTATATATCAAGTTATGCATTCGTACAAAAAAAAAAGTTGAGATAACAATCAAAAAAATCATGACATTACGATGATAGAGAATGAGAAAAAAGTGGGTCCGACAATTCTGTGTCTCGGTGTGTGTGTGTGTGTCTGTCTGTCTGTATGTATCAGAGACAACAGCCTAAACGGATGTGTCGATTTACTTCAAACTTGGTATGTGGCGTTTTTTTGGAGCTTATCCCCAGACGTTTTTTTGAATTTTTTTTCTACTAAAAGTAAGGGTACCTGTCCTATTCCGGTTTTAGAAAAACTAATTTTTCTCAAAAATGGTTCCTACGATTTTGATTAAAAAGATCATAGTCAGTTTTTTAGATAAGGTCTATCTTTAAATGGAAACAATTTTTTTCAAAAACCATTATTAACGGTACCTGCCATAGAACCGTTTTTTTAGATCTGATTTTCTCCTTCATGACAATTTTTTACTTCCTACATTTTTTTAATTAAAAAAATTTATTAATAGAAACTTTATCTATAAGAGAAAGTACGTGCGACTCAGTCGTGCATTTTATTTTCTGTGGGATGCGACATCTGTATTTAATTATCTGTGCTACTTTGGTCTTTTCAATCGAAAAAGCCATGCAAGCGAACAAAATGTTTATCTTTCAACTCGATTTGCTGCCAAACGGGACGTCCTTGGCTGGGCAAAGTTTGCTTTTTTCGAATGTGATTTTTTGTTCAACTAGACACCTTAGGGAATTAAAAAAATACATATTTGTGATGTGTTGGGGAGTGACACAAAAAAACCATTTTTATCCTTAAACGCGATTTGCTAGTAAGAAAACCGATATAAGTACAAAAGTCCAGATCTTTTTAAATAGTGTTTTTGTCCTCAAAAGCACAGAATGCACCGCAGAGACCACCTCACTTGTTGACATCCGAAACGAAACTGAATATTTTTCAAGAACCCATTGGTTTGTACAGTTATTGAACGATGAGTTTTTTCATACTTCTATCCTGTTGATTTTCATGGATTCGTGTCTCCAAAACAAAAGGTATTAAAAAATCAATGCAGGGATGAAATCAAAAAACAAAACGTAGTAGAAAACTTCGTTCTTGTTGATTTTCATGAAATCAAGTGACTAAACAGTAAAATAAAAATGTATTGAAAGAGCGGGATTTCGTGCGGCTGGATTTTACGCCACGTCCCCACACCATAAGCTCCAGTCTTTCTTATATAGGGCTTAGAGAGACACTAGACAGCATCTATGAATTCGACCCAATATTTTATATAGTTGGAAATTTTTTTTAAGGCCGTGTGTCAATTGCGTTAAAATTTTGGTTAAATTTGGTTACAGGTAAATTTTATTTTTTTCACTTGGGCGAACAAAATTTAAGTTTTTTTTTCTGGTTTAGTTCTGTTATATGGGAATTTTAGTTCAATCGTTTTTTTTATTTAATTCCACAAAAGAAAACTATTTTTTCTCTTCTTAGCGCTAAATTAAATAAAAATATGCTCATGTACATATTTAACAAAGGCAATGAATTTATCAAGGATTGAAAGCAAACACAAATGCATACCTATTTCCTTCCATCTCTCTTACGATTTTGGGAATTGATTAACGTCAAAAATAAGCCACTGGATCAAATTTAAGTAAATAGTTAAATTTTGTAGTCGGCATTTACCTCAGTAATGTCGATCTAGCTATGAGATCAAATTTAGCCACATTTTAACGAAATTGACACACTGCCTTAGATACAAAATAAATTGTTACGGAATCTCTATTCGCGTTAGAGTTATGAATTTTGCGACCAAACAATGTGCTCCGGCTGTATAACGGAACTCGTGTCTAGAGCTCATTCACTCAACTACTATTAATTGTCAATAGAATTTTTTGCTTCTTTTTCTCTTACGTAAGTATATGTAGCTAAGCATAGTGGTCTTTAAAAAGACCTTTTAAATGTTAAATAGAAGAAAACAAATGCAATCCATACACCAATGTAAATACTATAGGTACTATACAAACGGTAGAGCGTATCAAATTACAGCCTCGATTCACATTTGACGTACACATAAATGATTCTTGAAAACTCTTGAATAAAAGTCATTTTCACCATGTTAAATGCTTAAAAGGCAATACGACCCCTTTTATAAATCAATAATTATTGTAGTAATTATGGTCTGAATTCGAAATGTGTCAAATAACGTTGGTGTTCTTATATGTTTTTTTATTGTTGTTTTTTGCCTTTTGTTCATGTTCAGTTTTAATATCCTTGCTCTTATTGTAAACTCTATAATAGGTGAATGTTGTGTGTAGTTCATTTTGTTGAAAGTCCTATTTCCCCCTAAAATTGCGACACATTAGTTATTATGCTAAGGAAGTTTTTTATTGTTTGTAAATGAATATGAATGTAAAAAATAGTCCTCATATTCAAGAATATTTATAATAAAGTATTTTTATTAAGGAAGGATGTAAGATTTTGAGCTATTTTGTTCCTTTGTTAACATTTTTCTTTCTTTATAATACACGGCTAAAAATTTTGGCTGATTTTTTGATACAGTCTGTCAGTCTGTCAGTCTGTCAGTCTGTCAGTCTGTCAGTCTGTCAGTCTGTCAGTCTGTCAGTCTGTCAGTCTGTCAGTCTGTCAGTCTGTCAGTCTGTCAGTCTGTCAGTCTGTCAGTCTGTCAGTCTGTCAGTCTGTCAATCTGTCAGTCTGTCAGTCTGTCAGTCTGTCAGTCTGTCAGTCTGTCAGTCTGTCAGTCTGTCAGTCTGTCAGTCTGTCAGTCTGTCAGTCTGTCAGTCTGTCAGTCTGTCAGTCTGTCAGTCTGTCAGTCTGTCAGTCTGTCAGTCTGTCAGTCTGTCAGTCTGTCAGTCTGTCAGTCTGTCAGTCTGTCAGTCTGTCAGTCTGTCAGTCTGTCAGTCTGTCAGTCTGTCAGTCTGTCAGTCTGTCAGTCTGTCAGTCTGTCAGTCTGTCAGTCTGTCAGTCTGTCAGTCTGTCAGTCTGTCAGTCTGTCAGTCTGTCAGTCTGTCAGTCTGTCAGTCTGTCAGTCTGTCAGTCTGTCAGTCTGTCAGTCTGTCAGTCTGTCAGTCTGTCAGTCTGTCAGTCTGTCAGTCTGTCAGTCTGTCAGTCTGTCAGTCTGTCAGTCTGTCAGTCTGTCAGTCTGTCAGTCTGTCAGTCTGTCAGTCTGTCAGTCTGTCAGTCTGTCAGTCTGTCAGTCTGTCAGTCTGTCAGTCTGTCAGTCTGTCAGTCTGTCAGTCTGTCAGTCTGTCAGTCTGTCAGTCTGTCAGTCTGTCAGTCTGTCAGTCTGTCAGTCTGTCAGTCTGTCAGTCTGTCAGTCTGTCAGTCTGTCAGTCTGTCAGTCTGTCAGTCTGTCAGTCTGTCAGTCTGTCAGTCTGTCAGTCTGTCAGTCTGTCAGTCTGTCAGTCTGTCAGTCTGTCAGTCTGTCAGTCTGTCAGTCTGTCAGTCTGTCAGTCTGTCAGTCTGTCAGTCTGTCAGTCTGTCAGTCTGTCAGTCTGTCAGTCTGTCAGTCTGTCAGTCTGTCAGTCTGTCAGTCTGTCAGTCTGTCAGTCTGTCAGTCTGTCAGTCTGTCAGTCTGTCAGTCTGTCAGTCTGTCAGTCTGTCAGTCTGTCAGTCTGTCAGTCTGTCAGTCTGTCAGTCTGTCAGTCTGTCAGTCTGTCAGTCTGTCAGTCTGTCAGTCTGTCAGTCTGTCAGTCTGTCAGTCTGTCAGTCTGTCAGTCTGTCAGTCTGTCAGTCTGTCAGTCTGTCAGTCTGTCAGTCTGTCAGTCTGTCAGTCTGTCAGTCTGTCAGTCTGTCAGTCTGTCAGTCTGTCAGTCTGTCAGTCTGTCAGTCTGTCAGTCTGTCAGTCTGTCAGTCTGTCAGTCTGTCAGTCTGTCAGTCTGTCAGTCTGTCAGTCTGTCAGTCTGTCAGTCTGTCAGTCTGTCAGTCTGTCAGTCTGTTAGTCTGTCAGTCTGTCAGTCTGTCAGTCTGTCAGTCTGTCAGTCTGTCAGTCTGTCAGTCTGTCAGTCTGTCAGTCTGTCAGTCTGTCAGTCTGTCAGTCTGTCAGTCTGTCAGTCTGTCAGTCTGTCAGTCTGTCAGTCTGTCAGTCTGTCAGTCTGTCAGTCTGTCAGTCTGTCAGTCTGTCAGTCTGTCAGTCTGTCAGTCTGTCAGTCTGTCAGTCTGTCAGTCTGTCAGTCTGTCAGTCTGTCAGTCTGTCAGTCTGTCAGTCTGTCAGTCTGTCAGTCTGTCAGTCTGTCAGTCTGTCAGTCGCCTTGTGAAACCCAGCACATCAGTGGCGGCACTACTGGTGGTGGCTTGCTGGCCAAAAGATTAGGAGAAACGCGGTCAGCAAAAGTTTTGGCGGTTTCTTGCGATTTGAGTTTCGCGACATAAAACTTTTTCACAGCATTTGCAATTGTTCTCTGCCATTTCAAAATTTTAGCGAGTAGACATTAATCCGCAAATTTATTGGTATCAGGCTCTACCAACATCTTTTGCATGATAGTTTTATCTCTTAATTTATCACATAACACCTCATCAAGATATGCACCGATTTTGCAATTGACTCTTTCAGACGTACAATATAATCGGCTATTGATTCGCCAAGCTGCTGGTTTCCCATGCAAAATTTGACTCGTTCTGAGCGCTTATGAGTTTTTGGAGGGTAATGATTTCGAAGAACAGTTAGGACTTCTTCTAGCAACTTGCTACCTGCTAGAGTCATGAACAAAGGAACTTTATTTTTCTCTGCAATTTTATTAATTTTGATGGTTTGGGAAAATAGTTTTTGGTACACGATAAAATCATGACCATGAAAACTTCCAGGTTTCCTATCAACCCCATGCTTTCGTTGATGATTTTTACAGGGATCTCGTGCAATTCTTTTGCTTTAATTATTTGTCCGTCGACATTCGAAATACACCTTAATTTATTTCAAGCTTTTCAAAACTTTAGACTTCCGAGGTCTACCAACTTGAATCCAGAATTTCAAAAGAAAAAAACGACAACAACATAAAACAAGCATAAAATTCGATTTTCAAATGACTAAAACAGCTTCTGAAATGAATTTAACCTCAAAACGACGAAGTATGCAATTTGATTTCTTCTACAACGATACATTTTTAGAAAAAAATAAAATGCACCAGTAGTCGCAAGTACTTGCTCTTAAAGATAAAGTTACTATTTATGCTAAGCCTTTTAATTAAAAATTTTAAAAACAGTTTTGGAAAAAAAATTTAAAAAGCATAAAATTCGAATTTCAAATGACTTAAACAGCTTCTTGAATTAAAATTAATTGAACGTGAAAACGAAGTCTGAAATTTGACTTCCCCTTAAATGATGCATTTTTAGAAAAAAGTTTTGGAAATCGTTAGAGCCGCTTTTTTTATAAAAAAATATTTTTTCCATATAAAATTTTGCAAGGACTTTTATAAATAAAAATTGGTACGCCATTTTTAAGATATTATTAATCAACATTAAATTTTGTAGTTTTTGAAAAAATGATTTTTCAAAAAAAAATTTCAACTATTAAAAATCCAAAAAAAATAATTTTAGAAATTTTTTCTACTAAAAACTATAACGGCAACTTAAAAGCTTTCATGAAAAAAAAAATGGTTGAAATTGATTGATTTATGAAGGAAGATAATCAGAATTTAAAAAAATGGTTCTATGGAAGGTACAGTCAATAACGGTTTTTGAAAAAAAATGGTTTTCATTTAAAGATAGACCTTATCCAAAAAATGACAATGATTTTTAATAAAAATCGTAGGCACCGTTTTTGAGAAAAATGAGTTTTTCTAAATCCGGGATATGACAGGTACCGTTATTTTAGGTTAAAAAAAATCAAAAAACGTCTCCAAAAAACGCCACATACCAAGTTTGAAGTAAATCGACCCATCTCGAAGGATCCAGAGATCTCCAGTTGCGTTAAGTAAAAGAGACAAATACACACAGACATTTAGAGACAGATATAGACAGATTTTTTTCCGTTCCATTTCGTTCCGTTCGAAGTTCGAAAGTTTGACGGTCGGATGAAAGCGTTCAGAGCTTTAGTTATTAATCATAACCAAAGACTTACATGTGTCTTTTCTTCTGGATGTGTTCGCTACTACATTCGTAACATTGCCCCCTTCTTAAGATTGATCGTCCCGAGCAATTTCATCACTTCCTTCACCTTTATAGCGATGTAACCGGTCACTGTGAACCACTTTTAGTTTCCCTCGCAGTCCTTTCTGTATTCGGTAAACCACATCATTTATTCTTGTTGCCACGGTATAAGGGCCTTCCCAGTTTTGTTGCAGTTTTGGTGATAGTCCCTTTTGAAGATGAGGATTAAAGAGCCATACAAGATCTCCTTCTTGAAATCCAGTTGATATTGCTTGAGCGTCATACCGGGTTTTCATCCGTTCAGACGACATCCTAATATTTGCCCGTGTCCACTGGTGGATGTCAATTAGCCTCTCCTTTAGGTTATCCACGTAATCTTCAGTTGTTTCTGGTTCATGTGTTGGGCATCCAAATTTCAACTCACTCGGTAGCCGCATTGTGGTCCCAAACAAGATTTCTGATGGAGTATGTCCCGTAGTACTATACACCGCACTTCTATACGCCATCAAGAATAGTGGTATGTGTCGATCCCAGTCTCGTTGGTAGTTAGTTACCCACGACTTTGGAAAGGTGCTCCTTTAGAGTTCTGTTGAAACGTTCAAACATCCCATCAGATTGTGGATGAAGTGGTGTTGGCCTCGTCTTTTTAATGCCAAGGAGTGAGCAAAGCTCTTGGAAGATGTGGGACTCAAAGTTCCGTCCTTGGTCAGAATGGAGTTCCAGGGGTACACCGAACCTGCTCACCCAGTTAAAGACGATCTGATCCACAACTGTTTTGGCTTCCTGGTTTGGGATGGCGAACGCCTCCGGCCACTTGCTAAAGTAATCCATCACCACTAGAATGTATCGGTTCCCACTGTTGGTCTCGGGAAAAGGGCCTGCAACGTCTACAGCAATCCTCTCGAAAGGTGCCCCCATGTTGTACTGATGCATTTTGCTGTGGACCTTTCTGCCGGGTCCTTTCGTTGCAGCACATGTATCGCATTTTCGGCACCATTTTTCAACGTCATTCGTATAGGGATCATCTTTTCCAGTGTTCTATTGACTCACAAATGGCCTCCAGAGGCTCCGTCGTGCACCTCGCGAAGAACATCGTTGACTTTTGAGCGAGGAACAACTATTTACATCACATAGGATTTCCCATCCACATACTCCCATTTACGTAATAGAATGCCCTCTTTCTCATGAAGGGACGTCCATTGTGCCCAATATGCTTTGAGAGCCGGACTTCTGTCAGAGAGGTCACTCCACTCCGGTTTCTCGTCATGTTCCTTCCAAGCCAGAATGGGTTTGATGTCTGGGTCTTCTTGCTGGGCGTTCCTCAGTTCTTCTCTGCTCCAACCACTGATGGGATCAGCTCTAACTCGCTGGATTGCAACAACGTCTTTCTCCTCTTGGCGCGAACAGTGCCGCATTTGAGTGAAGCTTTCCCTTCCGGTGCTGAATTACCTAGTCATACGTCTGTAGCCTCTCGACCCATCTTGCAACTTGGTCTTCTGGATTTTTGAAATTCAAGAGCCAGTTCAGCACCCATGATCTGTTCGCAGCAGGAACTTCTGTCCATTGATGTATCTTTGGAAATGTTTGGTGGCCAATTAAAAAACGAGAAGTTCCCTTCTGGTTACGCAGTAGTTCCATTCTCACTTCGAGAGTACCTTGCTTCAGCAAAATCCTTCAAAAATCGACGGTAGTATGTGGCTAAACTAAGGAATCTGCGGAGTTGATGTTTATCCTGAGGTGTTGGGGAATTCTTCACGGTATCAACTTTTTCGGGATCGGTCATTACTGCTTGGGATGAGATGATATGTCCCAGGTATTTTACTTCGATCTTGAAAAGTGCACATTTGTCGTGATTCTGTTAGAATGGCTATTCTAGGAAGTCCAATAATAATTAAATAAAAAAAAAACTATTCAATTCAAACAAACAATTAACAAAATGTTTATTAAACAAGAGTAGTAGGAAAAATAAGTAAATTAATAATAAAAATATCAAACTTCAATCTTGTTCGATATTAAAATGATGATGATCATAATTATTACAAAAGTGTTTTTATAGCAAAGTATATAATACTGTAATGTTTTCTGGGTTCTCAATAAAACTTATTTTCACTTTTTACTATACACTTTTATTTACTTGCAAATTAACAAACACTTTTATCTATTACAAACTGTTTCACTATTCCTCTTTACAATTTACAAGAATTAACACTTCCAAATTACACTTTCACAATCACTTATCTTTATCACTGTCAAAATTAAACTGTGTCGATCTCCTTCTCCGACCTCGTATTTATACTCCTCTCATTTCTTCTCGAAGGATCCAGAGATCTCCAGTTTCGTTAAGTTAAAGAGACAAATACACACAGACAGATAGAGACAGATATTGACAGATTTTGTTCCGTTCCATTTCGTTCCGTTCGAAGTTCGAAAGTTTGACGTTCGGATGAAAGCGTTCAGAGCTTTAGTTATTAATCATAACCAAAGACCAACATGTGTCTTTTCGCCTGGGTGTGTTCGCTCCTACATTCGTAACAATACAAAGAGTTATATTATATACTAACAGATTCAACATGAGATGATCCTCTCGTAGTCTCTGAATGACTGCTTTAAGATTTTCACAGTGCTGGTCGGAGGTCTTTCCGTATACGATTACGTCGTCCAAGTACACAAGGCAGGATTTCCATGTTAGCTCTTGTTACACGCACTCCATCAAACGCTCAAATGTTGCCGGAGTGTTACAGAGTCCCAAAGGCATCACTTCAAATTGCCATAGACACTTTCCCGTTGAGAACGCCGCACACTCTTCTCCCGATCTTCTAGATGGATTTCTACTTGTTATTAGCCAATCCAACGTAGAGAACCATTGAGCTCTTTCCATGGCGTCTAAGGTATCGCTGATTCTGGGCAGAGGGTAGCTATCTTTCTTCGTCACTTCGTTGAGCCTTCGGCAGTCTACACAAAATCGAGTGCTTCCGTCTTTCTTCTTCACAAGAACCAAGAGTGGAAGACGTCTTGCTGGTTGACGAATTGGTTTTGCGTCTCCTGCATCGATTCGATGTTGGACGAGTATTGTTCGACCATATTGTCCGTTTGCTGAAGAAAATATATCAGCATATTCCTGAAGAAGACTACTAGCCATCTTAAGTTGATGTTCACTTAAGTAAGATGACTCTAGGATATTGGCCCTAACGGGAAAAAGTTTCTCAGACTTAACCTCTTTCTATGACCTAGCAACAATGATTTTCGTTATTGCTGACACAGTTTCGCATTGCCCTACAATTTCACCCTTCTTCAGTTTGACTTCGTACGGTTTGATGTTAAGAATTCGTATAGGGATCATGTTGTTAAATGGTGCCACAAGTGTCTTCGCAACGATGATGTTTTGGGAAGATTGTTCAGAGTCTGGTTCCACCATGAGGTATCGATGCCTTCCGAAGGCGGCCTTCAATTTTGTCCAAATAAATACCTCTGAAGAAGGAGGCAAGGTCACGTTTTCTTTGATGACAGTCCTGACAACGGATGCATTTTCATTGCCATAAACCATTGGAATCTCCACATTTTGTTATTTTAGAACTTGTTTACCGATATCCAGTATCACACCATGATCTTGAACAAAAAAAACGCTCTCGGGGCTAAGCACTTTACATGTTAGATACAACAACAACTTAGCCCCTCGGGCTAAGGAACTAAGCCCGGAGAATTCTCGGGGCTCATTTTCTGTTAAATCATCGATAAATTGTATGAACACATCAAAATTATCGATTAATTGTATGAACATAAAAACACAAAGATGGCGTTTGGTTTAGAAAAAAAAATAAATTGTTTATTTTTCTTAACTCTTACAAATTATTTGATTTAAATTTTAAAGTGTGTGCAATGCTTTGAAATTTCTTTATACATATGTTATTGAATTTATTAAAACACAAAATGCAAACAATTCAACAAATCAGAAAAAGATTTTTATGATTTATTTTATGTTTATTTCATTTTTTATATTGGAAACATTTTTTTCATTTTTTATGTCATTTCATTCGAAATGCTGCAATGTTTTCGTTAAGTCTCGATGCGTTTATTTCGTCCAAATTAGCCCGGGCGTATAAAAAAACACACCTTAAAGCTCTCAGATCTAAATTGAATAAAACATGTTACTTAAAATCCAGAAACATCATCTGCTTAAGCCTATTTTAGTGTGTTTTCAAGTATAAATAATTGTTCTCTAGCTCTACTGCCAAACGCAAAATTTTTAAAAATGCAAAAAAAAGAAATTTGTGCGCTTTTTTAGTAATTGACGTTTTTACCAATGAAGGACTAGTTTTTGAATATAAATTATTGTATGGTTAATTTGTTAATTTGATCTCAGTTTCATTGTTGAAGGGCCAACGATACAGCATTTCAATATTTAGCGATAAGAAAAGTGTATATAACAGCAAGTAGTAGAAATTAAAATTAAATTAAGAAATTTAGAATGTTTCCCATAAGATGAATCAAACTAGTAGAACGTGTTATTGTGCAAAAAAAAGAATAAAACTGTCATAAATATCAGGCAGGGGGAGAATAAAAAAAATGATTTTACACAAAAAATAAGAATTAAAAGACAACGGTAACACATAGAAAAGAATACTATAGATTACACTGGTCTGCAACGAAAATTGCCTCAAACCAAAGTACCTATACTTTTCTAAAGGATTTTATACCGCTGAACACGAATCTGAAAATAATAAGAAGATGTTAAAAACTCATTTTGTACATTTAAAGTCGAATTTCCTTGCTGGTAAATACTGTATTACAAAACTATTAATGGGATGTGAATGAAATCATTAAAAAATTCGCTTTGGGTGCAAAGATATTGCAAATTGAAATTTATGATTTGTCCAAAATAATCTCTGTAGTTCTGAAGTAATACTTTTTATAGCTAACTTTATGTTTTTTGGGATGTTGAGTATGAATCTGAAGTTACCCAACAAAATCTATCACGGAAAACAGAGAAATCAGTGAAAAACTTACAATTTTTTTTTTTATTGTTTTTGGGCATAATCCAAAATACAAACATTTTGCGCTAAGACCGTTAAATTTATGTCTTGTCCGATTTTTATATGATTTCTGGATTCTTCAAAAAAAATGTTAAAAAATCCATAAAAATCAGTCCATTTGAAAAGCACAAAATATCCTTTTTTATTGGGTTTTCTCTAATTACTGCCTTCTTTACACCATAATTTACTTGTCCAGTATCAAAATTGTAGACATAGGATGCAGTGTACATCCCAAAATCTACGGAATTTTGAAATTTATGGTGATTTTTATTAAATTACGGTTTAAAATGTGACTATACGCTGATGAATCAAAAAATCAAGAATTAAAATCAATCAAAAAAAATTACGAGATAGATTTTTTCTGAAACCAGATTTAGATTCAGGAAATTTCAATTTTACATAATTTAAAAAAATTATATGAAGGACAAAAAAACTAAATTTTTGCAGACCAGTGTTATCTTAGAGCCAGAAACGTAGTGTTGAATTTTCTTTAAGAAAAATATAGAAAAAAATTCATTTTAGCTTTAAATTAATTTTTGTATCGAATTATTTCGTGGACTGTTTAACATCTTTAGTTGTAAATGGAAAATAGAGCCACGGTGGCAGGCGCACCTTTGAGGCAAGAAAATTAAAGGGCACATGCCCAAACAACTTAAAAAAAATATTTGATTCCGACGAAATTAGCAATTTTTGAAAAGTAATGTTTTTTAAACCACTCGCTTCACGAAGACATTTCCTGGCTCAATATGAAAAAAAAATTATTTGACTTAAACATCCTTTTGTTTAAACTAGGGTCTTAGTTCAAAATTACTAAAAGCCTGAAAAAATCGTTTTTCTTTTACTTTTAATGGATTTCTAAAAATGTCGCGTTCAAAACCTTAAAACTGTCAAAAAAGCTTAATTTGACTAGAATTTTGCATGGTCTTCCTCTATAGAATCGATAAGGGGTATAATATGTAAACATTAATTCTTCCAAGTATGGTTTTGTATTTTTTGTTGAATGAATTACTCGAAAAAAAATTGAAGAAAGCTCCCCCCGAAATGAAATCCTGGCTACGGGCCTGCCGTACATTCTTGCTGCTTCTCCATTTGCAGTCTTAAGAAGGTAGCTACTGCTTTTGTGTAGCCATGTCATTTTCACCAGGTCTCTACGCACAATAGAGGCTGTGGCACCGGTATCGATTGTAGCCACATGTTTGTCAAACTTTTTTTCCTCGTCTGGTTTTGGAGACCTGGTTGGTGGTTCTGGAGTCATCGATACCAGAAACCAGCTTCTGCCCCTCGAAGATGGTTCTTACTCGTTTCCCGACTGGGTTCAAATTGTTATGTAATATTTCATACATAACGAAGTCTTTATTAAAAGCTTTGCCGTGTAGGCAAGGGATTTGGACCCGAGAATTGGGTTCCTCTCCCTAATATATTCTAGACCTATATTCCCTACTTTCCAGTTATTTTGGCACACTGGTGGCCAGTTTGTTAGAGGCGACTAGGCCTACTTATTTAATTCAGAGATACCAGAGGAATGAGAGAAAAATAAAGATTAATAATTTTGTTGATTTATTGTTCTTACGTTTATTGTTGTAGTGTCTGGACACCACGACGGGCAGCAGGTAATATATTTTAATGTGTCGTATAGTAACGCTTGTGCTTAACTCCAATGCCTTAATTATTCCTACACACTTAATTGTAATATTAAACACTAATACTACTAAGACTAACGTATAAAGTATTACCCAATTACAAAACTAGGATTGCTTACATTGCAATCTTGGGTAATACTTTATTTTATTGTTATTTAAATTGAAATACAAAGAATTACCCAATTACAAAATTAATATTGCATATATTGCAATTTTGGGCAATTCTTTGTTTGTTAATTATTTACCTTTATTTAAATTATACCTACTTAATTTCTTCTACCTTACTTTGCGTCATCCTCAATTTCTTGGTGACGCAATTGGAGCCATCAACACTCAATTACCAATTTGACCCATCAGCACTTTTCTTTTAATTATTTAATTGTGACGATCCAGTATGCTTTGTCACCGGATCGTCGACCTGCCGTTGCTTCAACTTATTATTGAAGTTGAATCATTGACCAGGTGTTTACAATTATTGTTGGCCCAATTAATTTGAGTATTCGTTTGTTTTGTTTACAAAACGAATTTCTCTTGGTGCCCTTGAATTTTAATTCAATTATTGTGGAGGGTTATGGTTAGTGTGAGATTAATGTCTAACACAACAAAATAAAACTTATTTCTACTGTAGTTAAAACACACTTTTATTTACTTTCAAATTAACAAACACTTTTATCTAAAACAAATGGTTTCACTATTGCTCTTCACAATTTTCAAGAATTAACACTTGCAAATTACAATTTCACAGCCAATTGTTCTTACCACTGTCAAAATGAAACTGTCCCGATCTCTGTTTAACTGTTTAACTAGCTTATATATACAATTGGTTCTTAAATCTAAGTTATAAAATATCTAAGTTATAAAATAGTTATAATTTAGTTTTGGCACATAAGGGGCCTAATGCCATACAATGTCTTTTTTAATTAATAACAAGAATGTTAATGTCAGCTTAAAATATTTACATAATAATTGAGGATTAATCTCGGGATGTTCAGGCCCGGTTGTCAGTGTGTTGGTTGCAGGGGGAGAGTGGCTTCTAGCCACGGTGGTAAGTTGACGCAGCTTCCTCGTATAATAGGATTTCCTCGTCGTCATTGGTTGGAAATATTCCTTCGTCCAGTAGTGTCATCACATCTAGGTATCGTGGCTCGGGATGTCTCTCTTCAGTGGTGATGGTTCTCGCCAATGGGTTTGGATGGGTGCTTAAATTGATCGTAAGTTTTTTGGCTGCTTTGATCAAAAATTTGTCCAGCGGTAACACTACTGATGCCTCGTACAGTTTACGGTTGCTGATGCGCTTCCGTCGCTCGTGTTCGAAGTAATGTCCTGTGCAATTACGCAGGATTTTCCTTTCGAACATTCCGAGCTTTTTCATGGCAGTTTTTGAAATCGTAAACCATACAGGAAAGCCGTACGTTACAATCGGTTTCAGGAGTTGCTTGTAGAGAAGCAGCTTCGTCTGTTGGCTGAGTCCGTTCTTTTTTCCGAAGTAGCGGGTGGATGAGGTGGAAGGCGAAGTTTGCCTTTTTTGAGACAACAGTTGCGTGAGGGTTGAAGCGTAACCGCTCACACTGTCCAGATCTCCTTCTCCGACCTCGTATTTATACTCCTCTCATCTCATCTTCTCAAAGGTTCTAGAGATCTCTAGTTTCGTTAAAGTAAAAGAGACACAGACAGATAGAGACAGATATATAGACAGATTCCGTTCCATTTCGTTCCGATCAAAGTTTGAAAGTTCGAAATTCGGATGAAAGCGTTCAGAGCTTTAGTCATTAATCATTACTGAAGATCTATGGGTCGTATGCAAAAAGATTAGGTCAAACTCTTTACTCACTTTTTTAAGAACTTTCTTAAGGTGGCATGTGAAAAAAAACTGCTGGCCGAGTTAAATCTCAGAGAGATGAGATCGATCTCACAATAAAAGCTCTACATGAATAGAGATCGTTTTCATATGCAAACAGATGAGAAAACACTTGATTACATGAGATCGATCTCATTAGTTATTATTAAGCATGGTATTTCTCGAACTCAGAAGGTGTCCAATTGGTGAAGATTTTCGTCGCTTGTATGTATTAGTGAAGAAGGTGCACGATTATTGACAGAATCTTTCAGGGACACGTAGACAAAATGCAAAACTTCGATTTTCGAAATAATTGTGATTTCAAGATAATTCTTCTGTCCAATGATCCTCGGGATCCAAATTGGATTTGTACCTATTTCAAAGAAAGTATACTCATATCATAACTAAGCCACGAAAAGAGCTTTGAGATCGATCTCAATTCCAACGAGTAATAGCTGTTGAGCTTGAACTCGTTTTTTTACATACAAAACTGAGTTTGAGTTCCGCTCTTCTCGATCGATCTCACAGGTGAGTTCAAGCTCGTAAGCTCAGACTTAGAATATGACCCTATATGTGTCTTTCCGTCTGGCTGTGTTCGCTCCTACATACGTAACAATACGTATAATTCTATCGCGCATGGCCCTGGGTTCGAGTGGATTTTTGTTGAAAAGGTACTGTTAGCTGAACTAAACCAAATTAACGGATTGCCAAATGAATTTTCACGTTATCTGGACCTTATTTATGTTGATTTTCTTGGATGTTGTGAAGTTTTTGATGTTAATGGCTGGCTTTTACTGAAGGTTGAAGACAATAATGTTGATTCTCCAAGAACTTCGTTACAGACATTTAAATTAAAAAAAGTCAATTTGGTGGTTGGGTGTGTAGAGATCGGGTAGGCACTGACCGGGCCAACTTGGTGGCTCCAGTGATCCGCAACTTTTTCTACACATCAATTGTGTTTATTTTACCTCCTCGTGGTAACCACCGGATACTGGTCTCGTCCAACCGGACTTGACTTGCTAAACTTATAAGCGCGGGTGTTGAACGAAAGAAACTAAGAACACTATAATACAAAAGTTCCTAGCTTTCTAGGATAGGTTACGGAGGCTAGCACTCTTCGTAACTGAAACAAATCCGCTAACGAAACCGACACTACGCCTCGGATTAGGGCTGATTTAACGATGACGACTTTTGGCTATTGTACCCGGACAAAGATTGATTTCTGGAATGTATGTACCCTTCTCGACAATGGTAAAGAAGGGTCCCAGAATTCCAGATTCCTCCAACTTGAACGAGAGTTCATGCGATACGATTTGGACATCTTAGGAATAAGCGAAGTTCGGTGGTTGGGCTCGGGCAAAAATAAATCCCCAAACCGTAACACTGTACTACTCTACTCCGGAAAAGAGCCCGGAAGTGTCCGGGAATCAGGTGTTGGGCTGCTACTTACCAAAACTGCGCACAATAGCCTGATTTCATTGGAGCTTCTTGGAGACAGGATACTAAAGGCAAGGTTTCGGACTAAAGTACGTCGAGTCACCATCATACAGTGTTACGTCCCAACAAATACCTTACTTCCTGAAGTAAAGGACAACTTTTATAACCAGGTGAGTGCTGCTTACAAAAATACACCTCGCGGAGACATCATAATGGTCATGGGAGATCTGAATGCCAAAGTTGGCAATAACAACAAAGGACTGAGGAATGTCATGGGAAAACATGGCGTTGGCGATTGCAACGACAACGGCGAACGTTTCGCGGATTTCTGCAATGTCAACCGTCTTGTAATTGGTGGCACCATGTTTGAACACAAGACGTGCCACAAAATAAGCTGGGTGTCCAAGGATAGGCAGGCAACCTCCAACCAAATTGATCATTTCGCGATCAGCCGACGTTTTAGAAGTAGTCTCCTGGACGTCAGGAACAGAAGAGGGGCAGACATGGGTTCGGCCCGGGACCACCATCTGATGGTAGCTCTCGTAAGACTACTCACAGCTGCAGTTCGGAGATCCCAACCAAACACTCGAATGCCCAGGTTTAATACCGACAGACTAAAGGACCCCGTAGTTCGCCAACAACTAAGGGACCATCTTTCCCAAGGACTGAGAACAATCAGCAGCAGTGAACCTACCTCCATTGAAGACCAATGGTGTGCTGTGAAAAATGTGTTCATAACCGGTGGTGAAAGAATAGTCGGTCGGGCACAAGGAAGAAATAGTGCTTGGCTATCCGCAGAAACCTGGGAAAAGATCGGCGAAAGAAAACAACTGCGAGCTCGCACCGAAGCTACTCAAGCAGCAGAGAGAAGCGAGCTAGAATCCACGTATCGCATGAAGATGAGAGATGTTTACCGTAGCGTGAGACGTGACAAGCGTAACTACATCAACGCATTAGCTGAACAAGCAGAAGAGGCCGCAAATCGGTGTGACAGCAGAACTGTTTATAGAATCACCAAGGAGCTTACTGAAGTACAATGCTCCAAACAACACCTGGTGAAAGATATAGATGGTGCCCTGCTCCATTCGGATGAGGACCAGCTCAGAAGGTGGAAGGAACACTTCGCTTCGGTTTTAAACCGTGTGTTCGCCAGCGATGTGCATCCAATACCTGATGACCCGTCCGAAGCAACAAATGCCCGAATCCGCACCACACCTCCCAGTAGAGAAGTGTTAATTGCCGCAGTTAAAACACTGAAGAACAACAAGGGGACTTGACGGTATTCCTGCAGAGCTCTTACAAGCAGCACCAACGATATCGAGTGAGCTACTGCATTAACTCATAACGAAAGCCTGGAACTCTGAGTGCTTCCCGGAGGAGTGGAAAAGGGGAATGATCTTCAAGCTCCCGAAGAAAGGATATTTGATGCAGTGTGAAAACTGGAGAGGGATTTGCGGTCTGCCTGCGGTTGCCAAAATAGCAGCAAAAATTGTATTAGAGCGAATAAAGGAACATCTAGAAGACACACTCGACGCCGAACAAGCAGGTTTCCGCACTGGTTCATCCTGTGAGGAAGGATGTCGGATGAATTCGAAGGCCCATGTGGATTCAGATAGGGTTGCATACTGTAGCCAATAGTTATTCTGTTAGTGAAAAGTGATGTGTTACGTGCAGCCCTGTTTCTCCATTTGACTCGCTAGATCGCTTGCGGAGATACCCTGCTGGGAAGCGATTTTAAGAAAAACATCTCCATGGAGAAGACTCGACACCGGGGTGCAGCAAATTATTTATTAATTATTTATTAATCAACTGCAGATTTGTAACTAAGTTGTTTTAAAAATATGAAATGTATATACATAAATAATAATTATCAATAATAATTATAATTAAAACATAAAAAAAAGAAAGATGCAACCATTTAAGAAGATAACAATTTAGTTTTCAGGATATTTTTAGATAAATTAAAATCAATAAAATCATAGAATCGATTGAAGTCCATGCACATTAAATTTATAGCTCTTCTTGTTCCGTAGTTAACTCTGGCTGGAGAAATATAAAAAAGGCGGGGTTGCGAGTCAACTTCGGACTTCGGAAATAGAACATTATTCACCTCTTTCCTTTTCTTTAGTGTTGTAAGGCTTAGTAGGTTTAATCTGTTTTCGTAGGATGGAAGATGTTGTAAGATGACGAAGAGCAAACAACAAAAACAATTTTTCAATACTTTCAATTTTGGTTATGGAGATCTCATAACTAGGACACCAAACGCAGCTGCAATATTCCAAAATAGGGCGGACAAAAGAACAGTACAAGATCTTTGTTACATTTGGATCATTAAACTAGTTCGAAAATCTCTTAATTAATCCAAGACGACTCCTTGCCTTTCTAGTTTTTACGTCAATTTGATGATTGAATGACAGCTTGACTTCAAATAAGACACACAAGTCATTAAATAGATACACTCGCTCAATTGAGGTTTCATCAATGAAATATGGAGATAAGAAAGGGTCTCTTCTTCTCGAGTATGTTGAGTTCCATACCATGTGAATTGCACCTTTCGTACGTTATATCAATGTCATATTGTAAAAACAAATGTCCACTCGGATTAGCGTAGCCATAAAAAAGTTTAAAGTCGTCAACGAAGATCAGGATTGTTGAGTATGAGATATCCATACCAATGTCATTTATAAACAATACAAACAAAAGTGGTCCAATATGACTACCTTGCGGAAAACCGGACAGAACATGAATTACTTGAGACAAACAATTTTTAAATCTTACTTTCTGCGTGCGGTTATCTAAATAAGATTTGGACCAAGCATGGATCCACTCCGAAACACCATTTTTCTCTAGTTTAAGCACAAGAATAGGGTGGCTAACCCTATCAAATGCTTTACTTAGATCAGCGTAAAAAATATCCGTTTGAAGTCCATTTGGCATATCCTTGTTGACATGAGGTGTAAATTCAAGCAGATTTTTTGTCATTGATATGTGCAAACCAAACCCATGTTTTTCAGGTGATATTATTGACTGGCAGAAAAATTAGATACGTTTACAGACAATTTTTTCAAAAAGCTTAGGCAAAGCTGAAAGTTTTGCAATTCCGCGAAAGTTCTCACCTCGGTTTTTTGTTTTCAAACTTATGAAGAGGTGAAATAAACGAAGACTTCCACAGTTCAGGAAAAACACCAGATGACAGCGAACAATTAAATATATAGGTGACAGCAGTACAAATGTAAGACTTACACGTTTTTATAAATATAGTGTACAGTGTTGTAAGATTGTTGAAAAAAATTAGCAAATATATTACTTACTTTTATATCACAGGATGAAGACTTATTTTTATATTGCACGGATGATGGAAAAGTCGATGTTTTTTTTTGGAACTAATAAATTTCCAAAAAGGTTTAGGATTTTTAGATAAATTGCACTTTATTTGATATTTATAAGTTGCTATATTTAGAGAACTTTTAAAAAGTTTTCTATAATAGATATGTTTCTTTGCACGCGATTAACGAAATGTTACAAAAAAACGTATATCACAACTAATTTAAATACTTTTATTCGCTAGGCAGCACTGACACTTCAGATTTTATGAATCATTTTTTTTAAATTTGTACATTTAAGCAGTATGTTTGCTCAGCTAGACTGCACTCTAATTAGAAGATTCTTATACTCATTTATACCAAACGTAGATCACCGAAAACCATTCAATTTTGCTTCGTATTTTTTGTTCCAAATTTGATATGTATGTAAATCAAAATTATTTTTTTTATTAAACTCGGAACTCGGAATGAATTTATGACATTTATAGAGAATTCATCCCAAAAAACTTCTGAATGTGTATGGGAAGCACTTTTTTTATATCCGCTGTATTCATAAGCGTGCTAATTTATCGAGCATATCGTTGTTATTGGTTTTACTTTCTAATTTTATTTTTAAGCTTATAACGGGCGTGCAAAACAAAAACACCTTATAATATGTTTTATGATGTGAGTTTTTTCCATTTTTTAAATAATATATTTTTAAGGTTTCTTAAACGTCTTAGGTCTTTATTAAGGCAGTTCATCGCAAAAAAAAACAAAAAATTTACAAAACTGTATTGTGTCTTTTCTGTTTTTGTGTTTATTATATAAAAATGCAAACTTGTTTGTCATACCTCAGATAACACAAAGGATACTTTGTTTTGTAACCAATTAAAACAAACACAAAGGGATAAGAATGCAATTTGTTGTTTTTTAGCATGCAAAAAAAATTGTTGCTTGCAAAAAAAAAAAACAAAATTGCATTTGTAGCCTCTGGTACCAATTGATATAGGTTACGTATTGGTTACGGTGATTTGAAAATATAAACATCAAAATATGGTGGTTTTTGTTTTTGCATGCTGAACTGTAAACTAGTCCTAACCCAATAAACTGAGGATGAAACAGGAAACTTATTTTTTTATCGAAACACAACTATTAAGACAATTATTCAAAACAGCATAAATGTTAAACACACATGTTAACATCATTAGAGTTTAAAACAGTAGACCAGTTTATGTTTGTAAAAAACTGCTCCAGTTTCTCCAAATTACTTACTTACTTACTTAGGTCCTCAGACCTTAAAAAGGGCCTCTGCTACTCCTACGCGCCATCGTGTACGGTTTCTGGAAATATAACATAGTTCTCTCCAACTCTTCCCCAGCTGTGCAGATTCACTTTCGACTGTCCTGCGTCATGTTCTTCTCGGCCGACCCGACCCTCTACCTGCCTGTGTGAGTGGGTTCCATTGCATCGCTTGGCCAGCAATGCAATCGTTGCCTTTTCGAAGCGTATGACCAATCCACTGCCACTTATGTCTTCGAATAGTACTGTCAATGGATTCTTGACCTGCTCTTCTATAAAGTTCTTCATTGGACATACAGTTGGGCCAAAAAATCCTTAAGATGTTTCGTAGACACCTATTCACGAACGATTGCAGCTTGCTTGTGACAGTTGTTAAGATTTTCCAAGTGCTGCACCCATACAGAAGCACGGACTCAACATTGGAGCGGAACAGTCTCAGCTTGGTCTTTAAGCTTATACAACATTGTTAAAAAGGTCTAAATGTCTTCTTTCCCAAACATAAAAAAAAATCTGGAGACTGTGAATGTCAGTCTTAATGAAGTCGCTTGTATCTTCAAAGAAATATTCACCTAAGTGAATTTTTCGTCGTTGGGAAAGAGCGGGGCATGAATAGAGAAAGTGTTGGATTGTTTCTTCTTCCTCCTCGTCCATGAAACTTCTGCAAAAATCGTTTGAGAAGACCCCTAGTCTTCTGGCGTGTATACCTATCATGCAGTGTCCAGTGATGACACCTATTGTGGAGCTAATATGCAGTCTGCTTAGCGACAACAAGCACTTAGAACGCTTCGGATCTAGTACTGGCCAGATCTGTTTAGTCCTTAGACAAGTGGAGATACTGGTCATCGTAATAGCATCCTGTTTTAGCATAAGTTTACATATAGCGATTTATATTCCAATGGCGAAGGTGAATACCTTGTTAGGTAAAATTGGACTTACGGTTCCTTTTCTGGCTAGTTCATCGGCTTTATAGTTACACGGAATGTCTCTGTGTCCCTGCACCCAGAATAGGTGAATGTTGAACTGTTCTGCTATCTCTAAGAGAGACGAACGACAGTTTCGGCAGTGTCGGGAAACTGTCTGAACTTTAGTTTCATCAATTAGATTGAATTATATATACCTGTGATCGGAGAAAGAATGCTCTTCAGATACTTTCCAATCCGAAATCCGGAGATAAGTGTAATGTCTAATGCTTCTTTTCGGTTACTGGTTATGAAAGTTGGCTCATTACCGATATTACTTACAATAAGGTTAGTACTGAGAAGAAAATCAAAAAGAGACTCACCTCTGTCATTTATCTCAGTACTGCCCCAGACTGTGTGATGGGCGTTAGCATAGCATCCAATAATGAGGCAGATCTTTTGCCTTTCTGCATCTGCGCTTAGCCTCTTTAGCTTGTCGCCAGGGAGAGGGCCAAGGTGGTCGTGGCCGAGGTATGCGGACGCAAGCCAGTAAATACCTTTGCTGGTCTGAAGTCTGACTGCAGTTACATCTCGATCGCTGTAATCAGGGAGTAAATATACATTAGAGTTACTTCTTACCAATATGCATGATCTGGAGTCACCTTTGTCCGATACATACAGCAAGTAGTACCCAGGAGTCCTGAGTCCCTGAACTATGGATTTATGAATCCAGGGTTCCTGGATCAGGACTATATCTTCCCCTTTTTGGTGTAGGCGGAGAAGAAGAGAGGCCAAGGCCTGTTTTGAGTTCTGGAGGTTAATCTGAAGTAATTGCAGCATTTTCGCTACGATTCTTCAGATCAGCCCCCACCACGGTTTGGTCGAAATCATCTTCGGATTCAGACTCAGAAGGTGACCGTAGGAAATCATCCTCGCTGAGCAGATCCCGGGTTCTGATGATTCCATCTCCATATCGGAGAGACAGTCGACGGTGTGAGCTTCAGTTATTGCAGAGCATGCCCCAGAGCCCCAGAGGAAGAGCTCAAATTATCTACCTCTATTTCTGAAGGGTCGACACCCCGAGTGGTTTCCTCTCGTGAGAACATGTCCTGCGTTTTAAGAGGGTGTTCCTCTTTTTTGTAGACTTTCAAGATAGCTGTAGTCTATCCAAACCTAATTCCACCTTTAGTCGACACCAGGGGAGCCAGCGATTCCTTATTGATAATCACAATGGCAGATCTATAAGGTCCCACTGGGTCCTCTAGCTTCGCTACTTTCCAGTCATGGGTAGGAAGGGATGGGTTACAGTACTTGAGCATCTTCAAGATTGTGTCCTTGCAGGTAAGTTCAGCTGGGATTCTCATGCGAGCTTTTGGTCTGCAGGGAATTTCTTCCCTAGCCACAACTTCGAGCTTAGCACCACTAACACCTACATGATTCCCCGGATTCTCCATAACTAGAGTCCAATAGGAAATCTGTAGTTTGCCATTGACTGTCGTACATTGATCATCAGACATCATACCATCTGTCAATGACAGCTGTTATGATCTTGTCCTTCAGTACATCACTAAAGGACAGATCTTTTCTGGTAAAGGAGGTGTTTTGTACCTTTGCTTTCTTGGGTTCCGGAAAGGTTCCCTCGGTAGAACTTCGACGTTGAGTCGTCGTTGGTCGTAATTTTGGCGAGTTTACTTCTAGCCCAAGTGAGTTTACCGGTTTGCTTCGAGTCTAGATCAGTCGTTGGAATGTCACCAAGTACTTTCACTAGTCTCTCTGCAGCCCGACGTTCGCTTCTTGATAAGATTTTATTTCTCTCGCTGATGGAAGAGGATCTGGATGTACCGGGTCTACCATCAGGAAGGGAATCCTCCATCGTGCTCGGACGAGGTCTGGTCTGGCTAGGAGGGATACCGTGAGTCACGGTTATGTCACTTATCCGAGCAGCCTCCCCCGTGCCCGCGTGAGAGGTTTGAGTGTGTGAAGTTAGCCCCCTTTTTTTGAAATCATTATTTTTTAAAGTTGTTCCAGGTTGTTCCCGGTTTGTACCGGAATGTTCCAATTTTTTTTCGAAAAATATTCAAAAATGAGGGTTTTAGACCTAAAAAACCGTTTTTGACCTAGCCCCCCTTTTTTCGAAAATTGAATTTTTGAAAGTTGTTCCGGGTTGCAAAAGTTGTTCCTAACAATGTTCCAAATTTTTGGACCTCTAACTTCAATATTTCGAAAGTTATGGCCCAAAAAAAAAAAAATGTAGCCCCCCTTTTTTCGATTTTTTGAGTTTTTATATTTTTTTCTTGTTGAAAAAAGTGTTCTAAACATTGTTCCAAAAAATTAAGCTCGTAAAATTTGTATTTTTAAAGATATAAAAGATAAAATATATTTTTAAAGATAAAACTGCAAAAAAAATATACTTAAAATTTTTTTTTTCAAAAACTAGTTTCGAAAGCAAATATTTAATGACTCATACATGTTTTGAAAGCAGCCTATATTTTAACAACAACAATATAAGCTTAAAAACTCACTTTAAAAAAAAATCCTCAAGTTTATAAATTTTCAAAAAAATTCATAAGCCCCCCTTTTTCAAAAACCAAAAATCCAAAACTTGTTCCAAGTGAAACTGTTAAATCCCTGTGACATAGCGAAGTTTGATCAAAATCTATTAAGAACTAGATGTTTAAAGTGACTTAAACGGTTTAAATAAACTTTAAGCTCACCTGACCCCCCTTTTTGAAAAATTCAAAATCAAAAAATTGTAATATGTTTATTTTACGATTATCTATAACATATTAAAATTATATTTCTTTAAAATATTTTTTTAGCCCCTAAAAGCTCAAAAAACTTACCCCAACCCCCCAATCCCAAAACAAAAAAAATTAAAAATGTACAAATATGGAAAATACAGATTTAAAGCCAAAAAAACAAATTTACGATATTAGAAAATAAGATCGTTTTTAAACCAGATTTTTTTGAATTTCAAAAATCAAAAAATTGTTTCGCAACTGTCAAGGTACCGCTCAAACCGATCCATGTTAAAATTGATAAAAAATTCATGTATGATTTTATTTTTGTTGATGTGCTCCCTAGGCCCCCATTTTACAAAAATTATGATTTAATTTTTTTCTTAAAAACACTACAACCACTTTAAACAACCCTAATGGTTTCATCCGAAAAAAATAAAAACTAAAGATTTTAAAAATAATAAACAAAGTCTACGATATTAAATAAAAATTCTTGTTCTGGCCCCCCCTTTTCGAAATTCAAAAATCCAAAACTTGTTCCAGGTTGTTCGAGGGGTCGTCTAAAATGTTCCCGAAAATCGTTTCTTAATATTGATTTTTAGTATGAAAAAAATCAGAAAAATGCTCCCCCGGCCCCCCTTTGGACATATCCAAAATCCAAAAGTTGTTCCAAGTGCAAAACCACCCGAATCCAAATGTTCCAAGGTTTCATTCAAAAATATTGAAAATTGAACATTTAAAGCCGAAAAAAGACTTTGGGTGAAAAAATCCTGTTAATATTGTTCTGGCCCCCCCTTTTCGAATTTCAAAAATCCAAACCTTGTTCCAGGTTGTTCTAGGGGTCCTCTAAAATGTTCCCGAAAATCGTTTCTTAATATCGATTTTTAGTATGAAAAAAATCAGAAAAATGCTCCCCCGGCCCCCTTTGGACATATCCAAAATCCAAAAGTTGTTCCAAGTGCAAAACCACCCGAATCCAAATGTTCCAAGGTTTCATTCAAAAATATTGAAAATTGAACATTTAAAGCCGAAAAAAGACTTTGGGTGAAAAAATCCTGTTAATATTGTTCTGGCCCCCCCTTTTCGAATTTCAAAAATCCAAACCTTGTTCCAGGTTGTTCTAGGGGTCCTCTAAAATGTTCCCGAAAATCGTTTCTTAATATTGATTTTTAGTATGAAAAAAATCAGAAAAATGCTCCCCCGGCCCCCCTTTGGACATATCCAAAATCCAAAAGTTGTTCCAAGTGCAAAACCACCCGAATCCAAATGTTCCAAGATTTCATTCAAAAATATTGAAAATTGAACATTTAAAGCCGAAAAAAGACTTTGGGTGAAAAAATCCTGTTAATATTGTTCTGGCCCCCCCTTTTCGAATTTCAAAAATCCAAACCTTGTTCCAGGTTGTTCTAGGGGTCCTCTAAAATGTTCCCGAAAATCGTTTCTTAATATCGATTTTTAGTATGAAAAAAATCAGAAAAATGCTCCCCCGGCCCCCTTTGGACATATCCAAAATCCAAAAGTTGTTCCAAGTGCAAAACCACCCGAATCCAAATGTTCCAAGGTTTCATTCAAAAATATTGAAAATTGAACATTTAAAGCCGAAAAAAGACTTTGGGTGAAAAAATCCTGTTAATATTGTTCTGGCCCCCCCTTTTCGAATTTCAAAAATCCAAACCTTGTTCCAGGTTGTTCTAGGGGTCCTCTAAAATGTTCCCGAAAATCGTTTCTTAATATTGATTTTTAGTATGAAAAAAATCAGAAAAATGCTCCCCCGGCCCCCCTTTGGACATATCCAAAATCCAAAAGTTGTTCCAAGTGCAAGACCACCCGAATCCAAATGTTCCAAGGTTTCATTCAAAAATATTGAAAATTGAACATTTAAAGCCGAAAAAAGACTTTGGGTAAAAAAATCCTGTTAATATTGTTCTGGCCCCCCCTTTTCGAATTTCAAAAATCCAAACCTTGTTCCAGGTTGTTCTAGGGGTCCTCTAAAATGTTCCCGAAAATCGTTTCTTAATATTGATTTTTAGTATGAAAAAAATCAGAAAAATGCTCCCCCGGCCCCCCTTTGGACATATCCAAAATCCAAAAGTTGTTCCAAGTGCAAAACCACCCGAATCCAAATGTTCCAAGGTTTCATTCAAAAATATTGAAAATTGAACATTTAAAGCCGAAAAAAGACTTTGGGTGAAAAAATCCTGTTAATATTGTTCTGGCCCCCCCTTTTCGAATTTCAAAAATCCAAACCTTGTTCCAGGTTGTTCTAGGGGTCCTCTAAAATGTTCCCGAAAATCGTTTCTTAATATTGATTTTTAGTATGAAAAAAATCAGAAAAATGCTCCCCCGGCCCCCCTTTGGACATATCCAAAATCCAAAAGTTGTTCCAAGTGCAAAACCACCCGAATCCAAATGTTCCAAGGTTTCATTCAAAAATATTGAAAATTGAACATTTAAAGCCGAAAAAAGACTTTGGGTGAAAAAATCCTGTTAATATTGTTCTGGCCCCCCCTTTTCGAATTTCAAAAATCCAAAACTTGTTTAAGGCAGGTCATGTAGCTAGGATGACTGATAACCGATGGACTCATAACCCGTAAATAATAAATGGGAAAGAGTGGCCAAAAACAAGGCAGCTTGGAAAACATGGGGTTTGGTTAAGACCAAAATTGTCTGGTACCTAAACGTTCGAATTTCTGTATCTGGTTTGAAAGCGGTATAATTTTTTTTCTATTTTCGTTTATTTATTATATCATTATTTTGGAACATATTTTTGAAACAGCATGTTGTCTTAAGAACATATGATTTAAATTAATGTCGAAGTGGAGTAAATGACGAAAAAATGGAATTTTTAAAGTTGTCGAGCTTATACAGTCTAGGTTGTTTAACCACACCACACGTTTTTTACTTTGTTAAAAAGGTCTAAATGTCTTCTTTCAAAAACATTAAAAAAAATCTTAAATGAGTAAAAATTTGACGAAGTTAGATTTTTTCCAATGACTGAAAGTAAAAGAAACCGTTTTTTGCCCCTAACTTCAGATTTTGGGGGTGTTATGGAATTTTTACCTACCGTTTTTTAATCAGTGCAACAAGCTCTACAAAACGTGATAGGTCGCCTGCTGACGACCAGCTGGCAACGCTAGGTAAAATTGGTTTCACATTGGAAGCAAGTGGGTGTGACAGTCGTCCCTACTTGGGAGTTAACATTTATGGAATACGTTTTTTGGGTCTTGAATCAGTTGTGAAACAGGTTCGTTTAGCTGATGGTGCAGGTGTGGTAGTCTTAGCGGTAATTAATCTACCAATTGTTGTGGAGAGCAAATCAGTTTTGTTGGAGTGTTTGGTAATACCCTCTTTTTGGGCACTATCGGGAATCATCCCGCATGTGGAGTTTTTCGAGCCAGGAAATGGTGGCTTCGATAGAAACTTCATCTATTACATTGGAGTCTGAGTCAAACGAGGTTCAAAGGGGTGAATTAAAGATTTTGATTGAACATTTGTTCAAGGATATGCCGGAAAGGTTAGGCTGCACAACAATGCAATGGTAGAACACGTAATTAGGTCTTCGTCAGAACCCATCAAGCAAGGGTACTAACATGTTTCACCTGCGATACAGGTCCACATAGATAAGGATTTACAAGGGTTGTTGGATGAGAAGGTGATTGAAAAATTAAATTGCCCTTGGGCATCCCCAATCATCATCATCATCGGCTCGACAACAGGGGTCCGGTCCTGGCCTCTTTCAACAAGTCTCTCCACCTATCCCGGTCGCGAGCCAACGCCATCCAGTTGCGCACCCCAAGGCTTTGGGCGTCCTGGTCTACGCCATCTCTCCAGCGCAAGCATGGTCTGCCACGCTGCCGTCTACCATAGAGTGTACCGCAAAAGACTTTCCGAGCAGGTTCCTCTTCGCTCATACGAGCTAGGTGCCCTCCCCACCGGAGTCTATCGAGCTTAATTTTTGTCACTATGTCTGCTTCAAGGTAGATTGCGTACAACTCATGATTGTACCGTCTCCGGAATCGTCCTTTCTCACATATGGGGCCAACCATTCTCCGTAAGACTTTTCTCTCGAACGCGGCTAAGAGGTCACAGTGCCTTTTGCTAAGCACCCAAGTCTCGGATCCATACACGAGTACTGGCAGGACCATGGTCCTGTACAGCAGCAGTTTTGAAGTTATGGTTAGATTTCTGGATTTGAATAGCTTTGACAGACTGTAGTAGGCTCTGTTGGATTTGAGAAGCCGCCCGCGTATTTCTTCTTCTATGTTGTTATCGGCTGCTACTGTTGACCCAAGGTATTTAAAGGATTGCACCACTTGGGCATCCCCAATAGTTCTGATAAAAAAGAATATGGTACCTTTAGGTTCTGCGTTAACTATAGGAAACTTAATCAAGTCACTGAACGTTATGCATATCCACTTCCGATAATTTCTGCTATTTTGAATAATTGGTATTGGCAAATTCCAATGTCGCAGGAATCTCAGAAGTAAACTGCCTTTACGGTACTGGGTAGGTACCTTTTCCAATTTAAGCGAATGCCATTCGGCTTACACAATGCCCCTGCAACTTGGCAGAAATTTATTGATAGTGTTTTAAGTCCTGAATTGGAGCTTTTTGTTTTTGTTTATCTGGACGATATTATAATCATCACAAACACCTTCGAAAAACATCTCGAAATTCTCAACGAAGTCTTTAGGAGATTAAGAGAGGTAGGCCTAAAAGTGGGTCGGGAGAAATGCAACTTTTGCGAACTTCCCTCAAATTTTTAGGTTATGTCGTCGACCGAAACGAACTACACGTCGATCTGGAAAAAGTGGAAAGTATGGTTAAGATACCTGCACCTAAAAACGTCAAAGAAGTAAGAAGTTTTGTAAGGACTGTTTCGTGGTACAGGCTTTTCGTACCAAACTTTGCGGCAGTCGTAAGACCTTTAACTGATTTACTTAAGAAAAGCAGGCAATTCGTTTGGACACAGGAGTGCGAAGACGCTTTAAGGAAAGCTAAGGATATTTTGATAACAGCTTCTTTTTAACTTCCCGATTTTAGTCTTCGATTTGTGGTCCAAACGGATGCTTCTGATTACGGTATCGAGGCCGTCCTTACCCCAAGCATTTGAGGACGGTGAAATGGTAATTTTGTGTTTAAGCAGGTCCCTTAATCGAAATGAAAGAAATTATTCCACTACCGAGGAAGAATGTTTAGGAAAAGCATTCACCGTAAGGGAAAGGACTATGTCGTTCCAGACATGTTGTCTCGGGAGTTTCAGTGGTGGCTGGAATTTTGGATAAAGATTTGGACCTTTGGGTGGTGAAAATGATTTAGGCAGTGGAGTCGAATCCATTGAGTTATCCGGCGTGGAGAGTGGAAATTGGGCGTCTCTATAAATTTGTAAAATCGACACGTGTGGTCGTACACGAAAACAATGAGTGGAAGCTTGTTATTGGAAAAAAAGATAGGTTAAACATTTTGAAAAAATGTAACGACAGTCCTTTAGCAGGACATATGGGGGTAAGAAAAACGTTCGCGAGGGTACTTAGGAGATAAATATTTCTGGCCTAAAATGAGAAATGATGTTACAACTTATGTAAGAAAATGTTTAATTTGTCAACAAGTCAAACCAGTCAATGATAAAAAAGCCGGTCTTATGAAGAAGATATTTGTGTGGACTTAGTAGGGAACATTGAAATTCCCATTAATGTTCGCGTTGAGATCTGCCATTGCTAAGGCAGTGTGCAAGTTCCGAAATTTGTCATTTGTGACAATGGACAGCAGTTCAAGAATAAGGAGTTCAAATCACTTTGCGCAGCATATTCTACCAAAATAAGGTATTCCCCACACTATCATCCTCAGGCTAATCCCGCGGAGAGGATAAATCAAATCATAAAAACAACTTTGAGAGCTTATGTTCCAAAGAGTTTGGGATTCTCAATTGGCTAAAGTAGCCTGTGCTATACGCACATCCCAACATGCTAAACCCCCCCCCCCCTCAAGCTTCCAAAATCATGATATTGTTCAGGTAATTTCATCATTCTTTACATGATTTACTGAATTTTTTCGTAAATCTTAGAGATTTAGAGGGGGCTCAGGTACTAGAGCCCCCCCCCCAATTTTTTTTCTGGATACACCACTGCGTGTGCGTTGTCGTTGTCTTCATCGTCGCCGTGGTTTAATTTTTTTCATTTTAATTGTTTTCGTTTGTTTAAAAATAATTTATGAATAATAATTCACTCGGTTCGCGTTTAAAGTGCAACAATAAGTACACCCCTTCCATTCTATTCATTTTTGGTTTTAACACGACCTTCATGCTTCATCTCTTTATCAATACAAAAAAAAAATAGTAAAACAAAAATGAAAAAAAAAATACGTTTTTTAAAGTTTTATTCTTCATTTTCTAAAAATTCACTAGGATCTGTAAACGGTAATGTTAAACTATAAAATAAAAAAGGAACAGGTACTAATAATAAGAAAATAAAATGATGTCGCAGTGACACGATGCCGTATGCCAAAAAAAACCAGTGACCACCTGAAAAAAAAAAAATATTATTTAAAACAGGAAATAAAATCTGTTATTTGAACATAAACGTTTTATTTTTGTTTGTTTCTTACCCAAAAAAACAAAATCTTTTTTAATTCAAATTCGAATATCTTTCTTATGAATTGAGCTTTGGAAAGCTTTATACATTCTTAAAAACTGCAAACAGGGATCATGACGAAATTTCAAATAAAAAAAAACTGGAATGCATAAAATCTCGAAAAATTTAAATTTTTGTCTAGAATGAAAAAAATCTCGAATCAATAAAAGATCGAAAGACTTTATCTGGAAAAAATGAATTCAAGATTTTTACTTGCGATATAGGTATTTTATATCAAGTTATGCATTCGAACAAAAAAAAAAAGTTGAGATAACAATCAAACATGACATTACGATGATAGAGAATGAGAAAAAAGTCTGTCTGTCTGTCTGTATGTATCAGAGACCACAGCCTAAACCGATGGGACGATTGACTTCAAACTTGGTATATGTCGCGTTTTTTGGAGACTATCCCCAGAAGTATTTTTAATTTTTTTTTTACCAAAATTAACGGTAGGGGAGAGTGGGTACGGTTGTACGTGGAACGGTTGTAACATTGAGTTTTAACAAAAACCTGGGAACGTTTGCGTTTATTTTTAAATGTAGAATTCTTCGCAATTTAGTCGTGAATGCCCCCACAAAAATTCAAATGTTAAAATACTGAATCGTGCCACATAAAGTTTAAAATGTAAGATTTGTATGAAAAAATTGTATTTTTTTTTTGCGAGTTTTGCAATTTATTTTTGTCAAACAAGTATTTTATAATAAAGTGGTAGCGGTCTAACTAAAGTTGATTTTGTTCTGAACTAAATGGAGTTAATCTTCCTATTATCGACTCAATATTTTTTTTTTTCAATCGAATCTTTTATATAAAAACAAGGGATGTGGACGTTTGTAACATTTTTTGAGTGGACGTTTGTAACGAAAACTGCATCAGCAGGATCAGTGAATTTCAGTCACAAGATATATTTAACATTGATTAAACGGGTCTTACAACTACTGTCCATAAACCAACAACGATCATTACAAAAATCGTAAAAAAGCCATTTATCCGGAAATACAAAATTAAGATCCATTGTCAGTATTGAAGCTGCTAATAAATCAAAATGGATGCAATCGGAGTTCATTAACCTAATGGAACACCTCGTAAAACATTTTTAATTTTGGATTTGTACAATAAATGTGAAGTTAAACCAATATTTCTCGTTTATTCTATTAGATAGATAGATAGATTGATTTATTAGTTTTAAACATATTAACAGATTTGTGTGTACAATATTATAAATCAATTTTAGACATGGCTTTGCCGTCTGCCGATTGACATTAATATTACTTTAAATATACATGATTTCTTCAAAGTTTTCATTAATTATTCTTTCGCGATACGCTAGTATTTAAACAGTTTTTCAACCTCCATTTCATGTAGTAAAATTTGAATACCATCTATAAAATCTGCGCCAAAGTAATATCTCCTTGTTTCTCTGAGGGTTAGGCATGCTCCCAAAAAATTAATCACATCTTCTCGTTCTCGTAGATTACAGATACTGCATATCAATGGTAGATCAGCACGGTGGGGAATATAATTGAGATTGATTAGTTCCACTCTCAGTTTAAGCATCATTGAAATTTGCTGGATACTATTTTCATCGCGGAAGTAGTTTCGTTCTTGCCAGTTGTGGTCAAGCACACTATACGTTACTCTGTGAACTGAGCTTGACTCTTCTCTGAGAAAATTATCCCTACACATACAATCCACCTTCTTGATCAGTTCATAGAGAATTGGCTTCCACAGGCGAGGTCGATATATGTCCAGATCCAATATGATGCCACAAGCATCCGCCAACTCCATCCATTCACCATACCAACCGGTCTTGGTCCTGATTGTCTCTAGTGCAGCTATCTTTAGCAGTCTTTCACTTGGAAAGTTCATTACTTTTAGGATATAATCCACTTGTAGTTTAAGGGTCTTTATAAAGAAAGGTGACAGTCCAGTTTCAAGCATTACCGCCAGGCACGTAACCAGGGGGGGGGGGCTTGAGGGGCTGAAGCCCCCCCCCGAAATGATTTTCATAAATAAAATTTAATAAGGAACTTTAAGAATATTATAGAAAATGCTTTATTTTTTTTTCAGAGATGCTTTTGAATCTTGTGTCGCCTTGGCGAGAGCATATTTCAAAATGAAATAAGAGGTGTGTTTTTTTGTACACCCGGGCTAAATTGAACAAAAAAAAACGTTCTCGGGGCTAAGCCCTTTACATGTTAAATACAACAAAATACTTAGCCCCTTGAGCTAAGGAACTAAGCAAGGAGAATTCTCTGGGCTTAACTCTTCGAAGGGGCTAAAATCTGTGCCACCAGCTCATTTTCTATTAAATTATCGATAAATTGTATGAAAACACCAAAATTATCGATTAATTGTATGAACATAAAAACACAAAGATGGGTTTGGAAAAAAAAAATTTAATTGTTTATTTTTCTTAACTCTTACAAATTATTTCATTTAAATTTTAAAGTGTGTGCATTTAATGCCCTGAAATTTCTTTACAAATATGTTATTGAATTTATTAAAACACAAAATACAAGCAATTTAACAAATCAGAAAAAGATTTTTGATATTTATTTTTTGTTATGTCTTTTTATTCACAATGCTGCCAATTGCTTACGTTAAGCCCCGAGGCATTGTTTTCGTCCAACTTAGCCCGGGTGAACAAAAAAAACACACCTAAAATCTAGAAACATCATCTGCTTCTGCCTATTTTAGTGTGTTTTCGAGTATACCTACCTATTTTTTAGCTCTAGCGCCGAACGCAAAATTTTTAAAAATGCAAAAAAAGACATTTTTGTGCTTTTTTAGTAATTGACATTTTTAGCAATAAAGGATTAGTTTTTGACTATAAATTACTGTACAGTTTCGCACTTTGTTAATTTGACTTCAGTTTCATTTTTGAAGGAAGAACAGTTTCCAAGATACAGCATTTAGCAATAAGAAAAATGTATATAACATCAAGTAGTAGAAATTAACATTAAATTAAGAAATTTAGAATGCTTCTCATTAGATGATTCAAACTAGTAGAACGTGTTATTGTGCCAAAAAAATTAATAAAACTGTCATAAACATTCAGTCAGGGGGAGAGTTAAAAAAATGATTTCACAGAAAAGAACAACAATACAAAGACAACGGTAACACATAGAAAAGTATACTATAGAGTACACTGGTCTGCAACGAAAATTGCCTTCAAACTAAAGTATACTTTTCTAAAGGATTTTGTACCGCTGAACACGAATCTGAAAATAATATGAAGATGTTAAAAACTCGTACATTTACCGTCGAATTTCTTTGCTGATAAATACTTTATTACAGAACTATTAATGGGATGGGAATTCCATTCAAAAATTCGCTTTCGATGCAGATATTGCAAATTG
This sequence comes from Meliscaeva auricollis, assembly GCA_948107695.1. Taxonomy (NCBI): domain Eukaryota; kingdom Metazoa; phylum Arthropoda; class Insecta; order Diptera; family Syrphidae; genus Meliscaeva; species Meliscaeva auricollis. Next base: position 51,215,520 of record OX403616.1, on the reverse strand, counting down.
AAATTTAGGATTTTTCCAAAATACTCTCTGTAGTCCAATTCAAGCGTTTTTAGAGGTGGAAAGTTCTGAAGTAATACTTTTTATAGCTAACTTTATAATTTTTTGGGATGTGGAGTATGAATTTGAAGTTACCCAACAAAATTTATCACGGAAAACATGAGAAATCATTGAATAACTTACAAAAAATAGTTTGTTTTTTAATTGTTTTTGGTGCATATGCCAACATATAAACGCTAAAACCGTTAATGTAGAACAAATTAAGACAAAATTAGCAAATTTATGTCTTGGCCAATTTTTTTTATGATTTCTGGAATCCTCAAAAAAAATGTTGAAAATCCATAAAAATCAGTCCTCTTGAAAAGCACAAAATATCCTTTTTATTGGGTTTTCTCTGATTACTGCCTTTTTACACCATAATTAACTTGGCCAGTATGAAGAGTTTAGAAATAGGATGCAGTGTACATCCCAAAAACTACGGAATTTTGAAATTTATGGTGATTTTTTTTACATAACAGTTTAAAATGTGACTATACATTGAATAATCAAAAATTAAAATCAATAAAAAAAAATTTACGAGATAGATTTTTTCTGAAACCAGATTTAGATCCAGAAAATTCCAATCTTACATAATTTAAAAAATTATATGAAGGACACAAAAACTTAATTTTTGCAGACCAGTGCTATCTTAGAGCCAGAAACGTAGTGTTGAATTTTCTTTAAGAAAAATATTGAAACAAATTCATTTTAGCTTTAAAATTAATTTTTGTATCGAATTATTTCGTGGACTGGAAAATTAAAGGGCAAATGCCCAAACAACTTAAAAAAATATTTGAATCCAATGAAATTAGCAATTTTGAAAAGTAATATTTTTTTTAAACTACTCGCTTCACGAAGACATTTCCTGGCTCAATATGTAAAATATTATTTGACTTAAACGTCCTTTTTTTTAAACTATAGGGTTTTAGTTCAAAATAACTAAAAGCCTGAAAATTTCTGAAAATGTCGCGCTCAAAACCTTAAAACTGCCAAAGAATCGATGATGGGTATAAACATTAATTTTTCCAGGTATGGTTTTGTATTTTTTGTTAAATGAATTACTCGAAAAAAATTGAAGAAAGCCCCCCCCGAAATGAGATCCTGGCTACGGGCCTGATTACCGCATAATTTGGTGTACATGGCGGCAAATTAGCAATTTTTGAAAAGTAATATTTTTTAGACAACTCGCTTCACGAAGACATTTCCTGGCTAAATATGTACAAAATTTATTTGACTTAAACACCTTTTTTTAAACTAGGGGCTTAGTTCAAAATTACTAAAAGCCTGAAAAAATCGTTTTTCTTTTACTTTTTATCTATTTCTGAAAATGTCGAGTTCAAAACTTTAAAACTTTAACTATAGAACTTCCGCTATAGAATCGATAAGGGGTATAAACATTAATTTTCCAGGTATGGTGTTGTATTTTTTGTGATATGAAATACTAAAATACTCTAAAAAAAACTTGAAGAAAGACCCCCCCCCCTTTCCTTTGCAGTCTGTAAGGTTTTCGATACTTAACTATTTATAAAATTATTGATATCTAAATACCCAATTGTGTCTCCAAAGAGAACATTTGTGTCATCAATTTCACATTCAATTGCTTCGTCTTGAAGGTTATTGATATCTAAGTTTTCAAAGTCAAAGCATAAGGCATCATAGTCAATATCATATGCTTCCATATTATTAAAGTTACCATATTATTAAAGTTACTTGTTATTTTGTTTAGTTTGGGATGAATTTCTATATGTCGTTGTTCACCACTGTTTTTAGCCATCGGTTCATAATTTTGAAATTTTCTACTATTTTGTGAGGAGCTAGTTTGGTTTGTTTTGTTATCGAGCTGTGAGTTTTTGTTTTGGTTTATTACGGGTTGTAAAGAGCTGGGGTATTTGGTCTATTATATGTACTGTATGTATTAGAATGTTGGTTTTGATTCATTGCGAATTTAGAATAATTGGAGTAATTTGGTCTATTGTAATTCTGCGATTGTGGTTTTGATTCATGCATGGTTGCAGATTATTGTTTATAGAATATGGCCTGGATGAATTTGATGGTCGACTCATCTGAACAGGGGCGGCGGTGCTTGAATTTTTTTGCCATGGTGGATTAATATTATTATAAAACGATGGCCCTGGATTGTTTGTGTTTAAATTAAAAGTTTGCGGTATACTATTTTTCTAGCCTCGAAAGAATTCCGAGATTAAAATGAATCTCGAAAATAAAAGCAATTCTGCTCCCGAAGGCAATAATTTAAGGCTTCAGATAATCCAGCTGGTCTCATCGAACGTATTAAGGCACATCTCTTCACACAATTTTTGCTTTGATTGAATTACATTGGGATCAAACTCGTGAACTCGTGAAACTCTTTTTCTTAATTTATTTTTTTCGTAGATAAGATTTTGTTTCAAATCGCTACATAATTTTCACCTTTCAAGCTACTATGCACAAAAAAAAAGATGTTCAATTTATTTTTGAGATATTATTCAATCAAACACCGCCACAAAACTTTTATTTGAAGAACGAAAAGACCGCTTCGGATTTAAGTACATCCTTACGTATCGCCTCAACTGAGGGCTAAAGAAGGGCTTCATGACCACCCTGACCGTCAGGAATCTAAATACAGACAGCGGTCACACATCTTAGAGCATAACGAAGGCGTAATTTTTGATAACGCAAATGTAAGCTCGGATAATACTCCAGATTTGGAAGTACCCATAACGGGTGAAAAATATTTTTGTTATTTTTGACCAAAAGCTAAATATATAATCGTTTTACTTCAAAGGCAACACCTTAAAGAGCATTGCGTGGCAGCCAGAGGAGGAAGAAACTTGCCAGGAGCAGGCGTTTGATGGACTTGATAATTTGACTGGTTATATTTTTCACAAGTTTCGAGTTGAGACCTTGGCCGAAAGAACAAATCAACGCAACGTCTTCACAAATTCGTGTGTGAGCTATGTTAGTTAAGGTTGTTTGATGAAGCCATCTCCTGAGTTGATGTCGCGCATGAAGGCATTGGAAGATCTATTAACACCTTTCAATGGCGAAGATTTAGTCGCATGCACCAACTATATCAAAAATCTTTTGGATTCGGCCTAGGATGTTGGAGTGGACGACAAAATAAAAAAAAATAAGAACACTTAACATTTTTTTGGATAAGGTCTATCTTTAAATTAAAACCATTTTTTTTTTCAAAAACCAGTATTAACGGTACCTGCCATAGAACTTCTGATTTTATCCTTTATGACTCAATCAATTTCAACCATTTATTTTAAATGAAAGCTTTTAAGTTGCCGTTTGTTGTTTTTTTTTTGAAAAATCATTTTTTCGAAAACTACTCAATATTTTTTGTTCAAAATTTAGTTTTTAGACGTTGATAAATAATATCTTAAAAATGGCGTAACAATTTTTTTTATATAAAAGTCCTTGCTAAATTTTTATAGAAAAAATAGTTTTTTTTTAAAAACGGCTCTTACGATTTCAAATTTGTTTTTTTTTCTAAGAAGGTTGCATTATAGAAGAAATCAAATTGCATACAAGTCATTTGAAAATCGAATTTTATCCTTTTTTAATTTTTTTTCTTAACCTACATTTACAATTTTTTAATTAAAAAGGCTTAGCATATATAGTAACTTTATCTATAAGAGCATGTACTTGCTTATTATCTTGATAATTCCATAATTTTTCATTTTTGTTTAACTTTTTGTATAACGTAAAAAATCAATTACCACACATAGCATACAATGCCCTATGGTTTTATGATCTTGTTTTTAGAAAAAGTTAAACCGCTGTATTTTTGTATTTGTATTGTATTTTTTGTAATCATGCAATGTATTTTTTGTAATCTGCAAATGAATGACATCTTATGTCGAATTATTGTTTTTTTTTTAATCGACCACCAAGCTGAACACATCGCCAAGTTAATATCTCTTGTCTTGATCATTGCAATAGAGAATAAGAAAGTGCTTGTAATAAAATTATTATTATAACGTGCTATTATTATTAGATCGTTTTTTAATTCAACTTTTTTTTGCTATTGTTCTTGAACAATGTTGATCCTTCAAACCAGTTATACATTTTGATTAAAAGTTAATTAAATTGAACATATTCATATATGAATAATTTTGGTGTACGCTACATACATTTGCTAAAGGAAACCTTTGAATACAAGCTACCTGCCTATACCTAGCTGCTTATGGTAGACCTTGGTGCAATTTTTGGTAGTTGCTAGTAGCTACATATTTAGAGCCTACTTTGGATCTAAGTAAACTACCTAACTTTGTAAGATACACGTTGGGTCAAGGTAATCTGCAGCTGTTTTTTTGTTTTCTTGAACGAGGTGCTGAGCTAGGCTGTGTTGTTTCTTGAGGACTGTGTTGTGTGCTGATTTTGAAAAAAAAAACTTAAATTGTGTCGCTTTTGGGGTGGAAAATAATTGAATTTTAATTGAACACACACGTGCTTGACCTTACTAAAATGAATGTATTAAAGCAGTCACGAGGACATTTGAAGGGTGTTATAACCCGAGCATATTCGTTTATTTTAGATGTCGAAGTCGAAGACATAAGTATTTTAGAAACGCGGTTCGAACGATTAGAAGAAGTATGGAAATCTTTTTGCATAAACCAAACTCAACTCTATCAATATTATGCGGAAGAGGGATACGTGGATCTCGAAACAGATTTTGAAACCACAGAAACTAAATATTTAGATGCCAAAAGTGCTTATGTGAAGCAATTAAGAAAAATTCTCTATCGGTTCCACACCCTTGTCCTCGACGTAATGAAAATCCAGATGTTTCGGCAAATAAATCGAACACGGTTTTAGAAACTTTATTGAATAAGTTTTAGAAGCGCTCCGATGTAGAGCTACCCAAATGAAAGATACCGTCCTATACCGGATATTACCGTGAATGGCCCGAGTTTCGGGATTTGTTTCTCGGAAGCATTGATTGTTCGAAAAGGCTTCCGGGAGCCCAAAAAATGCGTTATTTAAAATCATTTCTGCAATCCGAGATAAGAGACCCATTGTTTTGGTAGCAATCATTCGTTCCCGAGATGTTGCTCTAAAGCCCGGTGTCCTCATTGTCATGTTCGCCATCACGTTCTCCTTCATTTGGATCAGTCGTCTTCTGGAGAAACAACCAAAACGAGTCCATAATATTAGTGTTACGTCGCCTCACCCGTCATGCGAGACGTCCTATTACCGGTGTATCGTCGTTAGAAGCTGGTGTTACTTAAGGAGCGTTCAGTCCATTCAAATGTAATTGACCTTGAAGCTTTCATTTTGAAGCAAAGAACTTCAAATGCTCCGTTCGTACATTTTGAATGCGATAGTGCTTCGATTATGAAAAATTTAAATTTGGCTTTAAATTTGGCAAGCTTTAACTCACCGGGAGCGATCGATGTTTTGTTGGGTTCTGATAACACATGTAGCATTTTGAGTGATTGTCGTCGGACAGATTAGAGTAGTAATCTAGTTGCGCATAATACCATTTTTGGGTGGGTTTTAACGGGAAGCATCCCAGTTCGCAGATCAGAAAATTATTTCCTTACGTGTTGGGTTTGAACAAGATGTTGAAACCTTAGTGAAATCGTTTTGGGAGGTTGAGGAAGTGACTCAAAAAATTTTTTCGTTGGATACAGGCGACATTGAGGACACGCTTTTGATTAAAACATTCTCCCGTGCGCTTGATGATAAATATATTGATGAACTTCCTCTCTGCCACAAGGACATCGTTTTCGGCAACTCTCTCCGGGGCTTTGTCTAGTTTTCCGTGGAACGTCGTTTTTCTTCAGTCAGAATATTATGGCTTTATGAGAAATTATCTTGGGTTAGGCCACATGGAAAGGATTCCCAAAAATGAGATCGAACCTTCATCTGGGAAGGTTAAATATTTGCCACATTATGCTTTGGTAATAAACAAACTGCGGGTTGTTTTTGATGGGTCTCATAAAGATTGTAAGGGTGTTAGCATGTCCTGTGTAGAGCATGAAATGCTCTACACAGGACCTCCACTCCAGCGTAATCTCATAATTGTGGAGCGAGAGTATCCCATTGAATCAATTGGACACTACCGCCTGCGTACCGTCACTTACGGCACTTCGCTTGCTCCCTTTTTGTCAATGCATGTCCTAACACAGCTTGCCTCAGACTATAAGCATCAATTTCTTATTGCTTCTCACGCTGTTTTGCATGACTATGTGGACGATATTATGACAGGGTCAGATTCTGTTACTAAAACTCTAGAGCTAAAAACCGAATTAATAAATTTAATGACATGTGGAGGCTTAGAACTGAGTAAATGGAGTCGATTTTGATGCCTCAAAGAATTGGACAAAGGTGCTTGGCTTAGAGGATGCTGTTATCAGAGATTTCAAAAATCTTTGATCCCTTGGGTTTTCTGACTCCTGCCACCATTTTGTTCAAAAGGATGTTTCAGGAGTTATGGGCACATCCAACGAAAATCGGATGGGATGATCCACTGCCTATTGAGGTAGCCAATAAATGGACTTCCTACCGGGAATTATTTTTATTTGAAAGGGTCTAGATTTTGAGACGGTGTACTTTGGATTCCAAACGTTTTGAGTTGATAGGCTTCTGATGCATCCGAGAAGGTATATTCAGTGGTGTTGTACGCTAGGAGTGTTTCTGAAAGCGGGGTGACGTTCAACTTGTTGCTGCGCAAACTCGCGTCGCTAGTAAAATATATACATACACATTACAATAAATAGTTTCATAAAGAGAACTTAGGTATATCTTAAATGAGTAGTTGCACGTTGCACTCTAAACTTTTATTTTGCCTTTGAAAAAAAAAGTATTATGGTGTTTTGTACGCAATTTCAAGAACGTGTCGGAAATTGCAATAAATTGGAAATAAAGGTACCTACTTAAATAACATGAAAAGTGAAAACTTATGCGCAAGCGTTTGCATGTTGGTTATTATAGCTTAAGACTGGGATTGAAAAAAAAAATTACTTTATAATTGTGAAACGAAGAATTGCAATTGGTTGAAATCGTGTAACAAATGCTTCAAGAAGAGGGTCAGCGGCTTTTGAGTGCGCTTTTGTGATTAGGGAAAGACTTAGGTAAGAAGTCCTGGGCTATAATGCGAGCGCCTGGTCACAATCCCCATCAATGCAAAATTAAAGAATGTGACGCTGATCTGCGTTCAGTTCACGCCCTTCATGTAGAGAACGATGACCAATGAAGGACGCGTTCTACGACTTCCTCCAGCGGACGTATGATAAATGCCCGCAGTAAGACGGCAAGACTATTCTTGGGGACTTCACCAGCCAGATTTGGAAAGAAGGACTTCAATAGTCGGAAAACACAGCCTGCATGACAAAAGGTATAATAACGGACTCAGGATGGTAGACTTTGCGGAGGAGCAAAATGTCATCCAATTCCCACACCTCAATATATACAAGGGGACTTGGCGGTCGAAAAACCGTCAACCAAATTAATCACATCGCGATTGACGCCAGACATTCTAGGGAGAAAAACATTGACCCGGACCACTACTTGGTAGTTTATCGAGTACGGATCCGAATATCTATAACGCCACAACGACAAGCATATGCTGTAAAAAAAATTGATGGCGGGAAAATAAAATCGCAAGTGAAGGCCAAATCGTTTGCTTAACGCGTTTCTCTTAATCTTTTGGTACGGAGTATGCACCAACCACCAACTCATCTGGCCCGATAAAATCATGCCCGATGGAACCTCGGGCATTTGCCATTATTAGATCGGAGGCCGCAAAAATGTGATTGGCTGTCAATAAAAACAAAACGAAGTATATGCTAGCAAGGAGAAGGCAATAACAACATCATCGACTCGGCCGAATCGTCACGATCGTTAGTTATAACTTCGAAGCAGTCCAGTTGCTATAAGACGAGTTTTACGGGCTGTACAGCGACGTTGACCTCATTAAGAGCTAAAAATACAGCGACTGATATGGCTGAGACATAACATAAACGAAACAGGTGGCGAAAATAAGTCGAACCAACTTGGTGTTCGTAATATTGGAAGCGACAAGCTAGGGACAGAGCTGGCTGGAAAGGCAAGGTGGTTGAGGCCGAAGTCCATCCTGGATTGTAAGTACCATCAAAAGTAAATAAAGTAAGTAATTTCTTTCTGTTGACTATCGTTTTAAGACCTTTTTAAAAAAACATGCAATTTCAAGAAACTATTCCATTGTTTGATATCAAGCAATTTAATTTCTATCCACACTAATTACTGGAGTTCCTGGGGGTTATGACTGCGGAATAGGTTTACTGCACGTGATAAAAAATTTTAAGGATGAAAGTATTTAGGTAATTGTATAAATAAAAAAGTTTACCTCCCTTAAAGTCGTGCTAAAATTCGTGGAAAACAATACGGGCATAAGTACAAAATTTCATAAATTGTAATAACATTAATGATATATTTGCATGAAATGCGAATAAAAGTCTTTTATCATGATGGTTAAGGTCAGGCAAGAATAAAATACTGAAGTGTAGCATGCCTACACTGCACCGAAAATATCTGCACAAATGCCTCACCTGAAGTGAAACTTAACGAAGTTGAAGACAATATGAGTTAAAATGATTTAAAAAAATAAATTTTGTATAAAAATATATTTATGAATATTTTTTTTTTATTTTTATTATATTCTTATTTCTAAAGGCTTGCCCAAACCAAAGTGCGACAGTGCGTCACGACATGTGCGATTTTAATTCAATTTCTCAAAAAAATGCCCGCCCCCCTCGCTTAAACGGGGGGGGGATAAGCCCCCATATGTCTTTTTTGCTTGGCTGAGCTTAACCTTCATGATAAAAGCCTTTTTCCGCATTTCATGTAAATATTTCATTAATATTATTACAATTTACGAATTTTAGCACGGTTTTTTATCTATACAGGTACTTTCATCTTTAGAATTTTTGTATCACGTGCAGTAAACCCATTCCGTAGTTTTGCTGTTTTTAAGGCTCTAGGAACTCCACTATATGAAGACAGAAATTAATAAACCTAATGTTTGTACCTACTTCATGTACTTACCAGTTATAATTAAACTTTTTGTTGATTTGAATATCGCTTGAATATGGCGATTTGATCTTGTAGACTGATGCCAAGCATTCGTTATCATTGATATGAAAATACTGAGATAAGGAAACCCGTAATCTGAAACAAAAATACAAAAGTTATAGGAATTAAGATTTATGGATATATTTTGAATAAAATTCATAAAACAAATAATTCTTTTTAAGTCCTTCCCCACAATAAAACACATTTGTCATGAACGTTTTTCTTGACACTAGAATCTAGAATCAGAAGAGTTCAGTTAAATTTGATCCCCATACCAATATTAGGTCTGTTTGGGTACTCGCCAAAACAACGAATTTCTAATATTTTTGAGTCCAAGTCCTGTCAAACCTGTCAAGAGAGAGCGTACTGAGAGAGAAAATCATTTCCCCTCTTTTGAAAATTTCTGCCCAAAGAATTTCTTGCGGCTGAAATATGAATTCTGTCAAAATCTTTTGATAGGCAAAAAAAAAAAACAAATTAGAAATGAAGAAAAACATGAAAATATTTTCTAATGTCGGGAATTTTAAATCAATTAGCAAAAAATTAAAATACAATCAAAAAGTGAATTATTTTATTAAAAAAAATAAAAAGTGGCCGATATTTGACATCATCGTGTTCCCGAGTATTTAAGCAGTTTCAACTGTAGTTGAGAGAATTTCATCCCCACTTTTAAAACTTTGACGGATTTCATATTTCAACCCAAAAAGTTCCCAAACGGACCTATTAATAAAATGTACGACTGGATCGCACGCACTTGCTCTCAAAGTGTTGTAAATGCAGTTTTAGAAAATAATATAAAAAAAAACATACAAAACGACTTTTAAATGCAAAAAAAAGTTGAAATCAAGTGAGTCATTGCCAAAACCAGGATTTAAGAAAACCATTCTATGACAGGTAAGAGCAGAAAAAAAAACACTTTTTAAAAAAATCATTGACGAATACCTCGCAAATAATTTTAAATTTTCTGTTTAACATCATAACATTTATTTAAAATAATTATTCCCTGATTTTTGGTGAATTGTTTTTCAAGCATTAATTTTGACGTTTCATACTTTGATCTTGATTTGTAGATTTTTCACATTTTGTTATCGATTCCAATATCAAAAGTGTCTCTATCGCATCTAATTAAGAAAATAGTCAGTGTGACAGACTGACAGACTGACAGACTGACAGACTGACAGACTGACAGACTGACAGACTGACAGACTGACAGACTGACAGACTGACAGACTGACAGACTGACAGACTGACAGACTGACAGACTGACAGACTGACAGACTGACAGACTGACAGACTGACAGACTGACAGACTGACAGACTGACAGACTGACAGACTGACAGACTGACAGACTGACAGACTGACAGACTGACAGACTGACAGACTGACAGACTGACAGACTGACAGACTGACAGACTGACAGACTGACAGACTGACAGACTGACAGACTGACAGACTGACAGACTGACAGACTGACAGACTGACAGACTGACAGACTGACAGACTGACAGACTGACAGACTGACAGACTGACAGACTGACAGACTGACAGACTGACAGACTGACAGACTGACAGACTGACAGACTGACAGACTGACAGACTGACAGACTGACAGACTGACAGACTGACAGACTGACAGACTGACAGACTGACAGACTGACAGACTGACAGACTGACAGACTGACAGACTGACAGACTGACAGACTGACAGACTGACAGACTGACAGACTGACAGACTGACAGACTGACAGACTGACAGACTGACAGACTGACAGACTGACAGACTGACAGACTGACAGACTGACAGACTGACAGACTGACAGACTGACAGACTGACAGACTGACAGACTGACAGACTGACAGACTGACAGACTGACAGACTGACAGACTGACAGACTGACAGACTGACAGACTGACAGACTGACAGACTGACAGACTGACAGACTGACAGACTGACAGACTGACAGACTGACAGACTGACAGACTGACAGACTGACAGACTGACAGACTGACAGACTGACAGACTGACAGACTGACAGACTGACAGACTGACAGACTGACAGACTGACAGACTGACAGACTGACAGACTGACAGACTGACAGACTGACAGACTGACAGACTGACAGACTGACAGACTGACAGACTGACAGACTGACAGACTGACAGACTGACAGACTGACAGACTGACAGACTGACAGACTGACAGACTGACAGACTGACAGACTGACAGACTGACAGACTGACAGACTGACAGACTGACAGACTGACAGACTGACAGACTGACAGACTGACAGACTGACAGACTGACAGACTGACAGACTGACAGACTGACAGACTGACAGACTGACAGACTGACAGACTGACAGACTGACAGACTGACAGACTGACAGACTGACAGACTGACAGACTGACAGACTGACAGACTGACAGACTGACAGACTGACAGACTGACAGACTGACAGACTGACAGACTGACAGACTGACAGACTGACAGACTGACAGACTGACAGACTGACAGACTGACAGACTGACAGACTGACAGACTGACAGACTGACAGACTGACAGACTGACAGACTGACAGACTGACAGACTGACAGACTGACAGACTGACAGACTGACAGACTGACAGACTGACAGACTGACAGACTGACAGACTGACAGACTGACAGACTGACAGACTGACAGACTGACAGACTGACAGACTGACAGACTGACAGACTGACAGACTGACAGACTGACAGACTGACAGACTGACAGACTGACAGACTGACAGACTGACAGACTGACAGACTGACAGACTGACAGACTGACAGACTGACAGACTGACAGACTGACAGACTGACAGACTGACAGACTGACAGACTGACAGACTGACAGACTGACAGACTGACAGACTGACAGACTGACAGACTGACAGACTGACAGACTGACAGACTGACAGACTGACAGACTGACAGACTGACAGACTGACAGACTGACAGACTGACAGACTGACAGACTGACAGACTGACAGACTGACAGACTGACAGACTGACAGACTGACAGACTGACAGACTGACAGACTGACAGACTGACAGACTGACAGACTGACAGACTGACAGACTGACAGACTGACAGACTGACAGACTGACAGACTGACAGACTGACAGACTGACAGACTGACAGACTGACAGACTGACAGACTGACAGACTGACAGACTGACAGACTGACAGACTGACAGACTGACAGACTGACAGACTGACAGACTGACAGACTGACAGACTGACAGACTGACAGACTGACAGACTGACAGACTGACAGACTGACAGACTGACAGACTGACAGACTGACTGATTGCAAAGGCAACCACCGATCTACAGATCATTCTTCTTTAAACAGCGTCATATATCAAGAAATTAGAGAAAAAATTTCAAAAACACAAATTCTACCTCGCAATAAATCTGTCTGTTTTGCAACAAAAACCAATAAATCACATGAGCTCCCAAGACTTTCCTTGCCTAATAAGGTCGATCTTTGACTCATAGTTATCAATCTCCACCATCAGCATCGGTTCCAGTTCCACGTTGGTCAACAAATTCTCAAGAGCATGGTGCTCAGTAACCAATACCAACACAAGAGTAGACTTCACCTTCAACAACACATTTCTCTCAAGAAAAGCTTTCTTCTTGAAGTATATCTGTAATTGGTAGTTTAGTCTAAGAGCTCTTGCGGAATAGATGGCTTAAGTAGCATAGTTTTAAAAAAAGTAAATTCTATTAATGTTAGGCCCCTAACTTACTTGATTAACTTAAGCTGTGAAAATGGAATATTTCCAGAATATTTAAAAACAGCTATAATAGTTCCAATTTATAAAAAAAAACAATAAATACAACCCAAATAATTACAGACCGATATCATTGCTTTCAGTTTTTTCATAAATTTTTAAAAAGATAATAGCGAAGAGAATGCTAAGATTCTTTGAGAAACACAATATTCTAAGCCCATTACAATTTGGTTTTATGAAGGGAATTACTACCGAATATGCAATACTCACACTTCTGGAATACATAAATGTGGAGCTTGACAAAAGAAATAAGTGTGGTGCTCTGTTCCTTGATTTGACAAAAGCATTTGACTTGGTCAACCACAAATTGCTTTTAATTGGTTCTCGTCATATCTCCAAAATAGATCTCAATTAGTTAAGATTATTTCAAATCTCAGTTCATCGATGTCCAGTCCAATTGTGGGTGTTCCTCAAGGATCAGTTCTTGGACGCTTATTTTTATAGTATATATAAACTGAATTTTTCAATTGTCCTATGCTGTCGTTCACAATATAACGGATTCAATGAATGTTGATTTATCCTTACTATCAAAATGGTTTTCTTACCACCAAATAAATAGTAAATCAAAGGTTATGGGTTTCTGCTTATCAAAAGAACTTAGAATTGATAATGTCGGACTAAACAGTTTTGATTGTGGCCTTGAATTTACATATTTGGGCATAACTTTAAATTTAAAACTAAACTGAAAATCCCACTTCCCACATCATGAGTGTGAACAAAAGTTTATACATTACTTTGAATAAGATATTTTTCCTGTGTAAGTTAGTCCCAGCTGAACTATTAAACTCTTTTTATTATGCACAAGCAAATTCACGCCTTGAGTATGGCATGGATTGCTGGGTTAGTGCCTGCATCAGCAATTTACAGTCTCTCATTATAGCTCAGTACAAAAACTCATTACTCCTTGCTATGTATATACCTCTGTAAAATTTAAAACTTAAGCATCTAAAATTATATAATTTTGTTCCTTATTTTAACTTTTTTTGGACTTTCTTACAAAATTCTCTCAAACACGACTCTCAATTTAGAAATGAATATTAAAAAACTGCACTCAACACTGCCATTGTGTGAAAGTTTTTCATTGAAAATTCATACTTCATGGCTAAAGAATTTGTTTTGTTGTAAAGTAAAATAAAAAAGGACATACTTATGCAAAACTTAAATTTATATGTATAAAAAAAGTAAATAAAATAAACAATTGCATAAAGTACATACAAAATAGTGGAAACAAAATGAATGTAAGATTAATTATTGTAAATTTGAAATGAAAAAATTAAAAAAAAAGATCTAATCTTTGACTAGTGAGATGATTTCCAAATTGAGTGAATGTAAAACAAAAGCTCAACAATTTAATGTAATAACAGAAGCTATAATAAGAGATGTAACGAGCTTATTTGCCTTTGATGGTTCCAACTGGCACTTCTTTTACCCTTGGGACTAGCTCTTCGTGGGTTCTTGAACCATTTGCTCGCTACAAAAAAATTTTGCCAGTCATAGCATCTAAGATTTTAGAGATGCGCGAGAATATTGCCTCAACCCTCCCTGCCATGGTTGCTTCTCTCGCCAGAGCAACCCCTTTACATGGCTTCTTCCTTAGGTCACTCTTTTCATCCTTCTTACCTCATCCTTCCCATCCTTTTAAAAAAAAAAATTATTCACTGCACATAATGCTTAAAATCATTATAAATTTCAAATATAATTCATGTTGATTAATGTTAAAAATTTTATTTATTTATTAAAAATATTGTTTTATTATTTGTGTTTCTATTTATTTAATTTTAAGTTTTAATTTTAAAATAATAATTCAATAAAATATTTTCTTTTAAAGACTAAAAAGTTACTTTAAAAATTACCGAAGTGGCAACACTGACGATTATAAAAAAAGATCTTCTCAATAAAATAATAATACCCGTCATCGATTTTATTATCAAATTTGGAATTTTTCTTCTTCAATCCTCTTTTTTCTTTTTGATTTAATTAATTAGCATTAATCCCCAAATTTAATCCAACCCCCCTTTTTATTCGCGTAGTTGTTTATAAATTTCATGCACAGTAAAGTTATATATATGTATATATTCAAAGGATTTATATATCGATAAAAAAAACTCACCAATTCCTGCGGTAGTGGCCACTGCAGCTGGATACAGATTCTTTTAATCGTCGGTGACAATCCTACTATTATAGCACTCACTTTGAATTTTTACACATATATATATTGCCTGTTGTAAAAATACGTACAACCATGCGAATTCAAATTATAATTTTCTACGGTTCCCGAGATTATTATTCAATGAAATCACTTTTAATCAACCGACACATTACCGATCAACAATAATTATTTTTACAATTTAAATCAAAAAAAAAAAAAATTTAGTCCAAGCAAAAAATTCACTTTTAAAATAAAAAAAATGTAAATAAAAAAAAAAATTGTAATTTGGTTCACTTAGGATTCGAACCGGCAGCTTTGGTGACGTCACTGGGTTTGGTCGGCGCCTCAACGACTACGGCTATCGAGACTTCGATAAAAGTTTTGTCGTTTAGCGCTATAGGTAGTCGTAGGATCTCCCGTGCTGGATTTATTGGTGGAAACCAATCTAAAGTGGAATATATATATAATTGCATTAACTTAAGGAGCTCACTGGTTTACCGACTAATTTTCTCTTACCCAACAGATTCCTTAAAGATGTATATGTATTTTTTGATGCAAGGTCCAGAACCAATTACTAATGTTGGTTGACAGTAGCTTCAGCCAGTTGCTTCGCCGAAAAGCAATCGACAAAATTAGAATCCTAATTAAATTCAAAATTTGAATTCAAAAAAAACTTGCACGCACAAATTTACCTTTTTTTTTCTTTTTGTTGCTTTTTAAAAATTCTCCTTGTCAATTTTTTTTTTCTTTGATCACTCAAACTAATTTAGCGAATTAATTAAATTAAAATTGCTTAGTTCTCTTAAAAAAAAAAAAAAAACACAATTTAATTTTTTCGTTTGATACCGAAGAAAATTTCAAAGCTAAATTCCTTCTTTTTCCGCAACTGTTCGGGTGGACCTTTCTTGTAAAAAGAACGTCTTTTCACAGACTCTCTTCTCATCCGTAACCGTTTTGCAAAAATTAAAATTCAGCAAAATCGTACCGTTTTCTTTTCCATTCTCAAATCTCTACTTCATTAAGTTAACTTGCCTTCACTCTCGATTTAAAATTACCTATACAGCTCTAAATTAATCTTCTCCTGAAATGTTGCGTAGTCAAAAACTAGCAAGCAATTTTTGTTTAAGATTTCAGAGCTATATTCGTCTTAACCCAATTCTAAGCAACTTTCTTCTATGTGTTGCGAGCTTAAGATCGAACTACCTTTCCAATTTCCCATTAACCATTTACGTCACAGCTAAACGAAACACATCTGTTTCTTAGCTCTTCGTCAAATTGAAAACTGACAGCTATCAATTGTCGTCAATATGTGATCTCGGGTTTCGTGTTTTGGTTTTGTTTGCCTTTGCAAACATAATCATATTTTATCAATAAAATATAAATTCGGTAACAGGGCTTTGCGTTTTCTTGGTATATAGATACCAAGAATATGCAAATGAAACCCACGCAATATTTACTTCGCCATCGGTGGAAAATAAGTGAGAGTGCGAGTGTTAGGTGATGTGCAATTTGGGTGTATGTATATACATACCTATGCCTAAAATGGCTAGAAGTTCGTAGTGCGTAAATACTCGACTTCTAAAAAAAATATGTGAAGTTAAACTAAATTCAGTGTCAAAAGGAGAAAATAAACATTTGGTGCGGTAATCAAAATGATTAAAACATAAATATCTACAAAAAAATAACATAACATTACAAAAATTTACCGTCGCAGTAAAATATCTTGTCCCTTTTGTCTATAGTGGTAATTACAATAACAATATTGCTTAAATGTAAACAAAAAAATTTTACCGTCGGTCGTCTTAACTTCTTATAGGTTCGAGCAACGGAATCGCGTTGCAGTTATACTTATTACTTGTAAACAAACAAGTGATTTCGTTTTTATTGAAAATATATTTTGCTCGTGCAAAATAAAACGGGTATACATACATGTAAACATAAAACGAAAAGTATCATAGAGCGAGTGTTGCCGTCGGTCAGAATGAAAATTATGCAAATAAAAAAATTTTAACGAGTTGTATATTCTCGGTATGACGGTAATAAAAATAAAAAGGGAATGTTGAGATCATCCAGTTGGAACCAACGTGGGTCGCGAACCCATGCAACTAGCCGGGCCATCGTCAACATTTTGTCAGATAAGTTAAACATTTACATATGATAAAAAAAAACACGATATTTTGTGGTCCTTTTCTATTTATTTTTCAGAATTTTACTGGCGCATATCCTTGGCATGAAATATACCTATGGATTTACCCGCCCTGGTTTCTAATTCGTACAAGCAAGTACCGATACTTTTTCTTACTCGGCATTTTACAAACTTTGGAAGAAGTTTGGCGTTAACACCTTGGACAAATTTGCTTTGGGCAAAGTTTCGGTGAAACACCTCTTGCCCTTCACGGTAAGTGATTTGTTTAGCTCGTGAATTATAAGTGTTCTTTGACTTAACGTGTGCCCTGAATAAATTCTCCGACAACTTCTGTCTGGCCAGCGTAGTTTTCAGTGCATTCGGCACAACTAACATTTCCGGATCACATAGCGCTTGCAGATTACGTAAAATTCTATACTAGAGCCATGGGAGACCATATTTTGTCCGAAAAGAGCAAAGTATGGTTGACATCCGAGGGAATCATGTACATCTGACCTTAAGGCACATGCTATGCTAGATAGATGCACATCCCAATCATTTTGGTCTTTAGATATCATGACTCTAAGTTTGCTAAGAACGCTACGATTAACCCGCTCGGAAATGTTAGCCTGCGGTGAATACAAAGCTGTTCGCACATGCTGCACGCCGTAGTCCGCCAAGAAATTTTTAAATTCCTTGGAAACGAACTGACGTCCGTTGTCGGAATGAATAAATTCAGGGGTGCCGAAAGTATGAAATAGGTCTGTTTCTAGGAATTGAATAACCCTAGAAGATGTAGCTTTAGACATTGCTTTTAAGAAAGTGAATTTGGTGAAATGGTCCACTACAATGAAGATATACACATTTCCTCGTTTGGTACGCGGATATGGTCCCAAAAAGTCTATATACAATCGCTGAATAGGTCTTTCGGTCACAGTCTGCTTGGTGATGGGTGGACGAAGAATAGCGTTTGGGGCTTTTACCATTTTACAGGTGTCGCACCCACTCACAAATGCCTTGATGTCGTTAACCATTTTAGGCCAGTAATATTTTTCTTTAATACGAGCATAAGTTTTAGCAAAACCACTATGGCAACTCAACTTCGTATTATGCGACAATTCAATGCAGTTGTGAGTTAGCGCATCAGGTAACCAAAGTCGCCAAAGGGAATCCTCCTCGTCCACGTCACCAGTCCTGAACCTAACTCTTTTGTATATATATTTTCCCGATACAACTAGGTCAGGAAGCGCAGACTGATTAGAATTGATGCTCTCTCGCAGCTGGGAATATTGGTCCGAATCAAACTCAGCCGAGTCTAGATCGATTTCACCGCATATAATGGTCGAAGAAACCTCACCAGTCTCAATTTCTTCCACGGTTACTTTTGCAGAAATGTCATCCATATCCATGCGAGGTAAGGAATCTGGCACTACGTTGAGGGACCCCTTTCGATGTTCGATGGCGAAATCAAAGCCTTGGAGTTCCAAACTCCACCTAGCTAATCTTCCATTCAGCTCTTTCATCGACATCAACCATTTAAGACTTGAATGGTCAGTTATTACTGTGAATGGAAGTCCATCAACGTAGGGCCTAAATTTTCGAATACTCAACACGGCAGCAAGACATTCCTGCTCAGTAACCGTGTAGTTTTTCTGAGATTTATTCAACTTCTTCGACATGTATGCGATTGGTCTCTCATTGTCATTCGCATCCAACTGAAAGAGAACACCACCTACTCCTTCAGAAGATGCATCGCACTGGATTGTAAACGCTTTTTCAAAGTCCGGTTGTGCCAAAACCGGAGTCGAGGAAAGTGCAGTCTTCAATCTTTCGAACCCCTCCAACGCTTCAGGCGTTAACTCAAATTTTACCCTCTTTTTAAGGCAATCCGTTAGCGGTGCAGCCAAATCGGCATAATTCCTAATGAACCGCCTGTACCAGCCAGTCATTCCCAAAAATCTCCTAACTTGTCTTATGGTGGTGGGTACCGGAAAATTCACCATTGCCTCGATTTTATCAGGATTGGTTTTCAAAGTTCCTTGGCCGACTATGAATCCGAGAAACTTAATCTCCCGCATGCAGAACTTGCTTTTATCGAGGTTTATGGTAAGATTCGCTCTGCGTAGACAGGCAGCCACTTCGTTAAGGATACGCATATGTGACTCAAAGTCTGGGGTACAAATCAACAAATCGTCTAAGTAGACAAACACGTTATCACGGAGCGAACTTGGCACCACCTGATCGATTACTCGACACATCGTTTGACCTGCATTGCTCAACCCAAATGGCATTACCTTAAATTGGTAGAGTGGTCTACCAGGCACAGCAAATGCGGTCTTTTCGCGACTTTTCGTCGAGTGGAATTTGCCAATATGCGTCTTTCAAGTCGATTCCGGTGATAAATTGTGTGTCTCTTATCCGACT
Source organism: Meliscaeva auricollis (assembly GCA_948107695.1). NCBI lineage: Eukaryota > Metazoa > Arthropoda > Insecta > Diptera > Syrphidae > Meliscaeva > Meliscaeva auricollis. Next base: position 51,195,899 of record OX403616.1, on the reverse strand, counting down.
GAGAAGACCTTCGACATGAGGAAGTGGATACGCATCCTTAACCGTGACTGCATTGACTTTTCGAAAGTCTAAGCAAAGACGAACCTTACCTGGCTTTCGAACTAGCACCACAGGACAACTCCAGGGAGAGTTGCTTTCCTCGATAACCCCAAGCCCTAACATGCGGTCCAACTCTTTGTACACCTCTTCCTGACGAACGGGAGACAACGGGTAATGCCGTGATTTGATCGGAACGGCGTTTCCGGTGTCGATGACATGACACCCAAGGTTGGTTTTGCCCAACCCTAACACAACGAAGTTAGGAAATGGTGTTTTCACTTTTTCCAGCTGAGGACCTTGCTCTGGCGAAAGTTTAATCAACTCCGCCTCATCCTTGAAATTTACCTCTTCTTCTCCTAGTCCGACGTCGGCTGAAATTTCGCAAACTTCAGGCATCAAATGAAATTCCCGCCAGAAATTCATTCCTAGGTAGAGTTTTTGGGTCAGGTTGGGAATCAGATAAAAAGTGATGGGTTTGGTAAGGCCATTGTACGTGGTCTGAATTTCGCAGTGGCCAACTATGTCGTGTGATTTACCATCAGCAGTCCGTACAACATTCTTGTATGGCCTTACTTCCACACCAACTCTTCTCACCAAATCCTCACCATCGTTACCTATTACCGATATCGATGCCCCACTGTCCAATAACCCAAAGACTGACTCATTGTTTAGGAGGACGTTCGCATACATCCTACCATCGGTATTTGAAGAAATTATGGACTCTACTATCTGTTTGCGATACTTTCTTCGTTTACGGGACCGACGTCGGCATTTTTGAATATGAACGCTCGCCAAACTACTACCCGTCCCGAAAATTCGAGAACGAACTTTGTAATAGTTCAGCTTACGTTCATGAAGAGATTTCAGAGCATAAGTAACCACTGGATGAGACTTTGCGATTGGAGGACTGAGAGGTTTCGCTCGTTCCAAGATTTTGGTTGGAACGTTTTCTACAAGGACTGTGACGGGGGTGTTGGAATCATTTTTGCTTTCTAATTCTGTGGGTGGTCTGGAGTCTTCCTTATGGAACGAATCTCCCCAGGCTTCTTTTCGTTCCCCTGCCAGTTTCCCGAATGCTTACCGCACTCCACAGTATTAACCCCTTTTGCACCACACAGAAAGCAAAAGAGATTCCTAGTTCGGGATGGACAAAAATGATACGCGTGCCCTTTCTGATCACAATTCCAACACACATAGTTGCTGGTCGAAAATGATTTTCGAGCCGAAGAGATGGCCGCGACTTCCTCCTCATCCGTGAAAATCTCGTTTTGATTTTCATCGGCTGCGATCTCGTGGACAGTTTTTGGAGAAGAAGTTCGCTTCGCCAAAAACCTCTCAGCCTCTCGAGCCTTGTGCCTCAGCTCTTCCAAAGTTTTGACGCTGGCTGCTAAGAGAATCTCACCGATCTTGTCCTTAGCGTTGCTACGGAGAATATCGGTGAGTTTCTTTTCGTCAAATGGTTCTTTTAACCGATCGTTCATGCTCGCGATGGAATTATAGAAATCGTCGAATGACTCTTTTATACCCTGTTTTCTGGTGAGTAGCCGCATGTAGATTTCTACGTCACTTTCGAGTCGACCAAACTCCTTCTTCATCGCCATCTTCATTTCCGCAAATTTAGCCTTCGGGTTCCTCCGTAAGAAGCACCAAAACCATTTGTTTGGTCTACCGCTCAATAAAATATGGAAATTTGCGGTGATTTGCTCGTCAGTGTAAGATGACGATGACTGCAGTCGGTCGACCTTGAAAAGAAAATCCGACACGTTCTCGGTTCCATCGTACTTGACGTTCCATCTGTCTAATCGACAAATGTTAGAACCGCTAGAAGTCGTTGAAGGTGTCACCGAAAGCCTAGGTCCAGGATTAGGACTGAGAGCTTCGGTTGCAGCTTGTTGGGTACCCGCATTAAAAGGGTTTACACCCGCTGGCGTATTTGAGCCTTGCTGGTTAATGTTTAAAGACTCTAGCTTGTGTATTACATTGCCCATAAACACCTCTATCGTTTGGAATAATCGAACTTGATTTTCCATCATCGTTCTTTCTATTCTCTCCGCTAACTCCTCAGTTGCAACGGCTTGGTTAGCGGTGTTGTTATCAGGCTCTTGGCCCACTCCATTTTGCTCACCATTATGCGAGGCGTTACCGTTTGCTAAGTTACCATTCCCACCCGGCATATTGATAAACAAATCGGAAACTGTCGAGTTCAAATTTTCCGAAAAACTAAAAGAGTGGTTGAGATCGAAACGATCAATGGTGTCTCGGAATCTCTGGTAGAAGGCTTCGAATCTAGCCTCCGATCTAGCGTAAATAGCACTAAAATTATCTTGAATTGAGCTACGACGATTAGAGCTCATACCTTAACAACAACAAAAAAAATTTTGCAAAATTTCTTCCAAGCTTTTCAAGAAAAGATAAAAAAAAACTAAATATAGGATTCCAACTCGAGACTGAAACCAAAATAAAAGAAAAGAAAGAGACAAACGAAAAGTAGGTACTTATTTTCCGAACCCTCAATCTGCCTTTCGGGTGTAGATAAAAAAAAACTCTGCAAAAAAAAACTTCTGTTCTCAATAAAAAAATGACACCTCAAACAGGTGAAGTTTTTTAAAAAAAATTAACCTTGAAATCGCAAAGGCTTTACAAAAAAAAATTTGAAGATTTCAAAAACAAAACTTGGAGATAAAAATAATTTTTAACTCAGACCAAAATTTAAATGGTTCAAAAAAAATAAAAAATTAAAAAAAATTGAAGGTTTCAAAAAAAAATTTAAATTTTAAAACCACAAAATTTTCCAAAAAAAATTTGGTAAACCCTAAAAAAAATTTTGAGTATCTCAAAAAGGTTAAAGATAAAAAAATTTTGAAACAAAAACAATTCAAAGTAAAAACGAGGGTTTTTAAAAAAATTTATAAGGTAAAAAAAATCGTTGAAAGTATTAAAAACTTCGGTGAACCTTGAGCAAGCAATTATATTTCCAACCCACTTAAAAATCCTTCAAAGTGAAATCCGTGATCACTCCAAACTCCAATACCTGACAACCGTGATTCAAATCCACCGTAAACCAAATTTTCGAAAATCAAAACAAATTTGATTTTGAAAAAAAAAATCAAAAAAAAATAAAATGTATTTAAAAAAATAAAATGTATAACAAATAAATACAATGTATTACAAAATAGAAATATATTTCCAATTTTGTGGATAAACCTTTTAAAAAAACACTGTATTGAACTTCAAAATTTTAAAATTGTATTAAAGGATTTACAATAAAAATGAATTTTTAATTTAGTAAAAAAATTTAAAAAATGATATATAAAAAAAATGTTTGAAAATTGAATTTTCGAAAATATTTGAAAAAGTTCTAATGAGAAAAGATTTCATAAAATGTAAAAAGGATGAGAATTCTGAAATAAGAAGGATGACAAGTGACCATGTAGGAGAAGCCTTAGTTCTGCGAGCCGAAAAAAAAAATTTTAAATTGTTACACTATTGTAGAAAGGATTTTAAAAAAAATGTTATTCTCCTTGGGTTTCAGGACTTCGACAGACAAATCTTTCATCTATGAAGGCATCTGAAAACCGTCGGAGAATTTAATTGTGACTTGCTGGAAGGACCTCCGAAGACGCCTCTCACATCAACGGGTCTCTTCCAGCATTTGGTTTTGTAAAAATGTGTGCTAAGTTGTCCGGCCGTTTGGATACCTGCTATGCCGATACCCAAAGACTCGGACTGTTTAGCCCACACCTTGTTTAATAATTTTTTTGAATGGTTGCATCTTCCTTGCGGCAACGCGGTACCAGGTGCTTTACACCCAGTCACCGGGACTCGCTTAGGAAAGTGCAACCAAAATCGAAAAAAAAAACTGAAAGAAAATTTAAAAATTTGAAAGAGAAAAAAAAATGATTTAATTAATTTAATAAAAAATGAATTGGCTCAAAAAAATAATTAGCCCAATATCTTCCGATAGAGGGCTCCACGTTTCGGGCGCCATTTTGTAACGAGCTTATTTGTCTTTGATGGTTCCAACTGGCACTTCTTTTACCCTTGGGACTAGCTCTTCGTGGGTTCTTGAACCATTTGCTCGCTAAAAAAAAATTTTGCCAGTCATAGCATCTAAGATTTTAGAGATGCGCGAGAATATTGCCTCAACCCTCCCTGCCATGGTTGCTTCTCTCGCCAGAGCAACCCCTTTACATGGCTTCTTCCTTAGGTCACTCTTTTCATCCTTCTTACCTCATCCTTCCCATCCTTTTAAAAAAAAAATTATTCACTGCACATAATGCTTAAAATCATTATAAATTTAAAATAATAATTCAATAAAATATTTTCTTTAAAAGACTAAAAAGTTACTTTAAAAATTACCGAAGTGGCAACACTGACGATTATAAAAAAAGATCTTCTCAATAAAATAATAATACCCGTCATCGATTTTATTATCAAATTTGGAATTTTTCTTCTTTAATCCTCTTTTTTCTTTTTGATTTAATTAATTAGCATTAATCCCCAAATTTAATCCAACCCCCCTTTTTATTCGCGTAGTTGTTTATAAATTTCATGCACAGTAAAGTTATATATATGTATATATTCAAAGGATTTATATATCGATAAAAAAAACTCACCAATTCCTGCGGTAGTGGCCACTGCAGCTGGATACAGATTCTTTTAATCGTCGGTGACAATCCTACTATTATAGCACTCACTTTGAATTTTTACACATATATATATTGCCTGTTGTAAAAATACGTACAACCATGCGAATTCAAATTATAATTTTCTACGGTTCCCGAGATTATTATTCAATGAAATCACTTTTAATCAACCGACACATTACCGATCAACAATAATTATTTTTACAATTTAAATCAAAAAAAAAAAAAATTTAGTCCAAGCAAAAAATTCACTTTTAAAATAAAAAAAATGTAAATAAAAAAAAAAATTGTAATTTGGTTCACTTAGGATTCGAACCGGCAGCTTTGGTGACGTCACTGGGTTTGGTCGGCGCCTTTTTTTTTTTTTTTTTTTTTCTCCAACTTATAACTATCTTAAAGCTAGACAAAAATTCATAAAAACTAGCCTACTTATCCATAACTTATATCTAACTTACTGGCCCCATACGAACGCTCTAAATTAATTCATTATCTTAATACTAATGCCTTTCGGCCTTAAAACTATTTTTAATACTAATATTTCGTGGTTTTATTTTTTACCAAGAAGTAAGGAAAAAAACTTGGAATCTGTATCTTTTTTTTTTAATTTTATATAAAACTTAAAACTAATTAAAACTACTTATAACTAATTAAAACTACTTTAAACTACTTAACAACTAGAACAGCCACAGCAAGCATTTTTTTGTTTGTTTTGTTTTTTTTTGTATTTTTTTTTTTTTTTTTTTTTATATTTTTGTTTGTTTTTTTTTTTTTTTTTTTTTTTTTGTGCCACCATAACTGTCCCTGCTTAAAACTACACTTAAAACTATGTAAGTCGGCCAAGACGTAACGAAGTCAACTATCATTATTCTTATTCAAAATTAACATTCAACCACCAAAACTGGTTCTCCTGTTTCACCCTATCTCTTCGGTCCCGATCAGACACAGACCTACTGAACCGAAGACGCTCGGCTCCGCCTTGTGCGATGACGTCTCTGTCATACAGTAGCCGCCTATCCACGGTTCTTCGCCCGACGTGGTAGATTAGCGGTACCGCCAATCTATCCTGTACGAGCCCCCGACTATCAAAATAGAGAAATGCCTCGGGCGGGGTAAAACCGCTCAAACGCGCACTCTCGAAGTATTCGTCGTTAGGGTAGTAAGCCCCAAAGATCAAGCTGTTGGCTGATGACATCGCTCTTGCAATGTGACCCCGAATCAGCTTTACCAAAAAATTATCAATTCTGTTTATGTTGGCCCCGTTGTATAGAACCTGGTTGGAATAATAGTGTGTGTACTCCGACTCTGGTGTTCTGTGCAATCCAAGGCAGCGTCTAAGACACTGCCTCTCAAACACCCTAATCTTTTCCATTTGAGATGGGGCAACGTTGACCCATACCGGGCACCCATAGACAATCATCGGCCTGATAAGGGCCATGTAGCAAATCACCTTCACCCTGCTGTCAAGCCGGCTGCTATAAAACAACCGTTTCGTCAGGGCAAAAGCTCCCCTAGCCCTGGCTAAAGCAGCATTTATATGTCTATCGAAATACAAATACTGATCCATCCAGATGCCAAGGTACTTTACTACACTTTTACTCGTCAGTGGCTGTCCATATGGCCCTACGATCACCAGCTTGCGCCAGTTCTTTCTCGTATCCCTTGAGGCCCTAGCCAAAGGGGTCCTAAACAGAATTGTTTCGGATTTCTGAACGTTGATTTTCAACTTCCAGTCATCACAATATCGCTGAATTTTGTCGAAGTCACGCTGCAGAAGAATTCTGATGACCTCAACTGTTGGACCTGATCTGTACGCGATTAGATCATCGGCATACGCAATTGCCTGAGTTAGACTACCTATCAGATCGCTGGTGTAAATGCTGAATAAAATCGGCGAGTTCACCGCTCCCTGCTGAAGACCATTTTTAATATCAAAAGTTGCGGTAGAAGTTACATTGCCACTTTTGACAACAAACGTTCTACCATTAAGCATATCATAAAGAACATACAATAGTGGTTTACTTATGCCCAGTCTGGTAAGCTTTAGATAGAGACCCTCTAACCATACGGTGTCGAAAGCTTTCTCCAAGTCAACCAGACAAGCACCCGTGCATTGTTTTTTAGATTTGTTCCATTGGACATCAGAAACAAGCTTAGACGCGGCATGAATTGTGTCATGCCCCGCCTTAAACCCGAACTGATTATCTGGTATTATATTGTTGTCCTCCGCCCACTTGGACAGAGCTCTATTGATAACCTTTTCAAATACTTTACTGATGCTCGGAAGAAGACTTATCGACCGGAGATTTGCCGGATTGGAGTTATCCTTACCCTTTTTCGGGAGAGGATGTACCACAGCTGTCTTCCACCGCACTGGATAATATGCATTATTCAGCGCGTTGTTAAACAGTGTAGTATAAATGTCAATTGCTTCCTTCGGTAAATGTCGTAGTACAATATTGGATATACCATCGACACCTGCTGACTTCTTTTTCTTTAATGAATCGAAGATGAGCTGGAGCTGGTCGGCGCCTCAACGACTACGGCTATCGAGACTTCGATAAAAGTTTTGTCGTTTAGCGCTATACGTAGTCGTAGGATCTCCCGTGTTGGATTTATTGGTGAAAACCAATCTAAAGTGGAATATATATATAATTGCATTAACTTAAGGAGCTCACTGGTTTACCGACTAATTTTCTCTTACCCAACAGATTCCTTAAAGATGTATATGTATTTTTTGATGCAAGGTCCAGAACCAATTACTAATGTTGGTTGACAGTAGCTTCAGCCAGTTGCTTCGCCGAAAAGCAATCGACAAAATTAGAATCCTAATTAAATTCAAAATTTGAATTCAAAAAAAACTTGCACGCACAAATTTACCTTTTTTTTTCTTTTTGTTGCTTTTTAAAAATTCTCCTTGTCAATTTTTTTTTTCTTTGATCACTCAAACTAATTTAGCGAATTAATTAAATTAAAATTGCTTAGTTCTCTTAAAAAAAAAAAAAAAAACACAATTTAATTTTTTCGTTTGATACCGAAGAAAATTTCAAAGCTAAATTCCTTCTTTTTCCGCAACTGTTCGGGTGGACCTTTCTTGTAAAAAGAACGTCTTTTCACAGACTCTCTTCTCATCCGTAACCGTTTTGCAAAAATTAAAATTCAGCAAAATCGTACCGTTTTCTTTTCCATTCTCAAATCTCTACTTCATTAAGTTAACTTGCCTTCACTCTCGATTTAAAATTACCTATACAGCTCTAAATTAATCTTCTCCTGAAATGTTGCGTAGTCAAAAACTAGCAAGCAATTTTTGTTTAAGATTTCAGAGCTATATTCGTCTTAACCCAATTCTAAGCAACTTTCTTCTATGTGTTGCGAGCTTAAGATCGAACTACCTTTCCAATTTCCCATTAACCATTTACGTCACAGCTAAACGAAACACATCTGTTTCTTAGCTCTTCGTCAAATTGAAAACTGACAGCTATCAATTGTCGTCAATATGTGATCTCGGGTTTCGTGTTTTGGTTTTGTTTGCCTTTGCAAACATAATCATATTTTATCAATAAAATATAAATTCGGTAACAGAGATAAAAACTACTAAATAAATTAAAATTATCAATGATTTGCCAAATAATTAAAAAGTAACAATTTAAATCTTCTTGTTCTTCTAATACTTCTCATAACAACAGGCAGGGAGTTCCAAAGACGTATAACATGGACAAAAAATTTGCGTTCTGTAGTAAGAAAATTGTATCGTGGTAAAATCAGAGCAAAAGACCTTGTAGAATGAGGGAAACTCAGCTTAACGTGAAGATAGTCAGGTTGTTTTGTTTGAATGATTTCATGTAGATAGCTAAGTAATAAGCGAAAGTAAAGTAGATTGTCTAGGGTACAACCGGAGATTCGAACCGCAAAGGAAGATACGTGATCATGTAGATTATAGACATAGCGGGCAACGTTGTTGTATGCAACATTTAATTTGCGGCTAGTGGATGAGTCCAAGTAGCAGAAAATTTCGCATCCATATAAAACAATAGGCAATAAGAGCGTTTTGGCAAGGAGTAGTTTGGTTTTTGTAGAAACAAAATTTCGAGTGACCCGAAGAGCACGAAGACCACCAATTTCACTTGCCATGTGAGGGAACGATTGAAAATTATTCTTAGGTTTCGTCATCAAGCTTCAGTGGGTTTAAGAGAGCTAGATCATAGTTTTTGCGATATATTGGAAGTGCTGCCGATTTAATAGGGTTTAAGTAAAGATGGTTTTCCTTAGACCATCGTGAAATGGACAAAAAGTCCTCATTCATTAATGATACGGAATCATTCTTCGGCCCGAAGGGTCGACTAATCCAGAGCTGCACATCATCAGCGTAAAGATGAACCTTACAATGTTTAACTGTTAGTGGTAGCTCATTTATGTAAAGTGAGAAGAGGATTGGTCCAAGGATAGATCTCTGTTGCACTCCAGTCAAAACATTGAGAAAAAGACGCGTATCCATTTGCCACCACACATTGTTGCCGTCCACTAAGGTACGAAAGTGTTCCAGTTTGTATCGCCTCCACTGACTGAAGAAGGCATCTCGTTTCAACATCAGAGCGGAAATGCCATTCAGATAATGTGGAGAAGAATGCTTTACTAAATGGGTCTTTAAAGGAACATGGACATCAAAAAGTTGATTTACGTTATGCCTTAAAAAACAGACTTGTTCATTTACATTTTGCATTTCGAAAAGTAAGTTCCAGTTTATGCCGCCAAGGTCGTACTTGGAGAAACCAGGCGCCAAAAGCTGGGAGTAAAGCATAACTCTTTGTCTTTGGTGAAGTGGGTAGGGGTGGAGTGATTAGATTAAGTGCCTTAAATATACCAAGGAAGTTTTCAGCTAAACGTTTATTCAGAAGATTGCAATTAAAATCGCCACACAGTAAAGTGTAAGAATAATAACATGAATTAGATTCCAGAATCGTAACCAAAGGTGATGTGCTAATGTGGTTATATGGTCTGTAGACTGATCCAACCAAAACTCTCTCAGAGTTTCATCTAATACTTACAAAAACATATTCCAAGGGACAATCGTCGCCCGATTTGCAAACAAGATCACATCCTTAACCATCACGCACGTACAAAGCGGCACCTCCACCAGAAGTGAACTTTCTATCGGCTCGAAAAAGCTTGAAACCCTTCAAACTATAGAAATCATCACATATGTCTTGTCGAAACCAAGTTTCAGACACAGAAATGACATCTATCATAGAATCTACAAACAGGTATCTGAATTCCCCTAATTTATTGGTCAGACTCTGAGCGTTAAGATGACAGATCTTCAATCCATTATTTTGAGCCCTCAAAATTCTAATCATATTATACAAATTTGTGTTCATGTTACTGCCAGTGAACCCCCTGGTACAGTTAGCTGCGCTTGCGCTCGCGATTATAGAAATTGTAGGCTTGGTAGAAATATGAGAAGTAGATTGAAGCGACAAAACCAAAAATTATAGTAAAAAGAAGAATATTTTAAAAATGTATATAATATAAATAACAAAAATAATATTTGGCAAAACATTGTTACAAAGAGAATAGAAAAATAAAATAAAATTGTAATATGATGATGATAAATATTTGGTAATAAAAATAAAATTTGGTTACACATAATTGCAAAAAATATTGGCATTTCAAAATGACAAGTATAGAAACAGGTCATTGCTTACGGCAAAATTATATTGACGTCACACGGCAGCTTCCAAACATTCAACATTATTAACAGTAAAGCTTTCTCCATCAGCTGTTAGTTTGATGAAAACAGAACCATGTTTTGTGTACGCACTGAACAGTTGGTGATTATTCCTCATGCGGATAGCATGAAGAAGAAGTATTTTTGGATAAGCTTTCATTCAAAAAACAAGCGCAGTGACAATTTGTGATTTTGTTGTTGCTTTCGATAGACGGAGATTAGTAGTGGCATTCGATTTTCTGATACTAATTTTTGTTGTTATAAGTTTAATCGTGTGAATAGAATAGGTGTCGGTTTCACCATTGTTATTAAAAAAACCTATAACATAAGCTTTCCAACACTAAGGTTATTGAGGTAATTGGTATTGAAATTCCATTGGAAGATCTATCAACTATGAAACTGTATTCAATTTATTTTACCGGGGGAAACTCAAACACAGAAAAAGCTCTGTTATTCAAAAATGATTTAAGGCAGATACTAAGCTGTAAATTATAAAAATTAGAAATGGGTTAAGAAAGCAATGGCAGAGGATCCCAATGGCAAGTCAGCCAACGGCAGAAACATCCGATCCCGCAACGGCAAACAACAGAAATGGGAAGAAACAAACGAAGAAAGACTATGCGTCAAGCGCCAAACTTGGTTAAGCGTCGCTCCATAGCACCCACAGCTAAGCTGCCAGCTGCAGTGGAGGGGGCGGCGGCGCACATAGGTAAGGCAACGAGGGCAGCACAGGTTCTAAAACATCTACACTCATATCCCTGAGAGGAAAATTTCGAGTGTATGTCCGAGGAAGGGGAGGGACATTACACGCAACAAGTTTGCAGAGCTCGCATCAAAGGCTACATCCATCAAATTGGAGGAGGAGCAGACACTCCGAAACAAAATAACAAGGTTAAAGGAGAAGATGCAGTGCTTTAAGTCAGAAGTGGCACCCCTTTTTCTACTACTAAAAGAAAAGCAGGAGGCGCGCCGAGCTAGATATAAGAAACAGCTCAAAGAAAAGAAAACCTTACATTAGCAAAAAAAAGCGCAACAACAAAAACAGCAAGCCCAGCAAACACAAGCAAAGTGGGCAACAAACAGAACCACAGCCACAGCAGCAGGAGCAACAACAACAACGAACACAGCATCACTTCTTCTGCTACTGTGCAACAGAAGCGGACGCAACAGCAGCAGGCCCAGGAGCAACAGCAGGCGACCCAGCGGCAGCAGCGTGGAAAAAAGTGCCACCCATCAATACGTTCAAAATGGACTTGAAGATACTATAAAGCTATGTAAGTCGACCATAGGCGCTAATTTTATTAATTTTATTAATTACCCGTGTAAACAATAGCAGACATGCAATCCACTGCTTCGAAGTGGAGGACCACAAGAAAATAAAAACGTGATTGAAAGAATTCACCACCTAGTTCTTCAGATTCACTCCCAAGTTGGATTAAATCCAAACAGTTCTATTAAAAAATGGTAGTGCGCTTAGAAATTGTTAGATAACTTCTACGTTTCAATAGATATTTAATTGAAATAAAATGTATTATTTAGCTAATAAATACAGCTAAAAATTGGCATTTAAAAAAAAAATACAAATTTTAATTTGGCTATGAAAATAAAAATACCGAAAAAAATTTCATAAACCTAGGCTGACTTTCATTGTAAGAGTGATATTTCTTAAATACGCAATTTTTATTTTTTTTATTTTTATTTAAAAACAAGAGTGAATAAATAAAGAGACCTATTATCTTAAAAAAGAATTTAAAAATTTTATTCATGCTAAAAAAAAACTTCATTCTGATGTATTTTTTCGTTTTTGGACGTTGAAAATCAAGGATAGCTCCTTCAATTTTCAACATAATTTAACAGTTTAAAAGTATTTATAAAGCTTATGCTTAGGGGTTCCAAGTTCCAAAAGAATAATCAACGTTTTTTTAAATTGACAGCTTTAGAAAGCGAAAAATCTCAAAATGTCAAACATTTCAGTATTTTAGAAAACCATGGCTACCAGTTTTAATTTTAAAATTTGTTTGTGTTTTAATTCAATAGTTTACTTCATTGCCTTGGGACCAATTATCTTTAAAAAATTTTAAAAAAAATTTATTACTTCAAATGATGATTCAAAAAGAGGTTTATTTTGCTTTTTTTAACAATAAATTTCTGTCCACACGCACACAAAGAAGTTTCAAGTTCAGAAAAAATCCACTGCAGTATCAGCGCCAACTCTCTTTGTTCTACCTCCAAAACAAATATCGCACATGCGTTCTCATATTTTTGTGTTCTTGTTTTTTTATAATTATGTAGTATTTTTTTCGATTCCGATTCTCGCGACATGAATAGGATACATAAAAAAACCTGTTTTTGGATATCCATTGATAGTTTGTATTTAGCTGACAGGTCTTTTAGGTGGTTGGTCGGCATTATTTTGGATGGAAGGAGGGATATAGGTTTGTATAAGTGGAAGAAAAGTATATGACACATGCGCTCGTGTATATTTTTTGTGGCTTTGTTGGTCACACATTTTTTGGATGGAGCAGGAATATACAAGTGAAAAAAGTATATGGCACATGCGCTCACATTCATTTTTGTTTTTGTGTGTCTTCTTTTCTAGCAGTAAACTAAGTAATGTATGAAAAACCTGTTCTTCAATATGCAATCATGTTTTTTTGTCAACTGGTTACTATTCGTTTTGTATCCATATGATTCGGACATTTTATCCTAGTGATGAAGTTTTTGGAGTGATCTTAAAAAAAAATTGTTAAAAGTGTGTTAAAGACTGTATCGTTGAATACTTGATTTGTTTTTAAATTTTTAAAAACTGTACCTATTATTGACTGTATCGTTGAATACTTTATTTGTTTTTTGAATTGTTCTTAAAACGCCGTGATTTATTTTTGATATAAATAGTAAATATATTAAAAATAAAACTGTGCAATAGACAGTGTTCTATAAAATTTATTTTTAATTTTATTTGCATAATCAGTTTTAAAAATGCCGAAAAAACTATCCAAAGTTTTTGGCGCCAAAAAAAAGAAAATATTTAAAAAAAAAGATTGGAGAAGGTGAGTACTTTTATTTACCAGTAACATATTGTTCATTTACATATTCCAAAATTTTGAGTTTGTAAATAATTTCTCAAAAACTATTCGCTAAAAAAACTTGATTTAAAAACTTATTTTAATAATAAAAACAATTTTTTTAAATTTGCTTTTTTAATGAAATTTTTTATGAATATGTAAGTAGGTAAAAACTGTGAAAAAGTTTGAAAAAAATAATTTTCGTTTTCATTTGATGATGATGAAACAATTTTTAAAATCAATGAGATTCGTTCCTTCAATAAATTTTTTGACTTTGACCATTCTTAACGTGCTATTTTTAGTGATTGCGCAGCGACGTTATCTTAAACAAATTACTAAAAAAAATAATTGAAAACTAGATACATATCTAAATCTTAAATTTGTTTTTGTTTCATCTCAATGTTTCTTTATTACTTTACTTATAGATAAACCTACCTACCTAGCTACCTAATTTGAATTTGAAAAAATCCCATCCAACCTAAAAAATATTAAATTCCAAACCTACCTACATGTTCATAATTATCTTCCAACCTGCAAGTCCAAAAATTTTCAAAACAAAACTTACATTTTTCGTAACAATAAATAATAGATGTATACTTGCGTGCTCTTGTGTATATTATAATATTATGTCTTTCTGACTCTGAGAAAAGAAAAGCACAAGAGAGAATCACAGCACATGTCATTTTGGTAAAGAAGAGAATCATCGTTCATATTTGTTCACTAATACATTCAGACGCATTTACATGAACTCTGAGTTCGATAAAAAAGGGAACCCAGCCTTAAAGGGCTAGGGCATAGATTCCTGCACGAAACCCCAGGCACTCTATAATGAGCTCTGCCAAAAAGCGAGTGATGATCTCGAGTTCATCAGTGTCAAGCCTTTCCAAACGATTTGTCCAGACGTGAGAAATTGCCAGTTTCTTTTGGTACAGCTCTCATTCACAAGCAAACTGGATAGTTTGAGCAGTATCTCTTTGTCACTTGGGACAAATTAAAAAGGCGAGGTGACATGCTTCAATACGTGCGCTGCCAAAGGTTTGGTCACGCCGCAGCCAACTGCAAAATGCAGTCGCGCTGCGTCAAGTGTGGAGAAAACCACAATAATGGAGAGTGCAAGCTCGGGAAAGATAAGGTCCAAGATAAAACCAAACTCAAATGTGCCGTATGCGGAAGCGACGGGCACCCCGCTAACTGTCGGGGCTGTCCTAAGTTTCAGCAGATGTAACAACAAAAAGTAGCGAAGCAGACTGTCGAAGAAAAACGCCCATCAGGGCGTGCTCCTACCGCGACTATCGTCAACCCCCGAATTTCCTATGCCTAGATGGCGTCAGGTATGGGAAGTACGAGACAGCCTCCACCAAAGGTAGCCAAACGGGCCCCCTGTGCCTAAGACACCCGCCGCAGAGGCCTATAATTTGACCTTGTTGCTGACGATTCAAGGCCAGTTGACAGGGCTTTAAAGCCAGATAAGGGAGCAGACAGAAAGGGTGGACCATATCTACTCTCTTCTGCCTAACCTAGCGCAACTTAAATCGTAATGGGCGCGCTGTCGGAGAGGCCCTTTAGGATCTTTGCTGTGAATGTAAATTCACTGATTAGAATCGAACGCAGAGCTAATCTATTCCAGTTGTTAAAAGACCTATGTCCTGATGTGTTGATGGCTAGCGAAAACAAGCTAAACCCAAAGCATAAACTGACAAACAATAATTACAATATCGTAAGAAGAGACCGGTCTGACTCCATGAAAAAATTTTCGAGGTAGCCATCTTTATAATTGGATGGGTCAGTACAATATTGAATATAGAATAGATCTGCTGGCTACAGATAGGCCATCGTTCCCAAGAAGCGCTTCCTATCTGGATTTATTGCTTATCGACTCAAGACTGACAATAACAGACACTGTAGGTATACACGCTAGAAACTGCTTACGGACGATCGAGTACGACAGCGACCACTGCGGACTAGCCCTCGTAATACAGCTTCCGCACGATATTGTGGAGTTGGAGGAGTATGTCCCAGTGCACTCTTACAACTACAGTAAGATGCGCTGGCCATGCTTCACAAATGCCTTATCAACTGAGCTACGGTTCAATAACATATTCCCACCAAATACACGTACGATACATAAATACAAAGAACGTGACCATAACAACATTTACCGAAACGTGCCTATAGACGCATTTCAAAGACAAAAAAGCGAACTACTGACAAGACTCAAACTCTTATATCGACGACTCACGGGCACACGCGGTCTGGAAATTAGGACACTGAAGTCGGCAATAAAAAAACATCAACCAATTGATTGAAAATTATAGGTTGTCTATTTATTTGTATACTGGGACAAGAAAATTCGGGCCGTTAATTCGAACGACCTGAGTATGTTCCCGCAAATTAATAAGATTTTCAGGAAAAATGATCAAAACTAATTTCCGTGCCTTAAGCTTCAGAGAACGACGGAAAACGGAGACGTACTTTTAATAGCAGGCATAGATCCAGATGAGGCCGTCTTGGACGACAACCTCTTTATAATCGAATAGCCGCAAGAGAAAGCGGAGGCAGTGGGTGCTGCTTCCGGCGAATCTCCGGTCGATAAGTCTTCTTCCGAGTGTCACAAAAGTATTTGAAAAGGTTATCAGATAGTGCTCTTTGCAAGTGGGCGGAGGACAACAATATAATACCAGATAATCAGTTCGGGTTTAAGGCGGGGCATGACACAATTCATGCCGCGTCTAAGCTCGTTTTTGATGTCCAATGGAATAAATCTAAAAAAACAATGCACGGGTGCTTGTCTGGTTGACTGAGAAAGCTTTCGACACCGTATGGTTAGAGGGAAAGCTTACCAGACTGGGCATAAGTAAACCGCTATGGTATATTCTTTATGACATGCTTACAATGAGTTTTCTTCCAGAAGATCTATTGCAGCAATGAGTTTTCTTCCAGAAGATCTATTGCAGCAAGTGATCTGTTATTATATAACATTTTCACAGCTGATTTCCCAGTTTTACCTCACTGTGAAATCGCCATGTATGCGGACGACACAGCAATATATGTATTTCTCACATGAGCTAGGCGGTGTTATTGAAATAAAGCTTCAAATAGGGCTTAACATAATATTTGAATATTACAAGCATTGTAAGGTAAAAATTAATGCTGACAAAACTCAATCAATCTTTTTTACGAGAAAAAGAAAGAATTGTCTTTTACCCAGCAAAAATCTTGTGCTACAGAACACCGAAATCAGGTGGGTCAATACATTTAAGTATCTTGGAGTGATCTTAGATAAAATCTTGACTTTTAGAAGTCACACTGCAAGCATAAACACAAAATTTAAAATTGCTATGAACATGCTATACCCTCTAAACAAAATTTATATATTTAAATTTTTATATTTAAAGTAGTGTTTCAAGAAATGCTACGCGTCACCCGTTTGGGATTCTTGTGCTGAGATGCACAAAATGAAACTAGAAATTTTCAAAAACAAAGTTCTTAAAATGATGCTGAATCTCACATGGTTTTATTCGACTCTCGAACTTCATAAAAATAGGAAAGTAGAACTATTGAATGAAAAAGTCTTTGAAAAATGTGAATACTCTGAAAATTCATTAACAAAGTCTGTGTCTAAACTGTTATTTTCATTTGTGATAATTGGGCCTATTCTGCCAAATCTGTTATTCTGCTATGAATTTTCTGTTATATAAAATAAAATAAAAATAAAAAATAAAAATCTCGATCTTTTATAAAATCCTGTTATGACGAAAATGAAATCTGTTATATGGAGTAAGCAAACAGAACTAAAATCTGTTGTCACAGCTGATTGTTAACAAACTAAAACAAATGAATGATATGAATGCCCAAAGTAGGAGAAACCTTTTATATTATTTTTTTTTTTAATTTATCTAATTGTTTATGTATTTTATAAATTCTTACATTTGTCTTCTTTTTACAAAATTTTGTTGACGATAAACAAGATAACGATCCATTTTAACTCCACTTTTTATATAATCTTTTAGATAAAAGCTGCAAAAATTTGAATTTTATTCTTTTACGATTCATAACAGATTTCTTAAAAAAATTGGTATTTGATTTTTTGACATGTTCGAATTCTTGACAGTTCATAACAGATTTCTTATGACATTTCATAAAACATTTGGCATGCCGAATACCAAAATTAAAACGCATAAAAGTTTTTTTGACAGCTCATACTTTTATATGGTAATTGATAACAGAATAAAAGATTTCGCCGAATAGGCCCAAATATTTCATATTAATTTTCTTTTTGTTATGTTAATTTAAATTCTTTGATTGTTAAATGCAACTACAAATGTGATAATATATAGTTTATTTGTTTATTTATTTATTTATTTATTTAGTTATGTTTTATTTATTTATTTACATCTATATTTATTTATTTATTTATACTTTGAAATCTGTTAATTCATTTTGTTCATTTGCTTTTCTATACATTTATTTCAATTTGCCTGTTTAACTTAAAAGGTTCATAAATTGTTATTATACACATAAACTTGCATTATCCTGTGATATTAGCTTTTTTAAGATGAAGGTTTTTGCTAATAGTTTTCCTTGAATTCAAAATCTTATCATATAATATGTATGTACATTGTAACTTAACTCCAACATGATCTCTCAGTAGTAAGATATTAAATATCATATCTTTGTACAAGCTGTGCTACAATCGCACCACAATTATTATTTAATAAATATCTATTTAAGAGTCTCGTGTGAAGAGGCCCATTAGGAGTATTAAAAAAAGATACTTACTATAAATATGTTTACTTACATATTAGTCCGCAGGCCATGCTGTGCAAAAACATTAAAATTGGAAAAAAATACATAGCGCTATACACAGCCTTCTTCTTGTAAATGCCAAAAACGCTCTTTAGAATAAATCTCGTCACCATCATTTGCAAGAGACAAATAAAGTAAAAAACCAGCACCATCGTTTGCCTGTAGTAAAAAATTTAAATTTGTAAAAAAACGTAAATTTAAAACCTTTGAAAGGATAATCATATTATGCGCAACATTGACGCATGCCATAGCTATATTTTTCGAACTCCCAAAGCGAAAAGATAAAATTTAGATTTATTGAATTTTTCTTAATAGGCGCGCCCCACACAAAGATCTCTTAGCGCTGAGATATTTTGTATGTTTGACGAAAAATCTCAGCCGGCAGCTTCAAATACAGTGGTGTTTAAGGAATAAGAAACAACAATAATAATAAAATTTATAAAAAGCCAATTCCAGCATTTGTTTTTAATCAATATTTATTTAACATTGCCGTCGGCGACTATTCGATTCTTATTGGAATCTTCTTTAGTGCTTAATTTACATATCATATTATGCCACATGTTGCAACAAAAAAAAAATTAATTTCCCCTCTAGAGAATCGTCAAAGGTCCTTCACCACCAATTTTTGATTGTTATCTCGTTTTCGATTTTGATTAAAGAAATCACTGTCATTTTTTGGATAAGGTCTATCTTTAAATGAAAACCATTTTTTTCAAAAACCGTTATTAACTGTACCTTCCATAGAACCATTTTTTTAAAATTCTGATTATCTCCTACAAAAATCAATCAATTTCAACCATTTTTTTTTCATGAAAGCTTTTAAGTTGCCGTTATAGTTTTTAGTAGAAAAAATTTCTAAAATTATTTTTTTTGGATTTTTAAAAAATAGTTGAAATTTTTTTTTGAAAAATCATATTTTTCAAAAACTACAAAATTTAGTTTTTAGATGTTGATTAATAATATCTTAAAAATGGCGTACCAATTTCTTGTTATAAAAGTCCTTGCAAAATTTTATATAAAAAAAAAAAACGGCTCTAACGATTTCCAAAACTTTTTTCTAAAAATGCATCATTAAAGGGGAAGTCAAATTGCATACTTCGTTTTCACGTTCAATTCATTTCAATTCAAGAAGCTGTTTAAGTCATTTGAAAATCGAATTTTATTCTTTTTTAATTTTATTTCCAAAACTGTTTTTAAAATTTTTATTAAAAGGCTTAGCATAAATAGTAACTTTATCTGTAAGAGCAAGTACGTGCGACCACTGGTGCATTTTATTTTTTTCTAAAAATGTATCATTGTAGAAGAAATCAAATTGCATACTTCGTCGTTTTGAGGTTAAATTCATTTCAGAAGCTGTTTTAGTCATTTGAAAATCGAATTTTATGCTTGTTTTATGTTGTTGACGTTTTTTTCTTTTGAAATTCTGGATTCAAGTTGGTAGACCTCGGAAGTCTAAAGTTTTGAAAAGCTTGAAATAAATTAAGGTGTATTTCGAATGTCGACGGACAAATAATTAAAGCAAAAGAATTGCACGAGATCCCTGTAAAAATCAGCAACGAAAGCATGGGGTTGATAGGAAACCTGGAAGTTTTAATGGTCATGATTTTATCGTGTACCAAAAACTATTTTCCCAAATCATCAAAATTAATAAAATTGCACAGAAAAATAAAGTTCCTTTGTTCATGACTCTAGCAGGTAGCAAGTTGCTAGAAGAAGTCCTAACTGTTCTTCGAAATCATTACCCTCCAAAAACTCATTAGCGCTCAGAACGAGTCAAATTTTGCATGGGAAACCAGCAGCTTGGCGAATCAATAGCCGATTATATTGTACGTCTGAAAGAGTCAATTGCAAAATCGGTGCATATCTTGATGAGACGTTATGTAATGAATTGAGCCTGATACTAATAAATTTGCAGATTAATGTCTACTCGCTAAAATTATGAAATGGCAGAGAACAATTGCAGATGCTGTGAAAAAGTTTTATGTCGCGAAACTCAAATCGCAAAAAACCGCCAAAACTTTTGCTGACCGCGTTTCTCCTAATCTTTTGGCCAGCAAGCCACCACCTGTAGTGCCGCCACTGATGTGCTGGGTTTCACAAGGCGACC
Organism: Meliscaeva auricollis; assembly: GCA_948107695.1. NCBI lineage: Eukaryota > Metazoa > Arthropoda > Insecta > Diptera > Syrphidae > Meliscaeva > Meliscaeva auricollis. Next base: position 51,175,514 of record OX403616.1, on the reverse strand, counting down.
ACAACAAAACTCTTGGTTTGACGAAAAATGCCGGCTGGCGCATGCAGCTTAGAACGAGGGCTATCAATGCTGCAAACAAGAACCAGAGCCGCTGAGAGAGCAGCCCAAAAGCTCTACGGGCAAAAAAGAAAGGAAGAGAGAGCACGAGAAGCGGGCGGTCGAGTCTATTGAGGATTGTACCTGCATAGGGGATGTTCGAAAATTCTACCAAAGGTTAAGAAGATCTACCCCAGGTTACAAGGCCAGAACATATGGTAGTAGACACCAGTCAGTGCTGAGGATCTGGAAGGAACATTTTTCTAGAGTCCTGAACGGCGAAGATAGCCAACATTCGCCTAAAACCTCCTATCAGTATGATTTTAGGCCAGACAAGTCAACAATCGGGAATTCCAGATCGAACCTCTGAACCGTTTGATGTTGAGAAAGGTCTGAGAAAAGGCGACGCGTTATCATGCAACCTATTTAAAATCGTCCTTGAAGCAGTTGTACGCAGATCACAAGTCAACACCACTGGTACAATTTATCAAAAGCCCTTTCAACTACTTGCATATGCAGATGACATAGACATAATCGGCAGAACAAAGTGAGCTGTGGTTGGTGCATTTGCCAGTATTGAATTGGAGGGGTCAAAAATGAGATTGGCTTTTAATGAAGACAAAACGAAGTATATGCTATCAACGATAAGGGAAACTCAACATCGTCGACGGCCAAAACATCACGATGGATAGTTATTACTTCGAAGCAGTCAAGGACTTTGTCTACCTGGGATCCGCTATAAACTAAAACAACGACATCAGTGTAGAGATCAAACGGAGAATTACTCTTGCCAATCGCTGTTTCTTCGAGCTGAGGAGACATTTAAGTAGTAAAGCCTTCTCTCATAGAACCGAGGAAACGCTATACAAGACCTTAATCATCCCGGTCCTCCTGTATGGTACAGAAGCATGGGCGTTAAAAGATTCGGGTGAAAATTTGTGTGGTTGCTTGAGAGAGATTCTTCGAGTGATTTTTGGTCCTGTGTGTAGAATCTCGAAGAAGGAGTATGGAGACATTAACCTGGTCTAGAAGCTGAAAATACAGCGGCTGAGATGGCTGCGACACGTGGAGCGTATGGACATCAACGCACCAGCCCGACGAGTCTTCGAATCCAACCCTGATGGTGTAGGCAGCAGAGGGAGGCAGCGTATCAGGTGGCGAGCACAAGTGGAGAACGACCTCAACCAAGTTGGTGTACGTAACTGGAGGCGGCTAGAGAGCTGGCTGGAGAGGCATGTTGGTTGAGGCCGTAATCCATCCTGGATTGTAAGCGCCACCTTAAGTAAGTAAGTAAGTAAGTAAGTAAGAGAACAATTGCAAGGTTCCAGTCGGTTCTTATCAAGTGAATGCTGTAAATAACTCGACCCACATGTTCTCCGGTAGAAAACACTCCGAGAGAAACCATGCTTCTAACAAAAGCCGTATCAGTCAACAACAGAATCAAATCTCCGAGAAAAGCCACCCAATCAGAGCACAAGGTAATAGAGTATGCGGTCGTTGCAAAAAAAAAGCTATGGATTGGTACTGTCGTTGTGGTAAGCGCAAGGGGCACACACGCGCAGCATGTTTTGCGAAAATCAACAACATAACGTGTCCTGAATCATCTGTACCAGCTGGTTGCATACAAAATATCGAAAGCGAGGATTTTGTCGTCACGTCACGTTAGGCTTCTCCCTTATTATCTGTAACCAAAGCAAACGGTGAAATTCGGCTATGTGTCGACTTAAAGAAAACAATTAACAAATTCTTGATTTAAAATAGCTTTTTTTACGGCCTTTAGTCCATACAAAAATTTGGCGTTTCGTCCAGGTGGGTCTCACTAGGACTCATCAGTTGACACTGTTAGTGAGGCACCTTGTCAATACGCAAATTTTGTTTATATTCAGTTCAGCTTACATAAACTTTTTAGCAAAAGTCTAATGTGAACTATATCCAACAAGATTAAAATTCTTAATCATTAAAATTGGAAAGGTTTGCCCTGGGCCAGGCTTTGTTTTGAATGAAGGTTTTATAATACAAGTTCTATATACTACTGAAATAAATAAATAAATCAGCCAAGTAGAAGACTTAGCACTATTTAATTGGACTTGTTAAATTATTGATTTAAAATAGCTTTTTTTACGGCCTTTAGTCCATACAAAAATTTGGCGTTTCGTCCAGGTGGGTCTGACTAGGACTCATCAGTTGACACTGTTAGTGAGGCACCTTGTCAATACGCAAATTTTGTTTATATTCAGTTCAGCTTACATAAACTTTTTAGCAAAAGTCTAATGTGAACTATATCCAACAAGATTAAAATTCTTAATCATTAAAATTGGAAAGGTTTGCCCAGGGCCAGGCTTTGTTTTGAATGAAGGTTTTATAATACAAGTTCTATATACTACTGAAATAAATAAATAAATCAGCCAAGTAGAAGACTTAGCACTATTTAATTGGACTTGTTAGATTATTGATTTAAAATAGCTTTTTTTACGGCCTTTAGTCCATACAAAAATTTGGCGTTTCGTCCAGGTGGGTCTCACTAGGACTCATCAGTTGACACTGTTAGTGAGGCACCTTATCAATACGCAAATTTTGTTTATACTCAGTTCAGCTTACATAAACTTTTTAGCAAAAGTCTAATGTGAACTATATCCAACAAGATTAAAATTCTTAATCATTAAAATTGGAAAGGTTTGCCCAGGGCCAGGCTTTGTTTTGAATGAAGGTTTTATAATACAAATTTTATGTACTACTGAAATAAATAAATAAATCAGCCAAGTAGAAGACTTAGCACTATTTAATTGGACTTGTTAGTCCAACTTCTACTTGGCTGATTTATTTATTTATTTCAGTAGTATTTAACGGGTGATTTTTTAGCTGGTTTGGTTTTGGCAACACTGGTTTTGACAGCTGACGTGTGTTTAGTACCTTGTGTTACTGTCAAACAGCTTCAGTTTGGTTTGCAATTTAACCATGGATCGTCTTACAAATGAACAGCGCTTGCAAATTATTGAATTTTACTATCAAAATTCGTGCTCGGTTCGAAATGTTCATCGTGCGCTGCTTCCATTTTATGGTCGGCATTCTCGACCTTCTGAGCAGTCTATTCGGAAGATTGTGACCAAATTTCGCACCAAATTTACTTTGTTGGACATTAAACCACCAACACGTTTACGTACTGTGCGTAGTGAAGAAAATATTGCGGCCGTATCAGCTAGTGTGACAGAAGACCGCGAAATGTCGATTCGGCGCCGTTCCCAGCAGTTAGGCCTTTGTTACAGCACTACGTGGAAAATTTTGCGGAAGGATTTGGGCGTAAAGCCTTTTAAGATACAGCTGGTGCAAGAACTAAGACGGTGCCACATGCCACACAGCACGCGAAACAATTGCGCAATTGCGAGGCGAGTTTGGTGAACAGTTAATTTGGGCCGGTCAATTGGCCGCCTAGATCGTGCGATTTGACACTATTAGATTATTTTTTGTGGGGGTATGTCAAGGCTAATGTCTATAGGGACAAGCCCGCTTCGATTGACGCACTGGAAGCCAACATCCATGCATTCATTCGTGAGATACCGGCCAATATGTGTGAAAGAGTATGCCAAAATTGGACTCAGCGGATGGGCTACCTGAGACGCAGCCGCGGTCAACATTTGCATGAAATTATCTTTAAACATTAAATTGCAATTCAAATAAATATTTCATTCATTTTTTCGAATTTTTTATGTTTTTTTTTTTTAAGTTCTAAACCTCTTAAAAAATCACCCGTTAGAATTTGTATTATAAAACCTTCATTCAAAACAAAGCCTGGCCCTGGGCAAACCTTTCCAATTTTAATCTTGTTGGATATAGTTCACATTAGACTTTTGCTAAAAAGTTTATGTAAGCTGAACTGAATATAAACAAAATTTGCGTATTGACAAGGTGCCCCACTAACAGTGTCAACTGATGAGTCCTAGTGAGACCCACCTGGACGAAACGCCAAATTTTTGTATGGACTAAAGGCCGTAAAAAAAGCTATTTTAAATCAATAATTTAACAAGTCCAATTAAATAGTGTCTAAGTCTAAGTCTTCTACTTGGCTGATTTATTTATTTATTTCAGTAGTATATAGAATTTGTATTAACAAATTCGTCGATACTGCCCAGTATTCGATGGCCTTACCCGAAGATTTATTTGCTAGCTCAGCTGCTACAAATATTATGGTGTCATAGATTTTGTAGGTGCATATTTGTAGGTGCTTGTCGATTAAAAGTCAAGATAATTTTTAACCGTGAACATTTCGAGAGGGTTATATCGGTTTATGGTATAGGAGCAGTTATGAGTCACATGGTTGGTGGTCTTCAAAAGCCTATCCGGTTTGTATCTCACTCGGTAACTCCATCTCAAAAGAGTTGGAGTCAGCTTCACAGAGAAGCATTTGCGATCGTCTTCGCTCTTGAAAATTTCCATAAATATATTGTTACGAATGTAGGAGCGAACACACCCAGACGAAATGACACATGTAGGTCTTTGGTTACGATGAATGACTAAAGCTCTGAACGCTTTCATGCGAACTTCGAACGGAACGAAATGGAACACAATGAAATCTGCCTATATCTGTCTCTATCTGTCTGTGTGTATTTGTCTCTTTTGCTTAACGAAACTGGAGATCTCTAGATCCTTCCCTAAGAATAAGAAATACAGGAACGGGTGTTTGGCGAACAAAGTGAGGCACTTCACAAAGTAGTGTGAGTTGAACAAACACAAATGCATTTACACAGGGCCGGAGTGCAGTTGTATGGCAACTCGCAAGGCTCCAAGATTCATTTTATTTTGTTTTAACTTGACATGTTTATTACACGTTCGATCCCTCTCAATTCTCTTTTTGATAAGTTCGCGTATTTTCACGAAATGCGCCCACTCCGTGTCAAAACGATTTTTATGGTTTTTGTCAGAAACACTCACCTGATTTGAATCTTGAAATTTAATAAAAGTTTGCAAATGCAACCCTTAAAAGTATTTTGTAGATGCACAAGAATAACATTCCCAAAATATTTAAAATTAAATCAAAAATCTGTTAAGAATTACATAACTCGGAGCCAACAAGTTGCAGCGCCTTACCAAAACCAAACAAAAATTAGTGCGCCCCTGAACCTGAAATTCGTAATTTGACATGTTAATATCTAAAATGTGATTGGTTGATTCGATGAAAAAGTATACTTTTATTTTGGGGAAAAATATTATTTTCGTGGTTAATACTTAAAAGAAAACAATTTTAAATGGTTCTAAGAGATTTACTTTATGTTTTAACATCACTTTACATAGCTTAATATTGCAAATAAAACAGTACGGAACTGTGGAAAATATAGTTAATTGTGCACTCGGCAAAAAGGCATCTTAATATCTAATTTTGACAGCCAACCTAAACAAATTGATGCCTCACTGCTATACACTGTAGATGTGATATACTATACACCCATTCCTTATCTTCTTATTCTTTGATCCTTCCAGAAAAAAATGAGAATAGTATAAATACGAGGTCGGAGAAGGAGATCGAGACAATTTAATTTTGACAGTGATAAAGATAAGTGATTGTGAAAGTGTAATCTGGAAGTGTTAATACTTATAAATTGTAAAGAGTAATAGTGAAACAGTTTGTTATAAATAAAAGTGTTTGTTAATTTGAGAATAAATAAAACGTGAATTAAAAAAGGAAGAAATAAGTTTTATTTTGAGCCCAGAAAACATTACATTGGTGTCAGAAGTGTAATAAGACTTATTTAATCTGTGACTACAGATAAAATTGTGAAAAAAGCGAAAGTGTTGTATTGTGTTATTATTAATTGAAAAATGGGTAAGAGCTTAAATGATTTAAGTTGTGTTGAGCTTAAGGCGGAGTTAAAGAAGCGCGGTCTTCCTACTGCTGGAACAAAAAATGACCTCATTATTCGTCTCCAGTAACATCTAGAGCAGCACAACGAGAATCTGCATACATTCCAGTTCGAGATTGAAATGGCGGATGATCAAGTAAGTACCAACGATAATGGTATGGCCAACATGATGTCCCTTCCCCTAGCCCAGCTTGGAGATCAAAAGAAGCTTCTCGAAGACCAACAACAGAATGTTCTCAGACGACTGGAAGAACAACGAAAGGAACAAAAGAACGAACAAAAGAATGGTATGGAACGGTTCGAGGAACAGCGAAACGAAAAAATGAGTGTTCTCGAACGACTCGAAACACAACAAAGTGAGCAAAAGAAGCTACTGGAAGAACAAAGAACAGAGCAAAAGAACCTTTTAGAAGAACTGAAAAACATTCTAGAAGGAAAACTCGTTGACTTTGAGAAAAAGTTCAATGCTCTTGACGAACGTGTCGAAGGTTTTGAAAAACAATTTTCAAAGATGGAGACCGTTTAAGATCAGTTCGAGGACAAAATTCAAAATATGGCAAAAGAGTTAGACAAGGTTCGCAAAATTAAGGTTCCAGAAAGTTCTGGTGAATTTTCAAAGAAAAAGGAAATGCACCACCCAACATTTGATGGATCTACAGAGGCAGTTTGAGGCAGCCGCGATAACAATTGGCTGGGACAACGATGATAAGTTCATACCCCTGACGCTTGCTTTGCGTGGTCTTACCAGCAGATAAGAATGTTGATTTTAATGCTCTTGTTGAGGCAATTGACAAACGTTTTGGGGATAGCCATATGCAAGAGGTCTTCGGAGTCCAACTTAATACTCGCGTCCAGAAAAGAGGAGAAACTTTGCAGCAACTCCAAGCAGACATCGAACGGCTAGCTCGTCTAACTGCAGGAGAGAAAATAATCAATCAGTTCGCAACTGAAGCATTCGTTCGTGCTATAATGGACGTCAACCTCCAGAGGTCATTTTAAACGGCTGGAAAACAAACGCTTCCAAAAGCATTAGCGTTCGCTTTGACAATGGAAGCAGCAGAACAAGCTTCTCAAGGAGTTCATCGGGTAAGAAAGGTTGAAGTTGAAGAATGCTCGAGCCAGAGAGTTGATTTCCGAAGAAACCTAGATGAACCTGCACGATGGAACTGTAATAAGACCGGACACCTTCAGCGCCAGTGTAGATTACCCCCAAGAAAATCTGCATGTCGACATTGTGGAAGCAGGAAGGCTTCCTCAGAACAGAGTAACAATAACAGCAACGTTACTTCTCGATCTGTTTCCCAGTCGGGAAACGAGTAAGAACCATCTTCGAGGGGCAGAAGCTGGTTTCTGGTATCGATGGCCCTAGAACCACCATACAGGTCTCCCAAATCCAACGATACAAAAAAAGTTTGACAGTGAAGGCATTAATTAACGGCAACAAACATGTGGCTACAATCGACACCGGTGCCACAGCCTCCATTATGAGTAGAGACTTGGTGAAAATAAAGTGGCTACACAACACCAATAGCTACTGTCTTAAGACTGCAACTGGAGAAGCAGCAAGGGTGTACGGAGAAGTCCTTTTGAAGATCCGATTGGCAGAACTGGAGTTTTCACATTTTTTTTTCTGGTAGCAGATATATGTGACGAGTGCATCATTGGAATAGACATCATGAAAAGCTATGGTGTGATACTGGATATGGGTAATCAAGTTCTGAAATATCGAAATCTGGAATTCGAATGGTTTATGGCAATGAAAATGCATCCGCTGTCAGGACTGTCATCAAACAAGACTTGACCTTGCCTCCTTCTTCAGAGGTATTTATTTGGACAAAATTGAAGAGCGCCATTAGAAGCAATCGATACCTCATGGTGGAACCAGACTCTGAACAGTCTTCCCAAAACATCATCGTTGGGAAGACACTTGTGGCACCAGTTAACAACATGGTCACTATACGAATTCTTAACATCAAACCGTACGAAGTCAAGCTGAAGAAGGGTGAAATTGTTGGCAATGCGAATCTCTGTCAGCAATAACGAAAATCACTCGATGCTAGCTCACAGAAAGAGGTTAAGTCTCAGGAACTGATCCCCGTTAGGGCCAATATCCCCGACTCATCTAACTTTATTAAACATCAACTAAGGATGGATAGTAGTCTTCTTCAGGAATATGCTGACATATTCTCTTAACCGAATGGACAATATGGTCGAACACAACTTGTGCAACATCGAATCAACACAGTAGACGCCAGACCAATTCGTCAACCAGCAAGACGTCTTCCACTGGTGGTTCTTGTGAAAAAGAAAGACGGAAGCACTCGATTTTGTGTAGACTACCGCAGGCTCAGCGATGCTACCCTTTGCCCAGAATCAGCGATACTTTAGAAGCCATGGAAGGTGCTCAATGATTCTCCACGTTGGATTTAAAAAGTGGCTACTGGCAAGTAGAAATCCATCCAGAAACATCGAGAGAAGACGGCGTTCTCAACGGGGAATGGTCTGGGGCAATTTACTGTGTAACGCTCCGGCAACATTTGAGCGTTTGATGAAGTGTGTGTTACAAGGGCTTACATGGAAAACCTGCTTTTTATGACGTAATCGTATACGGAAAGACCTTGGACCAGCACTGTGAAAATCTAAAAGCTGTCTTCCAGAGACTTTGCGAGGCTCATCTCAAGTTGAATCCCGACAAATGTGCGCTTTTCAAGAGCGAAGTGAAATACCTGGGACATATCATTTCATCCCAAGGAGTAATGACTGATCCGGAGAAAGTTGACACCGTGAAGAAGTGGCAGGACAAACATCAACTCCGCAGCTTCCTTGGTTTAGCCACATATTACCGGCGATTTGTGAAAGATTTTGCGGGAATTGCCAAAAGTCTGCATCAACTAACGGAAAAGGGAAGGCAGTTTAAGTGGTCAGGTGAGTGCGAGAAAAGCTTCCAGGAACTCAAGCATCGACTTTGCAATGCTCCGGTGCTAACCTATCCGACACCAGGGAAGTCGTTCATCATCGACGCTGACGCAAGTAACGTCGTAGTCGGTGCGGTACTGTCGAAAGTCCATGATGGTGAAGAAAAAGTTGTAGCTTACTACAGCAGAGAGTACCTCTCGAAGTCAGAAAGGAACTACTGCGTAACCAGAAGGGAACTTCTCGCTCTAATATTGGCAACTAAGCATTTCCATAAGTACATCTATGGACAGAAGTGCCTGCTGCGGACAGACCATGGCGCGCTGAACTGGCTCTTGAATTTTAAAAATCCAGAAGGCCAAGTTGTAAGATGAATCGAGAGGCTACAGATGTATGACTACGAAATTCAACACCGTAGGGGAAGGCTTCACTCAAACGCAGACGCCCTGCCACGGCGAACGTGTAAACCTGACTGCAGGCAGATCCCATCAGTAGTTGGAGCAGTGAAGAACTGAGGAACGCCCAGCAAGAAGACCCAGACATCGAACCCATTCTGGCTTGGAAGGAAAATGATGAAAAGCCGGGGTGGAGTATCCTCTCTGACAGAAGTCCGGCTCTCAAGGCATATTGAGCACAATGGACGTCCCTTCATGAGAAAGAGGGCATTCTGTTACATAAATGGGAGTATGTGGATGGGAATAGCGCTAAACTTATCGGAAATTAATAAAGCGGCTTGGAGGAAATTATTTCACAAGTACTTACACGAGAAACATAATTGGTACAATATTTAAAATAAGGGGTGAACTGATTGATCTGAACTATAGACCTCATCGAAGTGTTGGAACCGATTTATGTTCACTTTGCAATCTGCAAGCGAGAGAAGATCTGTACCACTTTATTGGGATCTGCCCTGTTTTAAGGGAAATAAGACGGGTGCACTTTGGAGAAAGTTCTTTGCAGTTAGAAGAGGTAGCAGTGTATCTAAATGGTCTAAATTGGATGGTATTATATCAATATTGTAAGGAAGCTCTGGCTTATAGATCGAGAATCCATAATGAAAACTTTTCCTTTGTTTTAAGCTTTAACTCGTATAAAAGATACATTATGTATAAAGTCAAAGTATACACTTTTTTTTTTTTTTTGTTTTAGCTAAACTAAAAGCCCAACACACAAAACTAGTCAACTATGTTCTTCGTGAGATGCACGACGGAGCCTCTGGAGGCCATTTGGGAGTCAATAAAACACTGGAAAAGATAAGACAACGGTTTTATTGGCTACATGCTAAAGATGACGTTGAAAATGGTGCGATACTTGTGCTGCAACGAAAGGACCCGGCAGAAAGGTCCACAGCAAAATGCATCAGTACAAGGTGGGAGCACCTTTCGAGAGGATTGGTGTCGACGTTGCAGGCCCTTTTCCCGAGAACAACAGTGGGAACCGATACATTCTAGTGGTGATGGATTACTTTAGCAAGTGGCCGGAGGCGTTCGCGATCCCAAACCAGGAAGCCAAAACAGTTGTGGATCAGATCGTATTCAACTGGGTGAGCAGGTTCGGTGTACCCCTGGAACTTCATTCCGACCAAAGACGGAACTTTGAGTCCAACATCTTAGGAGGTTTGCTCACTCCTTGGCCTTAATAAGACGAGGACAACACCTCTTCATCCACAATCTGATGGGATAGTTGAACGTTTCAACAGAACTCTAAAGGAGCACCTTTCCAATGTCGTGCGGTGCATAGTACGACGGGGCATACTCCATCAGAAATCTTGTTTGGGACCACGATGCGGCAACCGAGTGAGTTAAAATTTGGATGCTCCACAAATGAACCACAAACAACTGAAGATTACGTGGAAAACCTAAAGCAGAGGCTAATTGACATCCACCAGTGGACACGGGCCAATATTAAGATGTCGTATGAACAGATGAAAACCCGGTATGACGCTCAAGCAACATCGACTTGATTTCATGAAGGAGATCTTGTGTGGCTCTTTAATCCTCATCGTCAAAAGTGACTATCACCAAAACTGGAAAGGCCCTTTGGTTATGATGAATGACTAAAACTCTGAACGCTTTCATCCGAACTTCGAGCAGAACAAAATGGAACACAACGAAATCTGTCTATATCTGTCTCTATCTGTCTGTGTGTATTTGTCTCTTTTGCTTAACGAAACTGCAGATCTCTGGATCCTTCGAGAAGAAATGAGAGGAGTATAAATACGAGGTCGGAGAAGGAGATCGAGACAGTTTAATTTTGACAGTGATAAAGATAAGTGATTGTGAAAGTGTAATTTGGAAGTGTTAATTCTTGTAAATTGTTAGGAGTAATAGTAAAACAGTTTGTTATATATGTAGATAAAAGTGTTTGTTAATTTGAGAATAAATAAAAAGTGAATTAGAAAAAGTAGAAATAAGTTTTATTTTGAACCCAGAAAACATTACATTATACCTATACGGACACCAATTTACATTGTACACAGATAATCAGGGGTTATCGGAAATCTTTAGTCCCTCAAAAAACACGAGTGCGGTTGCAGCTGCACGGTTGCAAAGATATGCTGTCAAGCTTAACATATACCAGTACCCAATCGTTCAAAAAAAATCTACAGCAATGGCACACATACACGCACTGTCTCGTCTTCCCTTGTCGAAAGTAGAAGGCGAAGTTGGAGAAAATTGTGTCAAGTTTTTATCGACATATTAGGTCTGTTCGATAACTTGGAGAGCAAAAAAGAGAAAAATTCTTCCTGAAAGAAAAAAACTAGCTACAGAGTTAACAAGCGCGTTGTATCAACTTGTAGCACTTTGTCAATAGTGATATTTATCTATACATGATAAACATTTAACAATTTTGATCTACAAACAGCTTGGAATAGAAAAAATACATAAACAAAATCGTACTCAGTTATTTCCTTTCATTCTGTGTAGTTTTCATTTCTGTAGTGCAACTATATTTATTCATTTACATGCAATAGAAGTACGATGCAATTTGATCCAAGTTTACGAGAAGTTAACTCCTGGTTCAATTCGGATTCAATCCCCCTTATAAACAGGATACAAATGTCATTTGAAAGATGGATTTTCGTTGCTACATATTGCGAAAAGAAATTTCTGTAGCAAGTTCTTGCAAGGTTTTCGATTGAGGCGAAATTTTTTACTTTCTCGATTATCTCTTTTGTAGCAAGTTGTTGGTTTTAACAAACAAGAATTTGGAAAAACGAAGCACAACGTCGTACAACGTTTTATAAAGTTTGCGTTACCAAACAGACCTATATTGAACTCCCTGTTAGCATGGATTTAATAAGGCAAGAAACTAAAAATGATAAAGAGCTAGACAAATTAAAATAGTTTTTGAAAAATGGTAACACAAACTTAGGAAAAGACAAATATTTATTTAACTATAAAAGATCTTTGGAAAATAAGTAAGTATAATTTAGAGAATGATATTGCTTTCTATATGGATAGGGTAGTCGTACCAAGTAGTTTACGACATAAAGTTTTGGAATTTATGCACGAGAGTCATACCGGTGTGGTAAAAATGAAACAGAGTTTTCGTACTTTACTCATAAAACCTGAGGTTTGAATGATATATTATGATAACACTCTGTAGACTATAATGTTCTACATACAAAAGTTTAAGATATGCTTTCGTAATAGTTATAATATGGAAGGTAAGGCGCTTAAAAGAGGTGAATGTTGAAAATATCGTTTTGCCTGTTTTCAAAAAAAAATAATCTAAGTATTTGTAGGCTACGCGTTTTCCAACACAATAAAATTAAGTTTTAATTTCTAAAAGCATTCATAAAAAATAAAATAAATTTGGTCAAAAGTCAAAAATTACTGTTCCGTACTTTACTTTTTTAAAATGCGCTTTTTGTTAAATATTTAAAACGCAGTTCTTAGATAACATAATAGTCTTGAGACAGTTATTTTCGATTTATGACAAAATTAAAATTTTTTTTTTAATAGTGGCATTTAGAAATGAAAATCAATGTTTTATGTAGAATGGCAAATTATATATAAAAACTCAGAAACATTTTTTTCTATAGCCTTAACCGTTTAAGTATAACGGACAAAATGAGCGATATTTTCGATATAGTCCCCTCGCAGAAACGCAATATCTTCTAAATCACCTTTATCTTTTTTTTGTAGAACATCATCTATAAGGTTTACAATATTTTCCAAAAACCAATTTTTAAAAGTGTTAAGTACGATAAACCCTAGTTTTTTACTTTTGACCAAAATTAAAAATCCTTTTTTTTAATTTTTATTAATGCTTTCAGAAATTAAAACTGAATTTTATTGTTTAGAGAACCGCATAATCTACAAACTCTTAAAACATTTTTTTCGATATCATTGACCAAAATAGGCAAAAAAAACGATATGTTCAACATAACACCTCTCTTTTAAGCGCCTTACCTTCCAAATGATAACTTATACGAAAGCATATCCTAAATTTTTGTATGTAAAACATTATAGTCTACAGAGTGTTATCAAAATATATCTTTCAAATCTCAGGTTTTACGAGTAAAGTGTGCAAAACTCACAATTTTTGAGTTTTGATCAAAAATTTAAATTTAAAAAAAATTATTTTCTGAATATTCCTGCGTCCTGAAAAGCGTGTTCATCATATTTCCGTTATTCGATTTTTTTGAGAAAAACTAAAAACGCAGTATTGTTCAATCACCTTTAACATAACATACGCCAAGTTTAATAGAAACCGTAAGAGCCGTTTTTGAGAAAACCCAAATAACTCGAAACCGTTATATGGGAGGTAGAACGAATACCTCCCAATCGAGATATTCAAAAAAAAAAAAAACAACCTTGGAAATTACAAAAAAGTAATCTGTACAAAATTTCGTGCAAGTCCGTCAACCCGTTTAATCTGTGGCTCTCTGTCCAAATGGACTCACAGACGAACAGACGACCGGCGGCATGACGAAAACCACTTTTTTGGACACGAAACCAATACTTGCCCTATAGAGCAAGTAAAAAAATGTCATAACATAGTTTTAGGGAATCACAAAACCTACTATATGTTACAATCTATCGATGTTTCCATGATCTGTACCAATTTTCAACCGTAAAAGTGTTTAAAAAAACTTAATTATAAATGATTCCACTTATAAAAAAAATTAATGCCAATTATAAAATTAATTAAAAAAAAGTTTTTATCTATACAACGTAACACCGTAACAGCATCAACATCAGGCACACCTGTTGAAATTATTTTTAAATACAAGCCTAGAATTTTATTAGACTAAAAATACCTTTTATTTGACTATTATAAAAGGTATTTTCAAGAAAAGTAGAACATTTACTATTTTTTAATGTTTTTTTTTTTATTTGACAAGATGACGGCCGAAATTTTTTTATTTGATTTTCAAAAGAAATACAAAACAAAATATATCCTTACTGGATTTGAATTTCTAATCCTATTAGGTGTTATTTTTGACAAGATGGCAGCCAAAATGCCATTTTAAAAATGAAATCAATTTTCAAAAAATACATTTAAACACTCAATATAGCGTCAACTTAGTATTGGAGGGATCTAAACGACGTTTTAAAAATTTTAAAAAGTGGCTTTAAAGACAAAAACGATATCTTTCTATTAGTGTAATCAGATCTGTTTTATCTTTATTATTGCAAAAGATATCAGCTTAAAAAAAGGGAAAGGTCATTTAAAAATTGACATTTGTACGAAAATATGCTCTATACGCACCAAGAAAATTAAACAAAGAAAAAACAATTTGATTCCAAACTTAAATGCCTCATAGGTTGGTTGCAAAATGTCTCATACCATACAATTTCGCACTTTTTTGAAGAAAAAAAAAACGTGCCACATATGCAAAAAAAATTATTTTCCAACTTAAGATTTTTGAAATATTCCAAATCAAAACTTCAAATTGTTTTTCTAGAAACTAGGTTATTTTCGTTTAGATCACTCCAATACTGAGATGAGTATAGACGTCAAATAAAAGATAATTTGTTGAAGAACAGCAATATCCTCTATTAAAGAAACGATAATGTATACAGTATATTTTAAACTTAGGAATAATTAAACAAATAGAGAAGCTATTTCTTTAAACTGTAATTCTGCAAAAACAATACATGTATATTTGATCAATTAACGCCGATCTCTGCTCGAGATAAAGATTTTGTCCTTAGAAAAAAGAAACTACACTTAATGATACCTTACAAATTAATGATGTAGGTCACTATGAGCGTTACACCAAAAGAACTCAGAATTACAAAGGGAAAAAACTGACAAAAAAAACTTCAATCTTGGTCAAAAATTGATATACATACATAGATATCTAACAAATATAAAATAGTTTCTAAATAATTTTGTTTTCACACTTATAAATCCCCAATGTAATGAAAAAGTTCTTATTTTCAAAAAAATCACGAAAAACTGAACACACTGAACACAATATGTCGTTATTTTCCGAAAAAAACGCTTGTTAAATTTAATTGATAATTTTGTTGGTAAAATATTTCTTTAAACTATTATTGTACTAAAACAACATATATTTGATCAATTAACGCCGATGTAAAATCAATAAACCCAATAGAAAATGAATAAATGAGTTTATTTATAATTATTTTGCGTTTGGATCGTAGAGCAAACACCTGGAAAAATCCGCTAAAAATGTTGGTTGATTTTTTTTTTTTTTATTTCAAAAGATAATCAAATTTTTTTTAACTATTCATTGGATTATCTTGATTTAAATTTAAAATAAAAGAAAGGGTTTAGCCGTTTATTGCTTCAAAAAAAACTTATAATATGATGCATATCTTAATTAACGCAGCTGTCTTTCAATAATTATGATTTTTACTTGCTCTACAGGGCAAGTACATATTGGTTTTGTGTCAAAAAAAAATTTTAAGTTTTAATCAAAACCAACATTACGATGATGGAGAAGTCCGAAAAAGGGGTTTTCGTCATGCCGTCCGTTGGTCTGTGCGTCCATCTGTACACTTCCCCAGTGCCCAAACGCGTGGACGGAATTTCTTCAAATTTGGTACAGATGATTCTTACGTAATTTCGAAAGTTGCTTTTTTTTGTTTTTGAATATCTCGTCTAGAACTAATACCTCCCATTTAACGGTTTTGAGTTATTGGGTTTTTCTCGAAAACGGCTCTAACAATTTTTTTTTAAATTTGTGTATGTTTTATGTTTGGTGATTACAACAAAACTGCATTTTTAGTTTTTCTCAAAAAACTTGAACATCGATGTTTCTCCGTTGCGGTTTTTTTTTTTGCAACTTGTTTTTTTTTTGCAATTTTGTTTTTTTTGTGAATAACTCGTAAGCGGTTAAATCGATTTTGACAAAAACTTTTGCACAGATATTTCATATTAATTAAATTAAAAAACTAAAAAGTTAAAATTAGTTTAATTCTTCTTACACATATTCCACTTTTCTTGTAAAAATATATAACTCAAGCAAAACCCTATGTTTTGTTAATTTCTAACATAGTTATTTATTTTTATAAACTTTATATAAGAGTCTTTAACGTCTATAGTAACTTTAACCCAAAGAGCAAGTACGTGCGATACAGTCGTGCATTTTATTTTTTTTCACGAACAAAAGTAGACCCATACCTTTACTAATTATTTTCCAACAGATCTAGAATATTTTTTGCATAGCTTGTTTTATTAATATTTAAATAAATTGCACGAACTTGCTCTTGTAGTTAGAACTATGTATTTGTATACCTATTAAAAAAAATCGAAGAAAATCATTTTTTGTTTATTTTTTTTGAAAAACTAAATGCACAATACTTTTTAAAATGAAAAAAAAAACCTGGTGACAAGTTTTGAAAGAAATTAGTTGAGCCAGTAATGATATATACGGAAATATCTAAATATTATGGAAAATTTCCCGAAAAGCGTGTTCATCATATTTCCGTTATTCGATTTTTTTGAGAAAAACTAAAAACGCAGTATTGTTAAAATTACTTATTAAATAATATACACAAAATTTAATCGAACGGTTAGAGCCGTTTTCCAGAAAAATCCAATAACTCGAAACAATGATATGGTAGGTATTCGTTCTAATCGATATATTTAAAAACAAAAAAAAACCTTGAGATTAGAAAAAAGTAATCTGCACCAAATTTCATGCAAATCGGTCGACCCGTTTAGGCTATGATTCATTGTACAGATGGACGCACAGACGAACAGACGCACAAACCGACGGACGTCATGACGAAACCCACTTTTTTGGACTTCTCCATCATCGTAATGTTGGTTTTGATTAAAACCTCGAAAATAGAAGAAACATCATGTCTGTAATGTTCATAAGTGATATTTTGTCACATCGTATCAAATGACCGTCAACGACGACGAAGCAGTTAACTTCTACTCTGACCCGGGGTCAGCCCATTATCGTGGCTTAGCGTCACCACCATCCCAAAGCAGCACTGTCATTTGACAACCGGGAAGGAACACCAGGAGATGAACCAAGTCAACCGACTTTAAATATTAAGATTTTTTTTTTTACATGTAAAATATAACTATATGTATATTCATTTTAATTTAATCCACTGTATAACGTTAGGCCCCCTATGTGCCAACAATTCTAACATTTTGCAACTGTATTATATTATTTGTAAGTTTAAGTCAAATTGTAAATATTATGTTCATATCAAATGCCCTATGCTTTTGTTATTGATTGATTTGTATGCTCCGTCATGTCAGATAAGAGAACGTTGTTGTCTTTTCCGAGAAAAGGAACACAGAGTAAACTATGCTACTAATGAACCAATTACTCGTTGTGTCAGAGAAACTAATTTCATTTCTAATTATATTGATTTTAACTTTCATAAAACCAGATACATTTTAAAAAATATGTAATTTACTTTTGTTCTTCAAATTGATTAATCAAATTATGTTTACACAATTATTGTAATACTTAATATTATTTTGTTAGATGTTATATGTTATACCTATTTATCTTCTATTTTTTTTTTTGTAGTCTAATTGTAGATTTAATTATTTCTAATTGATGTTAAATAAATAAATAAATAAATAATTTTTTTTGACACGAAATCAATACTTGCCCCATAGAGCAAGTAAAAAATCAAAAAATGTTTATTCACAAAAACCTTAATGTTTACTTAAAAAAATATTTTAATTACCAACATTTTATTATAATATTATTGTTTTGTATTCTATCACCACCACTGTATTTGCAGTAGATTTCCGGAACAAATTTTGTATGGATTCATTTTGAAAATTCATATTCCAGAGATCTCAGAGCGCTCAGTAAACTCATCAAAATGAACAGGATTGCTAAGTAAATGGCTTGTCAAAAATTATGCAGAAAAAATTATTGGATTCGCTTACTCAGCTTTTAGCAAGAAAATTCTTGAGAACCTGACTAGTGGTCAGATATATTGTTGGTGGGACGGGCCTAAGACCCAACTATAATAGGCATGAGCTTACATATGTTAATGTTTAAACGGAATATGCAAGGGAACGAATATACACAATCCCATAAGGCTGACCATAATGAGCACATGCGTCCTTCGTCTATAATTCGTTAAGCATTAGCAGTGCGATCCGAACCGCTCGGCAATTGTAAATCAGATTGAGATGAGATACAAAGAAAAGAGATAAAAGCATTGCATATATTTTATACACAAAAATTGAAGTGAATTTACTTTTAAATTAATAAAACCATCTAGAAATGAGTTTTTTTACGAAAACATTGGTATTCGCCAAGCGCTCATAAGTTATGAGCGCTTTTATGGGAGTTTTCGGAGGAATGTTAGTGTAAAGTTCAAAGCGCTGACTCCGAAAACTCTGATATGAGCGCTCATAACTTATGATTGCTTGATGAATACGGCTCTTGTAGTAATATTATGTTAATAATGGCCATTTTTTAACCCGGTAAATAAATATAAAAAAGTGAATTGTGGCAGAAAGCTATGCGCGCATATTTCGGAAACATGACGAAGCAGTTCGTTCGGATCTGAAATTAGCTTATGTCAGCTCATGCCTATTATAGTAGGGCCTTAATTTCAAATGTACAAAAATATGTACGTAATGTTTGTATTAAAACTAGGTATTTTCTGTTAAAAAAGTATTAAAACTAGATATAACTTTTAACTAAGGCACGCAGATTATCTTTTCAGGGTTAAGATTTGATGGCTATATTTACAGAGGGTATACGGCTTCCTGAGTGCAGTGTAATTTTGAGACGTAATTAGGAGAGGGGTTGTAAAATAACGTGTACCAATCTGAGAACTGCTTAACTCCACAAGTATGTAAACGGAAACTTCCAACCGGATCCATCAAAAGTATCGACATTACGGCAGAGCATACAAGTTCTAAGACTGCTGAGCTGAAAACTGCTATTTGTTCCCTAAATATTAATTTTAGTTACATATATGAAACAAATTTCAAAGTAACTTGTATTACCTAAGATTTTCACAGCAGTGGTTAATGAAGTAAAAGTGCATAATAAGAGGAAGCATAAACATAAATCCAAGAAATAACATATCATAACATGTTGGATCATTAACACAGGGAATACACTCGCGTTGTCCATTAATTCTGAAACCGATGGGACATGGTCCACAGGAACCTAACACTCCACCTTCAATTTTTACTCTGCCACAGTACAAACCGGGACATAGTTCTTTCATTATACTGTTTACAAGCTTCAAATTTACTTGGATTTATTTTTTTTATTTGATTTTTTTTTTTTTTTGAGTCTAGTTTACAGTTCAGTGTAAAAAAAAAATAATTGTTCAAAGCAAATTTTAGTCTCTTTTATGTATCATTCAAATACCTACATAACGCTGACTCCGAAAACTTCGATATGAGAAGACACGAAAGACCTACAAATGTACAAGTTTTTCTCAAAATATTGTATACTGATGTTTCTCTATGTCTCGTTATAACCTGCTATTATAATTCAAATTTTAATGTCGTGGGCTACGAGGTATTGGACTCAAAAATCACATTTTTTTGGGTTACGAAGTATTAGACCTTCATGCAAAAAACTTTTGCACACAATACGGTCCGTATTTATAGATGTTTTCTATGCTGTTAATAAGAAAGACTCGGGTTTATCCTATGTTATTTGCATAGTAAAAAACCCAAGTCTTTCTTAGAACCGGCTAAGATAACATCTATGAATACGCCCAATCACAATTATATCTTTCATTTGCCACCAAAAATTTAATCCGTTAATTTCAGATATATCTGGCACTTGAGATTGGAAAACGATATTAATAACATTTGAACTTATGGGAAAATCGTTAAGCGATGAGTGATGCCATTCTATGGCGATGGGCGATGTCCATACAAATTTCAATTGTCAGCGACGAGCGATGCATTCGGTTCAGCTTTTTAAGGACGCTTAGCGGCGTCGCTGACATAATAGGTGTGTTTTATGCATGCCTATTATGGAATTCACAATACTTTACTCCCGGGGATTCAACGTGATTCGGAAAGTTCGCATTCGCATTTAAAGCAATTATGAACATGCCGGGTGAACTATATTATCAATACGAGGAACAACCGCACAATTTCCACCAACGCACTTCCTCACATGCGAGTTCTACAGGATATATGGCTGAAATAAATGCGAATTCCTCCGCAACGTATTCGTCGGATTCTGTAATAGGAGTGATTATCTTCTATCAAGATCAGGATCTGGATTCAGTACACGTAAAACAAAAACAGTTTTGGAAATTTCCGATTATTTTGTTTTTGTTTACATGCTAAATTGATCTAGATACAGATCCGTATAGATAATAAAACACACCTAATATGTCAACTTATTAGTGCGAAAACTTTGGAACTTATGGGCGAATCGCTGAGCGATGAGCGACGGGGGACTCACATACAAATTTTATCTGTCAACGTCGTCTTTAGCAACGACCGATGCATTCTGTTCCGAGCGGTAAAATTTTTACCGTAGGATCATGATTTAAAAATTGTAATAAGGCTGTCTGTACCTTTCAAATAAGACCAAAATTATTAAAATAAGTTGCCGGTAAGTTAGTTAAAAAGGGAGAAATAGAAATCGTGTTTGTGTATTAATTATAATGATGATGATGCTGATTCTATGGTATTATAAGAGAAAAAAGTTTGCTTCGTAAAGGCTAATTTACAGTTTAGTGTGCAAAAACAAAAAACAAAACTTCAAAGCACGTTCTAGTCTGCTTTGGGCATAATTTTGTACCATATTTTGATGTTTATATTTTCCAATCACCGTAACCTATACATAAATTACCTTTTCTTCCTATATCAATTGGTACCAGAGGCTACAACTGCAAATTCGTTTTTTTTTTTGCATGCAAAAACAATTTTGCATGCAAAAAAGCAACAAATTGCATTCTTAGCCCTTTGTTTTGATTAGTTACAGAAAAAAAAGTATCCTAGTGTTATTTAGGAAGTGGCAAACACGTTTGCTTTTTTTATATAATAAAAATGATGGATAGAAATGACAGAAAACAGTTTTGTAAATTTATTTTTTTGTTTCTGCGCTGGACTGTAAATTAGGATTAAATAATAAAAACGATGGACAGAAATCAGCTTTGAAAATTTATTTTTATTTTTACGTGCTGTAGTGTAAACTAGGCTCTTAAAAGGAATATGAAAACAAATTAAATGTGTTTTGCAATTGTGTGCGAACAAATTTTACACGAACGTCAAACTGACTTCAAAACAATTTCGGCGGAAAAATTTGGCCCGTTACCACAGATAAGCCCATGATAAACAGAAAACAAGGTATGCTCATTAGATTTTTGGCAGGTTTTCTGTGACGTCATAGTCATCTTTCTCATGGGCAGTTCGCCCGAACGTCAGTTATGGATTTAGAGAACACATTTTTTTTAAATTGAAAACAACAACCATGAAACTGAAAAAACTCGATTGTCAGCATCGCAGATGACTACTACGTCATCAGTTTTCCAATATGGTGACATGGCGTTCATAATCATGATAAACAGAAAACAAGGTATGCTCATTAGATTATTGGCAGGTTTTCTGTGACGTCATAGTCATGATAAACAGAAAACAAGGTATGCTTATTATGAACGCCACGTCGCCATTTTGGAAATCTGATGACGTATAAGTCATCTCCGATGCTGACAATCGAGTTTTTTTCAGTTTCATTGTTGTTGTTTTCAATAAAAAAATTGTTTTGTCCAAATCCATAACTGACGTTCGGGCGAACTGCCGATGAAAAAGATGGCTATGACGTCACAGAAAACCTGCCAAAAATCTAATGAGCATACCTTGTTTTCTGTTTATCATGGTCATAGTCATCTTTCTCATGGGCACTTCGCCCGAACGTCAGTTATGGATTTAGAGAAAACAATTTTTTTAATTGAAAACAACAACAATGAAACTGAAAAAAACTCGATTGTCAGCATCGGAGATGACTACTACGTCATCAATTTTCCAAAATGGCGACATGGCGTTCATAATAAGCATACCTTGTTTTCTGTTTATCATGGTTCATAATAAGCATACCTTGTTTTTTGTTTATAATGAGCAGAGACGTATACGGAGATAGGAAACTTCTGACGTCACACAGATTTGCCTACGAGCTCAAATTGACGGTTTTGGCTACGTATGCGTAAAAACACGCATACTTAGCCGAAATTGTCAATTCACCATTTTGGTGACTTAATTTGGCGGATAAATTTAAAATTGGCAGTTAATTTGAAAATATGTATGGGTTCCAATATGTTCGTTCCAGATGTCGATAATTTTTGGTGAGTTTCGAAATACTTCAAAACACTTTTAAGGCTTGCCCAAACTTAAGTGCGACAGTGCGTCACGACATGAGCGACACGATTTTTATATGAAAAATGTTTTGCGATTAATCGCATTTGGTGCGGGTACTCTCTCATGACGCAATGTCGTGTCGCACTTTGGTTTGGGCAAGCCTTATTTTTTTAAATTCGACTCTTATAAGTTTTAAGAGTAGTGTTTTAAAACTTGGCCTATTTATTTCTAGTCGAAACTGGTTATAACTCTTTTTCAGTTTACGTTTAGTTTTAAGGCTTGCCCAAACCAAAGTGCGACACTGTGACACTACAGCGCGACAAACTTTTATATTAAGAACGCTTTGCGCTTCATCGCATTTATTGTGGGTACTTCCATATGACACTGTGTAAATAAATTTTGCCGCACTATCGTGTCGCAGTGTCGCAGTACTTGCTTCAAATGTACTTTCATCTCTCTGCAGTATTCAATTGATCAACAACATTATAAACTGAATAGAGCGAACTTTGGAAAAGATAAATTATGCGTTTTGCTCCTTTTAAAGTAACTTTGCTCACCTAAAATAATTAAAAGAATGAGATTTTCTTTAAATAATGTGAGTGATTTTCTGGTTTCGATTTTGATTTTCAGAAGTTCCCGAAAAGAATTAATCAAAAACACATTTCTCCGAATTTCTTAACTCTGGAACCATGATAAACAGAAAACAAGGTATGCTCATTAGATTTTTGGCAGGTTTGCTGTGACGTCGTAGTCATCTTTCTCAGGGGCAGTTCGCCCGAACGTCAGTTATGGATTTGGAGGAAACATTTTTTTTACATTGAAAACAACAACAATGAAACTGAAAAAAAACTTGATTGTCAGCATCAGGGATGACTACTACGTCATCAGTTTTCCAAAATGGCGACATGGCGTTCATAATAAGCATACCTTGTTTTCTGTTTATCATGTCTGGAACGTTCACTAGCTCACCACACCTAAAAAAAAACCACCACACAAATGAAATTTCAAATCAAAAATATCTGAAGTCAATCTTTTCCCGGACTAATTCCAAGTGTAATTATTAATTGTTGATTTAAGTTCTTTTAAAAAGTAAATTATTTAGTGAAAATTATATAATATAAAGAAAATATCAATATAAACGTATTTTTGTTTCAAAGAATATGAGTTTTATTTATTTTGCCATCGTTATTGGTTGTTTTCTCGAGTTTGCTTGTGTGGTTGTGATTGTGATGATGCGTGATGGTTTTGATTTCTGACTGTGCTTTTGATAAGGAGAATTTATTGTGGTTTATGTTCTCTACGGCTTTTTGGGATGGTGTTATAATATTTTAAAATATTTTAAAATAATATTTTAGTCGATTTTGTATAAAAAAGACCATAATAATTGTTTACTAAATCGGAATAAAAAAAAAAAACAAGTTGTCAAATCAAAAATTTCACCTCATTACATTGTTGTTGCTTTTCACATCTATTCACAGACACGAAATGAAATTACAAAAACAACAATGTAAACAAATGGGTTTTGGGGGGTGAGACGTACGAAAGTTTCCTATCTCCTTATACGTATCTCTGATAATGAGATAAACCCATGATAAACAGAAAACAAGGTATGCTCATTAGATTTTTGGCAGGTTTTCTGTGACGTCATAGTCATCTTTCTCGTCGGCAGTTCGCCCGAACGTCAGTTATGGATTTGAACAAAATATTTTTTTTCATTGAAAACATTAACAATGAAACTGAAAAAAATCGATTGTCGGCATCGGAGATGACTACTACGTCATCAGTTTTCTAAAATGGCGACGTGGAGTTCATAATAAGCATATCTTGTTTTCTGTTTATCATGTCTGTAAATAAATGTGAAAACCATCAACAAAATTATAAGGAGAGAAACAGCTGATTTCCTACGGGACGTTTATTATGTGTACAAAAAATATGCATACATAGCACGCCTTGTGGCAAATCATCTGTTTTTCAGCTTGGTTGCAAAATTCATTTGACAGCTAGGTTTCATGCATGATAAACAGAAAACAAGGTATGCTTATTATGAACGCCATGTCGCCATTTTGGAAAACAGATGACGTAGTAGTCATCTCCGATGCTAACAATCGAGTTTTTTTAGTTTCATTGTTGTTGTTTTCAATTAAAAAAAATGTTTTCTCTAAATCCATAACTGACGTTCGGGCGAACTGCCCATGAGAAAGATGACTATGACGTCACAGAAAACCTGCCAAAAATCTAATGAGCATACCTTGTTTTCTGTTTATCATGGGTTTCATGCATGATAAACAGAAAACAGAACAGAATATAGAAAAACATTTCAATACATTACAAATTTCTTATAATTAACAATAACAATATACTGAAATCGAATTTTACAGCTTCGTTCATAGAATTATATGATTTTCAATATTCTTTTATTGTTCTGTGCACAATATCTTAATGCACAATTTTGTGTTATGCGAATACACCCAGACGGAATGATACATAAAGATCTTTGGTAATGATTACTGACTTAAGCTCTGAACGCTTTCATCCGAACTTCGAACTTTCGAACTTCAAACGGAACGAAATCTGTCTATATCTGTCTCTATCTGGCTGTGTGTATTCGTCTCTTTTGCTTAACGAAACTGGAGATTTCTGGATTCTTCGAGAAGAAATGAGAGGAATATAAATACGAGGTCAGAGAAGGAGATCGACACAGTTTAATTTTGACAGTGATAAAGATAAGTGATTGAGAAAGTGTAATTTGGAAGTGTTTATTCTTGTAATTTGTAAAGAGTAATAGTGAAATAGTTTGTTATAGGTAAAAGTGTTTGCTAATTTGAGAAACAATAAAAAGTGGAAATAAGTTTTATTTAGAACACAGAAAACTTTACAGTATGCTTATTATGAACACAAAAATATACAATTTGGTACTTTTTTCAAACTTTCCAGGAGCACGTAGCTAAACCAATGCTCAAGACCAGGAATCGTCACTGCAATACGATAAATAAAAAAAAGACCATAACTTTCATCATGTAATTCGGATCGTTTTTTAATTCTCTCTGAATTGTGCATTAAAAATACCTTTCAGTGGTGTATCATATGTTAATTTTACACAAACAAAATTTCTTTAATTTAATAAACCCTCTTCTACCGGTTTGACCTTGAAAAACGTGACTTGCGGACATGTGATTCATTGCTACTTTTGAGGTTAGTTAAAGAACACTAAAAGGAAGATTTTGAAAAAAAATTGCCTATTAGCATCCATCTCGCAGTTTATCACTCTATTAATAAAGAAAAATTATTATAACAGCACTCGAAATCCGAGTGCCAATTTATTTTTTATTCAAATTTTTCAGTCAGTTCAGTTTCACCGATAGTTGTCTGAACTGAAAATTGTATGGTGTAAATTATACGCTCTTTTAAGCAACAGATATCGCTAGTGTATGTGTGTATTATTTTTCACATTTTGCAAACAGTGCCGATTGTAACAGTGCCTGGTAAATGTGGTAAACATATAGAAATTTGTATGGACATTACAGTTAGTTTACTTCACCACGTTTACCAGGTTGTATGACCCTCTTCTTTGTGTGGGCCGCGTAAAGTGTACCACAAAAATTATAGGGCATTCATGCAACCCTGGTAAACGTCGCAATCCTGGTAAATGTAGAAAACATGTCAAAATATGTATGAAAACGACAGTTCGTTTACCAGAAATTGCACTTTAGCACGTTTATTAAGAGTTTACCAGGTTGAATGAATACCCCGCTGTTTTATTTATATGATGATGTTTTAGAAAATCACCCATAGATGTATGAACTTAAATTTATGGTGTAAATTATACGCTCTTTTCAGCAACAGATGTCGCTAGCGTATGTGTAAATTCTGTTTTACTTTTTGCAAAAAGTGCCGACTGTACTTAACGCTTAGAGCTGTATTCATCGAGCGCTAATAAGTTAAGAGCGGCCAGAAACCAATTTTCAAAGAATTTTAGTGACTTATGAGTAGTTTCGACCACTCTTACAGTTGAGAGCACTAACTCTGAAAAACTCCGATAAGAGCCACCATTGTATATATAACGCAGCCAGTGTGAGTTTTTAGAAAATAGGGTGTCACAAACAAACTAGGTTGTCACAAACGATGTTTTTGATAAATTCCAAGTCTTTGAGCAATTTTGAATGAAATGTGTTTAAATAAAAACCAGCTAGTGTGAGTCTTTAGAAAATAGGGTGTCACAAACAAACTAGGTTGCGAAAAACGAAGTTTTCGATAGATTCCAAGTCTTTAAACAATTTTGAATGAAATGTGTTTAAATAAAAACCAGCCAGTGTGAGTTTTTAGAAAATAGGATGTCACAAACAAACTAGGTTGTCACAAACGATTTAGTTTATAAATTCCAAATTTATGAACAATTTCCAATCGAAAGCGTATATATAGTACATAAATAGAACATCGTTTAGGAACACAAGCATTTCATTGTTTTTGACTACCTACTGCAATGCTAAAAATTGTTTCAATCGATTGAGGATAAGTACACCTACCTACCTATCATATAAAGTAATTAGGTTTAAATATTAAACACTAAACAAGGTCTAGCCGTAATAGTTTTGTTGCAAACTGATTTGTTAGTACATTTTATGCTTTTCCATCTATTTTTAACTAAAACAACCCCCTTTTATTTTGATAATTACACAGTCATACTTAGGTATCATTGCAACTTGATGCTCACCTCAAACCATTTACCCACCTCAGCAGTATGAATCACATGCATATGCAACAGCGTATACCTATGCATAGCTCCTCCTATTACTTTTAAATTAGTGAAAGTGTGGTGAATTTCAATCCGTTTTTCTAATTTTTCTCGAAAAATAAGTTGCCACAAACGATTTATTGATATATTCAGAAGCCACAAACGATTTCTGATTGATTGAGTATGAAAAAATCTATGTTACTACAATTTTCAAAAGCTTTATGGCTAACTGGTACTTTTTTTTTAATTTATTAATAACTCAAAAACTAAAACTTATTAATGCTGTCACAAACGAATCACAAACGATTGGCGTGAAAAAAATTTGAAAAGTCAATTTTTTAAAATTTGGAATGGCTATCTGGTATGACCTCAAAGGACTGCACAATTTCATAATTTAAGCCAAATATGGACTCTTTAGATTCTTTGTTCCTGGGCCAATAGTTTTCAATTGGGTACGAATTTCGTAAGAGATGTTAAACATTTATATATTTATATATTTCCTCTAACTGAAAAAACAGCCTTTCATTTGAAACAATGTGATAGACGCATTTGATTCTTAGTTACCATGACTAAGAAAATGTTTTAACTGATTTTTATGAACGTGTCATTTAAATTATTAGTTACTTGGGACTAAACACAGATTTGTATTACTCTTCAAGAAAACACCCTTTCACCCAAAATATTTGTATGTACTCTTTAGGGTTCCAATGGCAAATAAAAAATACTCATTTTTGTTGTATTTCTTTGTTTTTAATTAATAAATACAATCTTTCCAGATTAAATTAACATTCTTTCCAAATTAATTATATTTTTTTTATTTGAAGGCTATTTTCTTCATACGTCAAAGTAGTACGAAACAGGAGAAAATTGAAAATGTATTTACTTCTTATGTTCTTTTGCTGTCATATAAGAAAGAGAAAGACGAAGATAGTTTCTCGAGAATCCAAATTGAGCACTGAATTGTTTCACAATTCAGGTTTTGAATGGTTTTGGCGAAAACGAGTGATTTACGAAAATGAGTGGTTCAACAAAAATATATGGGAAAACATGTTGTTTTCGATCTAGTTTTGAATTTTTTTTGCGAAAACTTGGTTTTGGTTCAGTGTGAAAAGTCTAAGAGTTGGAATAATAGTGAGTTTGCATACGAATTCGTAGACGCAGCTTTTCACACATACACACGACGCAGCCAAATTGTCAAACTAGATACTTTGGTACAGTGACAGTTCTCACATAAAAAAAATATAAGCAATTTTGATTATTACTGTTCATTTATTTAAACGTCAGTGGGCCAGAGTGTCGATTTGGCGTTTAGAAGCTGTGAGAGAAAATGAAACAGAGATTTATTGCTTTTTTTTTTTAAATCCCTATAGAGAAACTATGCAAAATGTAAGCGAGGCATCTTTATGGGAGAAAATATTATAAAGTTTGTGGTTTGCTGAGAATGGTTTAAATGAGTTAGTTATTGTAATGTTTTTCTAGGTTCAAATAAAACTTATTTCCACTTTTATTAATTCATTTTTATTTACTCTCGAATTAACAAACACTTTTATCTATAACAAACTGTTTTACTATCACTCTCTACAATTTACAAGAATTCTTCTCTCTTAGGTCCTCAGACCTTAAAAAGTCCGTTGTGATCCCCTTAAGGGGCATAGGGCCTCCACTACTCCTACGCGCCATCGTGTACGGTTTCTGGAAATATTACGTAGTTCTCTCCAACTCTTCCCCAGCTGTGCAGATTCACTTTTGACTGTCCTGCGGCATGTGCTTCTCGGCCGACCCGACCCTCTACCTGCCTGTGTGAGTGGGTTCCATTGCATCGCTTGGCCAGCAATGCAATCGTTGCCTTTTCGAAGCGTCTGCGTCTGCGAATAGTACTGTCAATGGATTCTTGACGTTCTGCTATTAAGTTCTTCATTGGAAATACGGTTGCGCCAAAAAATCCTTAAGATGTTTCGTAGACACCTATTCACGAACGGTTGTGAAGATTTTCCAAGTGCTGCACCCATACAGAAGCACGGATTCAACATTGGAGTGGATCAGTCTCAGCTTGGTCTTTAAGCTTATAGCGTTGTTTCTCCATATTTTGGACAGCATTCCGAAAGCAGGTTTTACTTTTTTGATACGGCTGTCGACATCTTGTTCGGTTCCGCCTTTGTTAGAGATAAAACTCCCAAGATATTGAAAGTCTTCTACTTTTTCTACCAGTTGTCCAGAAATATTGACTTGAACGGATGAGTTACTTCCAAGGCTGATCATTTTTGTTTTTTCCGTGTTAATTTTCAGCCCCACGATTTCTGCTTCTCCCTTCACCCTTGTTGTCATTTGATGGAGATCCATGATCCTATGAGAGAGTAAGCATACGTCGTCCGCGTAGTTCAGATGTCTTAGTTGGGATGTCAGACTCCATTGGATTCCACTATTTCCGTTTAACAGGAATGCACGTAGCACATCACTTATCACTAACAGGAAAAGTATTGGCGACAGTATGCAACCCTGTCTGACTCCACAATGGACTTCAAATTCATCCGACAACCTTCCTCTATGTAAAACGTGACATTTGCATCCATCGTAGGTTGCTTTAATAATAGCGATTAACTTATCTGGAATGCCTCTCCTGCGTAAGGCAATCCAAATAAATTCTCTGTTAACACTATCAAACGCTTTTTCAAAATCAATGAACAGCAGGTGAAGTGGTGATCGATATTCGGTGCACTGTTCAATAATGATCCGCAAGGTGTTAATGTGGTCAACACAGGATTAACCAGTTTGGCGTCGAGTGTGTCTTCTAGATGTTCTTTAATTCACTCTAATATAATTTTTGCTGCTATCTTGGCAACCGCAGGCAGAACGCAAATCCCTCTCCAGTTTTCACACTGCATCAAATCTCCTTTCTTCGGGAGCTTGACGATCATTCCCCTTTTCCACTCCTCCGGGAAGCACTCAGAGTTCCAGGCTCTCGTTATGAGTGGATGCAGGAGCTCACTCGAAAATTTACAAGAATTATTAACACTTCCAAATTACACTTTCACTAACAGTTATCTTTATCACTGCCAAAATTAAACTGTGTCGATCTCCTTCTCTGACCTCGTATTTATATTCCTCTCATTTCTTCTCGAAGGATCCAGAGATCTTCAGTTTCGTTAAGCAAAAGAGACAAATACACACAGACAGATAGAGACAGATATAGACAGATTTCGTTCCGTTCCATTTCGTTCCGTTCGAAGTTCGAAAGTTTGACGTTCGGATGAAAGCGTTCAGAGCTTTAGTTATTAATCATAACCAAAGACCTACATGTGTCTTTTCGCCTGGGTGTGTTCGCTCCTATATTCGTAACATTGGCCGCGTTCACATAAAAATCTTAAGCTATCCAGATACCTTTCTGTTGTTGTAATCCTATGTTAACTAACAGCTGACTGAAAAAGATTCGCAAATATACTGGTAGCGAAGGTATCTTGGATAGGCTATCCTATGCGAATGTGAACGCGGCCATTATGTTTGTTTTGTAATAGCCGCGTTCACATTGGCCCCGTTCACATAAAAATCTAAAGCTATCCAGATACCTTTCTGTTATTGTAATCCTTTGTTAACATCAGCTGACTCATAAAGATTCGCAAATATACTGGTAGCGAAGGTATCCTGGAAAGGCTAACCTATGCGAAAGTGAACGCGGCAATAGCTTTAGATTTTTATGTGAACGCGGCCGTTCACATAGGATAGCCTATCCAAGATACCTTCGCTACCAGTATATTTGCGAATCTTTATGAGTCAGCTGTAATAGGATTACAACAACAAAAAGGTAAATTGATAGCTTTAGATTTTTATGTGAACGCGACCAATTTATGTGCTTAGAAATGGTTTTGTTAATGCAAATGAAAAAAATAAGTGGGTTTTTACTGAACTATATTTTAAATTATTTAAGTTAATGGTGTTCAATAATTTCAGGGTTGGCACAGCCAACCTAGCCAACTAAGAGGAATTGCCACTGTTGTAGACTCTCCAAAAGTTATGGACATCAATGTAATACAATTTTGTTTTA
Organism: Meliscaeva auricollis; assembly: GCA_948107695.1. NCBI lineage: Eukaryota > Metazoa > Arthropoda > Insecta > Diptera > Syrphidae > Meliscaeva > Meliscaeva auricollis. Next base: position 51,144,187 of record OX403616.1, on the reverse strand, counting down.
ATATTTATGCCTGTTTAAGAATTCATTTCATTTTTATTTTGTTTTCGAAATGTATCACAACACAAAAATAAAGAAAATCCAATAAAAAATATTTCTAAAGATATTGCGCATATAAAGGAAACAAATACTAATCCAGAATTGGTTGAAGCTATATCTGCTATTATTTTCACGCAACCCTTTAAAGAAAACAACATTAAGAGAAGCCACATAAATAAATAAACTTGATAAAATACCTCTTTGTTTATTCCAGCATGAAGATTGGCATCAAGTTTTCGTTTTCTGGCAATTTCGCAAACAACATCGCTTATATCTTGGCTGCAGCATGATTCTGGGATACTATAAAACACGTTCAAAGATGAAGATGCAATGTTCGTTAGATCTGTTCCAGCAACATTATTGTATTGACTTGCTATCCAATCAGTAGGTCCATCGGCACCGCAACATTTGAGCTAATAATTGTTTTTAAATATTTTAGTATTATCGTTGAACTGAAACAATTCTGATTCACTTAAAGTTTAGAAGGTTTATATGTGTAGAGTTAAATCAGAGCCATAGCTAGAATGAATTTAAGGAAGGAAAAGGTATGTAGGTCGTAAAAAGTAGGGCAATAGTGAAAATTTGTTGATTTGAAGAAAAAAAAATCTAATTTTGTTTTTCTTTTAAAATCAAAAACACCATATAAAAGAAAAATGATTTTTTCTGGCTTTCAGGTGCTATTCATTTTTATATGTGTGTTTCTTTTTCTTGTAAAAGAAATGTTTTTAACTTTTGGGAAAGGGAGATAGATAAATTATTATTTCTTCAATAAATTAGTCTAAGTAGGTATACGTACATAGGTAGTTTACAATAATTTTCTTAAAATAATTGAACTTTCGATTCTTCATATAATTAAAAATCTTGATTCCATATCGAAAGATTTTTTTTCGAATGAAAGGAAAACCAAGCCTGCCATTTTTTCATGATTCTTTGAAATCCTATGAGGTTTATTCACTGAAATTTAGAAAACTGCAGTGCTGCAGTTTCCTGCGAATAAGTTAAGTTTGTTAGATTTTTACTTTTCATTTCAATTTCAATTGATTTTTCTCTTTGAAATTTCTGTTCTCCATAATCTCAGATTTTTGTTTCAGTCTCTTGCTCTTATCTGCATGAACAACGAAAACGATCTCGTAAAAAAAAGACAGTCTGCACAGCGATACATTTGTTTTTTTTCTTTCATTCGACGACAACGGCAACGGGATCGTAGTAAAAAAAGTGCACAGCTATTTTGTGTTTACATATTTTATGAAGGAATGAATATTTTTTACTTGTGATATAGGTACTATATATCAAGTTAGGCATTCGTATAAAAAAAAATGGTATCGCACGTACTTGGTCTTATAGTTAAAGTTACAGTTAAAGTTACAGTTTTGAAAAATAAAAATTAAAAAAGCATATAACTCGATTTTCAAATGACTGCTGTTTTAGTCTTAAAGTGAATTTCACCTCAAATCGAAGTATGCAATTTAATTTCTTCTATAATGATACATTTTTAGAAAAAAAAAAAAATGAAAATCGTTAGAGCCGTTTTCTAAAAAAATATTTTTTCTATATAAAATTTTGCAAGGACTTTAAAAAAAATGGTATCTCTGGGGATAGTCTCCAAAAAACGCCACATACCGAGTTTGAAGTAAATCGACCCATCCGTTGAGGCTGTGACTTCTGATACATACAGACAGACAGACGGACAGACAGACAGACAGACAGAATTGTCAGACCCACTTTTTTCTCATTCTCTATCATTTGATTGTTATCTCAACTTTTTTTTTTTGTACGAATGCATAACTTGATATATAGTACCTAAAAAGTAAAAAGCTCCAAAAAAGCAAGAAACTCTTCTGACAATGATAACCACTGACTTATTATAGCTGTGTTTTATTTGTAGATGGGTAGAAAGCGCAGCAACGAATGCCAATAAAACGATTTTACTCGTTCGAACATTCAATGTTTGAAAGTTGGTACCGTCAAAGATGATACTACTGAGTACTAGTTATATCATCTTTGGAACCATATTGGTGTTTCCTGATTAAATTTATGAAAAAAATAAAACCAGTTTAGGGGTGTATTCGCAAACTTTATCAAATTTCATTTTCGATCTGCTCTCAATTTGCTCATCTTTCTTTTTTAAATGAAACCCGAATAAGCAAATATCTGTTTCTTATTCTAAGTGATGGTATAGATATAAATTAACTTCTAAATCAAATCAAATTTAGAGCAATTTTCGTTACTTCTACTGAAAAAAGAACAAAAATCAACGAAAACATCATTCGCACGTACCACTGCCAACCATCAAACAAGAAATTATTTCTTCAATACGACTCAGCGCCCTCTTCATTTCAATATTTCAAAGATGTATAGCCAGCATCACCATTTTGCTTTTCAGTGCATAATTTTTCGGAAGCATTCGAAGTTTTACTTCGCTGGTTACCCAACAACCAATAAAACACCGCTTATATAATAAGTCAATGATGATAGCTATTATTGATTCAGGGTTTCACCGCTTTTTTTTCTCGGAGCCTATAATCTGAAACCATTTGTTTTTGAATTTTGTATCGAAAATTTACTCGAATAGCAGTCCATAGTCTATTTATAATTAGTCAATGGTACTAACATTTTGTATGCATCCACTATCCAGTGTATTATAGAGATCAGTGAGGTAGGTACGTAAGTTTTGTTGTTTTATTTATTACATTGAACTCTAGATCGGTAACCATGAAAAACAGAAAACAAGGTATGCTCATTAGATTTTTGGCAGGTTTTCTGTGACGTCATAGTCATCCTTCTCATGGGCAGTTCGCCCGAACGTCAGTTTTGGATTTTGAGAAAACTTTTTTTTAAATTGAAAACAAGTGAAAAAAATCGATTATCAGCATGGGAGATTACTACTACGTCATCAGTTTTCCAAAATGGCGACATGGCGTTCATAGTTAATAGTAAGCATACCTTGTGTTCTGTTTAACTTGATCGGTAACTTCATTGGGATATGGAATATGAATTTAAGGTGGCATGAATAAATTGTGTGTAGGTAGGTAGGTATCTATCTTTATCTTTAGTATTTATTTAGCTAGGTACATAGAAAATCTGCAAGTATTGAAGAAAGTTGGCAGTGCCAAAAAAGAAAGAAAGATTGGTAGATTGGCATCTACCTACATTATGGATAGGTAGGCACATCATATAATTTCACACCAATTGGTGGTATTACTATAAACGTTTTAAATTTGGCTTAAATTATGAAAATGTGCAGTCCTTTGAGGTCATACCAAATAGCCATTCCAAATTTTTAAAAAATCGACTTTTCAAATTTTTTCACGCCAATCGTTTGTGATTCGTTTGTGACTGTTTGTGACAGCATTAATAAGTTTTAGTTTTTGAGTTATTAATAAATTTAAAAAAAAGTACCAATTAGCCATAATACTTTTGAAAATTGTAGTAACATGGATTTTTTCATACTCAATCAATCAGAAATCGTTTGTGGCTTCTAAATATATCAATAAAATCGTTTGTGGCAACTTAGTTTTCGAGAAAAATTAGAAAAACGGATTGAAATTCACCACACTTTCACTAATTTAAAAGTAATAGGAGGAGCTATGCAAAGGTATACGCTGTTGCATATGCATGTGATTCATACTGCTGAGGTGGGTAAATGGTTTGTGGTGAGCATCAAGTTGCAATGATACCTAAGTATGACTGTGTAATTATCAAAATAAAAGGGGGTTGTTTTAGTTAAAAATAGATGGAAAAGCATAAAATGTACTAACAAATCAGTTTGCAACAAAACTATTACGGCTAGACCTTGTTTAGTGTTTAATATTTAAACCTAATTACTTTATATGATAGGTAGGTAGGTGTACTTATCCTCAATCGATTGAAACAATTTTTAGCATTGCAGTTAGGTAGTCAAAAACAATGAAATGCTTGTGTTCCTAAAAGATGTTCTATTTATGTACTATATATACGCTTTCGATTGGAAATTGTTCATAAATTTGGAATTTATAAACTAAATCGTTTGTGACAACCTAGTTTGTTTGTGACATCCTATTTTCTAAAAACTCACACTGGCTGGTTTTTATTTAAACACATTTCATTCAAAATTGTTTAAAGACTTGGAATCTATCGAAAACTTCGTTTTTCGCAACCTAGTTTGTTTGTGACATCTTATTTTCTAAAGACTCACACTGGCTGGTTTTTATTTAAACACATTTCATTCAAAATTGCTCAAAGACTTGGAATTTATCAAAAGCATCGTTTGTGACACCCTATTTTCTAAAAACTCACACTGGCTGCGTTATATATACAATGGTGGCTCTTATCGGAGTTTTTCAGAGTTAGTGCTCTCAACTGTAAGAGTGGTCGAAACTACTCATAAGTCACTAAAATTCTTTGAAAATTGGTTTCTGGCCGCTCTTAACTTATTAGCGCTCGATGAATACAGCTCTAAGCGTTAAGTACAGTCGGCACTTTTTGCAAAAAGTAAAACAGAATTTACACATACGCTAGCGACATCTGTTGCTGAAAAGAGCGTATATATAATTTACACCCTAAATTTAACTTCATGCATCTATGATTTTCTGAAACACCATAATATAAATAAAACAGCGGGGTATTCATTTAACCTGGTAAACTCTTAATAAACGTGCTAAAGTGCAAAATCTGGTAAACTGTCGTTTTCATACATATTTTGACATGTTTTCAACATTTAATTTTTGTGGTACACTTTAAGCGGCCCACACAAAGAAAAGGGTCATACAACCTGGTAAACACGGTAAAGTAAACTAACTGTTATTTCGATATGTTTACCACATTTACCAGGCACTGTTACAATCGGCACTGTTTGCAAAATGTGAAAAATAATACACACATACACTAGCGATATCTGTTGCTTAAAAGAGCGTATAATTTACACCATACAATTTTAAGTTCAGACATCTATCGGTGAAACTGAACTGACTGAAAAATTTGAATAAAAAATAAATTGGCACTCGGATTTCGAGTGCTGTTATAATAATTTTTCTTTATTAATAGAGTGATAAACTGCGAGATGGATGCTAATAGGCAATTTTTTTTTCAAAATCTTCCTTTTAGTGTTCTTTAACTAACCTCAAAAGTAGCAATGAATCACATGTCCGCAAGTCGCGTTTTTCAAGGTCAAACCGGTAGAAGAGGGTTTATTAAATTAAAGAAATTTTTTTTTGTGTAAAATTAACATATGATACACCACTGAAAGGTATTTTTAATGCACAAATCAGAGAGATAAATTAAAAAACGATCCGAATTACATGATGAAAGTTATGGTCTTTTTTTTATTTATCGTATTGCAGTGACGATTCCTGGTCTTGAGCAATGGTTTAGCTACGTGCTCCTGGAAAGTTTGAAAAAACGACCAAATCGTATTTTTTTTTTGTAACAATGACCGTATTGTATTATATATTACTATACAGCGTGTCCCGAAATCACCGCCGCAGAAGAAAACCACGGGTTCCTGAGGTCATTTTAAGTCGAAAAACTTAAGAGGTAATTTGCTCGTTCTCGCTCCGTTTTTGACTTATAACGGTTTTTATGGTTTGTATTGATTTTCCCTTTGACTGGCTCTAACTCTGCCAAGCTACAAATGATATTAATTTTTTTTTATTTAGTCAAGAACAGTTAGAAATTTGTATCTGTCATACAACTTTTTTCTGTGGGGATTACGGTTTTCCCACAATTTATTATCAAACGCAATTTTTAAGCATTTTTAGGTTGGTTTTATGACTTCGATATGATTTTTTTTTCACAAACACACATTATAAGGTATTATTTTTTTTTATTATTATGAAAGCCTAATTTGTGTTCTTAAAAATACCGAACAGTTTTTACCCAAAAATACATTTAAAATTATTAAAAAAAAACACCCTGTATATGTGTATGTATGTACAAAGTCTTATTTCGATACTATAATTAGAAGGAGCCCTTAATATATTTAATGTGTTTGTACCACCCAATATCCAAACCTTGGGCCCGCACCGTAAAAATATCGCCCAAGTAACATGTTCATACTTATAACACTCTTAATGTTATAAGAACGATTTTCAAGAGTGAAAAGTATTCTTGTAGTGTGTTCTGAGATTGCTATAAGATTCTTATAAGGGTTAAATGGCCTTCTCCAAGAAGCTATTACACTCTTGTTGTAACATTCATATTCTCAAAGAAGCATAATGCCTCTTGTTAAAAGAGTGTGTGGGGCATGACTAACAAATACATTTGTTTAAAAGAGAAATGAGAGAGTTTACGTGTGAGAATAATAAACATAATAAATAACAAAGAAATGTTTGTGTTTGTCATGTCAAAAAACTTATGAGTATTTTTCTTGTTGGCTCGTTTATCATAATCACCCTTATTACCTACCGATTTCGTTTGTACTAAAACGACAAGAAAACGACTGGATCTTGAGGCCACAATTGACGGTTTAACAAGTGAAAAGCAAAGAGAATGCAGAAGATAAATTTGTACTAAAACACCAATTGTCGCTTCTAGAGCGTTTAGTTTTCTCGTCGTTTTAGTACAAACGCAACATGATTATTTTTTGTTTACCACGTGTACTTTCTAAAATCTGAATGCGGAAAAAATTATATCTGCTATTATTTACATTTTACCTTCAAATAACGTATAATAAAAATATTTTGTTTCTAATCTCCCGAATTAAATTTGTAAATGCATATATAGGTACTTATCTATTTAGAAATAATAAATAATAATTTTAAGAGAAATATTTGAATTCTATTGTTGTTTTTTTAATCAATTTAGAAATTTTATAAGTAGAGGTGATTCATTGTTTTTCTGCTGGTAACCCCAAAAAACAGAGCTGTTCTTTTTTTAGAGTATGTCGACTATTTTTTGTTTAAATACTGTAATACTCATAAGAATTACATTTGAAGAGACTCATTCTGTCCCTTATGGTTAAGAATGTTTGATTAGAACTGTCACAGTTGATAACCATGCAGATTTAAAGCAATACTAGTGAGATTATTATGAGGGTGGTAATTGTAAAATTTGGTTTTCCAAAGGCATTTGCAAACTACAAAGAGCTTCATTCTTTTACTAAGAACGATACACGACGAATTTCAGTTTTTTAAGAAGTGGTTAATTCTTATTGCAATAATAAGATGTAGTAGAGTATAATTCTAATTAAAAAATCTGAAGGGCATGTTAGTTGGGCGTGCGGTCACCTGCATGAACTACATACATATGTAAAAAGTTTCAGTTCGATATGATAATTAGAATGGCCGTTTTCTTCGAACAAAATCTAATATTTGAGAACTTTTTTCACTGAAAGCTCAAAAATTCTGAAATTTCAATTGACATAAATATAGGATAAACTTTTTGCATTTACATTGAACTATATAATAAGTAGAACATTCATTTTATTACAATTTTTTGACATCGCCTGATTTTTCAGATGGAAATTTCTATCTGAAAATTCAGATGAAACGTAACTAAATGTCACTAAACGTAACTAAAAGTCAGCTGAAATTTCAGTGACATCTGACCAATCACAGCCTCGAAAGAGGTAGTTAGAGCTGTCAAATTTTGGTCCTTGAACGTACCAAATAGAATGATTCTGTCTGTGTGTTTCGACTCTCCCTCCAATGCCACTTCCCTGTATCCGTACCACCACAATATTGTATTGTCATCTGAACTACATCCAATTTCCTATACTCTGTCCAACAAAAATAGTCAGTACAGAAGATAGGACGTTTACCTCTCACTCTGACTGTAGTGAAATTTCATTAAGCTGTAAGAGAGCGCAAATATTGCAGGGTTTCCGTAGTGCACATTAAAGATTTCGAAAAAGCTCTGATAAATATCTATAGAGCTACCAACTATTGATTTAGATTTGAAAATTGAAAATGGGTTGATATTAAAATCCAATTTAACAAAATTCATAAGTTTTTCTTGGCACTGATTATAAAATATCAAGAGTATTTTTTTTTTGTATGAACAAAAACACTATTTTTTATCCTGTTTTTAATTCATAATTATTTTCATTTAAACTCATTTAATTTCGAAGAATACTAAATCAACTTCCTTAAAGAAAACAGCCAAAATTCTTAACTGCACATAAGCGTTTTTTTCTCCATACATTAAAAGAACATTTAAACCACGAATACAATAAAAAAGGCAAGCGACAACACCATTGTTATATTTGTTCTAATAAGCTTTTAAAAAAGCTCACATTCTGAAAGCTCTCAAGCACAATTCAAAGAAAAATACACCATGATTTGCATTAACGTGGGAATGGTAACTCTGATAATAATGACGGTTGTTTGGGAACACATATTATGTCACATACCCAGTGTGGCTTAGGCTGCGCACGGTGCAGGTTATGGGGGGATATACGATCGTCAAAGCGAAATTACAACAACAATTGAAGAGTTAATCAGTGGTTGCGTATATTTTTTCAGTAGGTGATTTGGGAATATAACCACTAACCGTCACCTTTTGTAAGAAAAAAGCTCTCCCATAAGACCTGTACTGACAATTTTTGTTGGACAGAGTATAGAAACAAATGTTTCGAGAACGCTAAACAAACATCACGCACACAAAACGTACATGATTGCTAACATTCCAATTGTTTTGTTAGTTAACAGTTATCTTATTACCAAAAGCTCTTAAATAGAACAAAGGTATTAACAACAAAAAATCCCGTTAGCATTCTTGGTCCAGATGACCTATTAAATATTTCTGCCAAATTTATTCACTATACCACTACTATTTAAGAGTTTTTTGGTTATAAGTTAACTGTTGACTGATAAAACAACACGATATATGAGAAAAAGGCCTTAACATTCGTCATGGTAGTCGGTTCGTTTTGAAATCAGTCTCTCTGAATTCTGCATTGAAAAATACATTTAAGTGATGTGCCACATGCTTATTTTACAGAAATATTTTTTTCTTTAATTTTATAAACCTTCAACTTCCGGTTTGACCATGAAAAACGCGACTTGCGGACATGTGATTCATTGTGATTTTTGAGGTAAGTTATAGAACACCGAAAAAAGATTTAAAAAAAATGGCCGTTCGTATCCATTCCGCAGGGGACCATTATAGTTTAAATAAAAAATACCTACATTCTTTTGAATAACGTCAAATGTAACAGTAGTTGTACTCATTTGCCCGTATTCATGTTGTATTGAATATTTTACAGATGCCGTCAGAAGATCGCTAATTCTATCCTGGTTATAAGCTATCCAAGTACCTGCGGCGAACTTAAATCCCACAACGATGACTAAAAATAAAATAAACTAAATGCAGAATAAAATTTTTTTTTTCTTTTCTTAATGTCATGACTTACAACACCAAGCATACATGTCGATCTTTTAAGAATGCTATAACAAGCAAACGACGCACTCAAAAGTGTAAAGCAACCAGCGTATAGAGTAAGATACACAGTATATTTCAAAAGCTCTCCAGATTGAGTGAACACCACTAAAAACATTGGATCATTAAGAATCCATACGCATCCAGTAACTATAAAAGCTCCAAGAATCTAAATATGATATAAGATAATATTAAATATTTATCATAAAAAATATATGAGTTATTTGAATCAGATCGGTTTTAAATATATATCCACATAAAATGTCATAATAAGACAGTATACCTACAATTTACAAGCCCAGAAGTGAATGCAGTATCTCTATGGGTTGGCTACGTTTGCCCGAATCACGTTTGACCGAATCACGTTTGACTGAATTATATTTGACCGAATCACATTTGATCGAGTAACGTTTGACCGAAAAATCATACTTTTCTTGACGCCCCTGGATTACTACTTTTTATTTTTCTTAGCCACGATTCCATGAGAATCAATGGTACGAAGCAAAAACAGAATTTTGTCGTTGAAATAAAAGTATAAAAGCTAGTGTTTTTTTTTCAGTTTTTTAGTTTCAATTTGGAAGTCGACGAAGGAATTTGATGCGACAATTTTTTTCTTTAAATAAATAAATATTTGATTTGAAGTGATTCAGCTTTTTATCATATGTTTTAACTTTTCTTTATTTGTTTATCTGTTTTAGATGGGATCTTATAGCCAAAAATATTCAATATTAGAATGCAACAAAAAGAGGAGAAAATCACGATTGAAGTTCTCTCTCATAAGAAAATAAAATGCAAAATTGTTTGAAATGGTGGGATTGAAGTGTAATATTTCAAAATCTACGCCAGGGATTTTTAAGAATGATTTCAGAAAAGAATTCTGATTAGAATATCGAACTAATTTATGCTCAAATTAGTTCGATATTCTAATCAGAATTTTTCAAAAAAAATTTCTAAAACTTGCGAAAAAATTCGTTTAAAAATCCATGATTGATAATAAACAAAAAAAAAAAAAATGTAATGCTGTAAACGCTTATACGCTTATAGCTTAAGATAGAGCGAGCGGATTTTTGTGTTTATAGTCTCAAAATATACCTTACAACTTTACAAAAGTTTTATGATTTTACAAAATTTTAGGTCAAAAATTTATTTTCTCGAAGTATCGGATATAGTTGGCTTTAAAAGCCTGTAACTTAAGAACGAACTAATACATTTGAAAACCTTATATCTCAAAAACCCCGCTATAGATATTCAAGTTTGAAGTCTTGAAATAATAGTAATAGAATGTTCTTAAATTCTATCGAGACAAAAATTAGAATTTTAAGTTTATATTGCCATTATAACAACAAAAATATCGATTTATTTTTGTTAACATAGCTATTAAATCAAACGAGTAAGAGCGCTGACAAGAATTCGTCGTTCAATTAGAAATAAATGTAAAATTAGTTCATCAAAAAAAAAGATGTCAAGTTTTGGGGATATTTTACGCCTCGTTTACCCGAAAATCGCGTTCAATGACAAAAATTGTCAGCCCAGAGATCACGAATATGCAATTTTTAACTCTCTAAGATGCCTAGTTTAGTCGGAATTCACGATTGAAAAGTGCCAACTTTGCCCTATCTAGCACCGCTGGTTTGGCCGCAAATTGAGATTAAAGATAAAGATACTTTTTTCGTTTGAAAGACTTTTTTTGATTGAAAGGTAGCACTCTCAGATCTCAAATATGCAAAAAGCGAGGTATGTTTGAGGGGGCTTGCTGCCCCCTTCAACCCCCCTGATTGTGGCCACTATTAGATTTGGGGTGCATTCGAGATGGGTGTGTGCAAAGTTTTTTTTTTATTGAAAGTTCAATCCATACAAAAAAGGTGTTCACTTTGGGGCTATATTACGCTTTGTTTACCCGCAAATCGATTCTCTAAAATGCCTAGTTTAGCCAAAAATCCCGATTTTGTCATTCCTGGTATAGCCGAAAATCAAGTTTAAAGATAAAGATATTTTTTTCGTTTGAAAGACTTTTTCGATCGAAAGGTAGCACTCCCCAGATCTCGAAACTGCAAAAAGCCCCCTGCTTGGGCCTCCTTTAGGATTTGGGGTGGGTGCGAGGTTGGGTGTAAGCAAAGATTTTCTTGATTGAAAGTACGTTCCACACACATTTTTTTTGTTAGAAAGGTGGCACTCCTTATGTCTCGAAAATGCATAACACTCAGTACATTTGAAAACCTTATATCTCAAAAACCCCACCATAGATATTCAAGTTTGAAGTCTTAAAATAATATATACCTATAATACTAATATTCAGAATGTTCTTAAATTCTATCGATACAAAAATTCAATATTTGTTGCATAAATAAACAAATAAAATCTTTTAAATTGTTTATTAGGTTTTCTGTTGTATTATTTTTTCAACAAATGCTGAAAAAAGTGTTCAAAACTTCGAAATAGGGGTATGGAGGGTTAAGTAAAAATTATGGAAATTATGTTTAAACATATTTGTAATCTCCAATATCTGCCATATTTTGTATAGATACATATTATTATTTCATTTTGTATAGATACATATTATTATTTCATTTTGGCGGCACAAATCGATGAGAATCAAGGAGAACGTTAATTTATAATTTTCTTAGTTTCCTGTGAAAAATGACAATAGAGAATTGAATACGAACTCGTCGTTGACTAAAAGTAGATACCTAAGCGAGTGCATTATTTTAAATTTTGCCCCAGAAGTGGTGTTCTTTAGAGAACTTAATATTTTGACAGAGGTGAAAACTTTTTTCCTGAAAATGTTTTTTTTTTTTAATCAAAAACTTTTTTTGAAGAAATATTTTTTTTCATTTTTTTCAATATTTTTACAAAATTCAGCCAAAACCCCTTATGCTCTTTAATACTTTTTGGAAAAGTAGTGCAAATCTCGAATAGTATCAAAAATTTTCGGTCAATCGTTACTCCGGCATTTTTTTCAAAAGTCCTTGAAATCGAAAAGATTTTTTGGTCAAATGTTTTTCTGTCAAAAGTAAAGATCCCCACCACTGTAACTTAACCAAAAGCTTTCATACAAAAAAAAAAAAATGATTGAAATTGATTGATTCATGAAGAAGAAAATCAGAATTTAAAAAAAACGGTTCTATGGCATGTACCGTTATTTTTGGTCCAAAAAAATAATTCAAAAACCTCTGGGGATAGTCTCTAAAAAACGCCACATACCAAGTTTGAAGTAAATCGACAGAAACGTTTAGGCTATGGCCTCTGATAAATACAGACAGACAGACGGACAGACAGACAGAACTGTCGGACCCACTTTTTTCTCATTCTCTATCATCGTAATGTCATGTTTGATTGTTATCTCAACTTTTTTTTGTACGAATGCATAACTTGTTATATAGTACCTATATATATCGCAAGTAAAAATAATTATGTAGGCAGGTACATATCTACCTATATCAACTCAAAAGAAATTTATCTACTTTTATAATATTAATATCATGTAAAAACCAAGTTATGACTAACTTATACCTATGAATCGAAGTTATCAAAAAAGAACACATTTTCGAGACAGACCTACAAAATCAATTTTCGTTGCCCAAGGCAGAGTAATGGGTTAGAAATATGTATGTAGATAAGATATACATATCTATGGTTTTTGGGAGAAACATAACTCCATACAAAATTACTAAGACAACTATTGTGATTTTGTATTGCCATGTTTTCACTTTATTTAGCAATGAAACCTATCCTATTAGGCCAACACTAGAGATCAATGTTGTTTTTGGTCTAATATTTACAAAAATCTTTTTCACAAAGTTTTAATATTTATTCAAATACTTTATCTGAAAAAAAACAGTATTGGAGATATCATATTCGTCCCATACACTACAGATTTCTGTGTGTAATACATAAGGGACTAAAACAATTTACTACCTAGTAGGTAGGTACCTACATACTTACATACATACCCAATATAAACAAGAAAAAATAATCACTAAATATTTGACACAACACAGGAAACTCATTTCATGTAGGTATATTTTTTTTAAATTACACAGATTTTTTTTTAAATATAAATTTATAATAATTTCAAAGCAGTATGAATAGGTATCATGTCTTTATTGAAAATTTTTAACTTTGTATTGCTACCTTAACGATACGATTAGTGTACTACATAGAGAACTGACCTACGTTGTTATTCTCTTTCACCCGCTATTTAAAAAAAATAATGAGCACACATTAAGATGGTTGTGCTGCGCATTACAATCTTTTCATGAAGAGCAAAAATCTTTGGGACACCTATGGGTGTTGCAGACTACTACTTAAGAGAGACATTCATAACAAAACCGCCTCCTAACAAACTGGTGACCTGACTAGGCAACTACAAAAATCTTCTCATGAAAGTAGATACCAAAAAAAAATCGATATGTATATGTACCTGCAAAACTGCGCATTTGCAATAAGTACTGATTCCCCACTAAAATTTCTCTACAGAAAAAATGTTGGTCCGGCAATTCTGCCTGTCTGTCTATTTGTTTCTATATCAAGTTGCAGCCTAAGTCGCTGAAGCGATTTTCTTCAATCTTGTAGTTAGGTGTTTTTGATGATTCCCTAGAATGAAATTGAATTTTTTTTTAAGGATAAAAATTAATTTTTCTATGACGAAAATGAAAAAAAGTTATTATTTTGCAAAAACGACTCTAACGATTTTGATTAAAATTTGTACGTGTATCTACTACAATTATTAATGTCGTACTTTTGAAATAATAAAAAAAAAAATGTATGGGCTAATAACGGTACATCCCATAGACCCATTTCCCATTTTTTCTGATTTTCTCGTAAGCGACTCAATGGATTTCAATGACAATTTTTACAAAAAAGGTTATTAGCAACTTTCAAATTATGTCATATAAGAATTTTCAAACAGTTTTTATTTAATTTTTAAAAACAAATTTCAGAATTTTTTTTTGAAAAATCGATTTTTCGAAAATGTGTTGGTAATTTTTTTGGAAATTGTGGTTTTAGGTGTCCATTAATATTTTCTTGAAAATGGTATACCTACCACCTTTTTTTCAAACACAGCCTAAGAAATTATTTTTTTTAAAACAGCTCTAACGATTTTCAATTTTTTCTTCTAAAAATTAGTCTTTTTTAACAAAATGAAATGGAATACTAAGTTTGGAGGTCAAAAAAATTTAAGAAGTTTTTCAGTAATTTAAGTAATGAATTTATGTTTTTTTGTGTTAATCTCTTATAAAAGAATTTATTTTCAAAAACTCTATGTATGACGTTTTAGGCTCCACATAAACTTTGAGTCTGAGAGCAAGTTATTTTATTTTTAACCAAAACACTTTTTTTTTTGGCTTTCACGTGGCTGGACTTGTAAATAAATTAATTTATTAATGAAACATTAAGGGGGGTTTCCCATGTAAAAATACGTTGGACTTTTGCGCCAAACTATGTAGTTTTCGCAATTTGTAGAAATATTTCAATAAAACAAACGGTTTTCGATTGATAAATGTATAGACTCAAATATTTTTGTAGTGAAAAAAAAGTATAAAGTTCGTTGTGCCTCAAAACCGACAAACAAACCGAAAACTATAAAATTTAGAAAGACGCTTGTGCTAACCAATGGGAAATGGGTCAAATATTATATTTTTATTTTTTTTATTAAAAAAATATAGCCTGTTAGCTAAGTATACTATTTTTATTTCGATTATGTTGATATTTTTTTTTTTTCAAAAAACATTTCCAAAAACAAAGAAAAATAGAGAAAATTCTATAAAAAGTATGAATGCATTATTTGGTATAACTTCTAAAATATAAAAATATGAATTACATTGGTAATCCCAAAACTTTCCGTATCCTTATAAGAATTTTATTTTTTTTTAAGTATAAACTTATTGATTTTTACCAAAACCTTTGAGAATTAATAAAAATGTCTCCAGATCGTATGTTCTTTATGTTTGGATGCGAAGCGAGCTTGACCCAAGGTTGAGACCTAAGCTAAAAGCTCCTTTTGGAATTATGAATTGAATGAGATTCAATTGACAAGATCTTTTGAATAAACGAATTAAATAAAATTCAATTCCTAAGTCCTTTATGACTTGTGAATTAAGAAAAGGTTTAATTCATAAGCTCTTAAGGATTTGCGAAAAATAATTTAATTAACAAGCTAGTTGTAAATTGTGAATTGAAAAAGTATTCAATTCATAAGCTTTTGTTGATTTAGGAATTGGATTAGATTCAATTCATAAGCTCTTTGTGAATTGCGAATTTGGAAAATATTCAATTCACAAGCTCTCGTTGAGAAATGTTATATATTTTCGTAGAAAAAGTTATTCGGTGTATGTATATATAACAAGAAAAACGTGGCTTTTACTCTGTACAATTATTACTTTATTAACTTGAAATTACAACTTACTTCGGTGATGGTTTTTACAAAAAGAGCAAGTTAAAAAGTGATGAGCGGCAATGAAAAGCAAACGATTTGATCTATTCAGTGGTTTATTAGAGACTAAGTTCTCAATGGTATCATGTTAAGTAAGAACATAAATAAACAATTATAGGCAATGGTATAAATATAAGTATGTACCTACATAAAAGAATGAGCGTTGATAAGGAGAAAGAAATTATAAAAGACATATTCACATTAGTAATTCAACACTCTCCCTCAACGCGATTAAACTATATTTTTACTTTACTTTGAAATACATTTTATAATAATAAAATTTACGTAATTAACTTTACTTTCAATTCAATTCAAACAAAAATTCAAATATACTTTTACAATACAAGTCCTAACAGCTTACAAAATGTATGATGCTTTACTTTTTTTAGATTCTTAGTAAAAACATCCGCTAACATTTCATCTGTTGGAATGTAGTTAATGTTTATAGCACCACTACTGTAGACTTCTCTGATATGGTGATATTTAATGTCTATGTGCTTGCTTCGTGGTTGGTGAACAGGATTCTTGACGAGCTGCTGAGCACCTAAGTTATCACCATTCATAGTTATATGTGATCTAGCAAACTCGGCACCACCAAGCTCACAGACTAATCTCTTCAGATATACAGCTTCCTTCGCAGACGATGAAAGAGCCATATATTCTGCTTCGGTGCTGCTTAATGCCACTGTTGACTGTTTCTTGGATTCCCAAGATATGTCAATGATCCAATTATTGATTGGTACTGGTCTCGATTTGTCCCCTTACAATTTTCGTCTTGACATCCAAACTACTGACCAGCTTTCAAGGGCGTTTGATTTTGTCTGCATTCAGCCATGCCTGTCTCTCGTAGTAGGTTCATTGTTAACTGTCTTTGACAAATCGAAATTGGACCCGTATTCCCCTCGCGATTTATTTCAAACCCGAGAAAGTGATGCAAAGGACCATTGTCAACAACTTTAAACTCCTTTTTAATTTGAGCCTTCATATTCTCAATCGAGTCTTCACTCTCACCAGCCAAAATAAAGTCGCCAACGTAGACAGCAATAATCCTCAAGTCACCTACACTATCTGCAACATAAACACAGCATTCACTAGTGCACTGACGAAATCCAATCTTCTTAAGAACCGCATCCAGTTTCTCATTCCATGCTCTCCCTGACTGCTTCAATCCGTATAAAGCTTTTCGTAATTTTAAAAATTTGTCTTTGTTTCTCTGGTCGATGAAACATTCTGGCTGCTGCATATAAACATCTTCCTGAAGATCACTGTTCAAATAGGCAGAAGACACATCCATCTGGTGAAGAATAAGCTTCTTTTCTACAGCCAAAGCTAAGAGCATTCGTATTGTAGAATACCTAACCACTGGTGAAAATGTTTAGGTAAAATTAATACCAAATATCTGAGCGAAACCTTTCGCCACCAGCCGAGCCTTAAGCCTCTGCAATACCCACCGACAACCTATAGGTTTGATTCCTTGAGGAGGCTCTACCAGGTCCCATGTTTTGTTTGAAATCAAATTCTGGTACTCTTCATCAACTGCATTTTCCCACATTGTAGATTCAGGGAGTGACAAAGCCTCTGCCATTGTTTGAGGAATAATGATGTTTTGCACAGTGGTTACGTTATTCAAATCATTATATTGCTTCCTAGGTCTACCAGGCTTTCCTGTTCTAATAATTTTTGGCCTCCCTTTACCAAAACTTGGCGTTTTCTCAGCATCATCCTCACTGCTTGTTGTCGAACGTTTTCGTTTTGGGTACCTTCCTGGTTTTACAGTTTCATGCTTACAGTTTTCTTCTCGCAGTTCTTACTGCGTTTTTTCTTCAGTCGGCTCAAGTACTAATTCTTTATCTACCAGGTGTGCATCTTCACGTAGCCCAACGTTCTCGCTAACCTCTCGCTCAACCTGCTGTTCCATCTTCTGCTCCTTCTCAGCTCTTCTCCATCAGGTACCTCTGGCTCTTCCAATAACAAACCCCCGACGGCAACCCAATCGCTGTTACTGCAAGCACCGTCCATGAACAAAATATCTCTGCGCTCAATAACTCTTCGGTTAGACCTATCGAAGAGTCGGTATGCCTTGGAAGTGCTTGAATATCCAACCATGAGAAACTCGTCTCCTTTTGGCTGAAACTTAGAGAATGATTTGGCTTTATTCAGAGCTATAGCAGGACAATCAAAAATACACAGATGACTAACATCTGGCTTTCGACTAGTCCAGACTTCTTGGGGTGTTACATCGACCAAAATTTTCGTAGTGCATCTGTTCCTCAGATATACAGACGTATTGACAGCTTCTGCCCACATACTTTCATCAAGCCCTGATTGCAATAGCATACACCTAGCCATCTCAACTATTGTCCTATTAGTCCTCTCTGCCACTCCATTTTGTTGT
Organism: Meliscaeva auricollis; assembly: GCA_948107695.1. Lineage (NCBI taxonomy): Eukaryota > Metazoa > Arthropoda > Insecta > Diptera > Syrphidae > Meliscaeva > Meliscaeva auricollis. The sequence goes on along the minus strand of OX403616.1, from coordinate 51,125,969 downwards.
GGAGTATGGACTACAGAAAATTGACGCGATATCCCAGAATCCTCAATAAATTTCGTAAAGACTTGGTTGCAGTACTCGGAGCCATTGTCACTGCGGATAGTTTTTATAGCCCGTCCAGTTTCTCGTTCTACCAACAACTTGAATTTTTGAAAAACTTCGAAGACTTCATCTTTAGTTTTGATAAAATAAACAAACATTTTTCGCGATTTATCATCGATGAAGGTAACAAAGTAAGTCGCCCCTCCTTAAGCCATTTTTCTCTCTTTTGATCTCGTGGATGACTCGTGTGGAAAAGGCTTGACACAAATTTTTCCCTTCATGCAAATCTTGCACTTAAAATTCTCTGGGACAGCTCCTAACGTTAACCCATTTACCATCTTATTAGCACCCACCTTGTTCAAGCTTTTTACGTTAAGGTGTCCATATCTATCATGCCACTTTTGATAATTGTTTAGATTCCTATTACATGCGTACAAAATCTCGGTTTGGTAGTACTTAAAGACGAATAAATCATTCTCTAGACAAGCATTTAAAATTGCTTCACCATTTTGTTTGATTTTAGCAACCTCTTTAGTAAACTCGACGCTGCAACCATTTTCTATCGCTTTGCTAACGGATTAAAGATTTGCATTCAAATGCGGAACAAACAGCAAATTTTTCAATCTCAGCTCACATAATTCCGTATTTAGAACAACGGTACCAATACCGGGGGCCATGATATAGTTATCACCTGCTAATTTAATTTTCTCTTTGCACCCTCGCAAAGAGGTAAATAATGACTCATTACTGCATATATGGGATGTTGCCCCGCTATCTATGCACCAACAGTGTGGATCAAGTATGTTTTTGTGTGATGCCGAAAGCATAGAAAATGAAGCAACTAACTTATTACCGTGACGCTTCTTTGTCTCTGGACAATTCGCAGCAAAATGCCCCCTCTTGCCGCAGTTAAAACACTTTCCTACCGATCTCTTTTTATTGGCAAATTTCGAATTTTGTCCCGGTCGTGCTAAATAGGCCTGCTGTTCGAAACTAACATCATCTTTGCTAACACCTTCACCCTTATCCAAACGCCGCGCCGACTCCCCTCTTCTAGCAACTTAACTTTGAGAATACTCATCTTCGGCAATTCGTCACGTGATTCCATAGCGACTACAAAATTTTCAAGAGATTTAGGAAGACTTGAAAGCAAGATTATGACAAGAAGTTCCTCATTAACGGAAAAATCAATCTCATTTAGTTTCTCAACCACATCTGAGAAAAGATTAATATATTCGGGCATTCCTTCTTTTTCTCCCAGCTTTATGTGCAACAACTGTTTATATAACGCGATTTTTCTAGCGGGACCGAGTGGCTGATGAATCTGCTTTAAGATATCCCACGCTAACTTCGATGTCTGACAGTGTTTTACATTATTCACTTCAGACGGGTTTAAATTCAGTATTATGGATGCAAGTGCCTTACCATCCTTAATCTCCCATTCAGCATTTTCAGCTGCAGTCCAAGTCTCCAGCTTGACAACAGTACCATCGACATGTGGCCAAAGATTGGAGATAATGAGCACACTTTTCATTTGGATGGCCCAACCATCATAATTATGCTCACCCAATTTCTCTATTTGATAAAGAGGCAAACTCATATTTATCAATTTACTTCTACTTGGACTAATAAAAAAAAATAAACCGTTTACATACTTAGCGAACACTCTGGGCCCATAACCTGATGAGCGGCAATGAAAAGCAAACGATTTGATCTATTCAGTGGTTTATTAGAGACTAAGTTCTCAATGGTATAATGTTAAGTAAGAACATAAATGAACAATTATAGGCAATGGTATAAATATAATTATGTACCTACATAAAAGAATGAGCGTTGATAAGGAGAAAGAAATAAAAGACATATTCACAATAGTAATTCAACAAAAAGTTACATAGTAGTTATTTTAGTTTAAATGATAAGAAGCAAAATTGGTATAAATTAAGTGGGGGTAAATATTTATCGATTTACAGCGACATATATAAACAATTTAATACTTAATTCTGCCGTAAACATTGCCGGCCGCCTTGCAGCAGCGCATGATGCAAATACGTTCCTGTGACATAACAATACATAATAACAAAATAAATTCTTATAATACAAAATAACTGAAATTTTAACAGAGTTATAAGGTTTGTTTTATTATCTATACGGATCCGTATCTAGAGCAATATAACACGCAAAACAAAAATAAAATAATGGAAAATTTCCGAAATTGGTTCAATCTTACGTGTATCAAATCCACATCCTGATCCCGATAAAAGACAAAAAAAACTCACCTACAGTTCAGTTTTGAAAATTATACAAATAATGGAATTAATAAAACAAACTGTAACAATATTTAGAATGCGAACAAATGTATTCTTAAAGAAATGCAAGAAATTGAAGTTTTCACTCGAAGCTCTGAATTTTTACAGATACAATTAATGATATTAAAAAGAGCTAAATATTTGAAAATCGAAACATTGAATTAGTTTATTAATCAGGTAATAATTAGTTGGAAACACGCATACTATAACGATAGATTTTCATTTTTAATTACAACTATATCGTTCTTTTTTACATTTTCCTTAGGGTACTTCCATTAATGATGTTTTTGAAGTTCCAGCATTCATTCCTCCATCTAATGCAGAATTATTGGTGAAGTACTTGTAATTTTTTCCATCTGTTAATATAGCTCAAGGATGTGTCGGTAAGATCTGGTTAATGGCCTGGTGTCAGAGGTAGAATGTTTCTGGAGTTATCGGACATTAGAGAGATCGGTCGAGAATTTAAACAAGCCCCAATCTTAGCAAGGAGTGTAGGAAACTCTTCAAACGTATAATTGTGGTCTGCAGCAATCTTTCGAAAACGACTTAAAGCTGCTAAGAAAGACTGACTTTAAAGATCACTAGTAGCTTCTAAATAGATGGCTTTCGTGGAGAAGCATATAAACAAACAGACATACCCTTTAATTAAATGACATTTCCTACCAGAAAATGCTTTGAGCGTGAATGCGCCGTCAAAATCCAGCACAGTATTTATGAACGGCAATGGAATTTGCGTCCGTTATGGTGGGAGAGCTGCCATGATCTGCTGTCGCATTTCCTTTCTATGAATTGTGCAAACTTTGCACAGTCGAATAATTTTTTTCACTAGATTTCACAACGAGTCACGCGCAATATCTACTAGTAGATTTCCACCGTGAAGTGAATTTTTGTGAATAAACTGAACGATGAGAGCAGTAATGTATGCATGATATGGTAATATTATTGGATACCTTTTATTGTAAGAAAGGTATGAATGTGCCAATCTGCCATTCACTCGAGGAATTTTATTTGAGTCTAACATAAAGTTGAGGTTAGCTAGACTGCTTAAAAGTGAAATTTGTTTACCTTGAGACAGTAAAGTATACTTAGCTGGATAGTACATTTATTGGATTTTTGTGTTTCTTCGTAAGTTATAACCTTAGGTTCGTGCTTAAATTCTGACCTATATTTTGGATGAGTTCGATGGAAAAAGCGAAAAATATACGCCACTATATTTAATGCCTTTGGCAACGAGGAGAATTTGTTGATGACGTTTTCGATATTGAATGTAGTGTGGTTCTTGTTCTTTGGACACGAACAGAGGGATCTAGGCCAGAACTGTTCAGCCTGGCTGAACCACGATTGACCTGTCTACCAAAGACTGCTTTCCTTGAGTTGCACAGGAGTCAACACTCGATTAGCAAGGTCAGCTAGTTGTCAGCGGAAAGAACGTGCATCCATGTACTGCATTGGAGGTACTTTCCTGTATGAGGGAAACCCTGTTACCAACAAAGGAAGCCTACGTACAGGAAGGGTTTTCAAGCCAACATAAAACAATGGAGCTATCCGTCCAAAGGAACAGCTGAAAGTTTTTACAGTTTAGTTGAGGAAGAACCTTAGAAACAAGATTAGAGAGAAGCAAAGTACCGCATAGTTCCAATCGTGGCTTCTAACCGGAGCCACTTTGCTTTTGGCGCAGAGAAGGTGACTTGACCAACAAAGAATGCCTTTCTGTGTTCGAATATAAAGAGTGGCCGCGTTGGCGAATCTGTTTGAGCATTCCATTGAATGCCAAGGGTTTTAGTTAAGCTTTTATCTTCAAACTTGAAAAGTTCTTGGTTGTAAAGATCAGTTAAAGGAAAATGAGCTATTAGATGAGTCGAGTTACCTGTCCATTTGCTGCTATAGATATAGATAGATAGATAGATAGAGGTCATACCAGATAGCCATTCCAAATTTTAAAAAATCGACTTTTCAAAATTTTTTTTCACGCCAATCGTTTGTGATTCGTTTTTGACTGTTTGTGACAGCATTCAAAAGTTTTGTGACTCTTTAGTTTTTGAGTTATTAACAAATTAAAAAACAAGTACCAGTTAGCCATAATATTTTTGAAAATTGTAGTAACGTGGATTTTTTTATACTCAATCGATCAGAAATCGTTTGTGGCTTCTGAATATATCAATAAAATCGTTTGTGACAACTTAGTTTATGAGAAAAATTAGAAAAACGGATTGAAATTCACCGCACTTGTGTTAATTTAATAGTAATGGGAGGAGCTCATAGGTATACGCTGTTGCATATGTATGTGATTCATGTTGCTGAGGTGGGTAAATGGTTTGAGGTGAGCATCATGTTGCAATGATAACTAAGTATGATCGTGTAATTATCAAAATAAAAACAAATATCGTTTGTGACAACCCATTTTGTTTGTGACACCATATTTTCTAAAAACTCACACTGGCTGCTTTTTATTTAAACATCTATTTAACCTCATCTTGGTACTACAATAGATAGGTTCAAGGGGTGAAGTGAAACTAATTTTTTACGTTTGTCATCCGCCATTCTTGAGAAACAAACACAAACAAACTAGGTTGTCACAAACGATGTTTTTGATAAATTCCAAGTCTTTGAACAATGTTGAATGAAATGTGTTGAAATATAAAGCTGCCAGTGTAAGTTTTCAGAAAATAGGGTGTCACAAACAAACTAGGTTGTCACAAACGATGTTTTTGATAAATTCCAAGTCTTTGAACAATGTTGAATGAAATGTGTTGAAATATAAAGCTGCCAGTGTAAGTTTTCAGAAAATATGGTGTCACAAACAAACTAGGTTGTCACAAACGATGTTTTTGATAAATTCCAATTTAAAAATTTCCAATTTTGAACAATTTTGAATGAAATGTGTTGAAATAAAAAGCAGCCAGTGTGAGTTTTTAGAAAATATGGTGTCACAAACAAAATGGGTTGTCACAAACGATATTTGTTTTTATTTTGATAATTACACGATCATACTTAGTTATCATTGCAACATGATGCTCACCTCAAACCATTTACCCACCTCAGCAACATGAATCACATACATATGCAACAGCGTATACCTATGAGCTCCTCCCATTACTATTAAATTAACACAAGTGCGGTGAATTTCAATCCGTTTTTCTAATTTTTCTCATAAACTAAGTTGTCACAAACGATTTTATTGATATATTCAGAAGCCACAAACGATTTCTGATCGATTGAGTATAAAAAAATCCACGTTACTACAATTTTCAAAAATATTATGGCTAACTGGTACTTGTTTTTTAATTTGTTAATAACTCAAAAACTAAAGAGTCACAAAACTTTTTAATGCTGTCACAAACAGTCACAAACGAATCACAAACGATTGGAGTGAAAAAAATTTTGAAAAGTCGATTTTTTAAAATTTGGAATGGCTATTTGGTATGACCTGATAGATAGATAGATAGATAGACAGATAGATTTTATTCAATATATAAGTTGGTCAATTGGAATTATTAAGAATAAAAAATAATTGAATAACTGAGGCATGACAATATCTGTCGTTTGCCAGAGATAAATTTTATAGTAATTTCAACTTTAAGAAAAATTTAACATTTAAAATTATAATTGTCTTTTTTTATATATATATAATTTAAAATATATAAGAGCTTTTAGTTTAGCAAAAACAAAACATTTTTTTTTCTTAAAAGAGGTTATAGTTTAGCGAAAACAAATTATTATTTCTTAGAGCTTTTAGTTTTTTTCTTATAAGGGCTTTTAGTTTAGCGAAAACAAATTTTTATATAAGAGCTTTTAGTTTAAGAAAAACAAAACATTTTTTTTTCTTATAAAGGCTTTTAGTTTAGCGAAAACAAAACAATTTTTATGAGCAAGTCTTTTAGTTAAGATCATCACAATAAGTTATTTTAAACAGTTGCAGTTTTAGAAGCTTTCTGTGGTTATTCTTCGTCTATAAGCGCTGGCCCTTTGATAATAGCTGAGCAGGAGCTTCCAATCCAACCCGTTTAGATACTTTTTAACTTCATCGACTTCAAGAGAATTTTTTCCAAAGTAAGCTCGTCTTATCTCCTTCAACACGGGGCATACACCAATGAAGTGAAAGATATTTTCTCTTTCCTACAGGTTGCACAAATCACAGTTGCCAGTTCCATCTGTTCGATGCGATGAATAATTAAGGCTTATTAATTCTCCTCTTATTTTAAAAATTGTTCCGATCATATTGCATGAGAAACTGCTGTTGAAGTAGTTTGCTTCGTTTAAATTATAATTTACTTTTGAGTATTAAAGCCTCTCTGTTGACTCACGGGCTTTTTCGATAAAAGAGTATCTCTCATTCTCATCAGTTGTTCGTATAACTTCATAAAACCCCTGTTTCCATCGATCCATTCTAACCTCCGATAAATTCAGCACCATACCACAATCTGCAGCCAGTTTTCTCTAATTTTTGGCAAAAAGTATATTCTTTTGCACTGCATACCGCAAAATCTGCTTTGGAAGCCGAATTTCATCCATTTTAACCACTCTTGATAAATAATCAGTGTGAAGCTTTAGCGATGAGATAAACAATGATGGTAAGCCCGACTCAAGATAATACATACACCTCGAATCGCTGACCACCCCAAACTTGTGCACCATATAGAAGAATCGATTGCGCTTTTGCATTAAAAATACCATATTTCGAGCTAACAGCAACAAGTTTATTGCTAAAAATTCTTTTCCAATTCACGCATATTGCTATTTTAGCCTTATCTACTTTGATGTAGCTTATAGAACATCGCATTTCGGTTTATCGTATCAAAAGCCGCTCTAAAATCCACAAACAATGTGTACAGTTTTTTTACTTTGGTTCAACTTCATTTGAGCTATAGTTGTATACTTGTTAGTACGAAGATGTTATCAACTGTCGAATAACCAGCACGAAATCCAGATTGAAACTCACTGAGTTTTTGGTTGACGTTTACCCATACAATCAATCTCTTGTTTAATAGAGTTGTATACGTTTTTAGCGTTGAGTTCAAGAATGATATGCCTCTGTAGTTAATCGGATCAGACGGATCACCCTTTTAATATATCGGGAAAACCAACGTTTCATAAAAATGTTCAGGTAGTGTTCCAAAATTGAAAATTATGTATAGCTGTTATAAGTTCACCTTGAAATTTTCAAGGCTGTTTCGATATCATGCGCTCCTGACAGAACGTCGTCAACGTAAAAGTCAGTTTGTAAAACTGAAGAAACAAGTGAAAACGAGTCTTTAACGTCATCAGCGAGCTGTTTTAACGTTCTTAAAGCGAGGTACATCTTTTCGATGTCCGCATTGAAAAAGTAGCGGAAGAAACGCCATCGCAAAATAAGTGTCATTAAATCCGATTGCAGTACCGGACCCAGATACAAAATGTCGTTAAGACTAGTTCCATTGCTCGTAAAATTAGATGAATTAAATACTACTCGAAATTTAGAACCAATGCTGTCAGGTTTTAGCACCACATGATTGCGATACAAGTCAGTGGGTGTAACCCTGTGCATATCCTGCAATTGAATATACTCTTGAAGCACGTTATTATAGTCTAGTTGAATTTCAGGTTTCTTAGACAAACCGACTTCATTCCGTTGGAATTGCCTAAGAGTGATTTCTCTGGCCGGCCAAGGATGGGTGTTGGTTGTTTGAAAGGAAGTTTGACAATGCAACGACCAGTGCTATCGCTGCTAGTAGTAGCTGAATAAAAATTGTCGCAGCATTGTTCAGATGCGGAAAGATGTTTGGACTCAGACTCAGAGACTTCTTCCACTCTCCAAAACTCCGAAATTTGTTGGTCTAAAGATATCTCAGTTAAAACTGTGAAAACATTTTTAAATCTGTTCCTTGTAAAGGTCCTGAAAGGATTCAACCAAAAACAGTGTTTTGGAACAGCAGAGATCCGAAAACCTGATTCCTAACACCTTCCTTTATGATCAAGGGTATAAATCAACACCAAGAACTAGATCAATGGACGAGCTTTCATTAAAGAAGGGATCTGCCAGATGAAATTCTACAGGACCGATGTCAGTGGGTTGAATCTCACAAGAAGGCGGATCGCTGGTAAGGCGTTTTAAAACATACGCCTTAGCTGCTATAGTTTTGGTGTCTTATTTAGAGCAAAGAACTAAGGAACATATTTTAGAAGATGTGGCCGTAACAACGTCACTCACACCAAATATCGATGCTTGAACAAGCTTAACAGGAAGATTTAGGCTTTTCTGGACACGCTCAGTTATAAATGTTACTTCGGATGCAGGATCTATTAATGCTCTTATCGTAAACCGATCACCTAAATGACATATCTACCTCAAAAAGAGTTGTTGCCAAGAGTATTATGAGTGTGAACTTAGCGAAACAACTTTCGCAAATGAAAATGGAATTAGTTTGTTATTTTGTTGCTAATTTGTTGCTAATTAGTTACGGCAATTTTGATTTTGTTGCTCTTGTATTTACCGTTTTATGGGGTGCTTCGCTAAGTTAATGTGAGCTTAGCGAAACACCCCCCTGTATCAGATTGAAAAGTGGGTGGTATTTTGTTGCTAATTAGTTACGGCAATTTTAATTTTCTTGCTCCATTATTTCCCAAGTTATCCGGAATTTTCGCTAATTTCGTGTGAACTTAGCGAAACACCCCCCTGTATCAGATTGAAAAGTGGATGGTATTTTGTTGCTAATTAGTAACGGCAATTTTAATTTTGTTGCTCCATTATTTCCCAATAATTTTCCTCGCTTATGTCTAAAGCGGATATAAAAGCAGTGCTTCCCGTACACCATAGATAAACCAATACCAAGATACGAAAACTTCGTACGTTTCACCCCCAAAACCCGATTGCTTACATTGTTGTATTTGTAATTCGATTTTGTGTCTGTGAATAAATGTGAAAACCAACAACAAAATTATAAGGAGAGAAACAGCTGATTTGCTGCGGGGAGTTTATATGTGTGCGAAAAACACGCAACCCATAGCAAACCTTGTAGCAAATCATCTGTTTTTGATGGCAAATCATCTGTTTTTCAGCTTGGTGGCAAAATTCATTTGACAGCTTGGTTTCATATCTTGGTATTGGTTTATCTATGCCGTACCCACTTAGAATTTGTCTGCGATGAATTCTCTATATAATGTCATAAATTCATTCAGAGTTTTTACATTCAAATTTTATTTTTAAGCGTGGAGTGCAAAAAACGGCGTGCAAAAAAACACACCTAATGTAAACATTTGTTTTACATCTCGATTTATGTACTTAAACAGACCTCCCGAGAACTGCTCTCATTGCCCGCGTTCACATAAAAATCTAAAGCTATCCAGATACCTTTCTGTTGTTGTAATCCTATGTTAACTAACAGCTGACTGTTAAAGATTCGCAAATATACTGGTATCGAAGCTATCTTGGATAGGCTATCCTATACGAATGTGAACGCGGCCATTTAGATTAAAAAGATTCGATTTAAGCTTGGATTTAAGAAATAAATAATATGGAATTGAATTTATTTTTTTGGATTTAAAACTATGTACCTACTTAAATTTCCAAATCCAACTCAAACGAGTGAATAATGTGGATGGAAATGATAGTACATATTTTGAATAGAAAAACTTTGGATTGTGGATGAGATTGCGGAAGAGAAGTTGGATTGGATTTAACTCCTGTGAAGACGCTGTGTTAGTCAGTAATTTTATTTATTTTCTATGTAGTCACAATAATTAATTGCTTTTTATAACTCTTGATTGTTAGTGGAACTATTTTTTTTTTCGAAAAAAGCTTGAACGAAAAAGAAACAATAAACTATAAATTAAAAAGCTATTTAATATTAAATTTTAATGGGAAATTGAATTTGAAAATTGCCTTCTATAAAGAAAATAATAATCTATGCATTAAACAATCGCATTTTCGCATACCTACCTATGTATATCCCAAAAATTTGGTAAAGTTATTGAAATATTTATGAGAAACAATTTTACAAACGGTACATTTCTTGTTGATGATAATCGTAGGTATGCCTTTAAAAGAAATGTTTTGACATGTTCTATTTCTCATCCTTTTCTCATCTGGAATTCCTGTCAATGATGTATTCAAAATCGATTCTTTACATGAACAGCGCAAACTCAGAAAATAATGTAATACCAGTGAATAATCCTTTTTTTCTTTGGTTTCAGTGTTGCTTTTTATGTTACTAAGTTCATACAAATCTGAGGGTGTTAAATATTTTATTATGCTGACGGGTACTGAGTACTGACATGGTTTTATTTTAGTTTGGGAAAAAATATAAACAGCTTTGATGGCATTTGAAATCAAATTGTGACAAAAATATATTAAGCAACATGTGAGTTCTCGATAATTAAATAAAATTAATAAATGAATATGATTCGATTCAGTTAGTCTTTATTAGTATATGTAGGTATAATAACTACCTACATAAAACTTATAATAACATAAATTGAATTATTTGGGATGGTATCTTAGAATATTTCAATGTTATACACATCCAAGTTAGATATAAATTCATCAATTTAGATTTCAGGTGAGATTTCTCCCTTCCGTAGTATTTGTTAAAAATCTATGCCTTGACTCCTTTTGAGTATTTTTTTTTCTCCCGAATTAAGTTTTTAAGACATTCCAACAATGTTGTCGAAAAAATGTATGTAGGTATGTAAGTTCATATAGTATGTTCACATGTATGTTAATATAGTGAAAGTTGCTAAACATTTTAAAAGTTCCACCTAAAACACATTTAGGTAAATATGTATAAATAAAATGCACGACTGGGTCGCATGTACCTGTTCTTGTAGCTAAAGATGCTTAGGTTGTTAGAACGTTTGATTAAAAAAAATTTTAATGTTAAATATTAGATAATATTATTTCTTCTAGAATATAATTTTATGAAGAAAAAAAATCAAAATTATAAGCGTCGTTTTTACAAAATAAATTTTTAAATTTTTCTTACAAAAATATAATGAAGTTAAAGTATCTAATAACCTTTGACATCAAGTGAGGAGAAAGCCGGAAAAGAACAAAAAAAAATTGTATGAAAGATATATATCGTTAATAGACTAAAAAAAAGCACCAAATGATAAACACATGATTTTTTTTTACTCGAAAATTGAGGAGCCAATTTTGAAAAAAACTTGTTCTACTGAAATCAATAAATGGCAAATACCGTTAAGTTCCAAACAAATTTACTAAAAAACAACTCATCTGAACAGTCTGCAAAAAACCCTACATAGGTACCAAGTTTGACATTGGTTACTGTCGAATTCCTTTTAAAAAAAAACATTGATTTAGCAGCGATTTTACTCACATTTTTTTCTTTAAATCATATGAAAATGATTTTGATTTAACTTTTTGATATGATTTCTTTTATAGAGATAATTTTAAAATTTTTTTTTTTGAAAAATCTATCGAATCGTTTTTTAAATATTTTTTTATTAAAAAAATTTCAAACTATTAAAAAAAAAAATTGGTATGCTATTTTTGAAATATTATTTATCAACATCTAAAAAAACTAAGTTTTGAAAAAAATTCACGGTCCCAACATCGAGAAAATAATTACCAAAAAAAAGTCCAAAAAGTGTTCACGTTTAAAAATAAATATTAAGTTTTTCTTATTTGTGTATTTAGATAACCAACAGCTAAAATTTTCAAGCTTAGTTAATAAATACATGTAATAGCTTTGGACTACATGAGCAAGTTCGTGCGATGCAGTCGTACATTTAATTTTTAAAGGAATTTGACATAACATTGTGGCTTTTCATATAGACTGACAGACTGACAGACTGACAGACTGACAGACTGACAGACTGACAGACTGACAGACTGACAGACTGACAGACTGACAGACTGACAGACTGACAGACTGACAGACTGACAGACTGACAGACTGACAGACTGACAGACTGACAGACTGACAGACTGACAGACTGACAGACTGACAGACTGACAGACTGACAGACTGACAGACTGACAGACTGACAGACTGACAGACTGACAGACTGACAGACTGACAGACTGACAGACTGACAGACTGACAGACTGACAGACTGACAGACTGACAGACTGACAGACTGACAGACTGACAGACTGACAGACTGACAGACTGACAGACTGACAGACTGACAGACTGACAGACTGACAGACTGACAGACTGACAGACTGACAGACTGACAGACTGACAGACTGACAGACTGACAGACTGACAGACTGACAGACTGACAGACTGACAGACTGACAGACTGACAGACTGACAGACTGACAGACTGACAGACTGACAGACTGACAGACTGACAGACTGACAGACTGACAGACTGACAGACTGACAGACTGACAGACTGACAGACTGACAGACTGACAGACTGACAGACTGACAGACTGACAGACTGACAGACTGACAGACTGACAGACTGACAGACTGACAGACTGACAGACTGACAGACTGACAGACTGACAGACTGACAGACTGACAGACTGACAGACTGACAGACTGACAGACTGACAGACTGACAGACTGACAGACTGACAGACTGACAGACTGACAGACTGACAGACTGACAGACTGACAGACTGACAGACTGACAGACTGACAGACTGACAGACTGACAGACTGACAGACTGACAGACTGACAGACTGACAGACTGACAGACTGACAGACTGACAGACTGACAGACTGACAGACTGACAGACTGACAGACTGACAGACTGACAGACTGACAGACTGACAGACTGACAGACTGACAGACTGACAGACTGACAGACTGACAGACTGACAGACTGACAGACTGACAGACTGACAGACTGACAGACTGACAGACTGACAGACTGACAGACTGACAGACTGACAGACTGACAGACTGACAGACTGACAGACTGACAGACTGACAGACTGACAGACTGACAGACTGACAGACTGACAGACTGACAGACTGACAGACTGACAGACTGACAGACTGACAGACTGACAGACTGACAGACTGACAGACTGACAGACTGACAGACTGACAGACTGACAGACTGACAGTCTGACTGAAGATAGAAGTAGGACTTTTTTAGTTTTACGTCAAGTAAGAGAAAAACCCTCGCGGCTCTGGGTAGATAGGTACTCTATGTACATTATATTTTCCCTGAAGTAAAAAATATTGCTATTGCTTTATATATTTATTATTTAAATACATTTTCTTTTTCAGAAACCATTCACCTTATAACAACAAGTACGGTGTCTATATTAAGAACTGTACAAAATAATGGACAGTGCATCAATATCATTTACATTTCTTTGCATAGCCGCTATATTCTTGAGATCATTTTCTCAGACAGTTCAAGGTACGTTTTAAAGGTAAAAATAAGAATTTTAAGGAAAATGCGGCTATATTCAAATCTTTAATGGCTGAAATATATCTGGAGTTTGTAACATAACAAGTATTTCAACTATACTTACCCAATTAAATTAAATAAATAGAATTGTGGTCGTGTGGTTTTTTGCACGCGATAAATGAAATGCTAAAAAAAGCACATCACAACTAATCTAAGTAATTTGATTCGCTTGGCAGCACTGACACCTCAGATTATGACTAAATTAAAAACTAATTCCCAATTCAGAAAAAATAAATTGGAAGACTGGATCGCCCGTACTTGCTCTTATATATATGTATATACATATGTATATATATATTTTGAAAATGCGGTTTTAGTGCGACTGGGTCGCACTTACTTGGTCTTATAGACAAAGTTACTATATATGCTGAGCTTATTTAATTAAAAATTTGTAAATGCAGTTTTACAAAAAAAAAAAAAAAAAGCATGACGTACGATTTTCAAAAGACTAAAACAGCTTCTTATGAAGTTAACTTTAAAACAAAGTGTGCAGTCTGATTTCTCCTATAATGATACGTTAAAAGAAAAAAAATGTTAAATTTTAAAATCGTTCAAGCCGTTTAAAAAAAAATATTTTTTTCTGTATAGAATTTTGCAAGTACTTTTGTAAAAAACATTGGTACGCCATTTTTAAGATATTATTTATCAACATCAAAAAACTAAATTTTGAAAAAAAATATTAAGTAGTTTTCGAAAAAATGATTTTGAAAAAAAAATTTAAAATTTATTTTTCTACAATGTATCATTATAGATAATAATATATCATCATAGAAGAAATCAGACTGCATACTTCGTTTTGCGGTTAAATTCATTTAAGAAGCTGTTTTAGCCATTTGAAAATCGATTTTTATGCTGTTTTAGTTTTAACTTGCGATATAGGTACCTACTATATATGTGTAAAGTTATGCATTCGTACAAAAAAAAAAAAATGCACGACTGGGTCGCACGTGCTTGCTCTTAGGGTCAAATTTGGTGTGGACGTAAAAGCTTCTTATATAAACTTTTTAAAAATAAATAATTTTATAAGAAATAAAATAGATTAAATTCATTATGAAAATGACATAAACTTAAATTGTTTTGATCCCAAAACTAAATACCTATGCCTTTTCATTTGATTAAAAAAGAAAAAGTTTTTAGAAAAAATAAATTGAAAATCGTTAGAGCCGTTTTTAAAAAACTTCATTCTTTTATATATAGAAATGCTCAAAGCTTGTTAAAAAATAAAGTTGGTATGCCATTTTCAAGATAATGATCTAAAATCAAAATTTCAAAAAAGTACATGGACCCGTTTTCGAAAAATTAATTTTTCAAAAAAAAATTGAAAGATTTTTTAAAAATCCAAATTTTTTGAAAAATTTTCGTATCAAATAATTTTATGGTTGTTAAAGACCTTCCGAATAGAAAAAATTCATCATCAAAATTGGTTCAGTCGTTTAAGAGAAAGTCAAAAATGAAGAAAACGGTTCTATGGGAATTTTTACAAACATTTCTTCCATTCCAAAAGTATAACCCTACTTACAAAAGCAGACCCAATAATTTTAATCAAAATCGTTAGAGCCGTTTTGAAAAAAATTAACTTTTCCTTAATTGTTATATGACAGGTACCGTTAGTCTTAGTCTTAAAATAAAAAAATATTGAGAGGGAATCACCAAAGACCCTTAACCACAAAGTTTCAAGAAAATCCATTGAGGTGCTTAGGCTGTAGCTCGAGGTATACACAGACAGACAGACAAAGAGAACAAAATTGCGAGGCCCACTGTTTTCGCATTCTCTTTCATCGTAATGACATGTCTGATTGTTTTCTCGAGTTCGATTTTTTTTACGAATCCTAAACTTGCCCTATAGTACCTATATCGCAAGTAAAAAGTTTAGATAACAATCAAACATGACATTACGATGATAGAGAATGAGAAAAAAGTGGGTCCGACAATTCTGTCTGTCTGTCTGTATGTATCAGAAGCCACAGCCTAAACAGAATTAACTTCAAACTTGGTATGTGGCGTTTTTTGGAGACTATGCCCAGACGTTTTTTTAATTATTTATCAATTCTTGGTTTTATAGTACGACTACAACTCTAATTGATCTAACGGACACAATTAAGATGAACATGGATCGCGAATATATTTCTTTATATTGTTACTTTTAGATTTCAACAAGGCTTTCGATAGAGTAAACCATTTCCGTCTATGCTTCAAACTTAATCGATATTTTTATTTCTCTCAAAGTGTCCTTAATTTGATTTTTCTTTATTTACCGCAACAGTCTTAATACGTTTGCATCTGTTTGCAGATGATGTTCAGTTGCTTTTTTGTTGTATGATTAATGAAATTTTCTCCTTCCTCACTTCTGTTAATGCTGATCATTCTTCTGTTCACTCTTGGGCTTTAGAAAATAAAAATATAAATTGAATCCTAGATCTTCATGGTCGTTTCTAATGCGTGGAATTACACTTTGGAATGGCCTTTCGAGACATGCGATCCATACACAATGTTCATAAGTCCAAACGTTTAGTTTTTCGTACCTTTTTATAACACAACTTCCGATTCTTGTTTTTTCTTCTTTTCTTTTTGTTCTTTTTGATTTCCTTAGTTTTTTTTATATTAAGTATAATATGATTTATATTAAAATGAATAACAGTCTTTATAATTATAAATATAGTACATTTATGTATGTAGATTACTTTATCGTTATGCATTTTCATTAATTTTGAATAACTTAGCATATATATAAGAAATAATGTCCTACAATATGTAATCTTTTAAGCAAACAAATAAATAAATAATTCTATCGTTCCAATTTTATTTGCTTCTAATGCATTCGGGGCCATTTCCAAGTTTTCATCAGACACGGTTTTATTTTTTAAGGTTGAATTTACTGGAAAAAAATATTGGATGCGTTTCTCTTAGCTAGCATAGAGTTGTAACCGCAAATGCAGTCTTCGTGGATACAAGATTCAAAAACTTAAATTCTCCTGCCTTCTCAAATGATGCTCAGAATTCTTCAATTGCTTTATGAAGCCAGGGCTACGAACACATCTTTCAATTATTAATTATTTTTTATTGTTTACTTTAAATAATTTTAAAAATAAAAAAAACTTTTGCTCTCTCTCTCTCGCAAACTCCTTTAATTTATACGATCTCTACGTACATATTTCAAAAAGTTGTAGCAGTCTTCCCAGCTTTCGTCTTGGAGAAGCCCAAGGCTAATGTGGATCTCGGCCTCAACAAACAAACCTCTCCGACTAGCCCGCTCCCTAGCTAGTTGTCACCAGTTTCGCACACCAAGTTGGTTAAGGTCGTCCACGACTTGATCAGGCCACCTAAGATGAGGTCTTCCTCTGTCACGTTGTCCTTCGGGGTTGGTCGCAAAGACTCGTCGGGCTTTTGCGTTGGTGTCCATACGCTCCACCTCAATCGCTGTAATTTCAACTGTTTGACAAGGTCGATGTCGCTGTAAAGCCCGTAGGTACAGCTCGTGGTGATATCTTCTTCTCAATTCTCCATTTTGGGCTGATATCCTTGGGTAGATCGTTTCACCCTCTGATAGAACTTTCGGACATCTCCCCTGTCGAAACATCCCTCAATAGATTCGACCGCTTGCTTCTCGTGCTCCCTCTTCTTCCTTCTAAGAAGTCGTGTTCATCTCTTCTTTTTTGCACTTAGACTTGGTGTGCTTCTCTCTCACCAGTTCTGGTCCTAGCCTGCAGCATCGACTTATATGTCTCGTCCTTGGCTGCATGTGCCTGGTGACACTCCTCATCAAATCAGGGGTTTCGCATTGGTGGTCTTCTGAAAAATAGCACATCAGAGGTTGGCCATGATTCCACTGCTCGTCTATAGTTGGTGCTGTTGGTAAGTTTTCTGAGAGATTGAGGGAGACGCGATCAGCCAAGCTCCTGGCAGTCTCTTGCGATATTAGTTTGCCGATCTCGATTTTTTTCATAACATCCGCTCTTCGCTGGGGTGCCATGGATATCCGCATCCGAACTCTAGATACTACTAGGTAGTGATCTGAGTCTATATTGACCCCTAGGAACATTCGGACATCCAGGATACTGGATGCATGCCTGGCGTCTATCGCAACATGATCAATTTGGTTAACAGTCACTTGATTTGGATGCCACCAGGTCCCCTTGTGAATATTGAGATTGAGGAATCGAGTGCTTGATATGGTGACATTACGCCCCGCTGCAAAGTCGATCAGCCTGAGTCCATTTTTGGAAGTTTTGTCGTGCAGGCTGTGACCTCTGACCGTCGAACCAAAGATGTCCTCCTTTCCGATTTGTGCGTTAAAGTCGCCAAGAACGTCGTACTTCGGACACCTATCATACGTTCTCTCGAGAAGTTTGTAGAATGCTTCGTTAGTCGCGTCATCTTTCTTCTCCTTTGGGGCGTGGGCACAGATCAGCGTGATGTTCTTAAATTTGGCCGTGATGTGGATTGTGACAAGGCGCTCACTTACATATTTAAAGTGCATGACTTCTTGACTTAGTCTGCCTCTTAACACAAACCCACATCCGAAAAGCCGCTGTCCCTGTCCCCTGTAGCACTTTCCGTAGTAGATATCGCAGGATATCATTTTCCGGATTCCCTCTCCTCCCATCGCATTTCCTGGATGGCTGTCATATCAGCTTTGTATTTATCTAATATTTTCACAAATTGTTCGGCTGCACGTAGGTTGTATAAGGTCAGGACATTCCCCGTACAAATCCGAAATTCATTGTCCAAGTTTCGTTTGTCGTCAACATCCATATCCGAGGATTGAAGTTGGTTCATAACTATCAAACTTACTCCTCCGGCTGCTTGAACAATATTTTGGAGACATTTTGTGAGTTATGCTCTACTCTCCAGATGTGAACGATGTTGATGTTGTCTGTCAGGTTATAATTTTACTATTTAAAATGATGTCCTTGTTCACAACCTTTCCGTTAAGCATAAATCCGTAATCTACGAAAGGATTCCTTCTCAATTTTATATTATATAAGATGCGAAATGTCCGGAGACACATACATTTTTGTGTCTCGAAACAAGAACCTGCAAAAATATTTTAAAGTTAAATGAAAAGGTAACATACCATGGCTTATCCAGAGTCACTTCAAGCTCAGTATACAGCCCTCGTTTTCCACCACCTAGGTCACTTGTGATTGCAACTGTTGTGAAACCACAGTTGCCTACATTTTTCATAAAGCCTAGTACGCAGCTGAAGCGAAACGAAATTTTTCGTTGGTCTCCAAGAAGACTTCTGATTTTGTGTCAACTCCTTCGAGGCTTTCATGATTTTGGCTATGACTTATGAGCATCATGACTCCTGGTGCTATATCCAGCTTCCGGGCCCAGGGTTGAAGCGTTCGAACAGGAGGAAATGGACAAATTATTCTTTATTCCTAGAGCTTGAGAAATATAAGGTTATAGACCTAGCTATATCCTCCACTGAACAATTTGATCTCTTAAGAGAACCAATTTTTATTTTTTTCATCTGTTCAGGTGTTAATATTTCAAGAAACTTACTTTCTAAGTTGTTTTGATGGAGTTCAGCTTTATTCATTCGACTTTTTAAAGATGTTATTTGTTCTTCCGCCTTAGACAACTTTGTCTTTAGATTATCATTTTCTAAACGTAAGTTTTTTCTAAAAACAATTATAAAATGATAGGAAAGTCCTTTTTATATTGCACTGTAAAACTTACATTTCTTCATTTAGAAATAACTTAAGATGGGAAAAAACTTCACCACTAGAGGGAAATAATTTCACTTTTCTGAAATGAAGTTTTTCCCCACATTACATGGGAAATAACTTTACTCAACCTAGGTTTGGTAGATTTGATCTGTGTCTGTGTGTCTGTATACACAGAAAAATAACAATGTAAAATCATCAAAAATAAATATAATTCAACATTTTTTAGCTACGATTTTGCTTTCATACGGTTTCTCGTTGATTTAACATGTTTTCGTGTTGAAATGCTGCTAAAAATGTGATTTTAAAATGAAAAAAATGATAAATACAAATTTAAAGTAAAACAACAGAATAATCTTGCAACAACATTTTTTCATGTTAATTTTACATTAGTCTTTTTACTTGCGATATGGATACCATATATCAAGCTATGCATTCGTACAAAAAAAGAGTTGAGATAACATTCAAACATGACATTAGGATGATAGAGAATGAGAAAAAAGTGCGTCCGACAATTCTATCTGTCTGTCTGTCTGTATCAGAGACCACAGCCTAAACGGATGGTTCGATTTACTTCAAACTTGGTATGTGCCGTTTTTTGGAGAATATCCCCAGAAGTTTTTTTGATTTTTTTTTGGACCCCAAATAACGGTACCTGTCATATACTGGTTTTAGAAAAACTCATTTTTCTCAAAAACGGTGCCTACGATTTCGATTAAAAAAATCATGGTCATTTGTTTGGTTAAGATGGATGCTTTTAAGTTGCCGTAATAATATTTAATAACAAAAATTTCGAAAATAAGTTTTTTGGATTTAAAAAAAAAAAAAATTTTTTTTGAAAAATCATTTTTTCGAGAATTATTCAATATTTTTTTTTAATTTTAGTTTTTAGATGTTGATAAATAATATCTGAAAAATTGCGTACCAATTTTTTTTTTATAAAAGTCCGGCTCTAACGATTTTCAAAATTTTTTTTCTAGAAATGTATCATTATAGAAGGTTAAATTCATGTTTTAGTCATTTGAAAATCGAATTTTATGCTTTTTTAATAGTTTTTTTTTTTTTTAAACTGCATTTACAAATTTTTAATTAAAAAGGCTTAGCATAAATAGTAACTTTATCTATAAGAGCAAGTACGTGCGACCTAGTCGTGCATTTTATTTTCTGTGCGTATGTATCAGAGGCCACAGCCTACACGGATGGGTCGATTTACTTCAAACTTCGTATGTGGTGTTTTTTGGAGACTATTCCCAGACATTTTTTGAATTATTTTTTTTGGACCAAAAATAACAGTACCTGCCATAGACCGGTTTTATCTATAAGAGCAAGTACGTGCAAGTAAGTCTTGCCCGTTCTGCTGATTGAGGTTCAGTGCCAGTGTCAGTGTTTACAGGAGTTGCTTTCAAGTGAACTGTAGGAACTGTAGGTTTTAAAGGCGCAATTGAGTGAATCATAGGGACAAATATCACATTGATCTAGAACCAAATAAATTTAACTTACCCATTTTAATTTTAACATTATTAATATAATCATCTTTTATAAAATGCAAGCTGCAGATCCTAGCAGTTTGGATGCAAAAAAAATCCACTGTTTTGCAAGATTTGCATTTTATTCAGGCAATTTATGAAAACTTGTTTCAATAAAATGTTTTTTTTTGTACTGTTATTGCACTGAAATACCGAAAAGATACCCATTTTATTTATTTCATTTATTCACTAAATATCTGTTGGAGAATGTACTCTACGTTCAATATATACTACATACTTTACTTTGATCTTTTATCTATACATTTCTCTTTATTAAAAATATCAGACTTTGTTTGTAAAATGATTCATTCAAAATTTAGTTTTCACAAATAAATAAAGATATTAAAAAGCTTATATTTTATTTTCAATGGGACTGCAGAACTAAATATAATATTCAACAATATCAATTTTTAAAAAAATTCTTTTTAAATTTTCAATTAACCAAACTTTCAAGAAGGGAACAGGATACAAAGTAAAAATAAATAGAATTGCGCCAATAAAAAAAACTCGGATGTGCGCCGATGACGTCACGACATTTTGACAGCTACCCATCGACATATGCAAAGCCATAACTTTAGTATCATGGGGTCGGCTAGTTATAAATTAATATAATATTTATTCAATGGCCGCTTCAAGAACATTCAGTTCAGTTGAGATGCTCTGATTGGCCAAAGTCATACAAAATTAGAGTGTCTCAATTGAACTGAACTGAATGTTCTTGAACCCGGGGAATATCTAGGTTGTTATTCTAATTTCAAATTGATGTACATAGCGCACAACGGTTGAACTACACCATGACTACTGTTAGTCATTGTCTTGTTAATTTCTTTGTGTCAGCAGTTTAGGTGTCCTGTGGTCGGCCGTAGTCATCGTGTCGTGATATAGGTATTATTTCGTTTTAGTTTGTTTTTATTATTAAGTATTTCCTTGTTGTTATTAAGATGTGGTTGGGTTCAGGTAGTTAATTGCACAGTACACGTAAGGTAATATCTTCCCTATGTTTTCAAAAATTGAACTTAAGACTGTGACGTTTTCGAGACTATTTTCAAAGCGACATTCACGTCTTTTTTTACAATCTGACATTCAGTTTTTGAAAACATGCACAAGATTAACTTATTTCACGAAGGAAAATGCACAAATAATCGATCTACCGACACAAAACCAGATCAAAAACCAAGGTTAGAAAAAATTCGGCGAGAAGAGAATGATTTTTAATATATTATTTACGTTTCCAAATATTTTATATGGCATGTTTCAAACTAAAGCAAAAAACAAGGTCCCTTGAAATTGATTTTTTATTTTGATTTTGACAAATGCGCAAACAAAAAAATTAAAATTCGGAATAACTACCACAAATATATATTTTATTCTCCTTAAGACTAAAGGGGCCAACCCATAGAATCCATCGCGTGGGTTACATCGACGTTTTCAACTGACAGCTATAAGAACGGATGAGAGGAAAAAACGAAAAAGTAGCCGAACTTTCAACTTCATCGACAACGTATTCGTCGACGGAACGGACGCGACAGATTCTATGGGTTGACCCATTTAGTCTTAGGGAGAATAAGTTATATCGCGATAAAGTTAAAAGCATTTGAACTTATTGGCGAATCGCTGACCGATTGTCTTTTTTATGCCACGTGTTGGCCCCTTAATTCGTCATGAAACGTCAAGGAATTATGGGTCTAGCAATAGGCCCGTCCCACCAACTAAATAAAATGCACGATTGGGTTGCACGTACTTGCTCTTGAAGATAAAGTTACTATTTATGCTAAGCCCTTTCAATAAAAAATTTGTAAATGCAGTTTTAGAAAAAAACAATTAAAAAGGCATAAAATTCGATTTTCAAATGACTAAAACAGCTTCTTAAATGAATTTAAACTGAAAACGAAGTATGCAATTTGATTTCTTTTATAATGATACAATTTTATAAAAACAATATGAAAATCTTTAGAGCCGTTTTCTAAAAAAACAACTTTTTCTATATAAAATTTTGCAAGGATTTTCAGATATGGCATTTTTAAGATATTATTTATCAACATGTAAAAACTAAGTTTTGAGAAAAATATAGAATAGTTTTCGAAAAAATTATTTTTCATTATTTATTATTTTTTTTTACTAAATATTATTACGGAAACTTCAAATCATCCATGTAAAAAAAATGGTTGAAATTGATTGAGTAATAAAGGAGAAAATTAGAATTAAAAAAAAAACGGTTCTATGGCAGGCACCGTTAATAACGGTTTTTGAAAAAAATTGGTTCTCATTTAAAGATAGACCTTACCTAAAAAAATTGCTTTGATTTTTTTAATCAAAATCGTAGGCATCGTTTTTGAGAAAAATGAGTTTTTCTAAAACCGGTATATGACAGGTACCGTTATTTGGGGTCCAAAAAGAAAAATCAAAAAAACGTCTGGGGATATTCTCCAAAAAACAGCACATACCAAGTTTGAAGTAAATCGACCCATCCGTTTAGGCTGTGGTCTCTGATACTTACAGACACAGACAGACAGACAGGCAGACAGACAGACAGAATTGTCGGACCAACTTTTTTAACATTCTCTACCATCGTAATGTCATGTTTGATTGTTATCTCAACTTTTTTTTTGTTTTACGAATGCATAACTTGATATATGGATATCGCAAGTAAAAATAACTGAGAATTTGAATCCAAAAAATTTTTCATCTCAGAGATCTCTGAAACTAACAGCTGAGATGCCTTGTCCCACTCGGAGCCCTCAGAGATCTCTCTTTGTGGGACGCGCCTATTGTGATTCTTATTCTAATTTTTTTTTTATTTTTAGTTCGACTTTTCTCTTCAAAATTGTTGAGCCACGTCGGCCACCGCTTGTTACGTACCTATTACATGTTTTATTTTTATTTGAAAGTACCTAATGTTAATTGTTCTTTTTCATAATTGATGTTATTTACGTTTTCTATAGAAATCAATCATGTTAACTTAGACCTAGAACCAGAGTTTATTGGTACTATAAGCAATGTCACATATCCCGCTGGAAGAGAAGCTGTTCTAGCTTGTACAGTTCGAAATCTGGGTAATAATAAGGTAAGTATATGCTTACTTTAAAGAAACCTTATAAATATATGTATTACTAATTAAAGGTAGGATGGCTGCGTGCTTCAGACCAAACTGTTCTGGCACTTCAAGGAAGAGTCGTGACGCATAACGCAAGAATAAGTGTTACACACGAAAATTTCCATACGTGGAAAATCAGAATAAATAAGTTAAGAGAAAGTGATAAAGGATGTTATATGTGCCAAATTAATACTAGCCCTATGAAAAAACAAATTGGGTGCATTGATGTACAAGGTATGTATCCATTATTATTGGGATTTGTTTAATCACTTTTATTTGCAAACACTCCATTCTAGGTAGTCGGTTATTTGCATATAAATATTTTTTTTCATCATATAAATAAAAACCCTATAAATAAAAACAAATGATATTGAACAATATATTTTCGTTTAGCTGAATTACTTGTATAAATGTATGTACATATTGTATATGTACGTATATGTACAATTGTATATTGTTGTTAAAAAATTTATTATAAATTTATAGTATAGTTACGAATGTACGATCTAACACACCCAGACGGAATGACACATGTAGATCTTTGGTAATGATTTATGACTAAAGCTCTGAAAGCTTTCATCCGAACTTCGAACTTTCGAACTTCGAAAGGAACGAATCGGAATCTATGTATCTGTATCTGTCTGTATCTGTCTGTATATGTTTGTCTCTTTCTTCTTAACGAAACTGAAGATCTCTAGAACCTTCTTGAAATGGCTGATAATCAAGTAGGTAAGTATTGTAAGCTGGGGTACCTACCTACATTTATTTATTATCGGGGCACATTCGTCAAAACCATGCGTTTGGATGCGCTCTGAATTAAGAAATGAAAATAACAGAACGCATCTTTTACTGAAGTTAATTGAAATTTGAAATTTCGCACTAGTATTAAAAGACTGTTGAACCAAATATAATAGAATACAAAGATGTCGCATCCCATACAAACTTTTGGCGCACAAAATTTAAAGCCTGGCACCAAAGATAATAGAATCAAAGATAATAGAATACAAAGTTGTCGCATCCCATACACAAAATTTAAAGCCTGGTACGCGATATCGCGTACAAAAGCAAAAAAAAAATAAATAGAAGAAGAAGAACAGACGACAAATACATTTTTTTAAGAGATTACTGTTTTTTAAGGAATTCCCTCGCTCTCGCAACATTTCGCAACTAGCAACATGTTGTGGTACATGTGCGCCAAAAGTTTGTATGGGATACGACATCTTTGTATTCTGTTATCATTGATTTTATGATCTTTTGTATAATTTGGCTGATCAATTTAAGTAATAAAAAAAATCAAAGCATACAAATCTTTACGAAAGTCTTGGTATAATTATTTGGCTGATTAATTTAAGTAATAAAAAAAATCAAAGCATACAAATCTGTACGAAAGTCTTCCTCGGATGCCAATTTGCGCAATATTTACAAAGAATTGGAAAGGAATTTCAATGTTAAAAAAAAAAAAATTATATAAAAACTATATTTACTCTATGGAATCCAAGTTAAAAGACAACAGCAAATGTTTTTGGATTTTCTTTAAAAGTTTAAAAAAATCGAACGGATTTCCAAAAGTATGCAATATTTAGGTTCGACTTTAACAAGCTTACCAACTAATTCTGACGCTTTTGCTAATTTTTTTTAAATCAAATTATATCGATTCAAACAATGTCACAAGCACTTTATTAATTCAGTCCGTGAATAGTTTAAACATAGGCCACTTGAGTATCACCTTATCAGAAGTAGAAATGGCACTATCTGGTCTAACTGAAGATAATTAATCTGGTCCAGATGGAATTCCGCCCATTGTATTAAAAAACTGTTCTTCCGCTCTCTATGGAGTTTTGTGTTTCGTCTTCAATAGTTCATTAACGTTTGGTGCATTCCTTCCAGAATGGAAAACGTCCTTCGTTACTCCTATTCACAAATGTGGTCCAAAACAGGAAATATCAAACTACCACCCTATCAGCAAGTTGTCCACAATACCTAAGGTATTTGAAAAAATTGATAAACTGAAGTTCTTATTAAAACAAACCATATCCCCTTATCGGGTATTTTAGTATAAAACCACGAAGGACATAATTTTTAGTTCTTAAAGGAACATGAGCATTACAAAGTGTTTATATTTTCGTTGAGATATTGTACCTGTTCATTGGATGACTCCATATAATACACTGCTTCCTAGTTAATAAGACTAGTCGAATACTCCAAAGCATTGAAATATTTGATATCGATATTTCTTAAGTCCCTGTACTGAAATGTTCTTAAAACCGGAGAGATATCAAAGTCGAATGCAAGAAATATTACGTCATGCCTAGAGAAACCTGGCGGGGAAAATTGATCATAGAGGGTAAAAAAAAATGGAATTCTTGAAGTTGTTCACATGTTTTTTTACATTTTGATGAAGCTAGATTTTTTACAATTAAAGAAAGTCGAAAAAAACTGTTTTTTGCCCCCAACTTCAGATATTGGGAGTGTTACGGTAGTTTTTACATACCATTTTGTAATCAGTGCAACAATCTCTACAAATCGTGATAGGTCTCCGCCCGCTAAACGCATTTATTCAGTTACTTTTATCTAATTTTAATTTTAATCATTTTGATCCAGTAGCCTTAGTAATAATTTGGACATTTTACTTTAAATTACTGAAAGTTATTTGGGTGTTGAAAAATTGTTCATCACATTAATTTTTGATTTATATGTAAAAATAAAATTATATTGTTTCATTTTTGCTTACACCTGAAGATTAAAAGATATTCTTCTTGAAAACGTTTGTGAAAAAATATATGTACCGTTGTATGAGATTAAGAAGTATTTTTTGTCTAGTATAAATATTAATTAAAAGACTCATACAGTTCCACATAAGTAATGTATTACTTTTTTAATTAACTTATCTAATCTTATTATTTTTCTCTTTTAAGTACCTCCTGATATACTCAATGAAGATTCTTCTTCTGACTTGGCCGTGCCAGAAGGTGAAGATGTCATTCTAACATGTAAGACCACAGGAAACCCTAACCCACGCGTAATATGGAAAAAAGAAGACGGTGAACCCTTAATAATCAAGAGGACAGGCAGTAGAGAACTTATAAAGGGTAAATATTATAAACTAGAAAGAAATTTATATAAAATGCAGGATCACAAGTTCTTGCTCATATAGCTAAAGTTGCTTAGATTGATAAAACTTTTGATTTAAAATTTGATTTAGCTTTATAGTGCGGTCATTTGATTCTTAAAAAGAGCTTACGTATATCTGGTTGGGAATTTTTCCGGATGTTTTGAAAATGGGTAGGTTTATAAATTCCTATGTGCCCTTTCCGAATTTTAACTTTGTCTAGTATTAGAAATATAGCGAGAGTAATAGTTTTTGGAATTTATCTCCTTTCCGACTCATGAAATTTCGGTTTCTGACTTTTCGGGTATTACTGAAAACGATTAACTCGTAACACCTGTTACAACAAGAACAGTGAAGTGAAGAAAAATGCTCTAAGTTTTGGAATGGTTCATTGCATGCGGATTTGGCCTGCTGGGGATACCACGATAAAACAAATTAACCTTTTACCCTGCCACCAGATGGTTACGAAATAAGTTTTTTGGACAAAAAAAAACGCAATCTGAAATACACTTTGTGATGGTCTTACACCAAAACTATTGATTTAAGTAAAAATAAAATGCACGAATTGATCGCTCTTGTAGTTCAAAGTAAAGATATATGTGTTATTTATATGTATATTATTATATTGGCAGCCTTCACATTCATATAGGATAGCCTATTCAAGATACCTACCCGTATAAACTTAGCATGACAACTTTTGAAAAGGTAATTTTTTTTTGGCTCAGTAATTGCCGTATAATTGCCGCATTTATGCCGTGAAGTCAAAAAAATTGCCCAAATTCAATACAAAGTTAGCATGACACACCCTGTATTTCGTTAATCACTGGTCAATATCAAATTTTTTTTGGCTCATTAATTGCCGCATTCGATTTATATGTAAACTGTAAGACCAAAAAAATTACCGCGCTTTTGGTTAAAAAGAAAAAAAAATATTTTGTGACGTCATTCCATATAAAGTTAGCATGACATATCCAGTATTTCGAAAATCACCTGTCAAGACTAAAATTTTTTTTGCTCATTAATTGCCGCATTGGGTTTATATGTGAAATGCAAACTCAAAAAAATTGCCGCGCTCTTGGTTTTTTCAGAAAAAAATAAAAACTTTTTTTTAAACCCAAAATCCATATAAAGTTAGCATGACACACCCTGTATTTCGTTAATCACTGGTCAATATCAAATTTTTTTTGGCTCATTAATTGCCGCATTCATTTCATGCTAACTTTATATGGAATTTGGGTTTAAAAAAAAGTTTTTATTTTTTTCTGAAAAAACAAAGAGCCCAAGTTTTTTTTTGATTTCACGGCATAAATACGGCAATTATTCGGCAATTAATGAGCGAAAAAAAAATTTGATTTGACCAAAAATTAAAAAGTGTCATGCTAACTTTATATAAAGTTAGCATGACAAACACTTCCGATCAAATTCTGACCAAACTAAGAACGCGGCAATTTTTTTGACTTCACGGCATAAATGCGGCAATTATGCGGCAATTACTGAGCCAAAAAAATTACCTTTTCAAAAGTTGTCATGCTAAGTTTATACGGGTAAGATACCTTCGCTACCAGTATATTTGCGAATCTTTTTCAGTCAGCTGTTAGTTAATTGTTGAGATTACAGCACCAGAAAGGTATCTGGATAGCTTAAGATTTTTATGTGAACGCGGCCATTGTTACGAATGTAGGAGCGAACACACCCAGACGGAATGACACATATAGATCTTTGGTAATGATTACTGACTTAAGGCTTGCCCAAATCAAAGTGCGACAGTGCGAGACGACAACGCCAAAATTTATTTACACAGCGTCATATGAGAGTACCCACATCAAATTCTATTAAGCGCAAAACGTTTTTCATATTAAAATAGTGTTGCACAAGTCGTGACGCACTGTCGCGCTTTGGTTTTGGAAAGCCTTATAGCTTGAAAGCTTTCATCCGAACTTCGAACTTTCGAACTTCTTTCGAAACGGAATGGAACGGAACGGAATATGTCTATATCTGTCTCTATCTGTCTTTGCATATTTGTCTCTTTTACTTAACGAAACTAGAAATCTCTAGAAGCTTCGAGAGGAAATGAGAGGAGTATAAATTAGAGGTCGGAGAAAGAGATCGTGACAGTTTAATTTTGACTGTGATAAGAATAAGTGTTTGTGAAATTGTAATTTGGAAGTGTTATTTCTTGTAAATTGTAAAGAGTGATAGTAAAACAGTTTATTATAGAGATAAAAGTGTTTGTTGATTAGAGAGGAAATAAAAGTGGAAATACAATTTATTTGAATCCAGAAAAACATCAGAAGTGAAATAAAACTTATTTACTCTGTGGCTATAGATAAATTTGTGAAAAAAAAGTAAAGAAAAAGTGAAAATGTTTGTGTTTAAATTAATTGGAAAATGGGTAAGGTTTTAAATGAGTTCAATTGTGTGGAGCTGAAGGTGGACTTAAAGAAACGAGGTCTTCCTTCTGCTGAAACAAAAAATTACCTCATTATTAAAAAATTACCAAATTTTCACCACCTGACAGCTTTTTTACCTAAGTTATGAACAATAATGCATTTGAGATCATTTTTTTTTATTTTTATTTTATTTTTTCGAATATCTCAGTTCCACTGTGATATAATGCGAAAAAATAAAAATTGAATGGTTCACTATAATATTTACTTTGATTTAAGTTGAATTCCTTTTTACAAATGCATCCGTACAAAAATGCAGCCCGTTCAAGTCAGTTCTTTGTTTTAAAAAAACACTTGTTCTTAATTATTTCGAAAAAAGTTTATAAAGTGGTTAACATGGTTTTCACTCATATTGTAGCTCTTTTTATTCCCCACAACTAGAAGAAAAAACTATTTCTTTACAACTAATAGAAGTCGAGGTATCTAAGGTTGAACACAGGCATGTCGTAGCGAAAATACAAGACAAATTTCGTTTATGGCGAATATCTCGGCTCCAACATGTTGCATTGGCAAAAATAAAACACAAATTGTTTGTTTTACAATTTGCTATAAGTTGAATGCATTTTTTTTGTTTAAACAATTCAATAATAAACTACAGTTAGTTAAAGTCAATTTTTTTCCTTACGTTTCTTCTCGAAATCGGAATCTTCTCGAAAAATTTGGAGAACAACGCAATGAGCACAAGAATCTTCTAGAAGAACAACGAAACGAGCAAAAGAACCTTCTAGAAGAACAGAAAAACATTCTACATGGAAAAATCATTGACTTTCAGAAGAAGTTCAATGCTCTTGAGTGTCGAAAAATTCAATTTGAAGAGAAATTCCATAACGAAGAATCAAAGTTCGAGAAAGTTTTGGCGATTGTCAAAAAAAAAAGGAAATGCATCCACCAACTTTTGACGAACAAACATCTTGGTTGATCTACAAAAGACAGTTTGAGGCAGCCGCGATAACAAATGGCTGAAGTTCATAGCCTTGCCACTTGCTCTTAGAGGATCTGCTGCTGAACTGTTACAAACCATATCAATAGATAAAAATGGTGATTTTAATGCTCTTGTTCAAGCAATTGACAAACTTTTTGGAGATAGCCATATGCAAGAGGTCTTCCGAATCCAACTTAATACTCGCACCCAGAAAAGCGGAGAAACTTTGCAGCAACTATAAGCAGACATCGAACGACACGCTTATCTGGCATATCCAATTGCAGGAGAGGAAATAATCAATCAGTTCGCAACTGAAGCATTCGTTCGTGCTGTATCGGACATCAACCTCTAGAGATCAATCCGAGCGGCTGAAAAACAAACGCTTCCAGAAGTATTAGCGTTCGCTTTGACAATGGAAGCAGCAGAACAAGCTTCTGAAGGAGTTCATCGGGTAAGGGAGGTTGAAGTTGAAGACTGCTCGTGCCAGAGGGTTGATTTCCGAAGAAAACTGCGAGACGGACCTGCACGATGATGCAGCGACACACGCCATAGAAGGTGCTCAATAGTTCTCCACGTTGGATTTGAAAAGTGGCTACTGGCAAGTAGAAATCCATCCAGAAGATCGGGAGAAGACGGCGTTCTCAACGGGAAATGGTCTGTGGCAATTTAAGGTGATGCCTTTTGGAATATGTAACGCTCCGGCAATATTTGAACGTTTGATGGGGTGTTTGTTAAAAGGGCTAACACGGAAATCCTGTCTTGTGTACTTGGACGACATAATTGTGTACGGAAAGACCTTTGACCAGCACTGTGAAAATTGAAATACCTGAAACAAATCATCTTATCCCAAAGAGTAATGACTGATCTAGAGAAAGTTGACACCGTGAAGAAATGGCCAACAACTCAGGACAAACATTAACTCCGCAGCTTCCTTGGTTAAACCACTAATTATCGTATATTTGCGAAGGATTTTCGGGAATCGCAGAAAGACTGCATCAACTAACGTAAAGGGTAAGGCAGTGTAAGTGGTCAGCTGAGTGCGAGAAAAGCTTCCAGGAACTTTGCAGTGCCCCGGTGCTGACGTATCTCACACTAAGAAAGTCTTTCATAATCGATGCTGATGCTCTCGAAGT
Organism: Meliscaeva auricollis; assembly: GCA_948107695.1. Classification (NCBI taxonomy): domain Eukaryota; kingdom Metazoa; phylum Arthropoda; class Insecta; order Diptera; family Syrphidae; genus Meliscaeva; species Meliscaeva auricollis. The sequence goes on along the minus strand of OX403616.1, from coordinate 51,094,343 downwards.
CAGAAAGGAACTACTGCGTGACAAGATGGGAACTTCTCGCTTTAATATTGGCAAGCAAACATTTCCATAAATACACCTTTGGACAGAAGTTCCTGCTGCGAACAGACCATGGCGCTCTGAACGGGCTCTTGAATTTGAAAAATCCAGAAGGCCAAGTTGCAAGATGGATCGAGAGGCTACAGACGTATGACTACGAAATTCAGCTACGTAAGGGAAGGCTTCACTCAAACGCAGACTCCTTGTCACGGCGACCATGTAAACCTGACTGCAAGCACTGTTCGCACCAAAAGGAGAAAGAGATTGCTGCCGTCCAGCGAGTTAGAGCTGATCCCATCAGTAATTGGAGCAGAGAAGAACTGAGGAACGCCCAGCAAGAAGATCCAGACATCGAACCCATTCCTCGCTCAAAAGTCAACGATGTTCTTCGCGAGATGCACGACGGAGCCTCTGGAGGCCATTTGGGAGTCAATAAAACACTGGAAAAGATAAAACAACGGTTTTATTGGCTACATGCTAAAGATGACGTTGAAAATGGTGCCGAAAATGCGATACTTGTGCTGCAACGAAAGGACCCGGCAGAAAGGTCCACAGCAAAATGCATCAGTACAACGTGGGGGCACCTTTCGAGAGGATTGCTGTAAACGTTGCAGGCCCTTTTCCCGAGACCAAAAGTGGGAACCGATACATTCTAGTGGTGATGGATTACTTTAGCAAATGGCCGGAGGCGTTCGCCATCCCAAACCGGGAAGCCAAAACAGTTGTTGATCAGATCGTCTTTAACTGGGTGAGCAGGTTCGGTGCACCCCTGGAACTCCATTTTGACCAATTACGGAACTTTGAGTCCAACATCTTCCAGGAGGTTTGCTCACTACTTGGCATTAAAAAGACAGCACCACTTCATCCACAATCTGATGGAATGGTTGAACGTTCCAACAGAACTCTCAAGGAGCCTTTAAAACTAAAATACAAAGCCAAACAGAACAAATCGTATATTGATGAGTGGACATTTGGCAATCGTTAAATATAAATTTTCCTATGGACATTCTATTTTCTACGAAACCATGCTATATAAAAGAGGTGAAAGTCGAATTTTACAATCGTCCTTCTCGTTGTAACAATTGTAACACGATGAAAGGACGGTTGTAACAACCTATAAATGTAACATAATAAACGAGAAATATTGGTTTAGGTTCACATTTACTGTACAAAGGTTAATGAACTCCGATTGCATTCATTTTGATTTATTAGCAGCTTCAATACTGACGATGGATCCTCCTTTTGTATTTCCGGATAAATGGCTCCGAATTGTTTTTTTTTTTACGATTTTTGTAATGACCTTTGTTGGTTTAGGGACAGTAATTGTAAGACCCTTTTAATTATTGTTTAATATATCTTGTGACTAAAACCCACTGATCCTGCTGATGCAGTTATCGTTACAAACGTCCACTCAAAAAATGTTACAAACGTCCACATCCCTTTTTTTATATAAAAAATTCAATTGAATAAAAACTATTGAGTCGATAATAGGAAGAATAACTCCATTAAGTTCAAAACAAAATCAACTTTAGTTAGACCGCTTCCACTTTATTAAAAAATAATTGTTTGACAAAAATAAATTGCAAAACTCGCCAAAAAAAATATAACTTTTTCATAAAAATTTTACGTTTTAAACTTTTAGTGGCACAATTCAGTACTTTGACATTTGAATTTTTGTGGGTGCATTCACGACTAAATTGCAAAGAATTCTACGTTTAAAAATGAACACACACGATCCCAGGTTTTTGTTAAAACTCAATGTTAGAACCTTCAATGTTAGTACCCACTTTCCCCTACTACAAGACATACTCCATCAGAAATCTTGTTTGGGACCACGATGCGGCTACCGAGTGAGTTGAAATTTGGATGCCCCACAAATGAACAACAAACAACTGAGGAATAAGTGGACAACCTAAAGGAGAGGATAATTGACATCCACCACTGGACACGGACCAATATTAAGTTGTCGTCTGAACATATGAAAACCAGGTATGATGCACAATCAACATCGACTGGATTTTGTGAAGGAGATCTTGTGTGGCTCTTTAATCCTCATCGCAAAAAGGGACCATCCCCGAAACTGCAACAAAACTGGGAAGGTCCTTACACCGTGGTAACAAGAATAAATGATATGGTTTACCAAATCCAGAGAGGACTGCGAGAGAAACTAAAGGTGGTTCACAGTGACCGTTTAAATCGCTATAAAGGTAAAGGAAATGATGAAATTGCTCGGGACGATCAATCTTAAGAAGGGGGATACGTAACGAATGTAGGAGCGAACACACCCAGACGGAATGACACATATAGATCTGCATAATAAACACCGCAATGTTTGAAGGGTCTGCTTTGTTTAATACGAGGTCCAGGAAGATTCCCTTTGATTTGGTTTGATCGGTTTTTCTTCTGCTAGAAGCTTCTAATGCATTGTTGGCTCATTTTGCGAAGATTTCTGCAACCCAGGATCCAATATTCTTGCCGAACCAAAGTAAATAGGTATGTTTGTTTGTAGGTAACGTTCATGAAAATTTGCTAATAGTTTAGTAATACGATGTCCTTTAGGTATTATAATTAGGTGCTTCACAATAAACGAAAGATGCGCTTTCTCAAAAATTCAAAAATTCGGCTTTATTGAGCTTTAACAAAGTGAAATAACGCCAAATTTCCGCATTCGGCCTTTATTGCTCTTTGTCAAAGTGAAATAACGGCGGTTCGGCATTATTGAACTTTTTCAGTTATATTTTTTCAGTTGCTGAGGAGTCTTTAATAGGCGCAATTAAGGGGGACGGGACATATTTCCATTATTTTGGTTTCGTTTGATTCTTTAAATGCGAAAAAATCTTTGCATACACCCAACCTTGCACCCACCCCAAATCCTATAGTGATTGTTTGTCAAGCAGGGGGATTGCAATGGGGCAGCATGTATCCCCAAACATACTTTACTGTTTTATACGCTCATGGGTGGGGGTCCTTGCCATGCATAAATAGTAATTGTCAGTTTTGTTTTATTTGTTCTTTGGTAGGTACCTAGTTGTATTCTTTTGAAAACAAACAAAAAAGTGTTTTGATGGACTCTTGTCCCAACCAGGTGGGTTAAAAGGTTCCATAAAATAACGCCGAGTGATATAACGCCGAATTTCAAAATTCGGTCTTATTGCACTTTACCAAAGAGAAATAATGCCGAATTTCCGCCTTCGGCTTTATTGCTCTTTGTCAAAGTGAAATAACGCCGAATTTGATTTGAGAAATAAGTCCGAATAAATTTCGCCTTTAAGAAAAATCAAGTTTTCTTGTAAGAAAATCAACTGAAATTTCCAATGATTGTACATAACTCTATAATTCAATTATGGGCTTTTAACCCGGTGCCGTGAAATAAATTTTAAAATTCGGCCTTATTGCGCTTTAACAAAGTGAATTCCGAATTCGGTCTTATTGCTCTTTGTCAAAGTGAAATAACAGCAATTCGGCATTATTGCACATTTTCAGTTTTATTTTTTCAGTTGCTAAGGAGTCTTTCATAGGCGCCCATGGGACATATGTTCATAATGGACTCACGTCCCAATTAAGAGGGACATAAATTAATAGTGAAGTTTGGGGGGCATGTTGCCCCCCGGAAACCTTCCTGCTTGCGGTCACTATATTATTTGTGGTAAGTGCAAGGTTGGGTGCATTCAAAGTTTCTTTCGCATTTAAAGAATTTGGATTTAAAGAAACTTTGATTCTTTAAATGCACCCACCACAAATCCTATAGTGATCCCAAGCAGGGGGGTCGAATAATATCAGGTAACGTTCCTTGTTTATTATTCTCTCGAATTTCATTGAAGGTCCGAAAATATTTCGCATTTGAGTGACGTCATCAAAATTTGTTTTTCATTTTTGAGGGTGAAGGAGTTAGAGAAGAAATTTGAAACACACTTTTTTGTAGAGCATTAAATTCAAGCTAAAGGCTCATTCAGTTTTTGTTCTAAAAATCTTTCTGTGACAAACTTGACCTTTTCAAGGTTAAATCGTAGAGCAAATAAAATGCACGACTGGGTCGCACGTACTTGCTCTTATAGATAAGGTTACTATATATGCTAAGCCTTTTTAATTAAAAATTTTTAAATGCAGTTTTAGAAAAAAACGAAAACAGCATTAAATTCGATTTTCAAATGACTAAAACAGCTTCTATAATGAATTTTAACCCAAAACGAAGTATGCAATCTGATTTCTTCTGCAATGATACATTTTTAGAAAAAAATTTGAAAATCATTAGAGCCGTTTTTTTAAAAAAACTATTTTTTCTGTACAAAATTTTGCAAGGACTTTTATAAAAAAAAAATGGTACGTCATTTTTAAGATATTATTTATCAACATATAAAAACTAAATTTTGAAAAAAAATATTAAGTAGTTTTCGAAATAATGATTTTTCAAAAAAAAAAAAATTTAATTTTTTTTTTTTAATCCAAGAAAATACTTTTCGAAATTTTTTTTACTAAATATTATTACGGCAACTTTAAAGCATTCATGTAAAAAACTAACTAACTAACTAACTAACTTCACGAGAAGTTAGCACCGCCATGGTTTTGTGGGGTAATGGTAGGAGCAACAAATTCGGGAATGCGGCAACAAATTCCTGCATACTTAAATTTTTGAATTTTTGTTATGGCGGTGCTAACTTCACGCACCTATCATTTTCAAAGGTCTAAGAAAATGTTTGTTTGACTTCAGACAATATTTTTTAACTTTAAAAGTTGATTTCTCAGATTTTTTTGTTAATTAAAACTCATCATAATTTTAATTTATCTATTCAGTAGAATTTATTTCATAATTCTTACCCTCATACTTTTTAATAAAAAAAAAAAAAAAACCTTCTATAAAATGTAAGTGTGTTGTAATTCTCTACCAACTTATAGTGTCTGTGTGATAAAAAACAGCAATAATGGGCTGAAAAAATGTATGTGTTATTATTAGTTGAATATTTTTGTAAATGCCGGTAAAGAAGTATAACTTCAAAAAAACCGCAAGTCATGGTCACAATTTATTGCTCTTGACTAGAAAAATCTAATGTCAATGTTGCATTCAATCTGTAATCAACATTTCAAAAAGTAACTGTTACTTACTTTTTGAAATGTTGAGTACAAATTGATGCGAATTTAATGTTTTTTAATGCTCCAAATCTGATCTTGCAGAAAAAAAGCAAACATGATCAGAAAAGACTTGCATTGAACACAATAAAAAGAAATCAAATTTGATGACTTTCTGTAAATTCTTAAGTATACAATTTAAAATAGTCATTATATATCACACGAAAATTTAAAGTTAAAATACAAATTTGTGGTACCATGAAGGGTACTACAAAATGTCATTTTTGGTGTTTTTTTTATAGGAAAAGTAAGTATAAGAAGATTTTATTGGAAATGGTGCAAAGGAGAATGGGCGGTTCCGTCCCATTGGTTTAACACATAGTGACCTATATAGTTGAAAAGGTCTGAATTAGTGCATCAATTTTTTGAATGGCCATAAGTCCGTATCTAGTGGGAGAAAAAAGTTATTGCGTCTTCTCTGCCAAAATAAAAATGCAATGTAATAATTTGTTACTGGTCAAAAAATTAAAAATGATAATAAATAAAGTGAAACATGCTAGGCGATCATTAAGATTATTTGCAATCGATGTCCCATCACGCCCTTCCCCCTGATCCCCAAGGAAAAAAAATATGTTTTCTATATTCCTTCGGGATTTCGTCCCTGGTGTTGTAACACATTATGACTTATATCGTTGAAAAGGTCTCAACTACCTAGTACTTAATTGTTTTCTATGGGCACCAGTTTGTATCTGGTGGGGAAAAGTGTTATTATCCTTTCTTTAGTCAACGAAATATGCAATACAACTTATATCTTGGTTTTCAGCGGCAAGCAATATTTTATAGCATTTTTATTGGTGGGAATTGCTTGGCAGTAATGCTCATACTCATATTCTAAAGGTTAAAATGAATCCCATTTGAGAATAGGCTACTATCTTGAAAATCATGCATAAATATTGCAATTGACTATATCTGTTAAGCTAATTGTTTTTGAAAATTGATTTAAATATCAAAACATGCTATTTGTATGTTGTAACCAAGTTCTATCTAAGTAGTTTATTTCGTCTAAAAGTTTTTCTGATCCGTGTTTTATTATAAAGTCTTATCCCAATCATATTATAAGCATTATTATTTATTACATGTTTTTTTTGTTTTTATATTTTAGTTGAAGCTTTTACGGGACCGTCGCTGAAACTTGTAAGATTGGAAAGACGTCAAATGGGCGCATATTTATGTATAGCATCAAATGATGTTCCACCAGCTGTAAGCAAACGCATTTCTCTTAGTGTGCAATGTGAGTATAACAAAGATCTTTAAATAACAAAGGAGACCACCAGCTTCCAAATAAATACAAACAAAATGAACGCTGGGTCGCACGAACTTGCTCTTGTAGTTCAAAGTTATTATATACACATATTTATTTAATAATTTAATTTATATGAAAGAAAATCATTTTTTGTTTAATTTTTTTTTTGAAAAACGAAATACAAAATACTTTTTAAAATGATGAGGACAACCTGGTGACAAGTTTCGAACGAAATAAGTTAAGCCAGTAATTATATGTACGGAAAAAACTAAAAATTATGTAAAATATCCCGAAAAGCGTGTTTATCATATTTCCCCTATCCAAATTTTTTGAGTAAAAACTAAAGGCCCAACTATAATAGACTTAACCGAAAGTAAGCTAATGTCAAAACCGAACGAAAAGTTATCAGAAGTTATCGTCAAAACAAAAAGTAACCATAATGGATTCTATTAACTTAAGCAAATGTCAAACTCAAATGTCACTTCGAATTTAAATTTGTTGATGTAAATTTTGGTTTGGATTTTTTTTTGTAAATTATTGTTATTTTTCTGTGAAAAAAATTGAAAAATGAACCATAAAAATAAACTTTAAAAGTTTAAAAAATTAAAAATGATGCATTCTGCATTCAATGCACTTAAATTATTAATTCAAATTAAATAATTAAATAATAAAAAAGCGATCTTGTAGTGTTCGTCCTATAAATAGCGATAGAAAGACCAATGGCTTCTTTGTTGTCACGTTCCAAAAAATTAAGAAACTGGACAATGAGCAATTTTTTATCCACACACAATTTCTATACACACAATTTGACATTTGCTTAATCTCGGGCCATTTAAATGGCTCTTGCTTAATTGCGCGAAAGTTAGCGAAATTTAACGACACTGAGCAGAACGTCTATTATGGTTAGTGACATATAAGGCTGCGTATTGGTTCGTTCCCTTAAGCTGGCTCAAGCTCGGCTAAGTCTATTATAGTTGGACCTTAAGAACGCAGTTTTGTTACAGTAACTTATTGCATAACATACACCAAGTTTAATCAAAATTTTTAGAGCTGTTTTCTAGAAAAATTCAACAATTCGAAAACCGTTATATGGGAGGTATTCGAAATTACAAAAAAGTAATCTGTACCAAATTTCATGCAAATCCGTCAACCCGTTTAGGCTGTGGCCCTCTGTACAGATGGACGCACACAGACGAACAGATGACGCGACGTACGAACAAACGACGCACAGACCGACACGGACGGCATAACCAAAACCTCTTTTTTGGACTTCTCCATCATCGTAATGTTGGTTTTTATTAAAATCTTGAATTTTTTTGACACGAAACCAGTACTTGCCCTATAGAGCAAGTAAAAAATCATCAAAATCGATCTAGCCAGTCAAAAGTTTTAAGCTAAGAAACATAAAAATTAAACAAACAACAAAAAAATTAAATGCACGACTGGATCGCACGAACTTGCTCATGTAGCTCAAGGCTATTATGCATTAACTCAGGTTTAAAAAACTATAAGGAAGTAAATCCATAGTGATTTAATTATAAGTTGCGTTGCTTCCCCGCTACCCGCATACGAACTTTTGGTAAACAGCATTTTTATGTTATTTTAGCTTTGCGTCTTAAAACTTTTCCATTGAAGATATCTTTTCGTTTCAAAAGGCATTTTAAAGCTTATAAATAGTTGTTTTTGAGTAAGGAATACAAAATCAGGTATCAATTATCCCTGAATAAATAACAATATTTGAAAATACGGCAATTTTGTTGATTTTTTGTTGCTTTCGAAGTACTCCAGAACCTCGGCTATTATGTTTAGGTGGCTTATATTTATATATATATATTTTTTAGATTTATTTAATAGAAAAGTTCTTAGATGCAAAACTAAAATAACATAAAAACGCCGTTTCCCAAAAGTTCATATGCGGGTAGCGGGGAAGCAACGAAACTTAAAATTAAACCACTATGGATTTACTTCCTTTGAGTCCTAGAGAACATCTTCACAAAGTTTCAGCAAAATCTAAAATGAGACAGCAACGATTTGTTCTCTTTTTAGATGTTTTCATATGGAATGAATCTGAAGAATTTTGGAAACATGTGAAAAATGAAAAAATAACAATTTTTTTCTAATTTTTTTAAATACATATTTTTTATTATTTTCCTGTGTACATAAACACATATATGAAATATCTGTGCACAAGTTGTAATCAAAATCACTTAAACCGTTTGCGAGATGTTCACAAAAAAGCAAAAAAAAAGAATATTTTTGCAAACAAAAAAAAACCGAACGCTGTTTCCATTATCCGAGTTTTTTGAGAAAAACGAAAAAGCAGTTTTGTTGAAATCATTTTGAACACAACACACACAAATTTTCAACAGAGCCGTTTTCGAGAAAAATTCAATAACTCAAAACCGTTATATAGGAGGTATTTGTTCTAGACGAGATATTCAAAAACCAAAAAAACATTTTTTCGAAATATCGTAAAAGTCATCAGTACCAAATTTGAGAAAAATCCGTCCACGTGTTTGAGCAGTGGAAATGTGTACAGATGGACACACAGACAATAGACACACACAACGACGGAGGTCGGCATGAGGAAAACAATTTTTCTTCTCCATCATCTAATGTTGGTTTTGATTAAAGCCCTATAGAGCAATTAAAAATACAGTCGAATTGATAATCTCCTCCTTTTTGAAGTCGGTAAAAAAATATTGTATTATATCGCAAGTAAAAAATATACGCCCCCAGTGCAGTTAGCTAGCTTGTTTTTATTTTTGTTCCCTTGCATTACTCAATTTTTTTAAAGGAGAAGAAGAAGCAGTGCACAAAGTACGATTTCTATTTTTTTAATTATTTTGTCTTGGGTATAGGGATAGCAGTAGGTACATTCAATTCAAACAAAAAAAAGGGGTACATCACAAAAAAATATTAACAGGGTTTTGTTTGCATTTTATTGTTCCTTGAAGCTTTGAAAAAACAAAAATGGCGTTTTCCCCTCGCCAGCGCAATTTTTCAAATCGATGTATTTAAAACCCTATTGGTCGGACAGAAAAAGTTTGTGAAAAACAAATATTCAGCTTGATATTTTGAACCATTGATTCCATGTATGACCCTCTAAAGTTAGCTCCAAAAAAGATAGCAGATAGCAAAGTTGCCTACAAATATTGTTTCATGATATCACAAAATAAACCAATCAAAACAAACAAAAAATTAAATACGATGTTGTTAGTAATTTTTTTTTTCGGCGTCAAACCCGTTTTTCTAAATACCCACAACATTGTATTTAAATTTTTTGTTGTTTTGATTGCTTTTATGTCGAAACTAAAATTTGTTCGGAACTTTGCTCCCCGAAAGTCGATAAATATTAAAAATAAAAACAGCAATTTTATTTAAATATAGTTATATGAATAAGTAAACCCGATTTCTATTTCTCCCTTTTTAACTAACTTACCGGCAACAGATTTTAATAATTTTGGTTTTATTTGAAAGGTCCTTTTTAAATTCAGTTTTTATATCATGATTCTGCGGTAAAATTTTTATCGCGGTTCTAGTATTAATAAAATAATCAAAAATACATTTAAATAGTTTTCGGATGCATTTCGAAGTTATTTGTCATCCTCAACGAACACGCTTTGTACTAAGCTCAATTGAAAGAAAATAATATAAAAACAAAATAGAGAAAATTAATGTCCGAAAAGAATTTTATCATACAGAATTTTGAAAAGCAGTGTTATGACCCGGTCCCGTTTTATACAACCAAAGCCGAAATTTATTAAAAGTTTTGTACAAGATTTGGGACTTTGCCGGCATATCTCAAATAAAAAAAAAATAAAAATAAAAAGCAGGTCTGAACAACGAGATTTGTACAGTTTTGTACAACAAAAGAAATATCTAAATTTTGATTTTGTGAGCCTAACTTAAAATATATGAAAAAACGTGTAGCAAAGTCCCAAATCTTATAGTGTTTTTCTATGTGTACCTAAAACAAGCGGATCTACATAATATTAGACCTTAATGAGCACTAAAAATATTTATAAAATTTGATTGCGAAAAAAAAGATAGATCATAGCGGGAATCGATTCTGAGCGTTGATACTGCTAGTCAAGTATCTAACCGCTAGACCAATTTACTATACGAAATGTGAGAGACAAATTTTGTATAAGTTCCAATTGCAAAACACCGCTTTAAAATACTGCTTTAATACCTGTGAAAAAATACACATTTTTAAGAGAGTTAAAGAAGGATTTAAGAAAATATTTTGCTCTACTTGTGTAGAGGGGAAAGCCGAAAATAAAGAAGAGCACGACTAAATTCAAGACTGAGAATAAGAAATACAGGAACGGGTGTTTGGCGAACAAAATGCGGCACTTCACAAAGTAGTGTGAGTTACACAAACCCAAATGTATTTACACAGGGTCGGAGTGCAGTTGTATGGCAACTCGCAAGGCTCCAAGCTTCATTTTATTTAGTTTTTACTTACATGTTAATTACGCTTTCGATTCCTCTCCATTCTCTATTTGAAAAGTTCACGTTTTTTTCACGAAAATGCGCCTAGTCCGTGTCAAAACAATTTTTATGGTTTTTCTCCAAAACACTTACCTGATTGGAATCTTGAAATTTAATAAAAGTTTACAAATTCACAAGAATGACATTCCCAGAAAATTTTAATTTCAATAAAAAAACTGTTAAAAATTACACATTTGGCGCTAACAAGTTGCAGCACCTTGCCACCACCAAACAAAAATTTGTGCACCCCTGAACCTGAAAATGGTAATTTGAAATTTTAGTATCTAAAATGTGATTGGTTGATTTGATGAAAAAGTATACTTTTATTTTGAGGAAAAATATAATACTTATAAGAAAACAATACTTATTAAAAAACAATTTTAAATGGTTCTAAGTTATTAACTTTATATTTTTAACATCACTTTGCATAGCTTAATATTGCAAATAAAACATTGCGGAACTGTGAAAAGTATAGTTGATTGTGTACTCAGCAAAAAAGGCATCTTAATATCTAATTTTGACAGCCATCCAAACAAATTAATGCCGCACTGCTATACACTGTATATATGATATACACCCATTCCTTATCTTCTTATTCTTTGCTTCAAGAGTGGTTTTATTCAAGTGATTTCGCAAGTATTATTATAAATACCATATTTAAAATAATAGTAATAGAGTAATATATTTAGGGCTGCTATATGACAGTTTACATAAAATAAAACTAGATAATTAGGTGAACTTCATTTCGCCTATCGAAAGGAGACTGGTTTATATTTAAAATTTGGCTCCGTAGTGTCTTTACCCGCGAATCCAACAAAAAAAACACTATGCAAATCGAATGTTATCCAGCTGACTTAAATGCGTATACTAACCGAAGCCAATTCATTTGTATACACATACATATAATATATATATATATATAATATATATATATAGAGAGGTTTCAGATTAACATATTCTATAATATTAGTTGTTTTTATTTTTATCTTAGTTGCCCCCATGGTCCGTGCTCCAAGTCAACTATTGGGAACTCCTTTAGGATCAGATGTTCAACTTGAATGTCATGTAGAAGCTTCACCTTCCCCGGTCTCATATTGGCTTAAAGGTGCACGCATAACATCTGCAAATACATTAAGTTTGCCTTCTTTAAATCCTACCGATACAAGTCAATCTTCCCCAGAGATGCTTCTAGATGGGTACTGTAATATCACGTGGTTAATAATTTTATGCCTGAATCTATTGATTTTTTTAGGCCAAAGTACGGAATTACGGAAAAAAGGGATGGTTACAAAGGTACAATGCTTCTAATAGTGAGATCCTTTTCCATAGCCGATGTCGGGACATATCATTGTGTTAGTACGAATTCACTTGGACGTGCTGAAGGAACTTTAAGACTTTATGGTAACTATAACACCGCATGTACCTTTTTCAATTCACAAAAATATCTTTTAACAGAAATTAAATTACATCCGGAATTACCATCTTCAATTGATGACAATATGAATTACATAACAGGTAAATTATTTTGAATATTAATACTTCAACACATTTAAATAAAGGAATGTCAGTAGGTCTGGAAGGAACGGCAAGAGGTGGGAACAGTGAAAAGAGCAGATGTCCAAGTATTTATATATTAGTCGTTGCAATACTTTCCGTAATTCGGATCAGATGAACTGTAATAATAAAATAAATCATTCATTGTGAAAAATTAACATTTCCATACATTTGTAGTCTTTTTAAACAAAGAAAAGTTATGAATTTCGTTTGAAAATAACAAAGCAAAAATTTAGTCTGAAAATTTTAAATATATTCATAAGTGTGTTTTCATAAGAGATCAAATAATGAGATAGTATCACATTTTAATTTTACATTTTTATTTTTATTTTTATAGCATTGACTTCAATACTTCTGTGCGAGTTTTTTTTGTAATATTTTCAAACTTCCTTTGGCTCTTTGAAGCAAAATTTGTGCAACCTGAAGTGAAAATTATTCATTCATAAATGCGAACTAATTAGACCGACATCATTGTATATAAATTCTTTCCCTTACTCTTAGTACTATGCTAAATATATTTTTCTGTTCTAACACACACATTTTAAAAAAAAAATTAAAAAGGCATAAAAAATCGATTTTCAAATGACTAAAACAGCTTCTTAAACGAATTTAACCTGAAAACGAAGTATGCAATTTGATTTCTTTTATAATGATACATTTTTAGAAAAAAAAAAATTGAAAATCGTTAGGGCCGTTTTTTTAAAAAAACAATTAAACAATAAAAACCAAGTTTTGAAAAAAAAAAATATTGAATAGTTTTCGGAAAAAAGATTTTTCAAAAAAAAAAATTCAAACTTTTTTTAAATATCCAAAAAAATAATTTTCGAATTTTTTTTTATTAAATATTATTGCGGCAGCTTAAAAGCATTCATGTAAAAAAAATAGCTGAAATTAATTGAATAATGAAGCAGAAAATCTGAATTTAAAAAAACGGTTCTAGTGCAGGTACTGTTAATAACGGTTTTTAAAAAAAATGGCTTGCATTTAAAGATAGACCTTATCCAAAAAAATGAATATGATTTTTTAGTCAAAATCGTAGGAACCGTTTTTGAGAAAAATGAGTTTTTCTAAAACCGGTGTATGACAGGTACCGTTATTTTTGGTAAAAAAAAAAATTAAAAAACGTCTGGGGATAGTCTACAAAAAACGCCACATACCAAGTTTAAAGTAAATCGACCCGTCCGTTTAGGCTGAGGTCTCTGATACATACAGACAGACAGACAGAATTGGTTGGTATTTTTGGAAAGGTCGGGCTCAGGGGGCGCAAGCCCCCCCAAGCCTCAAAAATCATGTAATTTTGAAAGTGATTTCATCAAACGCACATGATTAACTGAAACTTGTTTTAAATCTTAGAGCTTTAGAATGAGTTTCGATACTCGAGCCCCCCCAATTTTTTTTCCGGATACGCAACTGATATCAATGCATTATTTATTTGTTTTGTTTTTCTTTGTAGAATAATTTTATTTTTCTATTTTTTTTTCTATTCTTTTCACTTTAAAAATTGTCCTTATTTTTTTTTTAGTTTTCTTTGATAAAACTTAATCTTAACTTACAAGATTATTAACATCTTGGGAGCTGCTTATTTCGTTTGGTCCACGTGAGGGTAACTCACAGCTGAGAGGCGGCAATTGTCCATTTTGTGCTAAATTGTATTACAGGTGACTCCGGGGCCCTTTTGATGTGTTTCCTTCCGCAACTGTTTTAACTTTTAAGTTCTTTAACACTTCACTGTTTGTGTCCTTCAGTTTTATTTTTATTTTTCACTTTTCAACAACTTTTAATGTCTTATATTTATATATATTTTTTTTTTCTATATTTTCTTTTGTATTTTATTTAATTTTCGATTTTTTGTTTGTTTTTGTTTTTATTGCCACGTTTGACACTTTTTCAAAACTTTCGTATTTTTATTCAACTCATATTTTATCTTTTCATTTATTAATTAGAATTTTAAAATTTCAGAACTAATTATTTTCAACGAGTTTTAAACCGTCACGACCTGCTCGGGCGCCTGTTAATAAAATGCTTATTGATTTTATTAAAAGTCGCAGACCTCATATTAGGGGCTGTCGCATATTGTTGAACGCGCTTCAGTCAAGGTGTCATCTCGTCTGAGATTGACAATGGGACGGATTGCTCAAGGGTGCGATCCAGGACGATCCAGTCCCGAAATTCTCTCTCCATCTTCATACATATTTGACTTTGTATGTAACGTTTTTACTTCTTAGTCTTTAAAGTTCGTGTTTTCTTTTTCGATCCTAGTTTGTTTTACATTTTTTTCATTTTTGATTTCTTGTTGTTTTTTTAGTATTTCTTTTGTTTAGTAACAATTATGTTTAGTAACGATTATGATTATTATACGGTAGTCCAGTCAGATGGGCCAAAAGAACCCACCCCACATCCGACGAGCTTAAGCCTAAAGCAAGCATTCCTGGCCTGGTTCTCGTCGACTGGACACTCTTCAATCCAAGGTTTCCGTGTAGAATCTGTACCTACAGTATGGAAGGGTTAAAGTGTATTTTTAAACCGTTACACTTTTGGACTCTGTAACGCTCCGGCAACATTTGAACGTTTGATGGAGTGCATGATACAAGGGCTAAAAAGGAAATCCTGCCTTGTGTACTTGGACGACGTAATTGTATACGGAAAGACCTTTGACCAGCACTGTGAAAATCTTAAAGCAGTCTTTCAGAGACTTCGAAAGGCTCATCTCAAGCTGAATCATGAGCAATGTGCGCTTTTCAAGAGCGAAGTGAAATACTTGGTGCCCTACTTTTTACGATTGCTGTCCCTATTTTTCCCTTCACATATGATAGAGATGGCTATTGCCAAAACGATCGCTTTTTTTTCATTTTCGTTTTACATAATAAGGCCCCTGGGACATATCACATCATCCCAAAGAGTAATGACTGAGACGGAGAAAGTTGAGAACGTGAAGAATTGGCCAACTCTTCTAGCTTCCTTGGTTTAGGCACATATGACCGCCGATTTATGAAGGATTTTACTGGAATTGCCAAAAGTCTACATCAAACAACAGAAAAGAAAGGCAGTTCAAGTGGTCATGGGAGTGTGAGAAAAGCTTCCAGGAACTCAAGCAGCGACTTTGCAATGCCCCGGTGCTGACCTATCCGACACCAGGAAAGTCATTCATCATCGACGCTGACGCAAGTAACGTCATAATTGGTCCGGTAGTGTCACAAGTCCGTGATGGTGAAGAAAAAGTTGTAGCTTACTACAGCAAGGTGTCCTCGAAGTCAGTAAGGAACTACTGCGTGACCAGACGCGAACTTCTAGCTGTAATATTGGCAACCAAACATTTCCATAAATACATCTATGAACAGAAGTTCCTGCTGCGAACAGACCATGGCGCGCTGAATTAACGCGCTGAACATGGCGCGCTAAACTCAAGGCATATTGAGCACAATGGACGTCCCTTCATGTGAAAGAGGCATTCTGTGGTGGCCATTTGGGAGTCAACAAAACACAAGTGGCCGGAGGAGTTCGCCTGGATCAGATCGTTTTTAACTGGGTGTGCAGATTGGTATACCCCTGGAACTCCATTCTAAACAACGACGGTACTTTGAGTACAACATCTTCCAGGAGGTCTGCTCACTCCTTGGCATTAAAAAGACAAGGACAACACCACTTCATCCACAATCTGATGGGATGGTTGAACGTATGTAAGTTAATATGGAGCAGAAACAAAAAAAAAATTTTAGGTTGGACGAATGATACAAATAAATAAAAACTAATATTAAGGAATTAACACAATTTTAAAAACTATAGGTATATGTAGAATAGGTAGGTAAGTATATACATATATAATGATTTGGAAAATAACTTGAACACATTTCACAGCACAAGGGTAGAATGAAATACCAGAACTAGGATATAGTGATGAAAATAAAAAAGATTCTGATGGTCAGTTATTGACGTCAGATTTAGTTAAACTTTGCTTTTAACGTTAATTGATTAACTTCAAGGATTGTAGGTCAGGGTTTTTTGATTAAGGATTATACACGTGTTCACACTCATAACTGCATACATTTTGTATCCAGATCGTAGGTATTGGGCTGGGCATCACATTTTTATTCTTATGGTGAATGATAACTATTTTAAGCACGATTCGAATGCAATCATAGCCTTTTTTATTTGATTTAAACTTTTATTTTTTTTGATTTCCTTTTCTTTTCCTTTTTATTAAAAAAATCTTTTAGGACGCACCACTAGTTTGGTAGCACCACTTTTGCTATCGGGATAGTTTGTTTTCCGTATCACTTTTTTGCTATGAATTTTCGTCTTCAAAAAAAAATTATGAGAACATTCTTTGAATTTTGAATCCTGGAATGGAAAATTTTTATTCACAAATCTAATAAAAAATTCAAAAAAAGAAAAAAAAAGTATCTACAGAAACTCAATTTTTATTTTGTTTTTGAAGCTGAACGTTCTTCTTTTCAGCGTTTGTTGAATTTATGGTGAATTCATTTAAGTTTTTCCCAGCGGTTAATAAGTGCAAGCGATTTTTCTTCTGGAGATAATTCAGGAAAAGTTAGAAGTGGATTTCCGGTCAGGAAATGACCTGGAGTTAACGCTAATATGTCTGTAGGTGCATTTGACATAGGGCACAAAGGTCGCGAGTTTAAACATGCCTCTATACGAGTTAACAGTGTAGCGAATTCTTTAAAGGTAAAATTAGTTTGAAGTCCGATTTTTTGAAAGTGAGTTTTAAAACTCTTTACCCCAGCTTCCCAGAGCCAACCCATATGGGGAGCACCGTGGGGTATAAAATTCCAGCTTAAGCCTTGAACCCCATATTTAACTAAAGTTATTTCTAGACAAGATGAAAGAAGCCTTTTAAAATCATTTCTTAATGTTGTGTCGGCAGCAACGAAATTGGTTCCATGATCGAGTATACAGCCTGCGGAAGACCTCTTCTTGCAACAATCCTAGCAAAGGATGCTAAGAAAACTGCCGATGACATATCACTGGCGGCTTCAAGATGTATGGCTTTCGTTGAAAAGCATACGAAAAGACAAACATAGCCCTTCGTCAAACGACAATTTCGGCCTGTGAAGCTTTTGATTGTGAAAGGTCCCGCGAAATCTATTCCGGTATGAGTGAAAGGAGGAGAATGATAACAATGTTCACCAAGAAGAGCTGCCATCATTTGCTGACCTAGTTGTTTTTAATGGATCGTACAAGTGACACACCTATGAAAGTGATTTTAAAGAAATTTTATTTTATGTATCCAATAAACTTGTCGAATCATCCGTATTATTAGCCCGTTTCCACCATGAAGTGTTGGTTCATGAATGAAATCAATTAAAAGTTGGGTAAATTTTGCTCCGTAAGGCAAGATGATAGGATGACATTCGTTGAAAGAAAGATTTGCATTTGATAGCCGTCCGTTAACTCGTAGAATTTTTTTAGAGTCTAAGGTAGGATTCAAGGACAAAATAGGGCTTTTTGAGTCAATAGTGCGGTTCGTACATAAAGATCGGAATTCATCAAAGAACAGTGATTGCTGACAATGAAATATAAGGCGTTGTTGAACGAATTGCATTTCAGGTTGGGTGAAAGGACCCGTATCATACGAAATGGGATTGAATTTCTTCTGGAATTTTATCCGAATATAGCGATAAATATATGAGAGAACTCTCAAGCTCGTGGTAACGAAGAAAATCTCGATAAAAAATTTCAGTTGTTAAGGTGGTGAAAGTTGAAACAGGTTTCACTTTCTAAATCTTCACAGGTTCAGTAGAAAGGCTTGTCGGCCATTCAGATTGAGAGTCGCTTAGCCAATATGGGCCATTCTACCAGAGATTACTATCCTTTAAACTAGATGGAGCGACACCTCTCGCCGCTAGATCAGCAGGATTATCGCTAGATCTTACATGATTCCAGTTTCTGTTGCCTATATTTTCGACTATTTCACTTGTTCGGTTTGCGATGAAAGTTTTCCAAGCGCCTGAATTTTTTTTTGAGCCAAGCTTAGACCACAGAAGAATCGGTCCATAAAAAGATTTGATAACGTTCGACTGGTATTTGGGAAAGATCTCGAAAGAAGAAGAGCCCCCCATAGCTCTAACCGAGCTAATGAAACCGATTTTATTGGAGCGACTTTGGACTTTGAGCAGACTAGATATGAACTTGTATTACCATCTGGGTTCTAAACACGCACGTACAGGGAAGCAGCGTATAAGTGTTGGACTCGATGAGCTCATCCCATTTAGTTTCTTCTATCCAAATTTCTTGCATTAGAATTTTGGTGGTTAAAAGGATTAAAAGTTTGATATTTCAGAAAAAGCTTCACATTTGGTAGGGGTAGTAGAAAATTTGAGAGGTTGAGTGGTGAAGTAGAAAAAATCATCTTTAGAGTTCCAACGAATCACTAAGGTTTTCGCGGTACTGTCGGAATCGATTTTAAAAAAGTTTTCGCTTAAAAGATGTTTAGAAGGAAGATGATCTAAAAGAAAAGATAAATTCGAAGTAGACTTTTGAAGTGGAAGCCCGCAGAATTGAGTGCTTTATTAACTTCGAGTTGTATTCTTTTTCCAGTTTTGAAGATCATGCGAACCTGAAAGAAGATCATCAACGTAGAAGTCGGATTCAATTACCTTTGACGCAAGAGGATATTTAAGATGGACGTCTTTTGAAAGTTGCTTGAGTGTTCTAATGGCTAGGTTCACCCCAACGGTTACAGTGAGAAGCTCATAATCTTCAATAATTTCTACTAATGAAGTTCTAAATACATAAGATACGTTGAAATTTTGTTTGATCGGGATGTACCAAAATCTGGAGGTACATCTTCACGATGTCCACTTTAAAAACGTACTTGAAAAATCTCCATTTAACTATAAGTCATGGTAAATCACTTTGGAGAGTAGGACCGGCATAATGACAGTCATTGAGGCTCATACCGATGGCTGTGGAGTCTTAAGCGTTGAATACTACTTTTACTTTAGTAGAGTGGCAAATAGTATGGGGCAGTGTTATTGGTACTATGTCTTTCAAAAAGAGTAAATTTACGCATATGATTTAGAGTAAGGTATTAGGTAAGCACCTGAGAATATTAAGTTTGAGGATCGGATTTGATTTGAAGTTTATGTTTTGTGCGATACAATTGTTGCAATGCACTATTTCTCTAGTTTCCAAGATGAGATGGTTCAAAATCGGGTTTAAAAGGTAGTCTGACTACATATCTTCTATTTGGAAGTCCATAGGTAGTGCTCTCATAAAGTTTTTCACAGAATTTATCTGATTCAGAAGTAAAGTGTTTTCTTTCAGAAAGTTCTTCTAACTCACAAAATTTGTTGATACTTTCATCAAGGGATTCATTCTTTACAATACGAGTAGCATAAGTTTAAACTGTGTAAGGTATTGGACCAAATAAAATCCACCCGAAAACGGTTTGTTAAGCTAAAAGTCAATTCGAAATTTGCTTAACACCATTACGTATACTGCTAGGGTAAAGACTTTCTCCAGTAAGCAATACGTCTTGATTGGATTTATTGAACAATGGGTCTGCTAAACAAAGTCCTTCTAATTCATGGGATTCAATCAAAGAGAACGAGGTACTAGGCAAATTTATTTGTGAGTTTTTTAAGAATAAGTACATTTGTGGAAATTAATTCGTTACTTACTTACTTACTTAGGTCCTCAGACCTTTAAAAGTTCGTCATCGTTAAATCATTCCTTATCCGAGGCGTAGTGTCGGTTTCGTTAGCGGGATTTGCATCAGTTACGAAGAGTGCTGGCCTCCGTAACCTATCCTAGAAAGCTAGGAACTTTTGTATTATAGTGTTTTTAGTTTCTTTCGATCAACACTAGGGCTTATAAGTTTAGCAAGTCAAGTCCGGTTTGACGAGACCAGTATCCGGTGGTTACCACAAGGAGGTAATTGATGTGAAGAAAAAGTTGCCGATCACTGGAGCCACCAAGTTAGCCCGGTCAGTTCCTACGCGATCTCTACACTGAATTCGTTGGATCTTCATTATTGATTATTGAAATCATACATTTTTTGTTTGACTTAGCTGTCGGAACACCACTGACACCTAATATAGAAATTTCTGAGTTTTTAGTTGGCAGGTTTTAAAGTTGTTGAGTTGCTTCCGTGGTAAGAGTAGACTCGGAGCCGGGATCAACCAAGGCTCTTACTCGGTGAATACCATCTTGAAGCCGTGGCAAGTAAGACTCTTCAATGAAGATGGACAAGAAAATTCTGTTGTGTTTCATTGGTTTTTTTTGAGGATGAAGTGGACTGTATTTGGAAGTAGAATTATAATCGGAGGTATTTGCATCTACCGTATTGCGCTCTAAATTTAGAAGATGAGATTGTGGGGTACTTTGAGATATAAAAAGGTTGCGAATTTGTGTTAAAATTATTAGAGTCGGACTGAGCCGGTTTTGTTATGTAAAGCAATGAGCAATGATGTATATTTGCTAGTGCAATGAGTGAGAACATGATTCAACGATAAGCAATTGACAAACATATGATTTTTCCTTACAAGATCTATTCTCCCTAGCACTGGTAATTTTAAGAACTGTGCACATTGGCAGAGCACTCTTTGCATATAAATTCTTGTGCCTTGTGTGTGAAAAAGATTAACATGCTTTTGCTTTTGAGAGTAAAGCACTTTTCACATGAGAGCGACCAACGAACGACGAATGAACGAACAAATGCGATTTAAAACATTCCTAGACCAAAATTCTGCATAATATCCAGACAAAATGATAGAAACCTTATTTATTTAAATGTTAAGATAATACAATTAGCATTTAAATTGTTAAAATCAGAAAAAATTGATAAATATAATTGTTCATCGCGAATTGCAATTTTATGTTACAAATTGTCAAACTCTATTCGCGTTCCACATACCATCCACACTGCAACGAATGAATTGTTCGCGCGTGTTTAAACTCAAATTACTCTTGTTTTTGTTTTCTTCATGGTTGGTTATGGCTGAAGAAAATATGGTAAAAAAGTAAATATAAATTGAATGTATTTCAATTTATATTTACTTTTTTTTCCATATGTTGATTATGAATATTAAAATAAATGTAATAAATTAGGAATTTGACGAAAGATTGATAATGGAGGTTGAAGCAAATCCATCAATTTATAGCAAGGCTGAGCGGTCCTATTCAGGTAGATATAAAAAGGAGAATGTGTGGCAAAATATTGCATTTATTTTAAATACCGATGGTAATATAAACAAAAATGTGTTAATAATTGCATCCAGTATTAAATTCAGTTTTCAGTGAAAATATGCAAGGAACGTTGGAAGAACTTGCGGGATACTTTTGGAAAGTACTACAAAAGGGACAAAAATGTACCCAGTGGGTCGGAGGCACTTCCGAAGAAAAGACCTTGGCCTTATTTTGAAATAATGAAATTTCTCATTCCAAATATTGAAGTACCAAAGTAATAATGAAAAATTGTATCCTTATTAATTGTTTTGTATTCATGTTTACCTAATGCAATTAAATACTTGTATTTTTTTTTTTTTTTAATAAAAATAATTTAATAATGTTTTTTACATAAATGTATTGAAAGCTGGTGTTTTCATTTTCAAATCATATTGTGCTGAAAGCTTACGTCTCCTTCCTGTAGGCACCAGTCAGCGAATTTTGCTCTTACGTCATATCTCGAAGCGGATGTTGTAATTAAAGCAGGGATCGAATCTTGGCTGACATTGTTTTACTGTGTTATAGATTCATCCAAATTGATCCAGATTCAGTTGTAAAGTATACAACAACATAACACTATTTTGTTTCCTGATTCTTTGTTAACTTCTAGGCGCTTCAATAATATTCTCCATGTATGGGCCAAGATGCCAAAGGCATTTTCCACGACTCTTCTTGCTCTGGACAATCTGCACAAATTATATAAAAAAAACATTGGTAACAAATGTTACTATTATGTAAGTATTGTTGTACCTGTAATTAAAAGTTCTCTCCCGGTTTGAAAGTTTTTGCCCTGGGAACGGCATTGCTTCCATGGGCTAAAATGTCGGCATTGCTTCCATAGGCTCCAATGTCAACCATCAAGGTTGTAGGAAAATGATTTTTTATAATTAAAAAACAAACTTCCATTATTTTTTGGGGCAAATGTAAGGACATGTTTGCCGTCAACAGCCCCTAGACAATTTGGAAAGTTCCAGTGCTGCAAGAAGTCCAAGGAAATCTGTTTCCAATCTTCTTTCGAAAGAGTGCTTGGGATAGCAATTTTTAAGCATTTGGAGATGACAGCCTGGATCGTTGTATCAATTTTTTTTTACTGTTGAAACTCCCATACGAAGCCTGTATGCTAAATCAACGAAACTTGCACGAGTAGCAAGGAACCTAGAGAAAATAAATCAGGTAAAAAAGTATAACAGGACGCAGCAAGAGATAAACATGTATCTTGCCGTAGCGATATAACAAACTTTTCCTTTGAACAGACTATATCTTTTTTGAAGCTTCAAAGTTGAAGGTTCCGGAACCAAGTCCTTTTTAACCATTTTAAATATGATATCAATTTTTTCCTTTGACATTCTAAAATATTGGTAAAATTTTCTTGGATATTTTTCCAATTTTGCTATGAAACATATTCTCCATCCATCTTTCTTGTTTTGTTAAGTGGATGCACATGAAAAAAGTAGCAAAATTCTTTTTTTTTAATAAATATTGTTTTGATCTCATTCTATAAAACTCACTTTGAATACAAAATAATTTCTGTTGTTTGACAATTCTCATTTGTGTCATTCGTGAGAGTTCGCGACGAATACAATAAAATGCATGTGAATGAAATGTCAAAATGGACGAATGTTCGTTCATTCGTCGTTCTTTGGTCGCTCTCATGTGAAAAGTACTTAAGACTTAATTGGTGCAGGAATATTTTGCTTTCAGGTCATTCTAACTTTATTGGGTGAAGTTTGCGATGAGGTAGTATCAGAAATAGATTCCAAAACCTGAAAACGGTTGCTCAAAAACTTGTAAATTTCTTCCCATTTGGAAATTTCTGTGGGCTTGGAAAGGGACTGTTCCCATAGTTCGTTGTCATCAGGTCGTTTCCATCATTTTAAAAAGTATTGTGTATTTAGTTTTTCAAACAAAAAGTTTTGAAAAAAAAATAAACAAACAAATTAGTTTTTTTCGATATTTTTACTTGCGATATATGTAGGTACTATAGGGCAAGTTTAGGATTCGTAAAAATATGGAACTCGGCATAACAATCAGACATGCCATTACGATGATAGAGAATGCGAAAGAAGTGGGTCGCGCAAATCTGTCTGTCAGTCTGTCTGTCTGTGTATACCTCGAGAAACAGCCTAAACCGATAAACCGATCTTGAAACTTGGTAGTTAAGTATATTTGGTGATACCCTAGATTTTTAAAAAATCTTTCAATTTTTTTTTTGTTGAAAAATCAATTTTTCGAAAACAGTTCACTGTATTTTTTTGAAATTTTGATTTAATTGTGCAATAATATTATCTTAAAAATGGCTTACCAACTTTTTTTTTAAAAAAATATGGTTTTAGAATTTTTATATATAAAAATTAAATTTTTCAAAAACGGCACTAACGATTTTCAAAATTTTTTTTCTAAAAATTTATCTATCTTAGTCAAAATAAATGGCATACTTTTTTTGGAGCTCAAAACAATTTAAGAAGTTGTTGTCATTTTAGTAATAAATTTAATTTTTGTTTTATTTCCTATAAAATTATTTAAGAAGCTTTAACGTCCACAGCAACTTTGACCCTAAGAGCAAGTTCGTGCGATCCAGTCGTGCATTTTATTTTGTTTGTTCTCATGATCGTGAATAAAATAAAAAAAAGATTATAGTTCTTTTCATGTTTTTACTGCATACAACCAAGTAATTTGGTAAAACGCACGACTGGATTGCACGAACTTCCTCTCGTAGTCCAAAGTTATTATATGTTTTTGCGTATTGAAAAAAAAAAAATAATACCGAAGAAATCATTCTTTGCTTAATTAATTTTTCCAAACTTTTTTTTTGAAAACCTAAATATATTTACAAAAATTTGTATGCTGGTGAGAACAACCTGGTGACAAATTTTGAACAAAATAAGTCGAGCTAGTAATGATACGGTTTCTAGTAATTGGATTTTTCTCGAAAACGGCTCTAACGATTTCATCGCAGTAAAATTCCCTCTATCTCACCAAAAATCACAAAATCTGTAATAAATTTAACTAAGAACTAACTAAATTTAACGTATTAAAATGCACAATAGCTGTAATAAATTTCAATACCACACGTCCACATCCGTACTAAATTTAATTATCACATCGTAGTAATATTCACTACGTCTGTAGTAAATTTCATTACAGCTGTAATGAATTTTACTACATCTTTTTGGTCAATGTATAAAATATAAAAATAAAGCAATTAAAAAGGGTGGAGAGCATGCGAAGGTACTTGTAAAGTAAATTAAAAAAAAAAAACTCCTTCCCACGAAACGACAAGGTTATTGGACTATTTAAACTTTTTCATTTTTTTTTTTTATTAATTTTGGGTTAAAAAACAAATTTAATTTATTATAAAGAAAGTCCAAGACCTATTAAAATTTTCCACGGACTTAGTTTTGGCGCCGATAGTGTAGAAAAATATGCTCACATTTTGAGTAGCCTTCGAGATAGCCCCTTTTTATTTCCGGTTTCGGAACATTCATAAAATGGACTATACGACGCCGTTTTAGCATTATCCAATGTTTGTCATGAGAGCCTGTATAAATAACAATAACAATAAAATAACCTTATTAACAATACTGAATAAAGAGTGGGGAGTAGGTATAGGGAATAGAGATAATTTTAATTTGAAATATAAATTTGTCATCTTGAACATTCCTTAGAGGCAAAATCTTATCTGACTTTGTTGTTTAATTTTCATTAAGAATGTCATATTGACTAAAAAGATCACACCCAACGAAAATTTTATTTATTTATCAATTAAATTTGAAAATCTACTTATGTTGTTATATGAAGTATCTGGTGCAGTGCTATCTTAAAACAACAGTATTATGACAATCGTTATATTTAACATATGAATAAAGAATATTTTTTACAGTTGCAGTATCATCTTAGTTCTGTGTTGAATCAAATCAAATTTTAATAGCTAAATGAGTTCGAGTGGTTTAAATTCACGTAATTTAACTTTATTTTAATCACTGGTAGCAAAATATGGCAGAGATATGCCAAATTATATAAGTTATGACACTTCAAGTCACTAAAAGCATATTTAGTGCTCAGCCCCGCTGAAAAGCAATATGGGTTTCAAGGATGCTTAGCGCTTATTAAGGAGAACTGGCTTCGCGGGGCCGAATAGCAGTGAATACTCGTCATATTTCTGTGGAGAGCATGTGACATTTTTTTTATTTTTCTTATTCGCACATTATTTGGCGATGTTGATTTGAGCTGTTTCTTTTTTTTTAGTATTTCCTATGTTCTGTATTATTTTATGATGATTCTATCAGTTTAATTTAATTATTTGTGAATTTGCGATTTTGGTGTTCCATTGATAATACCTTGGGTCAAGTCTATCTGAGGGCTCAAATCTCTCTAAATTTTTTTTTTTTTAATTAATTTTTTTATGTGTCTTAACGTATACAATTAATCTAATAATCATCGCACGTACTTACTTGCTCTTGGGGTAAAAGTTTCTATAGACGTTAAAGTCTCTTATATAAAGTTTATAAAAATAAAAATTATATTAAAAATCAAAACAACATAACAAGAATAAAACTAATTTTAACTTTTTATTTTATTTTTTAGTTTTTTTTATTTAATACATATTTTCTTTGAAAACTTAATCATATTGTTTAAAGTAACATGACTTTTGATTTTACGTAAAAATTATCGGTACCAATTTTGAAGAAAATTCGTAAACGCGTTTGGGCAGTAGAGATGTGTACAGATAGACGCACAGACGTACAGACGCAAAGACCCACGGATGGCATGACGAAAAATACTTTTTTGAACTTCTCCATCATCGTCTTGTTGGATATGATTAAAACCTCAATTTTTTTTTGACACGAAACCAATACTTGCCCTATAAAGCAAGTAAAAATGTTATTTAAAGTTTAGATATATATACAAAAAATTTTTTTTGATTTATTTTCATCAAACCATTAATTTACTGTCAAAAAATATTGAGAGCGTTTGGAGCCCCAAAATTGTGTTTCTTTTTTGTTCTGAACTCGTTCAGAGCTCAGAAATAAATTGACCGAGCATACTGAGTAAAAGCTAAGCACAGGTAGGTGATAAATACCCAGTGAACACATGACCCATGTGTTATAGCCGCTGCTCAGTCTATTTAATTAAAAACACAACCAACACAACCAACCAGTCACAGTCTTAACCTTATTAGAGCTAGTCGTGTGCCTGTTCGCTGATGTTTTCCATTATGGTTATAAGTTGCTTTAAGTGTAATATTTTAATAGGTCTGTTTGGGTACTGACGAAAATAGAAAATTCGTAAGAATTTTCACCCAAATCCTGTTTGGGTTCTCTTAACATTCGTAGCTGTCGACAAGAGAGAGCGCTCTTGAGGGAGTAAATCATTTCCCCTTCCTGCAAATTTCAGCCCGCAGAATTTCTATCGGCAGAAATCTGAGTTCTGCCAAAACCAAATTACAAAAAATAAGGAATTAGTTTGTTTGCAAACAGTTGTCAAATTGTAATTTGCTTGTAGTTTTAGTAATAGTGTGTTTTTTTTTACTTTTAGTTTTTTTCAGTTAAATGTCTTCCTCGTTTAGTAAAATGTTAAATAAAAACGCTTAATTTCGATCAATGACCGTTTAATCTATTTTATTTAATTCAGTTTTAAAGTACATTAGATTATTGTATTAATTTAGTTGAAAATGTAAAAGTAAAAATAATGGACATGACTTGACTTAGCTTTTGACTCGACTTTATTTTACGACTTTTCGAATAAGAGTGAAGATGGAGATTGTATAAAAGAGATATTATGGATTATTTGGACATCGGACTAACGGATGCAAAGGAACTTCACTTATTGGCTTTACTTAGCTCCTACATTCGGCCATCCTGCGTATTCGACCAACTCGGCAAATAATTTGCTTCTTCTTCTTCGTTATTGTCTCTGTCTTCATCATCATTATCTTCATCGTCGTCTTCATCATCATCTTCATCATCATCGGATTGATATATTTTCCAGGGTTTCACATAGTTAGCTGCCGTTGATATTACGTTTGGGCCGTAGTGAACTCCAATCTTGCGGACTTCCTAACGATCTTTACGCTTAATCTTCATAACTTCATATGGCCAATAGAACTTAGGACATAGTTCAAGGCCTGTGCCGAATTGCGTTCGTTGTATGGCCACCAGGTCATGGACTTTGTATTTGATAGGTTCTTTTCTCTTGCGATTGTAGTATTTTTTATTTTCTTCTTGTAGTTTTTCAATTTCTTGTCTTGCTGCTTTTCGATGTTCTTGTCGGTTAATTTGAAAGTCTTCTTGAATCTCTTCTTCTTGTGTGCCTGCAAGTTTCAAATCTTCTTCTGTAAACATTTCGACTCCTGCTAGCAACATAAACGGTGTTTTTTTAGTTGATCCGGATGTTGTAGAATTTAAGATTCGCTGAACTCGGCTTACATGTTGATACCACTTAAGAGGCTGATCCACAGAAAGTTTGGATAAGACTTCAAATATAATTTTGCTATACCACCTGTCCATTCCCTCTCGGGACGCCCGTCGTTACTAGATGGTGTTTATTTCGGGTTTGACAGTTATCTTTAAATAGGTTTGAAGTGAATGCTGAGCCCTTATCTGTGATTTTTTGGTGAGGGTTTCCAAACGTGTCGACTTGCAGATCCAGTTTCTTCAAAAACTTTTCGGATCCTGTGCTTTTAACTGGATGAATCCAGCATCGATAACAACGAATAAATACTTGTAACTTTTCGCTGCGAAGGTAAGGGTGCAACATGATCTAGATGAAATGTGTGAAGGGGCCCGTCCATTTTGTCTACTGGATTGAGAAATCCTTCCTGCTTGCCATTTTTCTTAGAAGCAAAAATGCAACTAATACAACTTTCTGCAACACTTCTTACTAGTTTGGATAACTATGGAATATAAAAGTAACGCATCTTACGTGTGTTAAAATAACCGTGTTCATGAGTCTTCTTTACCACCTGGGTTTGAATGCACAAGACTCCACTACGCACCATATAGTCCTCGAAGTCGGACGATTCCAAAATTTTTTAAAATTATCTTACAAAATGCATCTTTCTCTTGTCCTTTCTTGACTGAGTGTAGCACGCCGTCATCCACAACCAATGCTACCGGATACCAGGCGTCTACATGCTGCATCGAACTCCCAGGTCGATGATGTACTTTGCAATCATATTCCTGGAACTGGAGTGCCCAATTTGCTACTCTGCTGTTTAACTCTTTTTTGGTCATTGTCTGTTGAAATGCTTTGCAGTCTATTCAAATGTCAAATGAGGAATTCCAATCCTAATAGAAACTCCCGTAGTTTCTCAAGAGCATTTACTATGGCTAGGATTTCCAATTTATAGCTGTAATATTTTTTCTCTGATGCCAATGTCTTGTAACTGAGGAAAAATACTGGATGGTAGAGATTATCATCACCTTTTTGCAACAAAATCGCCCCGTTTCCTTCTTTGCATCTTTGCTTGCATCTGTATGCAACTGTGTCTCGTGAATAGGGTTGAATAGCCTTAAAACAGGTGCTTTGCATACCTTTTCCTTTAACTGCAAAAAAGCTTTTCGTTCCAAGAGAATTTAACATCCTTCCTTGTCATATCTGAAAGTGATTTGGCTATGAGGACGTATCCTTGTATAAACTTCCGAAAGAAGCCTATTTGGCCTAAAAAACTCATTACATCCCTCACGTTCTTTGGGGTCGGAAGCTTGTTCACCGCCAAAATTTTTCACTGGATGGTTGAATAGTACCTCCTTGAATAATGTGGCCCAAGAATGACACCCTTTTGGTTTAGAACTGGAATTTGCTCCATTTTATGAGAAGACCGTGCCTGCTGCACAGATCCAAAACAGTCTTAAATAACTGAATGCATTTGATTTCAGATTTTGCCATTAATATCGTCCATGTAAATTCGAATGTTTCCTTTTCGAATAAGATGTTGAAAAATGTAGAGAATGAAACGTAGCAAAGCTGAAGGTGGAAGCATAACACAAATGGAGCTTTGTTAAACTCATACTGCTCATCCTCGGTCACAAAAGCTGTATACTTTCGACTTGACTCTTCGATTTTTACATGGAAAAAACTGTAGCATCGTATAGACCTTCAAGAGTTTCCTGAGTTTGACATTGGGAACCGGTCTCGTATTACTTTTCGATTTAACCCTCTATAATCGATACATAGCCTTAAACTTCCGTCCTTCTTCTTTACTAACACAAAAACTTTGCCAATAAGTATATCGACGTTTAGACAGTGGTTGGGGACTACGTGAAATTTAATTTCAGAATCTATTACAACATCGATCAAGACTGCACCTAGTGTGTTTTTACTGTTTTGTGCGAATCCTACCACTGGAATCCCAGGCTCTTCGAACTGTTCTATGCCAAGCTTTTCTAGCAATGACTTTTTTATTATGTTGATGTCACTTCCTGTATCTATTCGGCAACTGTAAACTTGACCACCTACATTTACTGAATGTTTGAACAACAACAACAATTTAAAGGCACTACCACTCTTGTTTGGCTAGAGATATAGCTATTTCGTGCTTTGCCACTTATGCACTCATCAGTCTCCTTTTTGTGGTGCTGAGCTTTAATCCAATTTTATTATGAAAAACTTTCTATGCACACCATGGGAATCGAACCCACGCTATCAGATCTTAGCTCAGTCTTAGAAGTCGTGTGCACTACGCACTCCGCCACCTTAGACCACTGACGTCACAGGTCGAGATGTGTTTCTTGTTTATCCAATGCATTTGGAGTCACTGCATTTTTATTAGCGCCTTTAAGTATGCTGTCTTGTTCCGCCTCCATATTTCTCCATACCTTATTTCGATAGACTACAATTCGTAGTACGTATCAAAGGGGGAGAGGTTGGAAGATCGGTAACAAACCAGTCTATTAAGTTATTATTATTGTTATTATTGTACTATTCGTACTAGAATGTCAGCTTGTTAGACTTGACCATTCTTTATTCCGTCAATTTTATTGAATGTTTGAACAACAACAACAACTTAAAGGCACTACCACTCTTGTTTGGCTGGAGATATAGCTATTTCGTGCTTTGCCACTTATGCACTCATCAGTCTCCTTTTTGTGGTGCTGAGCTTTAATCCAATTTTATTATGAAAAACTTTCTATGCACACCATGGGAATCGAACCCACGCTATCAGATCTTAGCTCAGTCTTAGAAGTCGTGTGCACTACGCACTCCGCCACTTTATGAATGGTCAAGTCTAACAAGCTGACATTCTAGTACGAATAGTACAATAATAACAATAATAACACCTACATTTACTTCAACTATAAAATCTGGAACTTTAATTTTATTGACCTTAGTTTCTATCATTTTTGGACATTTTGGAGCGATATGTCCGAACTCGTTACAACGGAAACACCAGAACCCTTTCAGTTATCTGGACAATTGTAGTAAACATGGGACACACTGCCGCAGTTTGTGTAACGCTTAGATTTTTGCAGAACATTCTCATTTTTTTCGACTACTTGAACTTTGTTGAGGCTTGTCATTATTCTTTTCTTTCATTTGATCCTTCTTCATTCTTTCGTAAGACTTCATATTCTGTTTTAGCTCATCAAGCGTTTGCAACTGATATAAGACACCTTTATTCACAACATCGTCTGGAATACCAGTAATTATGTACCCAGTTAGATCAGACGTGTCTACTTTTCCCGTACTAGAGATCTTTTTAAATTTGTAAAAGTACTGAAGATACGATTCTTTTGCCTGTTTTTTGCATTCTGCTAATAATCTGTGGACATATGCAGTATCCATATTTCCAAACGACGGACATAAAGATTTTTTTGCAGATCATTCCAACAACATACCAGTGCAACATTTTCGAAATCAGATAACCAAGTCTCAACCTCCTTTGACTCTCCATCGAACTTTTCTAAAGACTCCTCAACGTCCTTAAATTGATAGTTATTAACTACAGTTTTTATCTCACCACCGCCGCCGACGCCATCATCCCATTATTTCCTTGATGGGATTATGACTTTAAAATTTTTACTAAGGCTCAAGTACAGTAGTCAGTGCTTGTGTCAAAAATATCTGATGGGAGCAAAGCAGTTATGTTGCTGTGACCATAGGGTTTGCTAAACCAGCAATTTGATACTTTAAGTCTTAAAGCACTACAGGAAACTATTAACTTTATGTGTAAGTCAAGAGGTAGAAGATGCAAAATTACACTGAGTGCATCCGTTGGGCAGGATCGAATGCCCCTGTGGTACCTACGCTAGCCGTTCTTTGTACCTTCTTTAACTTATTGATATTGTAGGATTTCTTGAGAGCGGGCCACTATCACCATACTATTGAACCGTAAATAATGATTGGTTGTACCACTGCTGTGTACGTCCAGTAAATCATTTTTGATTGGAGGCCCCATTTTTTTATCAAATGTTTTACTACACCAAACATGATATACATAACTAGTAAAGATGTCGCACGTAGAACAAATTTGTGTGCCCGAAAATTTTAACTTCCAGATTTTGAGCACAGGTCCACTTTTAGCAACATGTTTAGCAACTTCTATGATAAATGAGTAGAAAAGAGAGGGTTGAGCGGAGCGAGATGTAAGTTGAATTTGCGAATAGTAATAAAAAAAAAAGATCGTTTTGTTGTGTGAGGATGGGTATTTTTTCCATCACACAAGCAGAGTGAAGAGATGAAGGGATATAGAAAAAAGAAGAAATACAAGTTGTGTGAGTATTCACTCACAAAACTGGGTGGTTATTTTAAATCAGGTCGATAAATTTATTTTGAGTTTTGTTACTTTTTTTTTAAACTATCGAGGGTGGGTTGATATTTAGCTATACATAAATGTATAGGTCCAGTTTTTTTTTATTATCTGTAAGTCAGGCATACATGAGAGGATCTTTTCGGATTTGGGTGCGATATTTTTTTGTTTGTTTCTTTCTTTTTCTCTGTTTGAAAGATCATGGAAAGTGGGTAGACATTTAGAAGCCCATATTTTGCTTTTTTTTTTTTCTTATCGATTAAAAATGAAATGCATATAAAGGTTGGTTAGGTAGGTAAAGGGTTTTCCAATAAGAGGTGTTATTTTGAATAGCCCGCTATTTCGATAGCTGTCACTTTTGAAGCTGTCATTTTTTAACATTTGACAAGTAGAAACTACGCTATTAATAAAAATGGAACGATACACGCTTCAACAACGCATTGAAATTATTAAAATTCACTATAAAAATGGTGAAAATTTGGCAGAGACGGTTCGTAAAACTAAAACATTTTTGGGTCGTCGTGAAGCACCTTGTCGGACCGCAATACAGAAATTGGTGGACAAATTCGAGCTGTTGGGACAAGTTAGTGATGTGAAGAATAAAACCCGTGCACGTCGCTCAAGAACAACTGAGAATATTGCTGTTGTAGCCCAAAGTGTTGAAGAAAACCTAGGTTTGTCCATTCCTCGTCGTTCTTTGGAATTAGGCATTCCACAAACGTCATTACACCGTATTTTGCATTAAGACTTGGGTCTTAAGGCTTATAAAGTTCAGTTAACACAAGAACTCAAGCCGGCTGATCATCAACAACGTCGTGACTTTGCTGATTGGGTCCTTGAAATGCATGAAAATGAACCGGAATTTCATCGAAAAATCATCTTGACTGATGAGGCCCATTTTCACCTCGGAGGTCGGAGGCTACGTCAACAAGCAAAACTGTCGCATCTGGAGCTCGGAAAACCCAAGAGTTATTGTTGAAAAGCCTCTCCATCCTCAACGCGTGACTGTTTGGTGCGGTTTATGGTCCCGCAGGGTCATTGGACCTTACTTTTTCGAAAATGAGGCTAAAGCAACAGTTACGGTCAATGGATTGCGCTATCGAGAGATGATTAATGATTTTTTATGGCCTGAATTGGATGGTATTGATCTGGACAACGTTTACTTGCAACAAGACGGCACTACGTGCCACACAAGCAATGAAACCATCGATCTTTTACGGGAAAAGTTTCCGGACCGTGTTATCTCTCGAAGAGGTGATCACAATTGGCCACCGAGATCTTGTGATTTAACACCTTGCGACTTCTTCCTTTGGGGCCGCGTGAAAGATAAGGTCTACGCCAACAGCCCAACGTCGATTCAAGACCTCAAAGATGAAATTCGTAAGGCTATCGAGGACATAGGGCAACCACTTTGCGATTTAGTTATGGAAAATTTCATGAAAAGGATATGGCCCTGTAAGCGTGGTTTTGGCGGCCATTTGGCTGATGTTGTGTTTCATTATTAACGGCATACCTTCCTCTTTATAATGAAATAAACATCCGATCATTTATCTCCAAAAATGCCATTTTTCTTTGAATATCAAAATAACACCTCTTATTGGAAAACCCTTTATTTTTTTTTTTTTTTGGTTCTGTAGGTCAGACAAGGAAAAGACAAATGAGAGGATCTGTTTACGTTTCAGTGCGATATACGAGTTGAATATTTCACAATTTTGTTTTTAAGAAAGCGTCGCATTTAAAATGGATTCTTATTAAATTATTATTTTAACCTATTTCTAGTTGTCAGTTTCTATAAGGTAGGTAATTGAAAAAAAAAAACAACTCATATTCATTTGCAAAGAGATGTAGTTTTTTTTTCCTTTTCTTGTTGGTATCAACATTCAAATACTATCTCGCTCTCTCCCATTTAATATATTCGTCTATTGGGCTTTTTACACATTTTTCTTTGTCGCTTCTCTTTCACACAAAAATAGAAAAAAAAAGAAAACGGTAAATCTTGTTCGAAGAATGTAAACAAACAACGCATACCATATCAAGTATTTTTGCAAAAAAGTGTATATTTTTTTATATTAACGATCTGGGGTAAAAGCCCAATAAAAATCAACCCTCTCTTTTCTACTCATTAATCATAGAAGTTGCTAAACATGTTGCTAAAAGTGGACCTGTGCTCAAAATCTGCAAGTTAAAATTATTTATTATTTTTTCTGAGCTGGTTAAATAAAGACGTGTTTCTCTGTCCTTATATTTTAATCGCAGCATTTTTTTTTTTGTTTCCCAGCCGGTTACTACTGTTAGCTACTGTCTTAGGACTGCAACTGGAGAAGTCCGTCTGAAGATCCGATTGGCAGATCTGGAGTTTTCACATCTATTTCTGGTAGCAGATATATGTGACGAGTGCATCGTTGGAATCGACTTCATGAAAGGCCATGGTGTGATACTGGCTTTCGGTAACCAAGTTCTGAAATACCGAAATGTGGAGATTCCAATGGTTTATGGCAATGAAAATGCATCCGCTGTCAGGACTGTCATCAAAGAAAACTTGACCTTGCCCCCTTCTTCAGAGGTATACATTTGCACAAAATTAAAGGGCGACGTTGGAAGCCATCGATTCTTCGTGGTGGAACCAGAATCTGAACAATCTTCCCAAAACATCATCGTTGGGAAGACACTTGTGGCAACAGATAACAACATGGTCCCTATACGCATTCTTAATATCAAACCGTACGAAGTTAAGGTGAAGAAGGGTGAAATTGTCGGGCAATGCGAATCTGTGTCAGCAATAACGAAAATCACTGATGCTAGCTCACAGAAAGAGGTTAAGTCTCAGAAACAGATCCCCGTAAGGGCCAATATTAAGATGTCTTCTGAACGGATGAAAACCCGGTATGACGAACAAGCAACATCGTCTGGATTTCATGAAGGAGATCTTGTGTGACTCTTTAATCCTCATCATAAAAGGGGACTATCACCGAGACTGCAACAAAACTGGGAAGGCCCATACACCGTGGTAAACAGAATCAATGATGTGGTATACCGAATCCAGAGGGGAGTCCGAGGGAAACTAAAGGAGGTTCACAGTGACCGTTTACATCGCTATAAAGGTGAAAGAAGTGATGAAATTGCTCGGGACGATCAATCTTAAGAAGGGGGCAATGTTACGAATTTAGGAGCGAACACACCCAGGCGAAAAGACACATGTAGGTCTTTGGTTATGATTAATAACTAAAGCTCTGAACGCTTTCATCCGAATGTCAAACTTTCGAACTTCGAATGGAACGAAATGGAACGGAACGAACTCTGTCTATATCTGTCTCTATCTGTCTGTGTGTATTTGTCTCTTTTGCTTAACGAAACTGGAGATCTCTGGATCCTTCTAGAAGAAATGAGAGGACTTTAAATACGAGGTCGGAGAAGGAGATCGACACAGTTTAATTTTGACAATGATAAAGATAAGTGATTGTGAAAGTGTAATTTGGAAGTGTTAATTCTTGTAAATTGTAAAGAGTAATAGTGAATCAGTTTGCAATAGATAAAAGTGTTTGTTAATT
The DNA here is from genome assembly GCA_948107695.1 of Meliscaeva auricollis. NCBI lineage: Eukaryota > Metazoa > Arthropoda > Insecta > Diptera > Syrphidae > Meliscaeva > Meliscaeva auricollis. Next base: position 51,058,408 of record OX403616.1, on the reverse strand, counting down.
TGCAAGTAAATAAAAGTGTATAGTAAAAAGTGAAAAAAAGTTTTTTTTAGAACCCAGAAAACATTACAGTATGAAGGAGGAATTTTTTTTTAATCCATATCCGGCGATTGCAGCGACGATGTTCTTTCATAGCGGCCGTTTTCATGAGTGTCACCTTCTATTTGTACTTATTCAATGGTATCAAGTTTCGTCTATCAATTGATCACGGATCTTCAGCAAAATTTCTCAGTTTTGTGGTCAAGTCCCAGGAAAATTGAGTTATCTTATTCACTTTTTGAGGGATGACACTCTTGTAGATTTATTTTTTCTGAGCTGGTTAAATAAAGACGTGTTTCTCTGTGCTTATATTTTAATCGCAGCATTTTTTTTTTTTTTTGTTGATAGGTGTTTACGTTGAAGAAACAAAACCGATCCATATTAAAAACAAAACTCCGAAAGACAAACAGGAATTCCATCAATCAAAGCAAAAAAGTTGGTTGGTTCGACGTGTCCATATTTTATCATGGATTGGTACCTACGATGTCAACAAAGCTATATCAGATATAATTGCTGGTGTTACCTTAGGGTTGACTATAATTCCCCAGAGTATAGCATACGCTTCCCTTGCTGGCCTTTCATCTCAATACGGTCTATATTCGTCATTTGTTGGTAATGTGCATAATTTGTATAATGTATAAAGTGAATACATGTCTTGATTTTATTTTATACATCCACAGGATCTTTCGTTTATTTTATATTCGGAACTATTCCACAAGTATCCGTTGGACCAACAAGCTTAATGGCATTATTAACGCTTAAATATACCTTGGATTTACCAATTGAATTCACTATTCTACTAGCGTTCTTATCAGGAGTTGTCGAACTTGCAATGGGAGTTTTAAATTTAGGTAAGAGCAAAACATTTCAAATAATCATTCCAACCTTTTTTATTTGCATCCAATAGCAAAAGGTAACTGTAATGCTTCATTTAAACAATCTGCCATTAGTTTCGTCAAAAACTATACACTGTTGGTCAAAATGTTATTTTAACCACTAGTTTCCTGTTATTTTAAATTTAATGAGCATCCCCGGTTTGACGGATTATAGTATTCTCTAAAAAATGTTTTATGTTTAGATATGTCGTTATAGTTGACAAACTTCAAGTTACCACATACGATTTTAGGGTAAGTTTTTCTGTGTAACTTTTTGGGTTAAGTTTTTTAGTTACCTCCAGAATCTTTTTAGTGACCAAAGAAGTTATGATATTGATAAATAAAACCAGATAATAAAAGACAACGTGTTTCTGAAAAATATAGTTCATATTTTATTTAAATATTTTGTACTTTACTAAACATCTCTCTAATTTAACGAGAGTTTTATTCATGACTTTTGCGCTGTTGAGGGAATAGAAAACCACCCTGGGCTATTTTTCTATTGGCAAATCCACTCTCTGCTGTAGCCCTCCACTTCAAAGTCAACTAGAGATACTAGAATGGATTCAGTAAAAAACACCTTCTAAGTCTTAGAAAGTAGCAAGAGTATATTCTTTGAAGTTAATTGTATTTTCAATTGTTTTCATAACTTCAAGGGCAGTTTATGTGGATTCACCCCTCATTTAAGCGTTCTGTGAAATAGCAAGAAGATTTCTCACTAGGATACCCCTAGAATGAGTATCTAGGATTCGCTCAAAAGACTGGCTAAAATGCACATATTTTTTCGTGGTTCGGGCCATTTTTTTAGAAAAATTAGTTTGACTAAAATCAATATGCTTGTCGTACTGTTAATTTTGGTAAAAAAAATAGTACCAAAAACCCCTCTGAACCGTCTCCGAAAACTCTATGCGCCAAGATTAAATAAATTTTGGAGTCTTGTCGGTTTCCTTCCCCTGGTGATTATTTGTCTTGGCTCTTGTAGCCATTTCTTTGTAGAATTAAGTCGTAAGTTAAAATAATATTTTAGATCGCAACTTTGTGAATCACCAATAAGGTAATAACTTAAATTATCCAAATTTTTTTAACATTTAAATCAGCTAAAAAGTTTCAACTCGAAATAATCATCAAACTTCAACATACAACATACAACAAAAACGTTCCTACTCAAATGAACTCGCTTTAAAAATGAAGAGGCGATGCAATATTGAAATAAGGGTTAGATACTAACTTCAGGCAATCAGAAACAATGATTTTCATTGTCATCTCTACGTTTCTTGCACTATAGCAACGGCGGTGATGTGATTGACTTGTGGGGAATTTAACAGGGACACAGGGAGTTACAACAGTCTTGTAATACTAGTGCGATATGTAAGTGGTAACCCTTTTCTTAAAAAGAATTAGAAACACAATAATTTCAGTTTTGAAGTTTTAATTTTTTTTCGAGGTTGAATGTATTTATCTAAATAAACACCGATATAATTTGAACCCATTCAGATTTAAGTAATTACACGTGATAAACAGATAATAATCATTTTGCCGTGAAAATACAACCATTAAGGGTACCTATTCACGCAACGAGATATGATTATCTTTTGTTTAAAAAGATACGTTTACGCAAGAGTTTGCATGAATGACCTTTTTTTCATTTGGATAAATAATTGTGAAATAAACGTCACAAGTTTGTGAAAGATTAGACGCGTTCCGATCTCGAAGTTATTTTAAAATGGAGAACCTTACTCCTGAACATAAGAATAAGAAATACAGGAAGGGGTGTTTGGCAAACAAAATGCGGCACTTCACAAAGTAGTGTGAGTTGCACAAACACAAATGCATTTACACAGGGTCGGAGTGCAGTTGTATGGCAACTCGCAAGGCTCCAAGCTTCATTTTATTTAGTTTTAACTTACATGTTAGTTACACGTTCGATCTCTCTAAATTCTCTTTTTGATACACACTTCGTGTCAAAACGATTTTTATGGTTTTTGTCAAAAACACTCACCTGATTCGAACCCTAAAATTATTTTGTAAATGCACAAGAATAACATTCCCAAAAACTTTAAAATTAGATAGAAAAACTGTTAAAAATTAAATAACTCGGCACTAACAAGTTGCAGCGCCTTATACCACCACCAAACAAAAATTAGTGCGCCCCTGAACCTGAAATTCGTAATTTGAAATGTTTTTGGGCCTATTCTGCCAAATCTGTTATTCTGCTACTAATTTTCTGTTATGAATCATAAAAGATCTTTTATAATTATAATCTTCGAAAATGAAATCTGTTATATGGAGTAAGCAAACATAACTAAAATCTGTAGTCACAGCTGATTGTAAACAAATTAAAACAAATGAATGATATGGATGCCCAAAGTACGAGAAACCTTTTACTCCATCCATATCATAGATATAGATACCTACTTATTTCAGAGAATTATTGCAATCCAATGCTACCTAATAGCATAGTATATTTTGCAAATCTTGGTATTTTCATTTCGGTATGGACGAGAGCAGTTTGTCAGGTCCCTTGAAATTTTAACTTTTCTAAATAAATTCTTACATTTGCCTTCTGTTTATAAAATTTCGTTTAAACAAGATAACGATCCATTTTAACTCCACTTTTTAAATAATCTTTTACGATTCATAATAGATTTCTTACAAAAAATTGGTATGCTGAATACCAAAAATGCGATTCGTAAAAGATTTTTTGACATGTTCGAATTCTTGACAGTTCATAACAGATTTCTTATGAAATTTCATAAAAAATTTGGCATGCCGAATACGAAAATAAAAACGCATAAAAGTTTTTTTGACAGCTCATACTTTTATATGAGAATTGATAACAGAATAGCAGAATAACAGAATAAAAAAATTCGCCGATAAGTCCAGTTAGTATCTAAAATGTGATTGGTTGACTTAATGAAAAAGTATACTTTTATTTTGAGGAAAAATATTATGAGGAAATATATTATTGATGTCGCACTGCTATACACTGTAGATGTGATATGTATGTATATACCCATTCCTTATCTTCTTATTCTTTGTCCTGAACCAACGCGAGATCGGTTCCGAATGTCTTGGAACAATAAAAAATGTTGAATACAAGACAATAGTCAATAGTCGCATTTTAAGAGCTGAACAGAATGCATCGCTCATCGCTGAGCGACGGCGCTGACAGATGAAATTTGTATGGACATCGCCAATCGGCAACAGTTCAAATGTTTTTTAATTTTTCGCGCGACGAATATGACATAATATGTACGCGACGTCGCCCGCCGCCGGCGCCGCAGCCGTCGTTGTTATTGCGGACATCATCATCATTGTTGTTCTTGTCTTTTAGTATATCAATATATCTACCTAACCGGCATGCAGTCTCTCTCTCTCTCTCTCTACATTCAGCCTATATAGCTTGTTTTTTACTTGTGATATAGGTACCTACTATAAGGCAAGTTTAGGATTCGTAAAAAAAAATCGAACCTGAGATAACAATCAGACATGTCCTTACGATGATAGAGAATGCGAAAAAAGTGGGTCTTTCAATTCTGTCTGTCTGTCTGTCTGTGTATACCTCAAGCTACAGCCTAAACCACTAAAGCGATTTTCTTCTAATTTGGTGGTCATGGATGTTTGGTGATTCCCACGAGGGGAAATTGAAATTTTTTTTAGGGCTAAAACTAACGGTACCTGCCATATAACAATTGAGGAAAAGTTAACTTTTTTCAAAAACGGCTCTAACGATTTTGATTAAAATTTTTGTGTCTGCTTTTGTTAGTAGGGTCATACTTTTGGAATGAAAGAAATGTTTGTATAAATTTTACTAACGATATATCGAACCGTTTTCTTCATTTTTGACATTCACTCAAACGACTGAACCAATTTTGATGATTTTTTTTTATACGGAAGCTATTTAGCATTTTTAAAATTACTTTACATAAAAAATTTCAAAAAAATAATTTTTGGATTTTTAAAAAATCTTTTAAAATTTGTTTTTGAAAAATCAATTTTTTGAAAACGGGTTACCGCATTTCTTTGAAATTTTGGTTTTAGATGTGCAATAATATTATTTTGAAAATGGCATACCAATTTTATTTTTAAAACAAGCTTTGAGCATTTCTATATGTAAAAAAATAATTTTTTTATAAACGGCTCTAACGATTTTCAATTTTTTTTTCCAAAAATGTATCTTTTTTAACCAAATCAATGGCATACTAGGTTTGGAGCTCAAAACAATTTAAGAAGTTATTATTATTGTTATTCTTGTACTATTCGTACTAGAATGCCAGCTTATTAGACTTGACCATTCTATATTCCGTTGTTTATGTAATTTTAGTAATTAATTAATTTTTTTTTATTTCTTATTAAATTATTTATTTTTAAAACCTTATAAAGGGTTTTCCAATAAGAGGTGTTATTTTGAATAGCCCTCTATTTCGGTAGCTGTCACTTTTGAAGCTGTCATTTTTTAACATTTGACAAGTAGAAACTACGCTATTAATAAAAATGGAACGATACACGCTTCAACAACGCATTGAAATTATTAAAATTCACTATAAAAATGGTGAAAATTTGGCAGAGACGGTTCGTAAAACTAAAACATTTTTGGGTCGTCGTGAAGCACCTTGTCGGACCGCAATACAGAAATTGGTAGACAAATTCGAGCTGTTGGGACAAGTTAGTGATGTGAAGAATAAAACCCGTGCACGTCGCTCAAGAATAACTGAGAATATTGCTGTTGTAGCCCAAAGTGTTGAAGAAAACCTAGGTTTGTCCATTCCTCGTCGTTCTTTGGAATTAGGCATTCCACAAACGTCATTACACCGTATTTTGCATAAAGACTTGGGTCTTAAGGCTTATAAAGTTCAGTTAACACAAGAAATCAAGCCGGCTGATCATCAACAACGTCGTGTCTTTGCTGATTGGGTCCTTGAAATGCATGAAAATGAACCGGAATTTCATCGAAAAATCATCTTGACTGATGAGGCCCATTTCCACCTCGGAGGCTACGTCAACAAGCAAAACTGTCACATCTGGGGCTCGGAAAACCCAAGAGTTATTGTTGAAAAGCCTCTCCATCCTCAACGCGTGACTGTTTGGTGCGGTTTATGGTCCCGCGGGGTCATTGGACCTTACTTTTTCGAAAATGAGGCTGGAGCAACAGTTACGGTCAATGGATTGCGCTATCGAGAGATGATGAATGATTTTTTATGGCCTGAATTGGATGGTATTGATCTGGACAACGTTTACTTTCAACAAGACGGCACTACGTGCCACACAAGCAATGAAACCATCGATCTTTTACGGGAAAAGTTTCCGGACCGTGTTATCTCTCGAAGAGGTGATCACAATTGGCCACCGAGATCTTGTGATTTAACACCTTGCGACTTCTTCCTTTGGGGCCACGTGAAAGATAAGGTCTACGTCAACAGCCCAGCGTCGATTCAAGACCTCAAAGATGAAATTCGTGAGGCTATCGAGGACATAGGGCAGCCACTTTGCGATTTGGTTATGGAAAATTTCATGAAAAGGATATGGTCCTGTAAGCGTGGTCTTGGCGGCCATTTGGCTGATGTTGTGTTTCATTATTAACGGCATACCTTCCTCTTTATAATGAAATAAACATCCGATCATTTATCTCCAAAAATGCCATTTTTCTTTGAATATCAAAATAACACCTCTTATTGGAAAACCCTTTATAAGAAGCAAGTTTGTGCAACCCAGTCGTGCATTTTATTACTTTACACATTCTTACATTTTACAAATTAATAAGTAGCATATAAAGTGAATTTTCATGTGCAAAATCAAAATTAGAAAAAGTAAAGAACGGGGAACACACTCAGAAAAAGAAAAAGGGCTATTAAAAATAAAAAACCGTACGGGTTATTAAAAAAAAAATCTTAACTAATCCACTTTGCCTGCCTAAAACGAATTGCAACAAGATTAAAATTTATATTGATTTTGAAATATATGTAAAACTAAAACTAAACTAAAGTTTGATTTTTTATTCCTAAAATTTATTTATTTTCTTACTCTAATAATTATATTTGCGTAAAACAACACCTTCATTTTCAATAAAAACAACACAATTACATTTCAAACTAGTACATATTATGTATTTTTTATCAAAGGAAATGTCTTGAAAAATATTGTATTTAAAATTCAGTATTTTGCAGTATAGAATTTTACAAAAAAATAGAATTTTGCAAATTAGTATTTTGTTCATGCAGTATTTTGACATACCGAATTTTGCATTTATGGTCTTACAGTATTTTGACCACACAGAATTGTATCATACAGAATTTTGAAAAGCAGAATTATGACCCGCTCCTGGTGGCGTCTTAAAAAATACCCGTCCTTCATATATGAACAAATCAGCCTTCCTGTATTTCATTCCACAAAAAAGCTTTTTTTTGACTATCTTTCCTGTAGTATCACAAGTTTTCCGATATTGACAAGAATTATGTAAAAAACCCTTAGGACTACCTTATAACAGTGCTTCTTATGTATTTTCCTTAATTTTCCAGGTTTTGTTGTCAACTTTATATCTCATCCAGTTAGTAGTGCTTTTACAACAGGAACTTCCGTGGTAATAATTAAAACGCAATTAAGAAACTTACTAGGAATAAAAACTAAATACACCGGCATGAATCCATTAAACTATATCCACCATGCTTCTATGGGTGATTGCATGTTAGGATTTATCTGCATCGGGATACTTCTACTGCTTCGGGTAAGAAATTAATACACATTATAATTTATTTTTTCTTATACAAAATTACATACAGCAATTGAACCCAGTGATCCTTAAAACAAATAGCAGTTCTACAAGGATATTCAAGAAATTTGTATGGTACATCAGTATATCAAGGAATGCAATTGTAGTGTTTTGTTCATCTTTGCTGTCATATTATTTATATAATACGAATGGCCGTTCTTCCATTCCGTTTGCTTTGTCAAACAAAGTTAATTCAACAATGCCTACTATTCAGTTCCCACCATTTGTTATAGTGCACGAAAACGTGTCCTACAATTTTTTAAATATTTGCAATAAGATAGGAAGCGGAATTTTAGTCGTGCCTATCGTTGCAGTGTTAGCAAACGTTGCTATTGCTAAAGCTTTCGGTAAAATAATTTCTATGGAGTTATTTGAGAGTATCATTAAAAGTTAATATAATTACAGCCAAGGATTCAACACTAGATGCTTCACAGGAAATGCTTACATTAGGAATTTGCAATATAGCAGGTTCATTTTTTAGTGCAATGCCAACATGCGGTGCTTTTACAAGATCAGCGGTGAGTGAAGCCAGTGGCGTAAGAACACCATTTGCTGGAATCTATACAGGTAAAAATAATATTAGTGAACATAATCATGTGAATAAAAAAAAACAAATGCTTTTTAATTAGGATTCATGATAAAATCGGGATTATTTATTTATTATTATTAAAATCTCAAATATGTTAAATCACAGGAAAATGAGTTAATAGATTTGTATTCCCATAAAAGCTCCATAGAAGAACTTGTTTTCAAAAATGTATTATCAGTACAATTTTAAGGTTATAGACATGAAATCAATGCAATGATATGACTTTAAGGCTAGTTTACAGTTCAGTGTGCAAAAACAAAAAAAAATTCAAAGCATATTTTAGTCTGTTTTGGGCATAATTTTGTACCATATTTTGATGTTTATATTTTCAAATCACTGTAACCAATACATAAATTACCTTTTTTCCTATATCAATTGGTACCAGAGGCTACAAATGCAATTTTGTTTTCTTTTTGCATACAAACAAATTTTTGCATGCGAAAAAAAACAAATTGCATTCTTGGCCCTGTGTTTTGATTGGTTACAAAAAAAAAGTATCTCACGTGTTATCTAAGGTATGACAAACAAGTTTGCTTTTCTTTACAATAAAAACGATTAACAGAAAAGACAGAAAACAGTTTTGCAAAATTTATTTTTTTGTTTTTGCGCTGAACTGTAAATTAAGCTTTACTTAACAACTCAAATTGTATGGTTTTTGAGACATGTTGTTGTTGTAGATAATGAGCGAATCTACTTATTTTCTTTTTTTTATTGCTGATATTGCATAAATTATAGCCAAATTTATCTTATTAAAGCTGTCCACAAAAAAATGACTCAATCCATTTCAAAAACCTAGAATGTATACCAAATTTCTGAAGTTTCATGAGTAGAATACGGTGATCAACCCTATCAAACGCCTTCGCAAAATCAGTGTAGATCACATCACATTGAAGTTCTTTCTCTAGTGACGACAGAACAAAGTTTGAAAAATTGTCAGGTTTGTATTGGTAGATCTTCCACTAACAAAACCATGTTGCAGCGGTGAGATGGTTTCTCTTAAAAGCACATGAGTTTTTTGTAAATTAATTTTTCAAAGAGCTTAGGAATGGTAGATATCTTACAAATTGGTCTATAATTGGTTACATCATTTTTAGACCCCGACTTATGAATAGGGATTAAAAAGGAGCATTTCCAATCATCCAGAAATAGTCCTAGTTCAAGACAACGGTTTAATATAATTGAAAGTGGTAGGGCGATAGCCTGCGCACATTTTTTATGACAATGGGTGGGACACCATCCATGCCTTGTTTTTTTATCCATATTTAAACTACTCAACTCCTCTTCAACTTCATTTGTTGCAGTCGACGTTAAGCAAATTCAGGAAGAATTCATTACTTATAGATTGTTTATTGTTTATTGGATTAACATATACTGAACGAAAAAAATCGGCAAACAGATTGCAAATAATTGGAAGATCTGAAGAAGAAGCATCCAAATACCGCATAGGGTTTGGAATACCAATCGATTTCTTTTTAATATTCATGAAATTCCAAAAAAACTTGGGGTTAGTCTTAAGTTTGGTTTCGGTTTCAAAAATATATTGATTGTATAAAAATTTATTAAGGAAATCAAATCTCTTTGGTAACGAGCAATACCTCTCGTATATTTCTAAACTATTATTTGAATTTCGGAACAATTTATAAGCTTTGTTCTTTTGATTATTTAAATTAATTAATTTTTTGTTAAACCAAGGAGGTTTGTTAAAATTTTTCGAACGAACTTTAGGGATATACAAATTAATTGCCTCTTTAAGCTTATTACTGAAAAAAGAATACGCGTTAGTTAGCTCACCGTCACTTAAAAACAGAACTCCAGTCAAAAGAACTGAGGTAACTAGATAAAGAAATAAAATCACCTCTTAGGTAATCAAAAACATAATTGTAATCAATGTGACAAGGCTTAATATAATTATAAAATTTGATGTTCAAACTAAGTGCAATATGATGTGAAGATTTGGAAAGTGAAGTTGAAGAGTCAGTACTAACATCTACGCGAAGTTCCTTGTCGACAAAAATCAAGTCAAGTAAACGACCGAGACTGTTTGGAAATTTATTAACTTACTGAAGATCGTACTCAGCTAATCGATCAACAACCTCACTTTCCCAATCATGCTTTATATTGAATGGTAACAAACACAGATTTTCATCATCGAATAACCACTTAATAAATGGTAAATTAAAATCTCCTATTATTACAATATGCTGATTCTTATTAAGATTTTTTAATACTTCGCAACAATTATCAATATGAATTTTGTATAACTCTAACTGGCTACTTGGAGGTATATAACTTAAAACAACAAACATTTCATTTGTGTGATCAATATTAATCTTAACAATAAGCTGATCGATGTCATGATGTGAATTAAGAGATGATGATGGCAAAGCAATTTCGATACATGTAAACGTTGAACGAACTGCAATCATAACTCCGCCACCTCTACCTAGACCAGTTGTGTTGGGACAACGATCTTTGCGGAAAACATTATACATCTGGTTATTAAATAATTCGGCTCTATGATGATTTTCGTTCAGCCAGGTTTCGGAGATAGCAATTATATCATATTACAAAGAAGAGGAAAACAATAGCAATTCTTGAAATTTTGTTCTAAGTCCTCCACTGTTCATGTAGGAAATTAAGTAAGAGTTCTCATCTGTTGGTGGCGGGTAAAGAGAATGATTTACAGAAACAACTGGGGAGTACGGGGGAATATGTGTATCACTCATGTTTGCTTCTAAATGGTTGGAGCTGTAGCAGCTGATGTTGTGATTGTGTTGGCTGCAAAGTTTTTTGGAGAGTAAATGAAATCTCTCCCTTGTACACCGATGGGCCAAATAGATGGATTGAGAGCATTCGCACATACATTCTCTGGAATTGCGATTTTGAAGTTAATGTTTGATAAGATCACCATGTCTTCGTCCAATTTTAAGAGCTTTTTGTATTTAACTTGTGTTGGTAGAATACTTAATTTATTTGCAATGTGTGTTGAAATTGCCTCTTCCGTTGTATTTTTGGCAAAGCGAGACAAATGTAACCATTTCATACCTGGAGCAGCTTGCAATGATGTACAAGAAGAGTCGCTACCAATAACCTTAAGCGGATGATGCGGCATAATTTGTTGTTGCTGTTCAAATTGACTATTACTTGTTGTTGCAATTTTATTAAGTTGGCCCCAGTGCACGACGTTGTGTGGAGTTGAAATTGTATTATAGGGGGCGAGATCGGTTGGAGCAGAAGTTTTGTCTCAGAGTTTGACAAGGCAGCATCATCAGTTTTAGTGTTGTTGGATCCAGCAGATGAATCGATGGGATCTTGGTTCAGATTTGTTTTTGCAATGATTTTATTATTCTTATTTTTATTTTTATTAAGAGTTTTCACATTAGGAACATTATTGAAAACCGATATCATTCTTTTTATCTCACAAATATCACTTGATAAGCTATCGAGCCTTTCAATAAAAATGTTTTTCATGCCATGGCATACAATGCATACATTGCATCGCCACAAGAAATTAGGTTCGGAAACAAGAATATTAAAGTTCTCCTTCGATATTCCCGAGCACTGTTTGTGATATTTCAGATGACAAAACAATTCACATTTCAAATAGATTGATTCGGTTTCAAATTCTAGATTCCATTTAGCACAAGTGTTTATGGACATCTTAAAATCAAGAAAAATCAAGAACAAAGCAAGAACTACGAAAATTACGTCTGATCACGGCGAAAGCTTGCGAATTTTTGTTTTGTCTTACTATATTAACTATTCCTTTTTCATTTGGCTTGTTCCTCATCTGAAGGGTCAGGCCCCTTATCTCTTCAAAAAACTCGTCGAACGTTTCTTGAGGTTGTTGTCTCCTATCCATAATCGCTCTTAGGATCTCATGATCTCCCTTATTATTACGGAACTGTTGCAACAGTTCCCCCTTGAGATCGTTATAATTAAGAATATCATCTCTCTGGCTCACTTCTAAGAATTACCAGTACTTCGTTCAGCTGGTCATGAAACCAAGTGATGGAAATTGGCGAAAACTTGGTCATTCGTAACTCGGTTCTTCTTCTGCAGAGTCTCTATGCGAAAAATAAAACTTTCTACCGTCTTGGTTTTTGGAGTACCATCGAACTTCTACCAGGTTTAAGTTTAGTGAAACGTCTTCTTCATTATACGGATCTATCCCTAACACCTGCATTTCTTCTCCCCCTGCTGCACCTCGTCTTCATCAAACACATAAAAAGGATTTCCCGAAGAGGAGCGATAGATTGATTTATCGACCATGGAAGGTCATCATACTGTTGGCCCGGGTGTTCTGCCGTATAAAACGTGTCCTTCCTTCTTGCAGAATGCTCTTTTTTACAGTACCTGTCGTTTTTTACCCTGTAATTTTTCAAAATGAGTTTTAGGTTCAGGACTTTTGTGATATGTGATTTGAGCAAGTTACATAATATTTTAATTGTTGGATGAGATTGTAGATCTTCCTTCGGCTTTTTTGGTCACTGGTAGAAGCAATGAAACAAGTTACATTGTTTTGTGCCCACCTTGCAACAAGGATTGCTGTCCTCTTCAGGGGATCTTTATTAAAAACATTATAAACACATATATAAATATAAACATATAGGCATACATACAAAACAAATTGAACAACTGCAAAGGAGATGACCCAATATTTCAAAAGTGCGTTCACTATTGAAATTGGTATCAAATGAAAGCTGAAGTTAAGCACATTGTGTAGGTAAAATATTTTCAAAATCGTTAGTGTGGTTTTCGATATTTTTGTCACTGAATTAAATTAACCCGAAAAGCTCTATTCATAATGTAGATACTTGTTCCGTAGTTTAATTTTTTATTTCAGTAAATGAATATTAAATTGAGACTCAATTATTGAGTTAATTACTCTCAACACTATTCTCATATAGAATTAAATATTCTTGTAGGTAAGAAATATTTGTTTTCCGTCCTTCAAAGATTTTACTGAATTGATTTTGCACTTTAAAGTTTTCCTTAGTGAAATTTTACACTTTATTGTGGTCAGAACGTGCACTGTTACACTGACTAATAATGAATATACTTAACGTAAGAAAATGTAGCTAAGCAACGAAACGAATCGATAGTATCGTCAAGAGTGAGTATATCTTCCATAGGGCTTTATATTTATACAAATCTTATATCTATGTGAAAATCAAAAGATAATTATATACTTGTGTACTGGACCAATATGCATTTTTTTTTTTGCATAAATAAATGCAATTTAAAAGTTCAAGTGCCCTCTACTCCAGGCTGGATTGTAAGCGCCCTCTACTCCAGAATGCGTACAACAATGGGCTCATCAGTTAGATGTTGTTGTACCCTTTCTAATACGCAAAAGATTTGGTCGATGTTTACATACTCATATTAAAATTACAGCATATATCAACTGTGAATTTCAATATTCTAGGGGAATTTGTATAAATTAAGACAACTAGAAAATGATTTTAAAACCCGTGGTCTGGTTGCTAGAAAGAAAACGAAGAGCAAAAATTATAAATAATAAAATATATTTTTATTTTTTATTTTAGGCGGAGTGATTGAATTAAATAAATGTTTATCTTTTATTTTTCAATGTTTATCTTTTTTATTGGCTTGTGTATTGGTTTTGCCTTGATAGCATCCATAAGACGCTGAATTTAGATTTTCTTTCCTTATACATTATGTACGTTGTTCATTCTTTACTGAACAACGAATGTCGATGAAGTGTTAACTTTTTTTTGGTTTTAGATTAAGCTCGTTCCTTAGTAGGAGCATAAATAATTTCTCTTTTGTGTGAGTCCATATATACATTCGGGACATCTATACAGTGAGAGTCATGTACCTATAGAGATCGTTGTGTACAGTGATCGGTCACCCAACAGCTCTTTATTTGTTTTGTACTACTTGTCTAATATTTCCAAATCAATCAACAAAAATAATAAACATAAAATACAGTCTCGACCACACATAAAGTTAAGAGCGCTGTTTTCGAAAACTACGCTCATGACTTATGAGTTATGACGTTTGATGAATACCAGTCTTAGTTCCACCTTGCAAATACGATGAAGCTATTTTTTGCGTGGCTGTATTTTATTTTTATTATTTTTGGTAAAATAAAAACAATTCTGCGCATATTTAAAATGCACTGTAACAATTACATTCATTGATATTTTTAGGTTCTATTGTATTGCTGGCACTTGGGACCTTAACACCTTATTTTGAATACATTCCCAAACCAACACTCGCAGCTGTTTTAATATCTGCAGTTTTGTTTATGGTATGTATTTTAAAACGATATTAAAAAAAGCTGGTATGTGCATTTTTTTTTTTGAACCAAATTTGTTTTTTATAGATTAGGTATGAAATTGTTGCAAACTTTAACGAATAAACTTAAACGTATTGACGATTGCTGTCTCTATTATAATATGAACAAAAAGATAGACATAGAAATAGCAAATACGTTTACTTTCTCTCGTTTTTGACGATGCGACAATTCGACCCCATGATCCGACCATAAGATTTGGCTGTTTTTTTTTTCCGCAGCCTAACATCCAGTTTAAAAGTAGAGATCGATTATGTCAATAGTTTGGTCTTATATATTATTTTAATTCCGGAAGTTTTGTTTTGTGATGAAAATAAATACATTTTGTGGCACGACTAACTCAAGAAGAATCAATGCCAAGTGACTGACTCTCTCAACCATTTCCTGTGGGCTTGTAGTTAGCAGGAATGGAGGGGACCTACAATTTTCTGCCAGTTAAGAACGGCTGTTGAGATGCACTTATCGTGACAAGCAGAAGCAGTGCTCTCGGTAGTTTTGTCGATTCCTCGCGCAAGAGGCAGTACCTCTTGAAAATTCCTTACTGAATTAAATTGTTCATAATTTTGCTCTGAGCAATAGATTAAAATTCAAAATACGCTTGAAAAATACGAAAATGCTTTAGACTTTAGCATGAGAGGCCGAAAATGTTAAATATGTTGAAACTTACTGGGACTTGCGTATTACACGGATTCAAAGCCTTCAGTTTGTGGTGTTTGTTTTAGTAGTTTTTCTCCAAAATATCTTGCAACAAGTAGTTCAAAGCTGTTTTGAACAATTGAAGAAGCTTAACCTAATTTACAACAACAAAACTAGGCTACTATTTATTTTATATATGCCGATAATAACAAATAGAGCCGTTTGCTGAAACGAAACTTAAGCATTTATGTTCAATACTGTGACAGTTTACGCAGAGGAAAAAAAAGTGACAGTCTTAGATGTACCCTTATAGCAAAAACAGTCTGTTCCTCTGGCATGGACAAAAGCGAATGCCAGCGGTTGGTTGTCCATTTTCTGAAATGGAATCCTGCAGATTTTAATAATTCGGTTAAGTCAGTTTGCAGCTTGATCACCTCATCGATATAATCTGCCCTAGTCATTACGTCGTGCACATAAAAATCGTTGATGATTATTAACGAAGTAACAGGATGCGAAAGAACGGATTCAAGAGCTACTTGTTTAAGGGAGCGAACTGATAAAAAAGGTGCTGAAGCGGTGCCATAAGTGACCGAAAAAAGACGATAATATTTGACTGGACTTTCAGGTGTTTCCCGCCATACTATCCTTTGAAAGTCAGAATGTTTAGGAGACACCCATATCTGGCGATACATTTTCACTATATCTCCCAATATTGTGTATTTATGTCTCCGACATCTAAGGCATATCGAAAATATATCATGCTGGATTGTAGGGCCTACGAGAAGGCATTCGTTCAACGACTTACTAGAGTAGCTTTTGGCTGAACCGCAGAAAACTACCCTGATTTTGGTTGTGCTTCTATCGCTCTTAAATATAGGGTGATGGGGTAAATAATAACACCTGTTAAAGGTTTGAATGAAACAACAACAACCTGTGTGTGTTACCACCAAGTTCATAGGCTGGAATTATAGCTATTTGACAGGCTGGCACACCCGATCATCAGATTCCTTCTACTGGGCTCCTGTTGTTATCGCAATCGTTATTGCAATCTCATTTGAGAGCACCTCTTCCATGTGTCCTAATTCTTTAACTTTGAATATTGACCTTTTAGATCCGGATTCGATACGAGTTTTCTTTCAATTGACGGGAGGCGATTGAAAGCGATTAAAAGAGAATTTCCGAAATAAGTTCCTTGATTTGACTTGAAAGGCAGTTCCACCATAAATTTTCCATCAGAGTGGCGAATGTGAGTATTCACAAAGCTATCTGCAGCTTGTTGCTCTTCTAAAGATAGAACAGATACATTTGAAACTTCTTCTAATCTCCAAAACCTCTCGAGGTCGAAGTCTTGACTAAATTCTAACTGCGTACAGAATGTAACAAGTCCAGAAGTACATTGATTAAATTGACCAACCACAACCTATCCAAAAATAGTAGGAATCCTTTTAGGTAACAGATGGTCTGCTTTGGTTGCAGGGCCAGTTATAATGCTAAACACCTTATCTGCACCTATCAAAATATAAAAAATCATACTTTAAAAAATGAAAATGGGATCTGCTGGGTCGAATGATAGAAGACTTGAATTAATGTTTACTATGGAACACGATGGCACTACTGAAGTTAGTTTTGAAATTAAAGGGTTTTCCAATAAGAGGTGTTATTTTGAATAGCCTTCTATTTCGGTAGCTGTCACTTTTGAAGCTGTCATTTTTTAACATTTGACAAGTAGAAACTACGCTATTAATAAAAATGGAACGATACACGCTTCAACAACGCATTGAAATTATTAAAATTCACTATAAAAATGGTGAAAATTTGGCAGAGACGGTTCGTAAAACTAAAACATTTTTGGGTCGTCGTGAAGCACCTTGTCGGACCGCAATACAGAAATTGGTGGACAAATTCGAGCTGTTGGGACAAGTTAGTGATGTGAAGAATAAAACCCGTGCACGTCGCTCAAGAACAACTGAGAATATTGCTGTTGTAGCCCAAAGTGTTGAAGAAAACCCAGGTTTGTCCATTCCTCGTCGTTCTTTGGAATTAGGCATTCCACAAACGTCATTACACCGTATTTTGCATTAAGACTTGGGTCTTAAGGCTTATAAAGTTCAGTTAACACAAGAACTCAAGCCGGCTGATCATCAACAACGTCGTGACTTTGCTGATTGGGTCCTTGAAATGCATGAAAATTAACCGGAATTTCATCGAAAAATCATCTTGACTGATGAGGCCCATTTCCACCTCGGAGGTTACGTCAACAAGCAAAACTATCGCATCTGGGGCTCGGAAAACCCAAGAGTTATTGTTGAAAAGCCTCTCCATCCTCAACGCGTGACTGTTTGGTGCGGTTTATGGTCCCGCGGGGTCATTGGACCTTACTTTTTCGAAAATGAGGCTGGAGCAACAGTTACGGTCAATGGATTGCGCTATCGAGAGATGATGAATGATTTTTTATGGCCTGAATTGGATGGTATTGATCTGGACAACGTTTACTTTCAACAAGACGGCGCTACGTGCCACACAAGCAATGAAACCATCGATCTTTTACGGGAAAAGTTTCCGGACCGTGTTATCTCTCGAAGAGGTGATCACAATTGGCCACCGAGATCTTGTGATTTAACACCTTGCGACTTCTTCCTTTGGGGCCACGTGAAAGATAAGGTCTACGTCAACAGCCCAGCGTCGATTCAAGACCTCAAAGATGAAATTCGTGAGGCTATCGAGGACATAGGGCAGCCACTTTGCGATTTGGTTATGGAAAATTTCATGAAAAGGATATGGTCCTGTAAGCGTGGTCTTGGCGGCCATTTGGCTGATGTTGTGTTCCATTATTAACGGCATACCTTCCTCTTTATAATGAAATAAACATCCGATCATTTATCTCCAAAAATGCCATTTTTCTTTGAATATCAAAATAACACGTCTTATTGGAAAACCCTTTATAAGGCAATCAACTTCAACGAAACTAGTTAAATCGAGAGTGAAGATTGGTAGTTAGTTACACCAGCTGAAGTTGAGGCAATTCCAGTTATTGGAATTCGAGAAAATTTGTGTTTAAGTCCCAGGCGTTGAACAGCATGTTCGGTTATAAGCTATACCTGAGAACCCGTATTAAGCATAATACGTATAGTTTGATAAAATCCCTGGCTATCTTGAATCTTAACAATTGCTGTTCAAAAAATTGTTTGAGACGGGCTAGAAGATTCAAGCGAATGATTGGAAACAATCGGAGGATTTGGAAGCGACTATATATTGTTAAGTTGGATGTTGTTCGAAGAAGAATCTTCAGTTGCTGGGTTTTGTGTAGGGTGTACAAGTGAGTGATGACGCGCCTTGAATGTCTTACGCCGAAAGTTTGACCAACATTTATACGAACCATTACCTTGACGGAGACAATTAAAACAAATTGAATATTTTTTGACAAAATCGGGACGAGAAATGACATCGAGACTAACAAATTCTGTACATTGTGGCAGAATATGATCACCATGACATTTAGGGCAATTTTGCATTGACTCCTCTAAGTGTGACCGAACTGATGTAATGGTTTTCTTTCGTGTTGTGGAAAGTGAATTACATGCCTCTAAATTATTAAACCGATTCTGTAAGAAATTCAATAACTGATCTATTGTAGCGTCTTCTTGAGATCCCATGTTATCATCCCAAGCCTGTCGTGTGTCTGTATCAACCTTTTGCAATAGCAAATAAATTAGTCACGGATCGCGATTGTTAGATTGTAATGCATTCAACCCACGAATAACCTCGTCTGCTCCATCTGTTATCTTACAGAGTACCAAAATATTTTCAGAATTAGACGAAGGTAACGAAAGAAAAGATTCAACAAGGGCCTGAACGATAAGATTCTTTTTTTCGTATCTTGCTTCTAACCTATCCCATGCCTCAACATAATTTTCTTCCGAACACCGCATGTGTTTTAGTAACCCCGCCGCAGTACCCCGCAGAAACGATTTGAGACAAGAAACCAAACCACGCTTTATAAAGCGAACTCTGCATACGATGCTGCACGTGTCAAGGTACCTTTAGCGTGTCCCCGTTTAACCTTGATCGAATTCATTATTAATTAATAATTTAGAGCAAAGAAAACGAAAAGGAATGTTCGTATTTGATCACGTGTTTTATTTCTTCCCCTTTCGCTATGCGCGAACGATATCACTGATTTATAATTGTCTCACAGTCTTATACATATAATTATGTACTACAAATGTATAAATCACAACATTAAAGCATGCACTTATCAAAAAATATCACATGTTTTATATCTACCTACAAACATAACACTATCAATTGCCATATGCAACGATTAAGTGCAGCTTTGAATATTAATTGTGTCTCAATTAAATGTCTTACCACGATCACGTATCACAAATGTAAAAAAAAAACGAAAAATTTGTTTAAGAGATCCGACGCCGAAGAACCATTAAATGTATAGAAATAAATAACGCCAACAAATTTTGTAATTTAGTAAATGTCTTTAATTAATTATTAAAGTTAAATGTCCAATTAAATTTATAGGCTAAAACTAATATAAAATTTGAGGAGCTAAACAATTATTGAATGAGCAGTTAGTAAGTACACCTGGTGAAAGATATAGATGGTTCGGAGG
Source organism: Meliscaeva auricollis (assembly GCA_948107695.1). Classification (NCBI taxonomy): domain Eukaryota; kingdom Metazoa; phylum Arthropoda; class Insecta; order Diptera; family Syrphidae; genus Meliscaeva; species Meliscaeva auricollis. The sequence continues at coordinate 51,038,560 of OX403616.1, read as the reverse complement.
AGGACCAGCTCAGAAGGTGGAAGGAACACTTCGCTACGGTTTAAAACAACATGGCGATAGGACTTGACGGTATTCCTGCAGAGCTCTTACAAGCAGCACCAACGACATCGAGTGAGCTACTGCATCCACTCATAACGAGAGCCTGGAACTCTGAGTGCTTCAGGAGTGCAGGAGTGAAAAAGGGGAATGATCGTCAAGCTCCCGAAGAAAGGAGATTTGATGCAGTGTGAAAACTGGAGAGGGATTTGCGTTCTGCCTGCGGTTGCCAAGATAGCAGCGAAAATTATATTAGAGCGAATAAAAGAATATCTAGAAGACACACTCGACGCCGAATAAACAGGTTTCCGCACTGGTTCATTCTGTGTTGACCATATTAACACCTTGCGGATCATTATTGAACAGTGCGTCGAATATCGATCACCACTTCACCTGCTGTTCATTGAGGCAGGAGAGGCATTCCAGATAAGTTAATCGCTATTATTAAAGCAACCTACGATGGATGCAAATGTCACGTTTTACATAGAGGAAGGTTGTCGGATGTATTCGAAGTCCATTGTGGAGTCAGACAGGGTAGCATACTGTCGCCAATACTTTTCCTGTTAGTGATAAGTGATGTGCTGCGTGCAGCCCTGTTAAACGGAAATAGTGGAATCCAATGGAGTCTGACATCCCAACTAAAAAATCTGAACTACGCGGACGACGTATGCTTACTCTCTCATAGGATCATGGATCTCCATCAAATGACAACAAGGGTGAAGGGAGAAGCAGAAATCGTGGGGCTGAAAATTAACACGGAAAAAACAAAACTGATCAGCCTCGGAAGTAACTCATCCGTTCAAGTCAATATTTCTGGACAACTGGTAGAGAAAGTAGAAGAAGGCGGAACCGAACAAGATGTCGACAGCCGTATCAAAAAGGCAAAGGCTGCTTTCGGAATGCTGTCCAAAATATGGAGAAACAACGCTATAATCTTAAAGACCAAGCTGAGACTGTTCCGCTCCAATGTTGAATCCGTGCTTCTGTATGGGTGCAGCACTTGGAAAATCTTAACAACTGTCACAAGTAAGCTGCAATCGTTCGTGAATAGGTGTCTACGAAACATCTTAAGGATTTTTTTGCCCAACCGTATTTCCAATGAAGAACTTCATAGAAGAACGGGTCAAGAATCCATTGACAGTACTATTCGCAGACTTAAGTAAGATTGGTCATACGCTTCGAAAAGGCAGCGATTGCATTGCTGACCAAGCGATGCAATGGAACCCACTCAAACAGGCAGGTAGAGGGTCGGGTCGGCCGAGAAGCACATGGCGCAGGACAGTCGAAAGTGAATCTGCACAGCTGGGGAAGAGTTGGAGAGAACTACGTTATATTTCCAGAAACCGTATACGATGGCGCGTAGGAGTAGTGGAGGCCCTATGCCCCTTAAGGGGATCACAACGGACTTTTTAGGTCTGAGGACCTATGTAAGTAAGTAAGTTAGCTAGTATGTATGTATGTAATTTTGATTAGGTAAAAATGAAAGCTTAAATCTGCATTGGCCGTTACAAGAGAGAACACAATAACAAAAAATAAAAAAGAAACATAGAATAGATTTAGGGTGAGCTGTTGAAGTTTGGCTTTATAGCACATTTCAGAACAACCGATGGGTAAGGTGTGGGGATAAGCCCACTGATCTCTATAAAACACTGGATAGTGGATTCATATACAAAATTGAGTCCAATTGAAGGACTGTTATAAACTATTATAATAAGTCTATCCCATCTTTCTTTCTCCTATCTTTTTTTTTGAGAAGAGAGAGAGATAGAACTCTGCTGAGGTACTCTTGTCTCTCCCTTTCACCTGTATAGAGTGAGATAGGACTCTGCTTTGGTACCATCCAAATGTCATCTTCAATTTGAGTCAGTAAAACTGTTATACTTAGAAAGGAATCCACTATCCAGTGTTTTATAGAGATCAGTGGATAAGCCCCATTTGTTCCCAATTGCTTTTCTGACTCTTTCTTGTATATTAGGCTTCCAGTTTAACTTTTTGTCTAAGATCAGCCCCAGATATTTGGCTTTGTCTGAGAAGTTAAGTGGAATACCGTGGATTGTTGGAGGGTCTACCGTTGGAATTTTGTATTTCCTAGTGAAAAGGATAGTTTCGGTTTTGTGGGGGTTTACACCTAGTCCACATTTTTTGGTCCATTTGAGTAGCTTGTTGAGAGCGGTTTGCATTAAGTCTATAATAATTTGGAAATGCTTCCCTGAAACGGCAATGGCAACGTCATCAGCGTATGCAATCACTTTGAACCCTTCCTCTTCCAGGTTAACTAATAGTTCGATAACCACGATGTTCCATAAAAGTTTGGATAAGACTCTACCCTGTGGTGTGCCTCTGCTGACAGATCATCTGTCAGAAAAATCTCCTAGTGTTGAGTTAATAATTCTGCTTCTCTACATAAGATTTATCAACTCTTCAATTCAGCTATCAACTTTCAAGTTCTTCAGCGCGGGTGGTTGCAAGATTGCTGACGTTATTAAAAGCACCTTCGATATCAAGGAATGCGAACAGAGTGTACTCTTTATGGTGAAGGGAATATTCGATGGTGCTTACCAAGGTATGCAGGGCAGTGTGTGCCGATTTCCCTTTACAACGTGTTGTGCCCACTGATCTCTATAGGTGTGTTTTTTTGTACACCCGGGCTAAGTTGGACGAAAAAACCGCCTTGGGGCTTAACCAAAACACTTGGCAGCATTGTGAATGAAATAACAAAAAAAAAAAGGAATAAAATGTTTCCAATATACAAAATGAAATAAACAAAAAATAAATAACAAAAATCTTTTTCTGATTTGTTGAATTGTTTCCATTTTGAGTTTTAGTAAATTGAATAACATACTTATAAAGATATTTCAGAGCATTAAATACACACACTTTAAAATTTAAATGAAATAATTTGAAAGAGTTAAGAAAAATACACAATTTAATTTTTTTTTTCTACACCAAACGCCATCTTTATGTTTTTATATTCATACAACTAATCGATAATTTTCGTGTTCTATACAATTTATCGATGATTTAACAGAAAGTCGTGTTTTTAAGGGCACTCGGCATCATGGGGTTTGTTGGGAGGATTCTTCTTAGTCTTGATGCTTCTGAAGAAACTTCTATTTTGTCACAGAAGTTTCTCCAAGATGATCTTTGGTTTTTCCTCAGTTTGTTTTTATAAATTTTCAGTGATTCTTTGTATGAGCCCCAGTCGGATGTTTCTTTGGTGTAGATAGATAGATAGATATAATAATTGTATTTTATAAAAAAGTTGTTTACAAAAAACATGAAGAATATGCTTGTAAAAATTATCTATGACAATAACAATTAGTTGTCTGTCAGGTTAAAAAAAATTGCTACAAAAAAATTATCTTAGTGAGTTTTTATAATTAAGAGAATTCATTTAAAATGAGATAACGATATCTTGTCTTGTAACGATATCTTGTCCAAGATATATCCTTCTGTAGATTTTGAATATTGGGCAGATTCCAACGAAGTGAAAAGTATTCTCAGAGACATCTAGGTTGCAAAGTGTACATATGCCAGTAGTATTTCTTTGAAAAGCTCTTCCATTAAGATTTAGAAGCCCAGATCGAGTTTTTTAAAATGAGACTGATCATATCACGACAGTTTGAGTCCTCAAAACACTTTGGTACTTCAGAATAAAGCAAATTGCAGTATTCATCATGAAATTGAGATTGACTGGCATTTGCTGATAAATTTTGACCAATGCCTTTCTTTGAGCTTTGCTATCAGAATTTTGTGAAATCCTTGCCATTCACCCAAATTTATGGTGAAAGAAAAATCCATTTGGAAAAGACTCAGCCACTCCTTAGCCCAGTAGATTTTTCTACCAATAACAGCTTCAGAAAGAATTCTAGGAAGCCTACTATTAGAAAGACTCAGTGTTTTCCGTATATAAGAAAAATGCAGGTTCAGTGTTGTTAAAAAAGCTTTTGGAAGTCCGGTTTCGATGTGTATAACATAGTTGGGCGTGTTTCCTGGTAGAAGAAAACATATTTTTATGAAAAAGCGCTGTAACTGTTTTTGTTCACCATAACCCCACACTTGAGCACAGTATAACATTATGGACCTCGTGGCAGCATCGTGAATTTTAAATTTTGTTGAATGTTGAACTGACTTATTTCTAAGCAGTTTAGACCATGTTGCGTTGATGGAGTTTTTTGTCTGTTACTTAAATGGTTATTCCAGGACATGTTGTAGTTAAATATAACTCCAAGATATTTATATTGGTTTGAGACTGTTACTTCACTGTCATTGAAGAACCATTTTCCATTAACACTTCTTCGCCCACCGTTTCGAAAAATCACTATTTCTGATTTACCAAGATTGACTTCTAGGTTCCACTTGTTACAATATATTATGAAGCTGTGCTTGTAATTTAAAAGGGTTATCCGATAGTAGCACAATGTGGTCGGCATACAGAAGTGCATTAATGCCAAGATCGCCTATGAATAGCCCAAAGGGTAAGTTAGCGTGCAGGTCATTTGAATAAAGTACGAAAAACAAAGCACTTAATACGCATCCTAGTCTGACACTTTTGTTGGTGGGAAAAAAATCAGAAAGGCATCTACCATCCCAAACAGCAGCTGAAATTTCGAGATATAGTATCTTGAATATGTTGACCAATTTTGAAGAGATTCCTAGTGCAGAAAGTTTGTACAGTAATGCATTTCTGTCAATATTATCAAAAGCAGCTTTAAGATCTATGAAAAATGCGTAGAGTTTCTTCTTTTGGGTGAGTTGAATTTGTATGAGGCAGGAAAGATTGTAAACTTGATCAACGGTAGAATAATTAGTTCTGTAGGCAGCCTGAAATTCGTTTATAATATTATTATCTTATCGCCAAGTCGTGAGCCTTTTTAATAATACGGTGGTGAATAATTTATAGAGCGTATCAAGAAAAGACAGTACTCTGTAATTAGACACAACATTTGCGTCTCCTTTCTTGGACAGTGGATAAATTATCGATTTCTTCAACGAGAGTGGAACGCTTGCAGTTTCGAATATTTCACTAAATAGTTTATGGATTTCTGAAACTAGACACGGACTAGCATTTTTTATAAAACTCATAAGGTATTCCATTCATATCTGGAGCTTTGTGATCTTTTGAGGAAGATAATGAAGAATAAACATCACCAAGTTCTATTGGCCGGTCCAGTTGTGGTATATGAATTCGTGAGAAGTTATAATTTATAGAAACATGCTGAGATTATAGCTTCAACATGTTTTGAAAGTATATTTTGAATTCCAAAGCGGATAAAATTGCAGGCGTGTGGAAAGCAAATCCACTTATTTCACGGGCAACGTTCCACTTTATCTTAGTTTTTAATTCCATTACAAAGGTCCTCGATAGTATTCGTTTCTGCTAATTTTAATGGAACAATTGAGTCAAGCTTCATTTTATAGGCAAAACATCTGTCTTGTGACCACTTTATTAGTGAAAGGGTGTTCATATCTTTCTTAAGTGCGTTTGTTTCACCCGATTTTATGGTACAAATTAGTGGCATGTAATCAGAGAATGTTTCACTACCTATACAAAAATCTTCTATCATATTTGTTGCTGCATAAGAAGGACAGCAGTAATCTATAACGGACGATCCTCTGTTGCTAACAAATGTGTATTCTCCTGATTTGTCGTTGAATCCTCGTCTATTCAGGATGTAAGCACCAATATCATCAAGAAATTCAATAAATATGTTACAGTTACTATCGCAGTTAGAGTCCTTTGAGCATCTTAACTCTTCAATATTAGCTGGAGGAATAGAGGTAGGTTCTACTATGCCTTTTGTACCGGTTCTTACGTTTAAATCACCACTAAGAATAAAATTGTTCATGGCGAATACGGTAAAGAAGTTTTGAGTGCTGCAAAGTCTCTATTCCAATGGCTACAGTTCAAATATATAGGTACAAATGTTAAAAGATTTCCATCAAAACAGCATTGTAGGATTATCGCGTCATCAAAATGTAGAAATTTGAGTTTGTAGAGAGATTCGATTTCTTTTCTGTAACCAAAAACACAACCACCACTAGCTCTTCCGAAGTTACTTGTTTTTGTTGCATGGATCCATTTAAGTTTTAAACCAGCAAAGAATTTTTCGAAGTTTTCGAAATTTGTATCACAAATGTTTCGAATAGAAAGAATATTTGGAATTTACAGATGAATTGGAAAAAAATACATAATAAAGATTTATTAACAAGACCAGCAACATTATAAAACAAAATCTGACAGACGGAGGGTTACTAATTATTATTATTAATCTGGTTATTATTAAACAATTTAACATCAACACTGTATTCAGCATTAGTCTCCTGTAAAAGGTTTACAATAAATTCCTTATCCTCTTCATTAGATGCTGTTAAAATCCCATCTTTGTTGCATTTATAGTGACGTCCGTTTACTAGAAGGGTCCACCGCTTGATTTCGATCCGAATACTAGAGTCAGATCTAGACAGGCACCTCTTTAAGTGACGAAGATGGTAGCTTTCAGCACGTTCATTTCGCGTAAGGTCTCTTTTTATAGATATCGATGTATTTCTTAGCCGATACGATAAGATAGATCTAACATCATTCGCACTAGAGAGCTTGAAAACGTATGATGTCTTTCTTTGATTGGAGGGCCCGATTTTTTTTACATTGTTCATGCATGTAGATACTTGTAGGTTAGTTGTACAAATTTGTTGAAACTCTTATTTGGCATTGCAGGGAATTCCTTCCCTAGCCACAACTTCGAGCTTAGCACCAGGGCATAGCCCCTCTAACCTGCTGACAGCAAGCTTATATAGATCGTATGATCTCTGATCATCAAAGGCGATGACTTTAGAACGCCTACAGAATTCCCCGGATTCTCCATAACTAGAGTCTAATAGGGAAACTGCAGTTTGCCATTGACTGTCGTCTATTGATGAGCAGATATCATACCATCCACATTGGTTCTGTCAATGACAGCAGCTATGATCTTGTCCTTCAGTACGTCACTAAAGGACAGATCTTTTCTGGTGAAGGACGTGTTTTGCACGAGTCTAAATCAGTCGTTGGAATGTCTCCAAGTACTTTCACTAGTCTTTTTGCAGCCCGACACGTTCGCTTCTTAGTACGATTTGGTTGAACATGTAATTGTCTGTGGAGATTTCAACGGTGATTTGTTGGTAAAGGATTCTCGTGCACACCAGGTTCATGACATGTCGGCTTCTCTAGGGCTTAACATTGTGAACAAGTACCCAACAAGATATGGTCCTATGATATGTATGCGCTTCATGTAGCTACTAACGAGGTTCCATGGATCAATCAATAACTGATCCAAACGAAAAAATTAAATTCTTTCAATCTTTGATAGTTAACTAACCAAAACAGGATTTATCCGCAATAAAGAATTTCCGTGGTACACTTCAGATGTCTTACATGACATTAAAAGTAGAAATAAATACTACAGTAAGTGGAAACACGGCTCAAATGAAAGAAGTTGGTCTGCCTACAAAATAGCTAGAAATAATGCCACAAAAGTTTTACGTTATGCAAAAAGTAACTTTTTCGGGTCCAAGCTTAGTACTTCACTTCCTTCTAAGTTACCTACTCTGGCGCAACATTTGTGACATCGGTATTTGAAATAAGAGCATTGACGGTTGTTGAGTAAAGTAAATGGTGTCAAAATAAATACTCAACTGAGAAACGACCGAGTGTGATTCCAATTGAATACTAACTTTATAAAACAATATAATCGTCCTCAAATACTATTTTTACAAGAACATTTATCTATTTAAATATATCTTATCCTATATTCGTAATTATACATTCTTCTTGATGCGTACTTCTTATCTCCAGATAACCGTCGGTGTATGTTCACCAGATCTGTCTTATTTTTATTTATTTACATAAACATTGATTCTGATCTCGACCCTGACGAATTGAATGACTATTTTTTATCCAACAACACCCTGACTCCTTCTATTGATTCCAATATCGTTACCAATGTTGACACTAGACCTAAATTTTCTTTTGATATGGTATCCTGCTATGACATTATGCATAGCTGTTCTTAAATCTAACGTCGTTGGCGAGGATGGAATATTTCTCCAATTAATCAAACTCCTTATTCTTTTATTATAAATCACTTGACACACATATTTAATTTTTGCATAATGACTTCAGTTTTCCCAAATAACTGGAAGATTGCTAAAGCTATACCTGTCCCTAAAAAGTCAAACCCTAGTTCGGCAGGTGACTATAGACCCATAAGCATATTTCTGTGTTTATCTTAAGTCTTTGAAGGAATTTCGGCCAATCATATAAAATTATTTATGGATGTAGTTTATTGTATAACAAACAATCTGGGTTCGACGTAGGCACAGGTGCTCATCTGCCATGGTAAATATCCTTGAAGAAATTCGCAAAAATTACGACAAGTGGAAAAGCATTTGATAAAGTAAACCACAAGATTCTTTGTTGGAAACTTAAGAATTTCTTCAATTTCAATGATAATGCGGTTAGGTTGGTGGAAAGCTATTTGGAAAAAAGGTGTCAAAGAGTGGTCACAAAAAGTAGATCATTGGTTCAAAAATATGTCACTCAAGGGGTACCGCAGGGTTCAATTTTAGGGTCCATTCTTTTCTGTATTTTTAATGACCTGGCTTCTAAATGTCTACACACATCAGTTCATCAGAACTTTCTCACAAATGTTTCGACAAAGGTATTTTACCCGATCTATGGCTATCCCACCACAAATTTACTCTAGTTGAATCTGTGAATAGCCTATGATTAATGAAAAGTTATCTTGTAGCAATCACATAAATTCTGTAATTGGAAAAATTTACTTGTTGTGGACGCCTGGGGGTCAATTCCCGATATGAGAAACTGTGAAGTACTAAACTTTATCACGTCTTCACACTTAATCTGATTCTCGATCTGTGAACAAATGAAACCACGTGTCAAAAACTTTCCATATGATAAATTTTTTATCACAACCAAATCATTCTTTGAAAACGAGTATTGAAGAATGGAAACCAAATGCATTGAGTTGATTGCAGATTTTTAGGGTTTAATTTGGATTTCCTTTAATGGTTAGTGAATAAATATTACATAAAATCAAATTATATCGAATTGCATTCCGACTCAATATATTTATTATTGGTAATCGGTTTTATGCATTTCAGAAAAAATTCTTTGTTTATTTTCATGAAAATAAGAAAAAAAGAGTCATAATTTCTTCCCAACCTCAAATCAGAGCATGAAATTGTTCTCTACGTTTGACATTTCATGTTCTGTTTTCTGTATTATTTAGTACATTTTAGACCTGAATTTGACAGTTCTTTATCACAATGAGTTCGGCAATCGCAGTTTAGCACAATCGTGATATAAAAAAATGAAAACTCGGTGTGAAAACTAGAATGATAAATTTTTTATCACTTAAAGTTACACACATCGAGAACTGACCCCCTGGTCACCACTGGATCCAGGAAGCCAAAATTTTGATTATTAATAAAATTTATTAGAAAAAAGGGGGAAATAAAACAAAACATTAGGCAAATGTACAAACAAATTATATGTATGTACTAACCTCCTTGGGAATTCATGCCTCCTATGTCTGCTGCGGGTTGGATGACTCGTTATCATTTCCTCAACCTCTCCTTGTTTGGCCAGTGGGAGACGTCTTGCTGGTTGACGAATTGGTCTTGCGTCTCCTCTGTGTCGATTCGATGTTGCACAAGTTGTGTTCTACCATATTGTCCATTCGGTGAAGAGAATATTTCAGCATATTCCTGAAGAAGACTACTAGCCATTTTAAGTTGATGTTCACTTAAGTTAGATGGCTCGAGGATATTGGCCCTTACGGGGATCAGTTTCTGAGACTTAACCTCTTTCTGTGAGCTAGCATCAGTGATTTTCGTTGGCACAGATTCGCATTGCCCGACAATTTCACCCTTCTTCAGCTTGATTTCGTACGGATGTTAAGAATTCGTATAGGGACCATGTTGTTAACTGGTGCCACAAGTGTATTCCCAACGATGATGTTTTGGGAAGACTAATCAAATTCTGCTTCCACCATGAGGTATCGATGGCTTCCAATGGCGACCTTCAATTTTGTCCAAATAAATACCTCTGAAAAAGGAGGCAAGGTCACATCTTATTTGATGACAGTCCTGACAGCGGATGCATTTTCATTGCTTTCTTAGAACTATGTGGATGAACATGTTTATTCGAAAAGTAGTAAGAGAAGTAGAAGGTAATTATGAATAATTATGTACAATAGGAATGACAGGGGAATATCATATAAGCAGAAATAACGAACGGATTGTAGGTTTATGTGTAGAATGGAAAAATAGGAATAACAATTGATAGGGGAATATTATATAAGAAGGAATAACGATTGCTTTGTAGGTCTATGTGTAGAATGAAAAACTGAGAATGACAACTGACAGGGGACTATTATACATGATAAACAGAAAACAAGGTATGCTTATTATGAACGCCACGTCGCCATTTTGGAAATCTGATGACGTATAAGTCATCTCCGATGCTGACAATCGAGTTTTTTTCAGTTTCATTGTTGTTGTTTTCAATAAAAAAAATGTTTTGTCCAAATCCATAACTGACGTTCGGGCGAACTGCCGATGAAAAAGATGGCTTTGACGTCACAGAAAACCTGCCAAAAATCTAATGAGCATACCTTGTTTTCTGTTTATCATGGATGAAACCAAGCTGTCAAATGAATTTTGCCACCAAGCTGAAAAACAGATGATTTGCCAAACAAAATTTTGCTATAAGGTTTGCTATGGGTTGCGTGTTTTTCGCACACATATAAACTCCCCGCAGTAAATCAGCTGTTTCTCTCCTTATAATTTTGTTGTTGGTTTTCACATTTATTCACAGACACAAAATCGAATTACAAATACAACAATGTAAACAATCGGGTTTTGGGGGGTGAAACGTACGAAGTTTTCGTATCTTGGTATTGGTTTATCTATGTTTGTAAGTTTGTGTACAGGAAGATATGAATGCTTAATAAATTCAGATAGTAAACTGGTAATGAAATAAAGATAACTTGATAGCATGCGATATCTGGACACATAATTACTACTATAGTACTGGTCATCCGTGATGGCCTCATCCTTGCCAAATTTGATGATATGCGTATAGAGCAGAAGAACGAACAAAAGAATGTTCTCGAACGACTCGAGAACAACAAAGTGAGCAAAAGAAGCTACTGGAAGAAAAATAGCGAAGGAACGTTCTCTAAAAACAACGCAATGAGTAAAAGTTGACTTTGAGAAAGAGTTCATTGCCCTTGACGAACGTGTGAACGAGAACGTTCAGGTTCAATTCGAGGACAAAATTCAAAATATGGCAAAAGAGTTAGACAAACTAAAGGTTCGAGAAAGTTCTGGCAAGTGCCAAAAGAAAAAGGAAATGCAATCACCAACCTTGTACAAACCTCTTAGTCGATCTACAAGAGGCAGTTTGAGGCAGCCGCGATAACAAATGGATGGGACGACGAAAAGAACTTCATAGCATTGACTTTTGTGTGAAGAGGATCTGCTGCCGAGTTGTTACAAACTGTACCAGCAGATAAAATGGTGATTTCAATGCTCTTGTTCAGGCAATCGACAAGCGTTTTGGGGATAGTTATATGCAAGAAGTCTTCCGAGTTCAACTTAATACTCGTGTCCAGAAAAGAAGAGAATCTCTGCAGGAGCTTCAAGCTGAATCGAATGGCTCGCTCATCTGGCATATCCAACTGCAGGAGAGGAAATATTCAATCAGTTCGCAACTGAAGCATTCGTTCGTGCTATTTCCGACATCAACCTCCAGAGATCATTCCGAACTGCTGGAAAACCAACGCTTCCTGAATGGAAGCAGCAGAATAAGCTTCTCAAGGGGTTCATCGGGTGAGAGAGGTTGAAGTTGAAGAATGCTTATGTTAGAGAGTTGATTTCTAAAGAAACCAGCGAGATGGACCTGCACGATGCTGGAACTGCAAAGAGCTCCATGTCAACATTGTGGAAGCAGGAAGACTTCCGGAGAACAGAGTAACAATAACAGAAACGATACTTCTCGATCTGTTTCCCAGTCGGGAAACCAGTAAGAACCAACTTCAAGGGGCAGGAGCTGGTTTCTGGTATCGATGTAATTGTAGATTTTTTGACCAGATAGTTATTTAATTTAAATTTTTAAGATTTCTCTTATTCGGTTTTTTGGTCTTAATAATTTATTAATAAAAAAAATTAAATTTACTTCATTAAATTATTAACTAAAATTTAAGCACTTATTAATTATTAGAAGTCTATGAAAAACAGAAACCATTAAATTAATGAGTGTGAAGCAAATATAAGGAATGCAAAATTCCTAACAAATGTCATTTTCAAATTGAATCACAAAATTGAAGAAAATTAGGAATTTGCATAACTGCGGAGGTCGATTGTAAAATTCTTTCGTATTTGTATTTATAAACCTTATATAACTTAAAACAGATTTTTTTGTCAAAGAGTATCTTAGAAAGATACCTACCCAAGATATACAAAATACAAGGTAATAAACTTTGATTTCTTTTTATCCTACATGATAAACAGAAAACAAGGTATGCTCATTAAATTTTTGGCAGATTTTCTGTGTTATTGTTCGCCCGAACGTCAGTTATGGATTTGGACAAAACATTTTTTTATATTGAAAACAACAACAATGAAACTGAAAAAAACTCGATTGTCAGCATCGGAGATTACTACTACGTTATCAGTTTTCCAAAATGGCGACGTGGCATTCATAATAAGCATACCTTGTCTTCTGTGTATCATGTTATCCCATGATAAACAGAAAACAAGGTATGCTTATTAGATTTTTGGCAGGTTTTCTGTGACGTCATAGTCATCTTTCTCATCGGCATTTCGCTCGAACGTCAGTTAAGGATTTGGACAAAACATTTTTACCTTGTATTCTGTATATCTTGATATCTACCTGTCTTTATTTGTCCTTCAGCACGATGCGGGAAAAGAATAGTTAAAGAAAGTTGACGTGTCAATTTAATTAGAATCAAAAAAGCGTTATAATTTCTATCCAATAATACCACTGATCTCTATAATACACTGCATAGTGTATTCCCACTTTCTTTGTTTAAATTGAAAACGTGACATTGAACCCTCCATTCGACTTTTGTCTTGCTCTTTATATAAAGAAGAAAAGAGAAAGATTACATATTAAAGAAAATAAAATAAGATTGTATGGACGATGTACTCCATAATCCAATTTCAGGTTCTTTAATTTATACCAACATTTTGTATGCATCCAGTGTATTGTACTGATCAGTGAATAAAAATCGAAGATCTCGATTAAACACTGGACGGGATAGTCCAGTGTTTAATCGAGATCTCCGATTTTTTGTTTGGGCTGACTTTGGTGAAGTAAATTATTGGGAAATAAATTATAATTTTTCAAAAATAGAATAAGAAAGATCTCAGATAAATAGCTTTGCAAAAATCTGAATAGGTAGATATACGTAGAATAAAAGTTATTCAGTAGTCGTTTGGGTTTGTTTATTTGTATGAGATAGCTCTTAATAATCTTTACTATTGCAGTTGGACTTTAAAACTTTAAGAGATCTCTGGAGAAAAAACAAAACTGATTTTTTCAACTGGATTGGAGTTTTTGTCGTTTGCATAACATGGGGAGTAGAAAGTGGACTACTTCTTGGCATTATAGTTAATTTAGCATTCATGTCATATCGTTTGACGAATCCAAAAATTGATGCAATTTTAAAACATGTGAGTAAGAAGAATATACCTATACAACAACAAATTTAAGAAAATATTTTTATTTATAGACGAACGGATACTATTATATCCACGTAACACCTTGTTCCGAAGTATATTACTCTGGTGCCGACCATTTTAGAGCTACGATTAAATCCATATGTGTTAAAAACGACCATATGTATCCCGTAGTGATTGATTGTCAAAAAATGACACAGGACGATTATACAGTATCACTTGCTCTTAAAAAAATTATAAATGATTTTCAAGAAAAAAATATTCAAGTTTACCTTCAAAATATAAATTTAACTATGAAAAAACACTTGCTTGAAACAGAACATAATGTTGCATTTTGTAATACTGATTTTGAACTACAAATGTTAATTTCAATTTAAGTTAAAAAGAGAAAGTAACAAAGTATGAAACAAATTAAAATAGAATATTCAATTTTTGATTTCTTCGTTTTTTTTCTGACTACGGTTTAAGTTAGGGATGAAAAGACATAGATGTCAACATCGAAGACCAAACATCGATGTTTTTATTGAGTCGTATGCAAAAACGGCAGGTCGGTAGCAAATGCTTCATAGTTAATTTTCATGGTATTTACTACTTCTGTCTACGCAAAACTACTCAGATATAAAAAAAAAAAAAAACATTTAATTGAGATAACATTTTCTAAGTAATCTTTTATCGAATTGTTTTGATTTGTTTTCTATTTTCAATTTTTTTTACTTTTGAACTCGATCAATATTGTTACGAATGTAGGATCGAACACACCCAGACGGAATGACACTTATAGATCTTTGGTAATGATTAATGGCTAAAGCTCGAACTTCGAACGGAACGGAATCTGTCTATATATGTGTCTCTTTCTATTTGTGTATATTTTTCTCCTTCACCTTACGAAACTAGAGATCCCTCTTTCGCTAAGAAATGAGAGGAGTATAAAATACGGGGTCGGAGAAGGAGATCGGAACAGTTTAATTTTGACAGTGATAAGAATAAGTGGTTGAAGTGGTTGTGAAATTGTAATTTGAAAGTGTTATTTTCTAGTGTTAGGATAAAGGCTTACCCCTTCAATAGGGTAAAGGCTTGACATGGTGGAGGGGCTTACGGTGACTACTACAATAAAACTAAGAGCTATGCGATCGCGGAACTTGTTTCTGCAGAAAGGCCTCCCATGGTCGACAGGTCGAAGTGGAGTAGAATATCGCTACTAATTAAACCACCGGCTGTTTAGGTGCGGTTTTGTAATCAGGAGAAAACTAAGGCAAGAAGTCTTAAACTTTAACGCGGTAAGCGAGCACCTAGTCACAATCCGCATTTAGACAAAATTCCAGAACGTGACGCTGATCTGTGTTCACGCCCCCCACGAACAAAAGGATGACCCAATTATTGACGAGTTTAATGACCTTCTTGAGCTCACGTTCGATAAGTGCCCCAAATATGACGTTAATATTATACTTGGCGACTACAATGCCAGATTTGATAAGGAGGAGGATATAGGTCGATAATTGGAAAGCACAGTCTACATGTCGAAACGTCCAATAACGGACTCAATACGATTGACTTAGCTGAAGGGCGAAATGTCACCATTGCGAGCACACAATTCCCACACCTTAGCGGTAATGTGATCAAAAAACTGTCAACCACATTGATCCACATGCTTCCAGTAGCGTAGATTTCCGAACGTTCCGGGGAGCAAATGTTGACTCAGACCACTACTTGGTATCTATGACGAAACAACGAAATGAAAAAGTTTGATGTCACGAAACTCCATCACTTATGCTGACCTCGTTTTTCTTAATCTCTTGGCCAGCCAGCCCCCAGCAACAAGCATAGACGACCAGTGGAGACATTGTCAACAAGCCATCAGTAGTGCCGACACTGATGTGCTTGATTTTACAACGCGACCACAACGAAACTCCTGGTTTGACGAAGCTGTATGCTGGCGCATGCACCTAAGAACGAGACCTATCAGGCAATGCAACCAGAGCCGCTGACAGCGCAGCCGTGACTGCTTCACGCCGACTTCTCAGAAAGAAAAAGAAAGAGCACGAGAAGCAGGTGGTCAAGTCTATTGAGGGTACAATCCAGGGGGCATGTTTGAAAATTCTTACCAAAGGGTAAGAAGATCTACCCAAGACTACAAGGCCAGAACGGAAGCCTGCCGATATGAGAGGTAGTAGACACACAGTGAGTGCTGAGATTCTGGAAGGAACATTTTTCTAGACTCCTGAACTTCGAAGATAGCCAACATTCCGCTGTTATTCCATTTAATTTGGACGACGATGGTCATAAATTCCGTCTACCTGACCTAGATGAAGTGCGCTTAGCGATTGCCAAGCTTAAGTCGTATAAGCCTGCTGGTGTGGATGGCTTACCAGCCGAATTGTTCAAAGCAGCAGGAGATAGGTTAGTAGGGAGTCTGCACCAACTCATCTGTAAAATCTGGTTTAATGAAAGCATGCCCGATGAATGGAACCTTGGCATAGTATGCCCCATCCGCAACAAAGGTGACGCTCTGACATGTACCACCTACAGAGGAATTGGCCTCCTAAATGTGGCATACAAAATCCTGTCGGCGATACTGTGTGATCGCCTTAAACCTCTTGTCAACGATCTGATTGGCCCCAATCAGTATGGTTTTAGGATAGGCAAGCCAACAGTAAATCAATTGTTGACACTCCGACAGATTTTGGAAAAAACGCGGGAATTCCAGATCGATACACACCACCTCTTCATCGATTTTAAAATCACGTATGATAGCGTTAATAGAGACGAGTTATACAGAGCCATGTCATATCTCGGCATCCATGCCAAACTCGTCCCCTTGTGCAGGATGACAATGGAGAAATCTCGCTTCTCCCTCAAAGTCGTTGAACACCTTCGAACCGTTTGATGTTGAGGAAGGTCTAAGACAAGACATAAATGCAGATACCATAGACATAATAGGCAGAAAAAAGTGAGCTGTGGTTGGTGCATTTGTCAGTATTGAATCGAAAGTGACAAAAATGGGATTGGCTTTTAATGAAGACAAAACGCAGTATATGCTATCAACGAGTAGGGAATCTCAACATCGACGACCCAGCCAAAATATATTGATGGATAGTTATAACTTCAAAGCAGTCAAGGACTTTGTCTGCCTGGGATCCACTATAAACTTAAAAAATGACATCAGTTCGGAGATCAAAAGGAAAATTACTCTTACCAATCGCTGTTTCTTCGGGCTGAGAAGGCACTTGTAAAGCCCTCTCTCATAGAAACAAGGAAACGCTTTGCAAGACCTTAATCATCCCGGTGTCCTGCTATATGGGACAGAAACATGGGCGTTGAAAGATTCGGATGAAAATTTGCTTAGTTGTTTTGAGAGAAAGATTTTCGAGTGATTTTTGGTCCTGTGTATGGAGAAGAAGATTTAACAAGTTTTACGGGCGGTACAGCGACGTTGATCTGCTCAAGAAGCTGAAAATACAGCGGCTGAGATGGCTGGGACACGTGGAACGTATGGACATCAACGCACGAGCGCGACGATTCTTCGAATCTAACCCTGATGGTGTATGCAGCCGAGGGAAACCTTGTATCAGGTGGCGAGCACAAGTGGAGAACGACCTCAACCAACTTGGTATGTGTAACTGGAGGCGGCTAGCTAAGGACAGAGCTGGCTGGACAGGCAAGTTGGTTGAGGCCGTAATCTATCCTGGATTGTAGCGCTACCTTAAGTAAGTAAGTAAGTTTGTTAATCTGAAAGTAAATAAAAGTTTATAGTAAAAAGTGGAAAATAAGTTTTATTTTAACCCAGAAAAATATTACATGGGTGTCAGAAATGTAATAAAACTTATTTTATCTGTGACTACAGATAAAATTGTTTCATTAATTGTATCATGATAAACAGAAAACAAGGTATGCTCATTATATTTTTGGCAAGTTTTCTGTGACGTCATAGTCATCTTTCTCATCGGCAGTTCGCCCGAAGGTCAGTTATGGATTTGCTCAAAACATTTTTTTGTATTGACAACAACAATGAAACTGAAAAAAACTCGATTGTTAGCATCGGAGATGACTACTACGTCATCAGTTTTCCAAAATGGCTACGTGGCGTTCATAATAAGCATACCTGGTTTTCTGTTTATCATGAATTGTATGACATCTCATTAGTAGCTCATTTTGTGGAACGTATTCAGTAAGTCATTGCCACATCCGTAATCGCTTCGTGCTTTAATAGTACTTTTTCTGTGTACTTTCGTACATTCTCCCGCCTCTCATTGATTTCATGATTCCATGAACAGTGCATGATAAACAGAAAACAACGTATGCTCATTAGATTTTTGGCAGGTTTTTTGTGACGTCATAGTCATCTTTCTCGTCGGCAGTTCGCCCGAACGTCAGTTATGGATTTGGACAAAACATTTTTTTAATTGAAAACAACAACAAAGAAATTGAAAAAAAACTCGATTGTCAGCATGGTAGATGACGACTACGTCAACAGTTTTCCAAAATGGCTACATGGCGTTCATAATAAGCATACCTTGTTTTCTGTGTATCATGGGTTTCATATCTTGGTATTGGTTTATCTCATGATAAACAGAAAACAAGGTATGGTCATTTTCTCATTCGGCAGTTCGCCCGAACGTCAGTTATGGATTTAGAGAAAACATTTTTTTTTTAATTGAAAACAACAACAATGAAACTGAAAAAAAACTCGATTGTCAGCATCGGAGATGACTACTACGTACTACGTTATCAATTTTCCAAAATGGCGACATGGCGTTCATAATAAGCATACCTTGTTTTCTGTTTATCATGGGTTTCTATGATTGTACCTTTCGGCCGCCGAACATATCGGACATCATTTAAGTCCATCCGAGTTATCACTCCACACGATGTTCTTCCATTGGTTTGTTGTCCAGAGGACGTGTGACCTCGCGAAGTGTACCATTAGCTTACGTTACCTAGGGGCTACTTGTGGCTTATAGCGCGAAACTCTGAAATGGAACCCAGCTTCAACTTCTTCTAATTGCGAGATTAAAGCTCGTAGTTTCTATTTCTTTATAATTTGACGTTTAACTTATCAATGGAAGTTTCACCAAGCCAATGACCCCAAACACACGGGTGGCATAACAAAATACTTGCTTCTTGGCAGTTCAATCTGTATTAAATAAGAATCATCAAGTGTAGACCTATACCCCATTGAGGATGTTGGGTAGAAAGTGGAATAAGCTGTTTCAGAGAAAAAAAAAATATAAAAAAAACTTGCTTTGGCTGTGCAAAGATTTATTATTTGGGTGTTCCAATTGTTAAGTAGTTTTAATTAGTTTTATGTATTATATAAAAAAATATGATACTAGTACCAAGTTTTTTTTTTCAATATTATTTCTTGGTATGGAATAAAACCATGAAATATTTTACATTAAATAGTTTTAAGGCCGAAAGGTATCAGATATTGGAATGATTTAGAGCGCCCGTATAGGGACAATAAGTTAGTTATAAATTATTCATAAGTAGGCTAGCTTTCTGAACTTTTGTCTAGCTTTAATAATGAATTCAATAACAATAAATTAAAATGCAAAAAACAAGGCACTCGACTGGTAACTTGAACAACGCTGGTTCGTATACTTGTTGATACCATCATTTTTTTTTTGGCTTTTTGCGGATTGAAAGGGAAAAGTTTTTGATTCGGTCCGGTTTCCTTTGATTTAAAGCGTTTTATTTTATTGTTTCGTTTTTTGGCTCCTTGTACTAATATTTAGATATGTATTTATAAAAGAACAATTTAAGTAAAATTAGTTGTATGGTTTATTAACGCAAATTTAATTTCTTTACAAAAAGTAGTAGGTACATACATTTTAGCAAAAATTTCACTCACAAATATTTTTAACAGTTGTCATAATTTGATTTGTTTGGCGAATCAAACATAAGGCACTTATAATAACTGCGTTGGAGCTGAAAAACAAAAACAAATAATGTTAAAAAGTTAATTTTATTCATAAAATACAACAGATACCGTCCACTTGACTAGAAGCGCCAAATTATCTTGCAATTCTTAATTGATTGTATTACAAATTACATCAGTAAAAGGTTTCAGATTACAGTCGTGGCGAACTAATTAAGATCGAACTCTTTTGCTATGAACTGAGGCTTTTTCATTTAATTCTTTTAACTTTAAACACATATTTGTGATGTGACTTCATTGATCGTTGATTAAGTTCATGTTTACAAACAAAAAATTAAAAAAAAAATCGAAAACAAATAAATATAACTGATGCAATTTATCAAAAATCCTTTCAACTACTTGCATAAATGCAGATACCATAGACATAATAGGCAGAAAAAAGTGAGCTGTGGTTGGTGCATTTGTCAGTATTGAATCGAAAGTGACAAAAATGGGATTGGCTTTTAATGAAGACAAAACGCAATATATGCTATCAACGAGAAGGGAATCTCAACATCGACGACCCAGCCAAAATATATTGATGGATAGTTATAACTTCGAAGCAGTCAAGCACTTTGTCTACCTGGAATCCACTATAAACTCCAACAACGACATCAGTGAAGAGATCAAACGGAGAATTAATCTTACCAATCGCTGTTTCTTCGGGCTGAGGAGGCATTTAAGTAGTAAAGCCCTCTCTCATAGAACCAAGGAAACGCTATACAAGACCTTAATCATCCCGGTCATGCTATATGAGGCAGAAGAATGGGCGTTTAAAGATTCGGATGAAATTTTGCTTGGTTGCTTTGAGAGAAAGATTATTCGACTGATTTTCGGTCCTGTGTGTATCGAAGGAGTATGGAGAAGAAGATTCAACGACGAGCTTTACGGGCTGTACAGTGACGTTGACCTGGTTAAGATGCTGAAAATACAGCGGCTGAGATGGCTGGGACACGTGCAGCGTATGGACATCAACGCACCAGCCCGACGAGTCTTAGAATCCAACCCTGATGGTGTACGCAGCAGAGGGAGACCGCGTAACAGGTGGCGCACACAAGTGGAGAACGACCTCAACCAACTTGGAGTGCGTAACTGGAGGCGGCTAGCTAAGGACAGAGCTGGCTGGAGAGGCATGTTAATTGAGGCCGTAATCCATCCTGGATTGTAAGCGCCACCTTAAGTAAGTAGGTAAGTAAGATCTACTGCTTTTGAAGAATTAAGACGATCATCATATTTAACCTGCACTGGGCACATGTTTGCAATGTTTGTTAGTTTCATTTTTTTTTTTGGCAATTATAACACTTTTAACTAGAATGAGGATACTTCCATCGTGTAGTTATGTTATATTTTCATAATTGGTACTTACTGCATCGACAGTTTTTTTTTTTAACACAAATATACTGATGGACTAGATGGGTTTTTCTTCGTTCTTTTGCGAAAAAATAAGAACAAATTTTGGGTTCTTAGAAATTATTTTTGCTGGAAGACTTGAAAAATCTTCGAAAATTGAGGTTTTTTTATGGGTCGAGAGGGGGGTATCAGGAGAAAATCCTTCAAACCTGTTCCCTTTAGGTTTAGACCCTATATTGGGGGAGTCTAAGGAAAGAATTAATCGAGAACGAGTTTTTATTCGGTGATTATTTGGTTTTATCTGGCACAAACATATTTGTAAGGGTTAGGTAATGGAAGCATCATTACCCACCCTATTTTATAGCTAGCAGGGAGAAAAGTGCCAGACAATGACTTCCCAGGGAAATCTTACTCCGCAAACCGTTACAAGTCGATAGGTTGATGTACGGTACAAAGGTGGCACCGGTGATTTGGCAGAGATACATCCAACACAAGCTGGAAGGTATCAAATGAGTATGAGTTTTTCTTGGTAACATCAGAGTTCAAGAACATATAACTCGCTTAGAGGAAGTGCTTCGTCGAGTTAACAACGTGGGACTGCGGGTGAACTTTAAGAAGTGTAAGTTTTTTGAAAAATCTATGACTTACCTATGCCATGTGATTTCGGCGAGAGGACTTGAAAAGACCAAAAAAAGATTCAAGCAATCATGGATGCGCCTGCACCAAAGAACATCACAGAAGCTACAGCCAAATAGACAAAGAAGGTACAGAAATTAATGGGCCCTGAAGAGATTCTTTCAATATTGTTATGGACGTACCTTTATTTTAATTACTGACCATAAGCCTTTGG
Source organism: Meliscaeva auricollis (assembly GCA_948107695.1). NCBI lineage: Eukaryota > Metazoa > Arthropoda > Insecta > Diptera > Syrphidae > Meliscaeva > Meliscaeva auricollis. Next base: position 51,016,643 of record OX403616.1, on the reverse strand, counting down.
TTGCTATTTTCAGCCCAGATAAAAATGTAGCATAGTGATGGATATTATTTATGGGTAAATAACCAAGGTATATACCCGGTATTTAGCAAAATGGGTAAATATGTGGGTATTTATGGTTAGGGCTCTAGCAGTAGTAGTCAACAAAAATTATTTTTTTGTGATTTATTAGTTTTATTTTATAAAGAAGTACAAAAATTTATGTGAGTCGCTAGAATCGGATAGAAGATAGTGAGCGTACCCACCAATAGATTGGGGGGAAAGAGGTGGGTGGGCGAAAAAGTACAGTGGGTTTCGAAAACCGTAGTTTTGAACGATTTCTATCAGAAGTAGACTTCCTATTTGGGAAAAAAGGCACTACGAAAAATGTAGATGGTACCGAAAACTACAAATTTTCCTCTGATAATTTTTCAATATAACCTCAAAAATATTGGAAAAGAATGCGAGAAGCCATAGACCATATTTTTGGCAAAACTTATGATGCGCTGAACACATGTCTGAGTTTATTCAGTTCAGTTACGCAAAAGCAGATTGTGAGAGAGACAGCGAAAGATGATGTGTTGAAGCAGGTTCATTTTAGTTTACTGAAGAGAAAGAATCTCCAGCAACCGGATTACAAAGGTAAAGATGAACAATTTTCTTTGATTTATCGAATATATCGAAAAAACAGTCGAGTGGTTATATCTGCGAGCCTTACAAGGCTCATATTATCTGAATTGCATGAGACACATGTTGGTATAGTAAAAATGAAGGCACTTGCTAGGAGCTATATTTGGTGGCCGCGCATCGATTCAGATATAGAGAACATAGAACGCGAATGCTTTGCATGCAGGAGTGTAATGAAACAATCGCCAAGAAAGGTAAAACGCCCCTGGGAGTACCCAACTTCTGCCTGGCAAAAAGTCCATATTGATAACGCGGGGCCTTTTATGAAGAAATATTTTTTTATCGTTGTTGGCGCCCATTCAAAAGGGCCAGAAATTGTTCCAACGACATGACTACCTCTAAGACAATAGTCGTCTTGCGTGACATTTTTGCTCGTTTTGGACAGCTAGTGAGCTTAGTCAGCGATAACAGATCTACTTTTACTCTAGAGGAGTTCAGGGATTTTACGAGAGCAAATGGAATCCTTCACAAGTTCTCCGCTCCCTATCAACCCGCTACTAATCTATTATACATATATCTAAGGATTCGGATTTTGAGGTAAGCCCAATTGTTCCATGTTTCAAAACTCTTACTCTTTCAGATCAATACTTTGAGCCACCGATGAATGAACCAGCGACCAGTGAGTATAATTAAGAGCGATTAGAAAGCACAGTTCAAGATGTTGAGTAGCAACTGATAGTGCTAGTCCGATCATTCTAGATATTTTATCGAAGTTAAATTGATGACGGAATTTTTTTGTCGCAGTTTGGTTTCAATGATGGAGTAGAGTATGAAACCGCAGTTCTACACTAAAAATTTGGTATGGCGTGTGCCCGAAAATAACCACGGCCCTAAAGGTAGAAGGGAAAAAGTGGTCTCAGCGCAATTTGATAAAATTTAGGTATGTTGTTTTACGTTAAAATGAAGAAGTTAAATTCGAGCGTACATCTGCTTCTACAACAACGACGCTGTGTTGTTGTTGGCTGAAAACCGTCATATTACTCTAGTTTTATTAGATTTTGTATTGACGCAGTTACGAACTATTCAAAGTTGAAATTATAAAAATAAATTGCGTCTAGCCAATTGTAACTCATAGAACTAATCTGATACTTACTGGCCTTCTTTAAAGTATTCCTTTAATGTTGTACTGAATTTCTTAGAGTACTTAACAAACTCCTTTTTACGTTGTTCAACTGCCTGTTTTCCAGATAGAGTCGGTAAGAATACCCCAATTTCGTTTACAACATCCAATAGCTTTTTAATTGCACTAGCTATTTCCCTGAAGTGAAAAAAAAAAATAATATAAAAATTTAAATTTAGATTTGGCTTTGAGAACGTTACTTTATGGTCTCTAAAAAGGTTTTCCTGTCTGTTATCTCATCCGGAATCCTACTAAGGATGGCTTTTAAAGCTGCTGATTTTCTATTAAGATCTTGAAATGGTTCTTCATTTCGAAGGAGGTAGTGTTCGTTTACTAAATTGAAAAAAAAAAATAAAGTGTTGAATTATAACAATTTGTTTATAACAGACTATTAAGACACTTTTGATGCGGCCCAAAAGGACATTGGCGTCCAACGCCAATGTATACACTTTACTGCAGCGGTCATAGTCAGATGCGGATCCAGGATTTCAAGGGAAGGGGGGTAATTTTTGTGATATTTTGCTTAACTTACAAAAAAAAAAATGACCCATCGAATACTTACACGAATATTTCGATAAAATTTGGCAAATGGGCTTTCAAATGAGATAATTTCCTATTCAAATTTCAAATCTGAAATGAGATAATTTCCATCTCATTTGCACGAAATTAGTTCGAATTTATAAGGACGGCCACAGTTAGAGACAAAATAGAAAAATGGAACGATACACAACTTTTACATTTAACACTATTAACTTTATTTGACCTATTCTTCACAAAAATACAAAATTGAATGAGGGCCAAAGCCCGAGAGCTTAACATCCCGAGTCGGCACAACAATACATAAAATTGTCTTTCGATATTTTAACTGTGATACTATTTAAGCTGTGATATTTACTGTATACTTTTATGTTTTAATATATATTATGTTTTACAAAATTAACTTGTGTGAATGTTAATTTTCAATAACTATATAATATTTATATAATGCAAAACTAGCATGAAACCAGAGTTGTTATACAAAATGCCTATAGTTCGGCCAAACCTGACATATAATCGACCCGATTATTATAAGAATCTTTTCTACAATATACATTATTATTAACAAAATATTTTAATTTTAATTTGAATATAATGTAAATTCGAGATCTAGTTTTAGAAATGTTAAGATATTTTTAAAATTTTATTGATGTTGTTTACAATTTTTTTTTTCGTTTAATTAGTTAACTCTTTTCTATAAATTATTTGAAATTTTGATTATGCGAACGCACTATAAGTAAAAAATAAGTTTTTATTTTCGTTTTTGTTATTTTGTTACATTTTAAAAATATTATTTAATACTTTTTAATTTGTTTTGTTAAATTTTAAAATATTTATTTAAATCATTTTTTTTTTTTTCATTCAGATACATTTATATGTTTTTAAATTATGCTGTAAAAACCAGGTTCAAATCTTCTGTCATTTCTGAAACATAAGGAGAACAAACTCCTTTATAGGGGATACGCGAAATTTGAATACCATCAATATCTTTGACCATATATCTATCATTGTCCAATACCTTCATAATTTCATAAGGACCCCTGTATTTAGCCAACAACTTCTTGTTCACACCTGGGGTAGTATCAATGTTTTTTAACATTACCAAGTCACCAATTCGGTACATATCGGGTGGTTTATGTTTTTTATCATACTATTGTTTGTTGTAGTTTTGATGATTTTGAATTGCTTGCGAGGCCTGTTCTCGAGCCTAAACCAAATCAACACGTTGTTTATCACCCAAACCTGATTCTTATAAATGTTCAAGTACTCTATCGCAAAGATCACCTTTCTGACCAACACCAAAAAGGAGCACACTAGGTGTAAAGCCGGTGCTCTTGCTTACAGTGTTATTTAGAGCAAACTCTACTTGCGGGAGGCTGTCTACCCAGTTACTAGTTGAATTTTCTTCACATTCTTTGGAAAGCATCGGTTTTAGAAGTCGATTGATCCTTTCAACTTGTCCATTTGACTGTGGGGACAAAGCTGCTAACTTGATATGTTGAATATTATTGTTCAACATAAATTCATTGAACTCTTGGGAGGTGAAACAAGTTCCTGGATCAGAAACTATAATCCGTGGTCGACTATACGAAGAAAAATATGATATCAGACATCTAACTGCCTCGCATGTTTTCGTGGTATAAACGGCGTATAACCTCACAAATTTTGTAAATCCATCTACAATTACAAGCAAATGTTTTTTGTCGTTTCGAGAACATGACAGTGGACCATAGTGATCAATATGTATAACTTCAAGGACATTGCCTTTTGGAATGTTGTACAATATTCCCTCAACTTTACCTGATTTTGGCGAAAAGTAAATGCATTTTAAACAGTTTGCAATGTAGTTTTTGATTTTTTGTTTCATATCTGGAAACCAATACGTTTTATTAAGATATTCATAGCATTTGTCTACTCCAAGATGACAGAGAGAGTCATGATGTTTTTGGATAACTTGCTGCTCCATTTGACTAGGAACAAAAATCTTATGTCCCCATTTACTTTTCTAAAGGCCAAACCATCGACCAAATCATAATTACTATTTTCTTTTAGTTCCAAATCGGAAATTATTTTAGAAATTTTAGAATCTTGTTTTTGGGCTGCAGCTAACGCAAACTCAAATAAACTATTTTCTATCACCATTATATTTGTGCACCTACTCAATGCATCTACATGCGCCATACGTTCTGAGAATCAATGCTGAATTGAGTAGTCAAAATCCTGCAACTCCCGCGCCCAACGAGATATTCTTGGGTTCAAAAACTGTTTGTTTAGCGTAAGAGCAAGAGATTGACAGTCAGTAACGATCAGTATATCTCCTCAACGCATAAATGATTGAGAGCGTTTCAAGCTCAAAGCTATGATATCTCGATTCTACATCGGTTGCTCTTTTTGAAAAGTATGAACATGGGTGAAATTTGTCATCTTTTTGACGTTGAAGAAGTATAGATCCGAACCCTATGCTACTCGCGTCGCAATATAGTTCGGTTTCGTTATGAGGACTATAAATTGCTAGTATACGTGCATCTAACAACTTCGACTTTAACATTTCAAAACATTTAAGCTGGTCAGGTCCAAAAATAAAAACAGCATCTTTTCGTAAAAGATCATACAGTGGTTTTGCTAATAAAGAGAAATTCAGAATAAATTTTCTAAAGTATGAACAAAGACCAATGAAACTTTGAACATTCTTCACATTTGTTGGCACCGGAAACTCGCTTACGCGCGTAAGTTTTCGGAATTTGGACGTATACCACTGGAACTAGCCGTGTATCCCAAGAACGAGATTTCTTCAAAAGCAAATTTGGATTTATCTAACCGAAGGTCAAGTTGGTAGTGGGAAATCAATTGCAGCACTCTCAAGATATTTTAGATGTTGTTGTTGGGCAAAACTGGTTTTTGTTCTGTTGATGTTGACGGGCGTGTTCTGGTTGGGTATGATGTATTGCTGAACAATGGCATGAGAGCTTTCATTTTTTCATACTTTCTCATAAAAAACTTAAGCTCTTCTATATCATTTGCACCAAAGAGAATCATCTTGTTGGTTTGTAAATCAGGGATGCCATCAATAATGTATTGCAGTAAATCTGCCTCCTCTACTTCAGCAAAAGAAGCAATCTCTTGCATGCAAAAGACATAATTTTAAAAAGATTCATCACGTTTTTTTCTACGGCTCCGAAGTTGGTTGTGTATATCAGCACGTGTTACTTTTTTGGAGAATTCTTTTAAGAGCGCACACCTAAGTTCTTCCCAATTTTTAAAGGAAATTGTTCTTAAGGAAAGTCTTGCTGTAAAACTGATGTAACGCATTCTAGAGTCCCATTCCATAACTTCGGCACACTCTTCAAATTGAATAAGCCACTTTTCAATAGAAAAGTTGTTGTCGCCACTAAAATGATGAATGGAATCTTCAATATCTTTAAAATGGAAAATTGGAACTTTAGGTTTTGTCGATTCTTCTATAGATGTAAGATCAGCTAGTTGTTTTTTGAGTCTAGCGATCTCTTGCTTCCTAAGAAGCTGCTGTCGAAGATCCTCTATTTGCTGGTCTAGCTCTGAGTTCTGTTGGATATTGCTTCCCACAGATTCGGGTGCAGAAACTGACTCGTCATCTTCAGCCAATTGTGGAACAAATTGATCCAGATCACTGGATGGCAGGTTCTCCCATGCTTGCTGGAGTCGGAGTAAAAGCGTTTGTTTTGTACCAGTTGTCACTAATTTAAGGGCGTTCTCAAAAAAAAAAAAATTAACTCTTTCTTTGATGGCACCTTCTATCTTTTTCACAAATGTTCTGAATTATTTTTTAATAATTTATTTCAGTATGACTTAACTAAATTAAGTATCGGTATATTAAAACTCTCAATATAATTTCCACGTGTTCTTAATCCTCTTCTGATCTATAAGGACGGCCTGAGTTAGACAAAATAGAAAAATGAAACGATACACAACTTTTACATTTAACACTATTAATTTTATTTGACCTATTCTTGACAAAAGTACAAAATTGAATGAGGGTCAAAGCCCGAGAGCTTAACATCCCGAGTCGGCACAAAAAAAACAACAATACATAAAATTGTCTTTCGATATTTTAACTGTGATATTTACTGTATAATTTTATGATATGATCTTACTGTTTTAATATATATTATGTTTTACAAAATGAACTTGTGTTAATGTTAATTTTCAATAACTATATAATATTTATATAATGCAAAACTAGCATGAAACCAGCGTTGTTATATATTATGCCTACAAATTATCTTTGAGAGAAGGAAACAAACTGCATTGCAGATACAAAGAAGTTTTGTAAGAAAGAAGAGTCAGATATATAAAACAGCAAATGAGCTGTCAAACGAAATGAGATAATTTGTAATGAAAACACTTTTTATCGAATTGCTAAATTATCTCATCTAATCGAAACAGGCTATTACCCATTTTCCGCGCCAGCACATCTTTAAGCAAGAAAAGGGCAACATCCATATGTATGTTTAGGAGTTTTCCCAAGCGATCTAATAGGGACTTAACGGTGGCATCATACTCATCAGGAGCTTTAAGAAATCTAATGTTTCAGGTTAAAACCTTTCACGCAAATCAGTTAGGACCAAGGCAAGTGCAGGTGCTTATAAAGATATTCTTTAGTATTCTGAACTAGTGTCAAAATTGGCGCTACTTTTGTTTTGCAATTATCAACGAAAACAAAATTTAATTGAATTGAATTTCTTATCTTCTTATTCTTTGAGAAGGCATTTTAACAATCGACGGACGGCGGCGGGGCCCCAACGCAATAAGAATATAACTTATGGAATCGTAAAATATATACATATATACAGTTGCGGTCAAAATAATAGCAGTGCATTTTTGTTAGAAACATAATGTCTTAAAATAATACTTAGTTCTTTTTGGTGACATTTATTCATCAATAATTAGTCGATCAGTCGATCTTTCCAAAACTATAACTTATCTTTTGCTTTGAAATGACAACATTTAGTGAAAATGTTACATTTGTAGAGATCAAAATAATAGCAGTATTTGTTAGGATTGCATTTAAAAATTGTGTTTTTTTTTTAAATATTCATATTTTGGATACAGAAAAGTCAGAATTTTATGTTTTGCCAACTCGTGCAAGAATTATAGTATTCTGATACCATGTATAGTATAGATATAACCATGATATACGAGGAAGTGGTAGAAAAACCCGTCCGGAAAAAAATATCGAATTCGGCAATGGTAAGGTAGATTATAAGGAACTCCTCTTTCATCAGCTACACGAATTGTAGATGAGCTCAATTTATCATGTGGTATGCACACTGTTAGAAGTGTTAGAAGTCGTCTGGGGGAACAAAACGTCAATGCTTGTGGTCCACTAATTTCCCATTTGCAAGAAAAACACACATAGGAAAAATTAAAAATGTTCAACAGATCATTCGCCGTGGTCGACTAAGAAGTGGAGTAACATAATGTGAACTGACGAAACCAAAATTGTTTTGTATAGTCAAGAGGGTCTCGGAAGTATGTGAAGCTTCAACTTAAAATAGAATATGATCTTAGATTCACCAAAAAATACAGCAAAACATGGTGGATCCAGTATTTATCATTATTTAGGGATCCTTTTCATACTAAGGTGTTGGTCCAATATGTTGTTTTTTTGATTAAATGTACTACCATTAATATATTTCATAATTGCTAAACATCATGCTTCCTGATTCCGAAGACAAAAAGACCGTGAAAAATGTCTTTCAGCACGACACCGACCGACCTGGATTTTCTTCATAATCTGTGTCTGATATGCAAAAAGGTAGTTTTGAGTTAAAACAAATAATGAGCGGTCATTAAAATCCATTCCGAACAAAAGATCACAACTACTAGTTGACTCCAAGAAACGCAGTTTGGGGACTGATATGACCGACAAAGGTCATGCCACCATATTGTAATGTTTTCTGGGTTCTAAATAAAACTTATTTCACTTTTACTATACACTTTTTATTTACTCTCCAAATTAACAAACACTTTTATCTATAACAAACTGCTTCACTATTACTCTTTCCAATTTACAAGAATTAACACTTCCAAATTACACTTTCACAATCACTTATCTTTATCACTGTCAACTGTGTCGATCTCCTTCTCCGACCTCGTATTTATACTCCTCTCATTTCTTCTCGAAGGATCCAGAGATCTCCAGTTTCGTTAAGTAAAAGAGACAAATACACACAGACAGATAGAGACAGATATAAATAGATTTCGAAAGTTTGATGTTCGGATGAAAGCGTTCAGAGCTTTAGTTATTAATCATAGCCAAATCCCTACATGTTTCTTTTTGCCTGGGTGTGTTCGCTCTTATATTCGTAACAATATATTCCTTAATGCTCAATAGCTGTTAAAATTGTTGTCAGTAAAATTCATATCTAATCCATAGGTTATCGCGCTTAGAAAAACAGCACTGCTATTTTTTTGATCGGCGTTTTTTGAAGTTTTTTTCAGCGATTATGCGTGTTTTTTTTTTATTGTACTATAATCGTTTTTTAAAGTGATTGCTTTTTATTTTGTATTTCTGATTATTGTTTAATATTGAGGTTTACTGAAATTTTTTGAACGCAGCTGCACATAATGAATCGGATCTAAATTATAGTTTTTATGACACATTTCTCTAAAATTATCAAAAATATCTGCCGATAATATTACATCTAATTTAAGATATTAATTATGATATTCCTTAAGAATCCAAAAATGTGTTCTTTTGTTTTTAAAATAATTCCATAACTCTTTAGCAAATTTATAATTTTTCTTTATTTATATTGCCAGATAATTTTGAATTAAATTCTTCATATTTTAGTAATTCCTTCAAATTAAATTTACTGATAAGGACATAAGGACACCTTTTGTAAGTAAAAACATATTTCTTCATCCTTAAATGCACATTTAAAGTTTTTAAGATTATCATAACTAATTTGCTTTTTAATTTCACATTTATTAAAATACATACATGTATCATATGCATAGATTATTTCATTAATTAACTTAAAAGATCGTTCTTTGAATTCTCTCACTTCTTTACAATGTGAACAATATGCAGTGTTAATGTTTAATGAATATTTAATTGCTTTATCTAAGCTACAATTTATAAATTCTAAAGAATCTATGAATCTTAATTCAATCATGTCAGGAATTGAATACTCTTTTAAATGTATTGATCCAAATTTAAAACAACACGTGAATGAACCAAGTGAACATGGCCTTTGGGCCAGCCACTATAGGTGGTGGCTTTAAGATCCTGGATCCAGACCATGACCCAATCATTCAACTACCCAAAAGACCAAAATTTAACTTGTAACCCTTGCATTCCTTCTCCGAATTACCCTCAAATTCCAGTATAAAGAATCCTCGATTTATATCTATGTCCCCAAAAAATATTGAAAAGCCAATTTCATCTCTTTTGTCTCCATTTATAAGAAAAAAATTTAGAAAAAATGTTTACATCTATTTTGTAAAACTAAAATAAATTTTCAATACGTAAAGTAAATTAAAAGAAAAGTTAAAATTAAAAAGTTCGGCTACTTTTCCCGTCACGTCCGTTCTTATGGGCCGCTTCTCATAAGAACGTGTGTATTTTATCGAACAATCAGTTGAAAACGCAAACGACGGATTCTATGGGTGACTTAAAGAGCGAGTACTTTCGTACGATCCAGTCTTGTATTTTATTCAATGTTCTCAAATGTGTTTCAATCGCAAATCTGAGTGCTCAGAATATGTTCAGTTCAAAGAATATTTATACTATGTGCTCTATGTTCCACCTACGTCAGAGTTTTGCCTGAATAAAAAAGAAAAAACGGCCTATTGAAATATTAAAATTTTTTGGCAAATCTAGTTGATCTTTTTTCCACGAAATATAGAGTATGGTTCGGTGTGAAAACCCGATTAGATTTCCTTTGAAAAACAATACTAGCACTTTTTATTAACAAATATCACAATTTTAAAGTGATCAAACAATTATAACAATTTTTAATTAATTTTTGAAGTTCTTAAATTTGCATAGTTTCAAAATAATTTTTTAATTATTATTTTATCAGTTTTTCAAAATTTCAATTAACTTTTTTGCTAGATACATGTGTTGAATAAAAATACTTCTTAACTACGCTTACGTACAAGCAGAAGCACGAGCAATTGCGTGGTTTGTGCGATAATCCAGGATGGTTTCAAAATACAGTATACTTGATAAAAAACGAATATTAAAATCCTGAGAACCTGCGAACTGAGCCAGGCAAGGTACTGGTATTATGTATCAGAAAAACTTGACGCAGACACCTAGTACAGTGAGTCAAAACTAATTTTTATAGAAAAAGTTAGGTTAAAACCGAAGAAGAAAATATTTTTTTTCACATTTAACTGTGCTTCCTCACTTCAATATTTTAATCCTGTTCTATTGAGACCTTACCTAGCTATAAAAAAAATCAACTCTAAATTCGTGCTTCCTTAAAGGAAGCCCCCTTCTAGTATTATTTTACTGTATAATGGGAAAGAGAAATACATTTTTTGAAAAATTCCAATTTAGACTTAAATCAATACACTACCTACCAGTATCTGTTGTACATTCTTGTAATCGTAGTACCACTTCATTTATGTTTATTTTAAGATCTGCTCTTTCGATTATTTCGGATAGCAAATTATAACAAAATCCAGGATGATGTTGCTCCAAAATGCAAACAGTTGAAAGGAGTGTTTCGGATGAGTTTTTATCTCGGATTTCAAGCTTTAGGTTTGAAAACATTAGAAATAAATAATTTGTATATCTGTAGTCTTACCTGTTTAAAAACTGGTTTTAGTACAGCACTAAAAGCCATTGTAGATGTGAGGATTTCACCCATTTTTAATTGTATCTTAAAGTGTGTTTAATGATGTTTTACTGGACTGATCGGGAACAGAAAGGTATATCTTTTTGCTGTTGAATCAGGTTTTTCTCATAATAAACAGAAAACAAGGCATAATAAACTATAGATATACCAATACCAAGTTTTGAAACCTATGCTAAACAGAAAACAAGGTTTGCTCATTAGATTTTTGGCAGAATTTCTGTGACGTCATAATCATCTTTCTCATCGGCAGTTCGCCCGAACGTCAGTTATGGATTTGGAGAAATTTCAATTTTAATTGAAAACAATGGGTGCGTTCACATTCTTATAGGATAGCCCATGATAAACAGAAAACAAGGTATGCTTATTATGAACGCCATGTCGCCATTTTGGAAATCTGATGACGTATCAGTCATCTCCGATGCTGACAATCGAGTTTTTTTCAGTTTCATTGTTGTTGTTTTCAATACAAAAAAATGTTTTGTCCAAACCCATAACTGACGTTCGGGCGAACTGCCAATGAGAAAGATGACTATGACCATGATAAACAGAAAACAAGGTATGCTCATTAGATTTTTGGCAGGTTTTATGTGACGCCATAGTCATCTTTCTCATGGGCCCTTCGCCCGAACGTCAGTTAAGGATTTAGAGAAAACAATTTTTTTAATTGAAAACAACAACAATGAAACTGAAAAAAACTCGATTGTAAGCATCGGAGATGACTACTACGTCATCAATTTTCCAAAATGGCGACATGGCATTCATAATAAGCATACCTTGTTTTCTGTTTATCATGACTATGACCATGATAAACAGAAAACAAGGTATGCTCATTAGATTTTTGGCAGGTTTTATGTGACGTCATAGTCATCTTTCTCATGGGCACTTCGCCCGAACGTTAGTTATGGATTTAGAGAAAACAATTTTTTTAATTGAAAACAACAACAATGAAAATGAAAAAGACTCGATTGTCAGCATCGGAGATGACTACTACGTCATCAATTTTCCAAAATGGCCACATGGCGTTCATAATAAGCATACCTTGTTTTCTGTTTATCATGACTATGACGTCACAGAAAATCTGTCAAAAATCTAATGAGCAATCCTTGCTTTCTGTTTATCATAAGTGTGTTTCTTGATTTATTCCAGATAAGGAATAGAAGAGACTGGCCCCAAGTAACTCACGCGGTAACTTTTCGAATCGTTAAAAAATGAAAAGAAATATTTCTCAGTTATCGACTCTGCAAAAAATAGCGTTTCTGTAAGTACATGCGATAAAGATGTAATTCGGTAAATTTTTGACTGGAATTTAAACTGGAAGTCGATAAATCTATCTAATTTGAAATTTCAAAAAAAAAAGTCTTAATAAAAAACTAAATATTTTTCTTTTACCTTTTTATTTTAATCCATTTATCTTTTTAGTTTGAAACTTTTCCTTACTCCCCACCGTTTTAGCAAGTGATAAAATTTGACGTTCAAAATGAATAAGTTAACGATTTTCAGAGATACAAGAACCCATTTTATCGCATTTTTAAAGTATTTCTATTCCGTCTGTTTCAGTCGATAAAGTGAACGACTGTCAAAGTTACATAAAACATTTTGATTCGGTAAAATGAGTTTCGTTTCAATTTTCATCGTTTCTCCACGAACTTTATCGATTCGATAGTTACAGAACATGGGTCCTGGTGGGACAAAATAATTTATCCAGAATATATAGAATGGAATTAATAAAGGAACATAATTTAGTTTAAAAAAGAATATTAATCAGCTGTCCTATCACATTTATGTGAATATTTATTTACGCAAATATTATTATTTGCAAATTTATTAAAAGGATTTAAATAACTGCTATAATTATGTTACAATTTTTCCGTGGGAGCTTTTTTTAATGATGAAAATAATGAAAAAAACTTATACGCACTTCATTTTGCCATTTCATTTATTTAGGGCCTAACACATTGGGCGCGTTCACATTCGTATAGGATAGCCTATCCAAGTTAGCTTCACTACCAGTATATTTGCGAATCTTTAACAGTCAGCTGTTAGTTAACATAGGATTACAACAACAGAAAGTTATCTGGATAGCTTTAGATTTTTATGTGAACGCGGGCATTCGCAGCTTTTTGTAAAAAGTGCTAGTTTCTCATAAAAACTGCACATGTGTTAGAGAATATTCTATGAATTCCAGATTTGATTTGGAATAAAAAGAATGCATTACAAATATTCCAGAAAGATAAAGAAACAATAAAAAGTTTATCCGGAATATTCTGGGGGATAAAGAAACGCAAAAGGAGTATTCCAAACGTTCGTATTTCGGAAAAAATGAAGAAAAACACTCTGTATATATAAACTGCAGTCATGATAAACAGAAAACAAGGTATGCTCATTAGATTTTTGGCAGGTTTTCTGGGATGTCATAGTTATCTTTCTCACGAGCAGTTCGCCCGAACGTCAGTTATGAATTTGCAGAAAACATTTTTTTTTATTGAAAACAACAACAATGAAACTGAAAAAAAATCGATTGTCAACATTGGAGATGACTACTACGTCATCAGTTTTCCAAAATGGCGACATTATGAACGCCACGTCGCCATTTTGGAAAACTAATGACGTAGTAGTCATCTCCGATGCTGACAATTATGCTTTTTACATGATAAACAGAAAACAAGGTATGCTTATTATGAGCACCATGTCGCCATATTGGAAAACTGATGACGTAGTAGTCATCTCTGAAGCTGACAATCGAGTTTTTTTTCAGTTTCATTGTTGTTGTTTTCAATTAAAAAAAATGTTTTCTCAAAATCCATAATTGACTTTCGCGCGAACTGCCTATGAGAAAGATGACTATGACGTCACAGAAAAGCTGCCAAAAATCTAATGAGCATACCTTGTTTTCTGTTTATCATGTGCTTTTTACGCATTTGTCTTTGTCGCTTCTCTTTCACACAAAAATAGAAAAAAAAAAGAAAACGGTAATTCTTGTTCGAAGAATGTAAATAAACAACGCATACCATATTCAGTACTTTTGCAAAAAAGTGTATATTTTCTTTATATTAACAGTTTAAATTTATTATAATGTTAATTTTTAGTTGATAGACAACTGATTTAGCACTAACTATTCTTTAATTTCAATGTTTAAGCCACTAACTTTCTTCGATCTAGAGAACTGCCATTTTTGTTTTTGCCATCAATTTTTTTTTTACTTTTGCCTGACGTCTGGTGTAAAAGCCCAATCGAGTTTTTTTTAGTTTCATTGTTGTTGTTTTCAATTAAAAAAAATGTTTTCTCTAAATCCATAACTGACGTTCGGGCGAACTGCCGATGAGAAAGATGACTATGACGTCACAGAAAACCTGCCAAAAATCTAATGAGCATACCTTGTTTTCTGTTTATCATGGGTTTCAAATCTTGGTATTGGTTTATCTATGGATGTACTTCACAATCGAATTTCAGGTTCTTTAATTTGTACTAACATTATATATGCATCCACTGTCCAGTGTGTTATAGAGATCAGTGGTAAAACGTAAAAGCCGATTTGACCAGGTGTTCTTGTTTGTGTTTGGGGTGTGTCGTGTGTGGGAAAGACAAATCGTCAAGGGAAAATATAATGGTTACACAGAACCTAAATCAAAGTTTTTAACATTTTTATTTTAAAAAAAATGAGAAATTGAAGTTATATTTGCGAAAAGTTTTCTTTATCGTATATTTTAGTCGTTCAACTGTGTTTGTATGTCCTCGATTACTAAATCACAATGGATATTTCCGTAGAGGAAACTAAAGATAAAATAATCAAGAAAAAACGCAATCATATATTAAAAAGGATTAAAAAACATCTAGGAATTGGTTGGTATTATAATATTTTTCTATAAACTTTTATTTGCTTTGTGTCTTTGTTTTCAATAAAAAAAAAGAATAAAATTAATATTGGACATAAGTTGTTGACATGAACGTTTATATAAGAAAAGAGTGGCATAAGTAGATAAATAATAATTTCATATGCATAATTTGGGGCGACTTTCGACTCAAATTTCCTTTAAGGAAGCACGAATTTCTACACGCGGATACTTTTATTCGATAGTTTATCACTTTTTATTAACAAATATCACAACTTTAACTATTTTTAGTTAATTTTTAATTTAATTAATAATCCCGCGATATTTTAATTATTATTTTATCAGTTTTTCAAAATTTTAGTTAACTTATATTTGCTAAATACATTGTGTTGAAAAAAGAACATACTTCATAACCAAGCAGAATCACGAGCAATGGGTGGTTTGTGCTGTAATCCAGGAGGGTTTTTTCAAAGTAGAAAATCATTATTTCAGGGTTCTCACTCACGATCTTACCTTAACTCCCTCTTCAAAAACTTAAAGAAAACAAGAAGATTTATAATAAATAAAATAATTAATATGCAAAATCAAAAAAAAAAAGGCCATAATTTACAAAAATTACAAACTCTAGAGGCACTTATAAAAGAAAATCCTCAAAATAAACACAAAAAATGTTTTTTAGGGAAATAAAGCGATGCAGCCATGTTTGTGAGCATTTTGTTTGCAAAGAACCACGCACTAAATGTATGGACGGTCTAATTCGATCAAATGTTGGTACAATATATATGAAAATATGCTGATTAAAAAAGTGTATGGACCGAGACCTCTAACTTCCACGGATTCGAAACACCCAAAATCAATTTAAGTCTACTTCTAATTATCGTATCGAACTCAAACTGTACTTGTATTGTTGTTCAGATTATGACATAATATTTTGGTGTTACGGGCCCTAAGGAGGAACATTAAAGGGACACCTCAGATTAGTTTTAGCTCGTAGAGCGCTTTAAGGTTTTGTTTTCTTTAAAATATCTATAAATAAAATAGAATAGTTTGAAAAAAGCGGTTCACGCTTTTTATCTAACCATTTGATATAAGCCAATTAAATTATTTTATAATTTTTAGTGCATGATAAAAGCGTATTTTTAATTTTTTAAACAACATATTTCATTTCTTACTTTTTAGTCTTGTAATAAGTTCATCATATTTTTAAGTCCGCACAGCCAAAATATATGTACCTACAAAGTTTCATTTCTATACGATAACTGGTAAGAGGCTTATTTATCGCTCATTTGCTGCAACAGCGTCATATCTCAAAAAAACATCAAATTTGAGTTATTCATACTACCAGAAAGTTTAATTCATAATCTTCAAACTGAATCAATTTCATGTATGTATGTATGTAACTTCAAAATTGTAGTCATAAAACATTATTGAAAACAGGTTCTTCTATGGAGCCTATGTGGGAATACAAATCTTTAAACTCATTTTCCTGTGTTTGAACATTTTTGAGATATGACGGTGTTGCAGCAAATGAGCGTTATATATTTGGCGTGTTTTTAACTCCCAATTCTTCTTCTTGGATCCAAGCCACCAAAATATTGTGTTGTCATCCGAACTGCATTATGTACAAAGTTTTAGTTCGATAAGATGATTAGAATTAGGTAGGCTAAGACTTATCTGATGTGTCTTGACCCACCAAAGCCCCTCCCTAGTGCCCTTACCACCAAAATATTGTGTCATCATCTGCACAACATACAAGTACAGTTTAAGTTCGATACTATAATAAGAAGTATACACAAATTGATTTTGGATGTTTCGACCTTCCCCTCCCCTGGTCCGCACCATCAAAATATTGTGATATTACCAGAACTAGATTTTATTACATTGCTTGTTAGTTTGTTACTTTATCAGTTATAAGTGATGTTAAACCCCGGTTACTTGGAATACGTGGAAGTTAGAGGTTTAGGCCCATATACTTTTTCAGCATAATCAGCATAATGGCATATATATTGTACCAAAATTTCATCGAATTTGACCGGGAAATTTTAATTTTGTACATACATTTAGTGCGTTTTTCTTTAAGAACCTTAAAAATTAATAGCGCAAAGAATTTCCACTCGCCGATACTTTTATTCGGTAGATTAGGTAGGTAGATTTTAATAAAAAATATCACAATTTTGGAGTGAGGAAACATTTATAACTATTTTTAATTAATTTTTGAGATTCTTAAATTTGCATAGAAAGTGCTCACAAACATGGCCGCATTTCACTGAGTTAGTTTTTTTTCTAATTCTCCTTGTATAAGTGTTACCAGATTGGGTTTGTTTTTTTTGGGGATCAGGTTTTTTTGGGATATTTTTAGAAATTAATGCATTTTTTGTTGATTTTGTAAGGAATTTGTTTATTTTGTATAGGGAAGTTTCTGAACCATATTTTTTTTTAATTGTTATTTTATAACTTTTTAAATGTTGATATTTATCATAAATAACAATGCATTTATGACTTGCACTGAATTGGTAAATATAATTTTTATAAGTACTGTCCTACTAAAAAACTGTTGCCATTGGCGCCTGCCTGGCAACTTTATATATCCTAAGCGGAGCAAAGAAGCTGCGTGAGCGGGTGTGGGCCCCAAAAACGGAGTTAAAATCCTGAGACCCCGCGAAGCGCCACTCATAGTAATGTTGAATAAAAAAAAAAACTGTTGCAATTGGCGCATGCCTGGCGACATTATGTAACGAAGTTGCGAGAGCGGGGGTTGCCCCCAAAAAGGGAGTTAAAATCCTGAGAACCTGCGAAGCGGTCCACCCACAGTACTGTTTAATTAAAAAACTGTTGTCATTGGCGCCTGCCTGGCGACTTTATATACTCTAAGCGAAGCAACGAAGTTGCGTGAGCGGGTGTGGCCCCCAAAAAGGGAGTTAAAATCCTGAGCACCCGCTAGGCTGGCCACCCATAGAACTGTTCAATTCAAAAGCTGTCACGGCCAAGTCATCACACGCTACTTTGCATACACCAAAACTCGTACCCACATAGTGACCCCAAGCAGAGAGGCATCAAGCCCCCCATATATACCATGGTTTATCCGTAAACTTGACACACACATCAATACAGTAAGCCAAAACTAATAAAAAAAAAAAAAATTGGGTTAAAACCGAAAAAGAATTTTTTTTTCATTTTAATATTTTAATCCTGTTCTATTGAGACCCCTACCTACCTGTACAAAAAAAAATCAAAATTATACGGGTGCTTTCTTAAAGGAAAGTTGCCCCAAATTTATTAATTAATATTTATAATTGTTTTCTCACTTTAAAATTATGGCATTGGTCAATAAAAACTTAAAATCTAACAAATAAAAGTATCCGCATGTAGAAATTCGTTCTTCCTTAAAGGAAAGTTGAAGTTAAAAAAAAGACACTTACTGCCAATTTCTTGACAAAGTTCTAGTTATTAAAACTCGTTTTAAGGACAAATTAAAACTCAATTTGTTTCATTTTTATTTCTTCACCCTGTTCTAACGCTTTAAAACTCCAATTTAGAACTTTGTTATATTTAGACCCTCGATAGCTGGGGTCTAGCTCATTAGATCTCGATTTAACTACGATTTCATTTCTTCATCATACGAAATTGTTTATATTTTGTATTCCATGTTTTTGTGTACAAAAGTATTCTTTTGAATAAAAACAATATCTTTAGCCTTTTCTGATTGGCTCTTTCGTGACGATCAAGATAAAAATGGTGTACCTATAGCACTATATTTAAAATATCAGTGCAGTCGTTGTCAATGTTTCAGAAAACGATGTTAAATCAACGTTTTGAAAGATATCATTGAAAGTTTCAAAAGAATTCGGGAATCTGAGCCAAAAGTTAACCATAAAAGTTTTTCAATTTCAAGACTCCAATAGTCAAAAGGTTAATAAGTACACTATGTAACAAATATATATGTAGGGCTAAAAGCTGAAGTGAACCGAGTCACAAAAAGTGAATTCGGAGATATTACGAGTTAAAACAAATACACTACCATTGATCTTATGGTGAATGTTTTTCTCGAACAAATGACAATTTGAAACGAAACACTTTTTGACCAAACTAATGACAGACCTTAATAGAGTTAAGCCTTGCGCAGATTTTGGCACTAGATTTGGATTTTGTTTTCTTTGTCCGTTAGACCACCATATGTAAAACCACAAAAAAAATGTCAGTCCCGCTGGACATTTAAATGCAAATGAATTGTATTTCATCCTATTTTTAAGGGTATTTGTTGCTCCATTTGTCTCCTTGTCCGATTTGTTGCTTCCTTCATTTTAGCCATTTTATGGAATATTATGGCAAAATGAACTGATATGACCATGTACTTTCAGTGCAACTAGATGAATATTAGCAAAACACTTTTTAAGTTAGTGGCAGTGGTAACTTTTTAATGTGGGAAATCGATTTCTTGCATACGTTTATTAGGTCTGGCAATCAGCCGGCTCATAGAAAACGTCTTGGAGCGCCAAATTCTTAATCAGAATTCAAGGTTCTATCTTTATAACATTTTTTTGGGCTATTACGTTAGTTAAAAATTGTGGTCGCTTGGCTTGCACATTGCACAATTGCATCGCGCCCTTACCTTAGTCTATATGTGATATGCGAAAAAAACATCTGTCTAAAAATATCAGTTCAATCAACCATCATGCATGCCCCTCTACTCCCCTGTTTAATAAAAATTTGTTATTATATTGCTTTTTATTCTACTATAATCGTTTTTTTAAATTGATTAATTTTTATTTTGAATTCCTGATTATATTGTTTTATACTGAGGTGCACTGCTATTTTTGACCGCAGCTGTACATATCATGCAAAATGGCATGCGACACTAAGGGGCACTGGTGTTTCTAATCAAACGCTATTTGACGGAGAACTAAGGAGCTCAAAAAGTACCCTATGTTACTGTAGACAAAAAAAAATGCGAAATAGGGCTATCAGGGGATAGGGCTACAAGATAGATAGATAAATATTTATTAGCACTGTATTTAGGTTTTAGAAACAGTTAAATTATTTTATAATTTTAATTATGTTTATATACATACTTAAATTAATATTTCAGTCTTATAAAATCCACAATACTCCTTTCAATTATTTTCACATTTGTTTCACATTTTACCTGTTACATAGAAAAATGTTGATTAAAAATCTTAGAACCTTTGTATATAAGCGAGTTTTGAGCACTGAAAGATATGAAATTAGGTGGTCTTATATTATTTTTATTTCTAGGTGCATATGGTTGAGCTTCATGAACATACTGAACATATCTTAATAAATATATAGGCGTTAAATTATTCTTAATTGACTTTGACATTTTGAAATCTGTAAAAGTGGTTTGTCTTTGATTAGCTCTGTATTTATTTCTTTTTTTAAGTATAGAAGAATTTTAAAGTTAAAATATTTGTATGTTTAAACAAATCTTTCAGTTATATTTTTTGTCAAAACACTGAAGTTTGAGTAAGTCCTAGTTTTTCTCATAAAAAGAAAAAACTAAAATCGGTATATAATTAACCTGCCTTATGAACAAAAGACTGAGGGACAATACTTCACCCGATAATTCCCCGATAAAGAAACGTCCTACAGCAGAAAATAAAACTTCAACTATGTCTTCAACTAGTATAACCGTTGAGCAAATGAAAGAAATTTTGGAAGAAAACAATAAGAAGCTTTGTAACGAACTAGTCACTAAAACTGATTTCCACTTGATATGCTCAGAACTGAGTGAATTAAAATCTAAACACGATATAGTCTCTGCAAAAGTAAATTATTTGGAAGACCGAAATAGGTTTCGTGAGGCACAAATAGACAAACTGTTACAAAAAAGCACTGAAGAAAATTTGATTGTTCATATTCCATCAGAAGCTAACACCGATCCGGTTTAGAAGGCAAGGTCCTCCGTATAACCAAAAATCTCAAAGGAACAAATATTAGCATCCATAAGGATCTACTCCCAAATGTACGTCAAAAAAGGAGCAAGTTGCTGGCTGTCATGATGGTGCTTCGTGAATTGAACCCAATGATAATAATCAATTTGAAAGATGGTAAACTGTTGGTATCAGGCAAGATGTTTACTTGGGACTTGGCGGAAGGGCTGAAATGTGGCATGGAAGATGGTTTAAGTTGTTTGAATCTACTTTTTGGTGAAATCCCGACACATTTATTGAATTGTATTCAAGACATAACAAAAAATAATAATAATCAAACGTCAACGACGATAGGAAGACATGTCAGTTCGTTGTGTCAAAAACAGCAAGCTATAAACAAAAGGGAAACAACCGCTGTACTGGATGCGGATGTTCGAGCATCGTCGTCAAGTTTCGACGGGGCTGCAGAACATTGACATGTTTCCGTCTATCAGACAACTTCCAAGCTTTCAACGTTAAGAACATTAAATTATAATTTTGCAGGGCTTAAAAACAAATTTGTATATCGTTGCTGTTTCAGAAAACCGGCATAACTTAAAAAACGTGAATCTTCAGAAAATGAGTTTTGAGTTTTTGAGTCATACGATTCTTCATGAAAAGGAAACATGTGACAATTGGAACAAACTCTTTCTAGCGGGATTGCGAAGTGATACAGAGAATTTTTTTTTTAGTCGATTGGCATCGTTAACTCAAAAATCGTGATTTTTGAGTTATGCCGGTTTTCTTTAACAGCGACGATATGTAGATTTTTTCAATTATATAAATGAATTCGATGTTTTTGTTTTGTTTGAAACTCACATTTTAGGTAACGAAGTTAATAGATTTAACTAGGTGGAGTCCAGGTTAAATTTATTACAATCGAAGGCACGTGCATTCTGGAGCTTAAAATTAATGACATAACTCATCACATAATACCAGTTTACCTAAATTGTAATCACTGGCAGTTTGATTACGATAAACTACGGGATTCTTTGAACATTTTGGGATCATCAGATTTAATGCTTGTTGGCGATTTCAACTGAAGGATATGCCTGTCTCAAAATAGCTTTGCCTTAGGAATGGTAACACCAATGTTGTACTATAATCGCAAATCGATGAATCAAGTGATGCTAAAGGTGACTGTAAAGTTCTGAATGGAAGCTGCGGTGAATACACGTTTATAATAGGTTCAGCGAGTTCAGTTATCGATTATTGCTTTTTATCTGGAAACTGGCTAATGCATTTTAGTGATTTTCGAGGAGCGATTAAACCCTTTTCTGATCATAGAAAATATCATAGTCGAAAAATTAACTGAAATGATAAAAACCGCTGCCCCAAAGTTCAAGAATATAGCTTCCAGAAGCAAACAAATTAAACAAAAGTGGTTTGATGATGAATGCAGAAAAGAAAGAGATATTTCCTTTGCATTTTTACGACTGTTGCGGAAAATGAATAACAGCTTTTTACAAGCAAACTATGCCGCAGCAAATAAAATGCTCCTCAAAGAAAAAGCATATGATCTAAAAAACATAGATTTTATTAACGAAGCCAGATCGCCGGCAGAGTTTTGGAAAGCAGTTAAAGTGGTTGTAGGAAAAAAAAAACTATTGCAGTTGGTCTTCCTGCAGAACAGCTCAAAACTCACTTCATGCAGCTGCTTAACGCAGAACAATTCTCACCATCCGTTCTATTCGCAGCGCCTCTTACAGTTGGACTCGCCAATAACACTGCTTGAGATAGAAGAGGTAATTTACAAATCCAAAAATAATAAAGCACCAGGTGAAGACGGAATCTCGTTTGAATTTTTCGAAAACTGCACACCGGAGTTCAAAAACCTACTCGCAATAACATTCAACAGAATCTTTGAGAAAGCTGAAGTACCTGATACCTTCCTTAAAACAATTATATGTATACCCGCTTCACAAAAAAGGAGACTTCAAAAATCCAGATAATTATAGAGGTATATCGTTCTTTATGAAAGGCTTACTCAGTGGGTAGAAAAGAATCATATTTTGCATTAGTTCCAAGCTGGCTTCAGGAGAAGCTATTCGACGGTTGATCAAATATTTTCATTGGTTAGCTTAGCAGAGATATACAAAAATAGGAATAAAAAGCTTGATGCTTTCTTTGTCGACTTTCAAGCAGCCTTCGACTCCATACCACGAAAAGCACTCTTCTATAAATTATATATGCTAGGGATATCATCAAAAATGGTAAATGTATTGAAAGCCTTGTACCATAATAATACAGCTCGTATCTGTGACGGAAAATGTCTCTCCGATGATTTCGAAACAACAGTAGGAGTAAAGCAAGGGTGAGTTCTTAGCACACTACTTTTTATCTTATACATAAATGATATCACAGATGCTGTTAAAGGTGGGATTGAGCTCCGTCAGACGAAAATTCCTCGCAGAGACATTAGAAGGCATGCAGCTTATGATCAACAGATTAGGAAGATATTGTAAGAGTTGGAATCTATCTGTCAACCTAGTTAAATCTAAAATGATGATCTTCAGGAGTGGCGGAGGAAGATATTCACGGCTTGAGAAGTGGGCGTTTAACGGACACGAAATAGAAATCGTAAAGGAGTATAAATATCTGGGAGTGTTGATTTCATCGAATTCCAATTTGAAAAAACATCTTAAAGGTAAACTAGCGGATGCAAAGCGAGCTATCTGTTCTGTTTGGGTCAGCTGTATAAACAAGAAGAGTATTTCACATACATCAAAGCAAGTTATATTTCGTGCAACTGCAACTACCATTCTTCTTCTTCTTGCACAAGCAAGTTATTTTATAAAGATGTTTTTTAGAATACCCATTAGTTCCCCAAACTATATGATACATTTGGAGACTAGTGTTCCGCCTATGTTTTTCGATACACTCAATCTTCATTTCAACTATATAATTCGTGTATTAGCAATGCATGAGCACAGAATACCAAAAATAGTACTTATGCACTTATTATCGATTGAAGGGGGATGTGTCCAAGAGTGGAAGAAACTGGCATCCGAATGTGGAGTAAATCTGGTATTTACAGTTGAAGAGCAAGTGGAATCGCTAAAACCAAAACTTGATGAATTACTAAAGAACCGTTATGAAAGAGAAGATGTGTTTCATTTAATGGCAGTCTGTCCTGTTTTAAATTAATTTCGAGTGCAGTATTTTGGAGTACGTCATTGGAATTAGAGGAAGTACTAACAATTTTAAATGGATCACGTGGCTGGGAAGTACATTTTAATTTCACTAGAAAAACATTAAAATATCGAAATTGCATTGTAAACGATTTTTTTTAAGAAAAGAAAGAAAAATATGGTAGATGGCTTTCGGCCAAATACGCTAAAATACGCTAAATATGTTTGTACAGTTATTATTATTTTTATGAGTCAATATAAACTAAAAACTAAAACTTATTCTTAATTTTGAAGACAAACATTAACATATTCATAAAAATTCTTTGTTTTACAGTAAGCCATTTTAAAGTTTCTAACTTCAAATTATTATTGGAAGCGAATCTATTACATTTCAAAATGCATCTCATTGCTTTATTTTGCAATATTTTTAGTTTGGCTATCGAACTTTCATTACATAAAAACAAAACAGTTAAACAATACTCAAAGTGTGGTTTCACAATATCATTATAGATATTAATTAAATAGAAAGGAGACTGATGAGTGCATAAGTGGCAAAGCACGAAATAGCTATATCTCCAGCCAAACAAGAGTGGTAGCGCCTTTAAGTTGTTGTTGTTGTTCAAACATTCAATGATGTGTTAACATTGTTATATCTCTTCTAATTTTTTAGAAATCCTATTTTATTCGAGATTTTTTTACAAGTGTATTCAATAAGACTTTCACAAGTAAGTTTATTATCTATCATAATGCCAAGGTATTTTATTTTATCAACTCTTTCTATGATCTGATTTTCTATTATTAGATTTTCATTAAAATTGAAACTAGTTTTTTATGAATTTGTTTAATTAGGCTCTTTTGGTCTTTTTGGTTTTGAGATGCGAATAAATAAAAAACCTTATTCCATTCTTTAACCCGACGTTTCGTAAGAATTCCTTACTTCTTCAGGTTTTTTTTTTTAGTTCTTTATTCAGTCTGTTAAAATAAATTCACAACATAAATCTCCCTTCAAAATACTTAATTAAACATTTTCTTAATTTGTACTAAATCATACTAAATTTGTCACTACAGTATTGCAAAGTCCCGACGGCACTGACACAAATGGAAATCAAACAACCTTGCCTACAATTCGCGGCATCTTATTTTTTATGAGTCAATGGGTAACTAGTTAACCTTTGGCTTCCCAAGAAGTTGCTGGTGATTTTTTCGAAATAAATTAACAATTTTCCTGTTTACTTTTGCTATGGCATTATGATGTGATACTCAGTCAATTATGATGTGATACTCAGCCCTATTCTGAATGAAAACTCCCGGGGAAATGTTTTTGGGAGAAGAGCTCACAATCGAAAAGTTGCAACCAATTTCGTTCTTTTTTCACTTTTACGTTATTCTGAACACAAGGGGAACAAATAACAAGCGAAAACATAATGAAATTCCGGGAATATTTCGATTTGAAGCCCTTCTCCCGAAAACATTTCCAGGGGAATTTTTGTTTAGAATAGGGCTGACTAACTTTCTACTCTTAATTATCTGACAAATAGATTTTTGTATGGAAGACTTTACTAAATTTTCCTTCTGAAATATTTATTTTTAAAAGTCACTCAAAATAATTGCTTTTATTTCGGAAGAATACCTGTTTCCGGCTATTTTAATGAAAATTCCTTTTTGTTTGTTTTTGTATCCCAAAAAGCCTTGCCCTTATCAAAACGCGGCTAACACTTACTCAACGCACCAATCTACATAAACAAATGTACGGGTTTCAAAATGAATAAATTTAACTGTTATCAACAGTGATCATGGTCGTCGTTGCAAGTGTTTTGCACAGACAAATTCATTACTTTTTTTTTGTTATACAGTTGCATTTGTTGCAATTGTCTGTAGATTTAAATTTTTGGGGGTTTCTATTGTTACAATGATACATAAAAGTCTGAAAAAATGAAAATATTTGGCTTTTAACAACTTATATATCAAGAATATGTGGTTTTTCTGGTAGGTGATAAAAGTTGCAAATGTATTGCACAGCATCGAAAACAACATTTTTTCCCATATATTTTTGTTTAACTACTTGTTTTCGTAAACCACTCGTTTTCGCGAAAACCAGTCAAAACCTGAGTTGTGAAACAATTCAGTGCTCAATTTGGATCTTCAAGAAACTCTCTTAATCTTTTTCTTTTTTATATGGCAGCAAAAGAACACAAGAAACAAATACATTTAAAATTTTCTCCTGACTCCTACTAGTTTGACGTGTGAATTAAAATGCTTCCAAATACAAAAAAAAAAAAATAAAATTAATTTGGCAAAAATTTAACTATCGTTGATGAGTTATTCAGTGCTATTATTTGTATTTATTAAAAAACCTGTAAATGTACGGTGTGAACGGTCAACGAGTTTTCGAAAACTTTTTGCCGAAAACCGCGTTTTGGGCTCGGTGTGAAAAGGCTATTAGTCAGTGCAACTCTTTGGTTTGGGCAAGTCTTAGCACAAAAAATAAAATTAAAATTATATTTCGTGACAAAACTGCCCAAAAAACCCATTTACCACACACACAGAACTAGTTTTAAGGCTTGGCCAAACCAAAGTGCGATAGTGTGACAAGAACTTTTATATGAAAAACTCTTTGCGCTTTGTCGGATTTGGTATGAGTACTCTCATATATGACGCTGTGTAAATAAATTTTGCCGTTGTCGTGTCGCACTGTCACACTTTGGTTTGGACAGGCCTTTAAGGCTTGGTTTGGACAAGCCTTTCCCAAACCAAAGCACGACAGTGCGACACGACAGTGCAGCAAAATGTATTTACACAGCGTCAATAGAATTAACTCTCAGTTCGAAACCATCAAATTCACAATGAAACGGGAAAAAAGTAACCAACTACCTTGTTTGAACCTGATGTTAAAAAAGACCGAAAATAAAATAGTTTTTTTCAATATATCGGAAACCGACGACCACGAACCGGTACATAACCAGCGACTCTCACTGCCCGAACCAACATAAGTTAGCCGCCTTCCATTCCATCGTACACCGTGTGTGCAAGCTCACACTATCCACGGCAAACTTCCGAGTCGAATATGAACACCTAAAAGATGTGGCAAAAATCAATAGTTACAGCGACTCAATAATTGACAAACTAATAAGAAAGCACATGCAAAAAATTAAAAATTCTGAACTGTCAACGCTTTTCTCGCAACTAAAAAAGTAGCTGAATAACACTAACCATGCACGTACTTCGATGACACAACTATTGACGTTGTGTTTTCTAATAACACAAAAATTAAAAATCTTTTGGGCTCCTACAAAGGTAAAAGTCAGATTTGCCGAACATTTGAGCCACGTCAAGCATAACAGATCGGAAAAATCTTCCATCGCGTTATGCATTCGTACGAAAAAAAAGTTGAGGTAACAATTAAACATGACATTACGATGATAGAGAATGAGAAAAAAGTGGGTTCGACAATTCTGTCTGTCTGTATGTATCAGAGGCCAAAGCCTAAACGAACGTCCCCAGACGTTTTTTTTAATTTGTTTTTTGGACAAAAAATAACGGTACCTGTCATATACCGGTTTTAGAAAAACTCAATTTTCTCAAAAATGGTTCCTACGATTTTAGTTAAAAAAATCATGGTCAGTTTTTTAGATAAGGTCTATGTGTAAATGAAAACCAATTTTTTTTTTAAAACCGTTATTAACGGTACCTGTCATAGAACCGTTTTTTTTTTAGATCTGATTTTTTCCTTCATGACTTTATCAATTTCAACCATTTTTTTTTTACTTGAATGCTTTTAAGTTATTTAGTGAAAAAAAATTTCGAAAATAATTTCTTTGGATTTAAAAAAAAAAATTGAAATTTTATTTTTGAAAAATCATTTTTTCGAAAACTCCTCAATATTTTTTTTTTATAATTTAATTTTTGATGTTGATTAATAACATCTTAAGAATGGAGTACCAATTTTTTAGTATAAAAGTCCTTGTAAAATTTTATATAGAAAAAATAGTTTTGTTAAAAAACGGCTCTAACTATTTTCAATTTTTTTTTTTGTCTACAAATGTATTATTATCAAATTGCAAACTTCGTTTTGAGGTTAAATTCATATAAGAAGTTGTTTCAGTCATTTAAAAATCGAATTTTATGCTTTTTTAATTTTTTTTCTTAAACATATAGTCACTTTCTATAAGAGCAAGTACGTACGATCCAGTCGTGCAATTTATTTTTGTTATTTTTTTATAAATGTCACCACCTGTCCGCCGTTTGCGATAGTAACAGAAACGAGTCGAAAATAAATGAATTGCAAACAAAAATGAAAAGCAGATTTATTATTGTTTCACTTTTTCTTCTGACAAAATTTAAAGAAAAATTCTTATATTCTAAGGTTCATTTCGATTATACTTTCTACCCACACTTCCAATGACCTTTAATATTTCGAAAATAATCCAGCAAAGAAGTTGAGCCATTTGCTAGAGAATTCCAGCGACGCGATTTTGCCTATTCGAAGACTTTTATTGTACAATAGATTTACAAAGTTGAGCCCCACTCCACACCCAACATATTCTTGGATTTGTGTTTTATAATAACTTGACTTTATTTTAGAACCATTATTGCTAACTGTTTTTTTTTTTCAGCTCGTCGTGAATCCCATGTCTGCTCCAATCAAAACAATTTACCACCCTTGCAGTTTCATACTATTCATGGTGATAATATAAGAATCTCTCGTGACGGAACACAAGCAAGACGATTCGAAAGTTTCTGTCGTGCACTTACATTTAGTTCAAGACCAGTTCGTATAAATGAAAGAATATTTCTTCGTTTTTCAGAAATCTCTAACAATTGGAATGGAGGGGTTCGTTTCGGATTTACAAGTAATGACCCAGCCTCACTCGACAATTCATTACCTAAATATGCTTGTCCAGATTTGACGAACCGTCCAGGTTTTTGGGCTAAAGCTCTTAATGAACAATACTGCGAGTTGGATAATATATTGCATTACTATGTGAACTCAGGCGGTGATGTTATCTATGGTATAAATGGAGAGGAAAAGGGAATTATTCTCTCAGGAATCGATGTACGTGGGCTACTTTGGACAGTTGTTGACATCTACGGCAATTGTACGGTGGTTGAACTTTTGGATGCTCGATTATTCAGCCAAAAGTCTACAAAAACTGCATTTTCAAGTCAAATAAGTCATTCCAATAATTCTATAAATAGCATAATGACACCATTGCAGTCTCTAAGTATTTTAGATAATAAAGCAAACTATCCACAATTAAAATATCACATAAACGACAAATTTGCTCCGTTGCCTTTTCATGCTGCAAAAGGTCGAAATATAAGACTTTCCACTGATAATCTAATGGCAACTCGCACTGAAAACGATTTCTGCCAAGGATATGTTTTTACTTCTAGACCAATTCAAACTGATGAAACTATAGTAATACAAATATTGAAAACCGATCATACCTACGTGGGATCCCTTGCATTGGGTTTGACATCATGCAACCCGGCTTCTTTAAATCAAAATGATTTTCCAGACGATTCAATTTTCTTACTAGACAGACCTGAATACTGGGTAGTGAATAAAGACATCGCTTTGCCTAATAATAAAGGTGATGAGATTTCATTTTGCGTATCAGCAATGGGTGAAGTCACAATTAGCAAAAACTGTGGAACACCTTTAGTATTAATGCATGTAGACCATCGCTTGCGGCTTTGGGCATTTTTCGATGTTTATGGATCAACTAGAAGTATTCGTGTTTTTCGACAATTTTTTCAAAATCAACCACAACTAAAATTACCATTGAAAGCTGATCCAGTAGTGGCAGCACATAGCATAAATACAAGCTCGGATTCCATAAACACGTTAGTGTCCCACACATCTAGTTTAGTAAATCAACCTCTTTCCTCATCTACCTCAACTGTGTCAGTAAATGTCAATGAACTATTACATTCACCACATCTGATTGGTAGCCTGAAAGCTTCTTTTAATTCTGCAACTAAAGTCGGTCAGATATATTTACCTTCTTCAAGTGATATGATTCAAGTTCAACCAGGTGGAACAGTTTTAGTTGTGAATTTACCACCAACCACGTCACGTGCGCATGAATTCAAGTATGAAAGCGAAGAAGTAAAACAAGTTAATCATACAACATCTACTTGTTCAAGCAATCCAAATGTATCCACTTTTAAAAACCAGTATATGGAGGTAAAGTATGATTTTAAATTGCATTTATTTATGTTTGATTAATTTCTTTTTATTATCCAGACAAATCTGTTGTTAGGAACTAAGAACGCTAATACGATGTCCAATCAAAATCTCGATGAAAAGAAAAACGATAAGGAATTGGCTGTCTCAGAATGTACAATTTGTTATGAAAAGAATATTGATTCTGTCCTCTACATGTGTGGACACATGTGTATGTGCTACGAATGTGCGATTGAACAGTGGCGGGGAGCAGGTTGTGGACAGTGCCCTTTATGTCGAGCTGTTATACAAGATGTTATTCGTACATACACAACATGATAAATATGAAGGGTCTAGGGAAAACGGCACACGTCATACCATTTCCGAGAAAAACGCAAGTATAAGTTTATTTTCTCAAAAAACTTAAGCTAGTGTCAAACGATTTGTGTAAACACCAAGATTTCTGTTAAAAGGTGTGTATTTTGGTCATAAAAATGCACAAAACAATCTGAACGACAAATTGGATGACAGCAAATGACATACAAACACGATTTATGCATCATTGTATATTTTTATAACAAAAATACACAAATTTTTGTGTATACAAAAGTCGTGTGATATATAATAAAGGCCCAACAATTTAATAATTTTTTTATCAAAATCATTAAAATGAATAGTACGAACCTTATCAGATTAAGATAAAAAGTGTGCTTGTGCCGTTTTTTTCCTTAAGCCCATTATGTATAATAAAAGCCTATAATATTTTTATTTTAATTCAGAATTGTATTAAGTATATTGTTTTCATGTAGAATGACACTTAAAACGCAACATAACTCTGAAAATCCCTATCATTCAACCCTATTGTGAGTTTCAGGTACACAAGATTACACCCGAAAAAAAATCGTTTTCTCCCTATTGGGAATTCCGGACAAAGTTGTTCATATTCCGAAATGTTCACTTTTTGTGTATTTTTTCGTATGAAATCCGAAGCAAATGCAAGCTCTTTTTGCAATTAAAATTTTGTAGCGGCCATGAAAGAAGTTTGAGAAACAAGTTTCCGGGAGAAGAAAACAGTTTTCCGGGTGAACTCAAAATTGAAGCTCAAGTGAATTTACGTTATACGAGTAAAATTATTTTAATAAAAATAATTAAATACACCATTAGATTAATCCTAAAGAAAAAGTTTATATTTATAATATTTTGGTGCCAATTTACAAATGTATGTTCAAAGGAATTGATTTTTAAACTATATTCAAACTATATTTATGACGATTCTATTTTGTTAAATTATTTCCATTGTTCAACTTAAGTATGAAAATAAATTTAAACTTTATTTATGGACACATAACAAACATTTGTTTTTGTAAAAAAAAACTACATCTTTAGAACGGGAGAGGTACCTCAAGAGTTCAAAGATGCTATTGTGTATCCAATATATAAAAAAGGTGATGTCAATACAACTAGCAACATGGGTCGAAAGAAACAATATACTCAGCGAATTTCAAGCAGGTTTCCGCAAAGGGTATTCTACTGTTGACAATATTTTTACCTTAACAACCGTCGCCCAATACTTCCTTAGGCATAATAGGAGACTTTGCGTGTTTTTGTGGACTTTAGAGCAGCATTTGATTCGATAGACCGTAATGCACTTTTTTATAAACTATCACAAAAAGGAATGTCAACTAAAATGCTTAAAGTCCTCAAAAACATGTACACAAATACTCGCCAAAGAATTTACTTCGGAAAGCTATCATTAACAATGGAGCACACAAAAAACATTATTGATGGTGAAAACTGGGTAGGACTTCACAAATTTATTGAGACTGCATCTGCGTATAGAAATAATATTCTAACCGAATTTTTACAAAAAAAAAAAATATTAGTAATATGCCATGGTTTTCAATCATTTAAATTTTTAAAATTGTGTATTAATTAATTTTTAAACTTTTTAGCGCGTCAATCAGGCAGACGGCAACGCCATTGCCCACTTAAAATATTTATCTTTTATATTGTTTTTTCTCAATTAAATTTAATAATGTAATTTGAAAACAAAATTAAAATAAATAATCTAATCCAATCTAATCTATCATTTGTTTTTAGTAAAGGCCAATTTTCAGCTCCGCGTGCAAAAAAAATAAATAAATTGCATTTTTAGCCCTTGGCTTTGATGTTTCATTCATTAGGAAAGAAAACAGATAAACGTGTTCTCTAAGAATGCCAAATATTAGACAACGCACCCTATTTAAGAACAAATAATACTCAGTATAAAATCATAATTTATATACTTGCTCTCTTTTTCATAATGTTTCATATTTTTGGTATACTTGTATGCTTCGACAAAAAGAAAAACACATTGAATAAGAACTTCATTGAATAAGTACTTCTTATTCAAAGGAAAAACCAGTATTTTGCTTTGACTCAACAAACTAGGTATTGTAAGTTTTCTTGCTCTGATTAACTAACATGCATTTTAACTTAGCTAATCATAATTTAATTTTTGGGATTCTTAATTCAATCGCCAACGACATCGGTTGGTCTTCATACGTTTCATAAATCACACATATACTCAATCACAAATCCTACCTACATTTACTAATCAAGTCAATATAAACTTACACAAATCACACAACATACATCATTAGTTTTAAATAAAAAAATACATATTATAACGTTGTTGAATTTGAGCATTTTCCTTTCCAACACACACAAGAAAGGCACACAACACACAATTACACTTAATTTGGAACTTGGTAAAAGTATAAATTTTTTACTAACAATTAAAATACACAATTACACGTACTAATAAAAAATTCACACAAATCAATCAAGTCTTAAATCTAAATTATAAAACCAAATCATTTTGATCCTTCGATAGCCACTACTGATCTCCATATAGAGATCAGTGATAGCCACATATAAAAATCAGTTTCATTATGTTTTTATTAATTAAATCAAATTAATAAAAATGCAGTGCGGTTCGAAATTAATGGTACAAATTTGTTATTTGTTTTTTTGTGTGACCCTATGCTAAATAGAGGTCCCGTAGAGGAACATTTCGTCGCGTGGTAGCTGGGACAGTTATCAACGGTACAACGGTCGATAAAACTATACCTTGTTTGTCACATACTTAAAACAGTTATAGACATTTTGAGAAGTTAATAATTTTTTTGTGTCAAATTAATGAAATAATTTAATTAATTAAATTAAATTTAATTTATTGGCAAACATACATAGACATAATACAAACATTTATGAAAATTATTCTACAGTGCGGTTGCGATCTATAGAACGGTTTGATTTATTTTTTACTATTCATGATGAATAAAAATATGGCAAAGCGTGGTCGTGCAAAAGGCTGTATAACTCTCACAGCTTCATATGCGTCTACGATTCCTATTTTGACAACAGTGGAAACATTAGAATTTCGACTTCAAAGATTAAATGAAGCATGAAAAGACGAACTTTTCGATTTTGTCGATAAGCAAAATTATGTAGACTGCGAACCGGAATGTGTCCAATATGAGGCAAAGTATTTTGAAACGCATGCGTTACCTTCGGATACAATTCTTTGCAAAACTAAAGCTTTAGAACGTGACAAAATTGTGCCTCAAGGTTATCATACACCGTCAGATGATTCAGAAATGGCAATTTCTCATAAATCTATAAAGTTACCTTGAATTACAATTGAGCCTTTCTCGGGAGAATATAAAGATTGACATTTCGAGACATGTCCGTTCGTTCATTCAGACGTTTCTGTCGCTACCTTTGTGTAATGCAACAAATCTGCAATTGCTTCGCAAAATAACTAATGGGGCTGAAGCCATACGGGGACTTAAGGCTTTAGATGCAAATTCTCTAGATCCATGGCTCATTTATCTGCATCTTGAGGAGGTTGACCAAAACATTAAGAAGGCTTGGGCTGAAGAAGTTGGTTTGAAAGATGATTCGAGCTTCTTGAATTCCTTCAAACACGTTGTCAATGTCTTGAATCATGCAGTTCGTTTTCAACTCCTACCAGCATTCGGGCTGTTCGTGCGCATTTTGTGAATTCTACCCCAAGTTGCCCAAAGTGCCAAGATACTCATTTGCTTTCAAGTTGTGCAAGCTTTAAAGCATTAACTATTGACTCTCGTCGGGAATTCGTAAGGATTAATTCTTTATGTTTCAATTGCTTGCGTTCGGGGCATGCCTCACGGTTCGTTGCCATCAATGTTACTCAGTCTTCAAATTTTCCAAAATATGGGCTTGACAAAATTTTTGATAGCGCCATCTATCTACGACAAAATCACGACAGTAAATGACGTTCTTTTTTTTCAATTTAAGCTTGTTTTAACAGTTTTCGAGGGGTGGTAGTGCTAACTTGTGTGCATTCAGACCTTTAGCTAATTGACTCCACACCCGCTGAGGGTTTGTGGGGTCGTTTTTGTTTGCTAGGAGTTCGGCGTTTCTCTGAACAAAATCTATAAAATGTTCGAGCTGCTCCCACGACGCTCGTTTTATTTTCTGATCATCTAGAATATTAAATTATTATTATTAAACATACATAATTCATTATTATTATTTACTTCCTATGTGTTGTTTTTATTAATTTTTAATTCCGCCAAATGTTTTTTTTTTTGAAAACAGTTTGTTTTCAGAAATCAGATGGCCAACCTCACAATAAAAAATTCACCTTCCTGTGGTAAGTTTTCTTGTGAGGTTTCTTGTGAGGGCTTAAACAGAATACGAAATTGTGACCGCCTCATAAGAAACCTCACAAAAACGACCTCACAAAAAATTGTGTCCTGTGAGCCTCACAACGGCAGAATAGGGCTGTAGATATAACGATTTTCTGAATATTCAAAATCTCTTTGTTGCTGATGCTCAGGAACCAATCAAATACCAAGATGAATTAGAAGCTGTGACCAGCTGTGAAGAAATCGATTCCATGAAACGAAATGATGTCTGGGAGTTGGTAGACGCTCCAAAGAATCAAACAATCGTAGATAATCGTTGGGTTTTCAAAATAAAACGAGATGCAAATGGTATTTTGGAAAAACATAAGGCAAGGTTAGTTGTAAAGGGCCTCAGGCAAAAAGAAGGTTTAGACTATCAAGAAACCTTCAGCCCAGAGGTCAAATTCGACTCCATACGAATTATTTTATCTCTCGCTGCCAAGGAGAATCTCTGTTTGAAACAATTCGATGTCAAAATCACATTCCCCAATGGCAAAATAGATGAAAATGGGTTTATGAAGCAGACGCAAAGATTTTCAAATGGTTCCAGTCAAGTGTGGAAACTTCGGCGAAGCATCTATGGCCTGAAACAATCCTCAAGATGCTGGAATCAAAGATTTACAGTTTTTTTGACGAGGCATAATCTTAAAGTACCAGATCCTTGTATGTTTGTGAATGATGAAAATAATAGAAGATTGATATTAGTGATTCATATCGATGATGGGCTGATTCCAGCGGATAGCAATGAAACTGCAGAAAATTTATTAGAGGCCTTAAAACAAGAATTCGAAATAATATTGTTGGTACGTATCTTGGTTTGCAAATTGAAAGGTACAAAGATGGAAAAATATTTCTTCATCAAACTGGGGCCTATGTCATAGATCATACATCACATACATTACATGCAACATACATACATCAAAAATATTTGCATACATCAAATACAATTTTTTGTTTCATAGATTTGACTGGAAGTAATGTATAAAATCTATTATGTTGTCATCAACATCGGAAGTTTGTTGTATCTTGCAAACGGCACAAGACCAGACATCTCATATGCTGACAATCGAGTTAGGTATATGGAAAATCCAACCAAAATTCAATGGAATGCAGTTAAAAAAATCAGGGAAAAGTTTTCTGAAAAATTGTTTAACTTGGAATACATTAACACGAAACAACAACTGGCCGACATACTTACCAAGCCCTTACCAAGACCATCCTTTCAACAACACCGAAATGTAATTTGCCATGATTCTAGTGCTGATATTCAAGAGAGAACAGATTAAGTATGTACATATCTATCAATGTATAAACATACATTGATAGATATATCAACATATATATTTTTTGAAATAATAAAACTAAAAGAACTATTTGATTTATATAAAAAGATTTTAAAAATGAAGTAGATAGATAGATAAATAAATTTTATTTTCTTAAAAAGTAGTTATAAAAACAAGATTATGCTGGTTTACAAAATTAGTAAGGACAATAACTTGTTAAAGTTGTCTGTCAACATTGAAACGGGAGAACTTTGCGTATCTTCAGAAGCTTTAAGACCCAAAACTAGCGGCATGTGATCCGAAAAGGTTATAGTATTAACTGAGAAACTTCCAATCATTTCTAATGCACTGTATGAAGGACAGCAGTAGTCAATCACAGATGATCCTCTAGTTGACACAAAAGTATACTCGCCAGTTTTATCCCCAAAGCCTCTTCCGTTTAGTATTAATGCGCCAATGTCCTCCAAGAACTCGCAAAACATGTTGGCGTTGCTGTCAGTAATAAGCTGTGATGAACGTGAATCGACTGTTCCTTTTATTCCTGTTCTGAAGTTAAGGTCTCCCATAAGTATAAAGTGGTTTGATTGAAATTCTTCAAAGAAGAATAGATCCCGAAAAGTAGCCTTTCAAGACAACAGTATCGTGAACATTTAAGAACTTCAGTTGGTATGTGAATTCAATAGTTTTACGGAATCCATATAAGCATCCACCACTAGCTCTGCCAAAGTTAAAGGTTTTTGTTGCCGCAATCCAGTATAGTTTAAATTCTTTAAAAAAAATTTCATAGTGTCGAATATGCTCTGATAAAACAAAAGTTTCATACAAAAAGAAAATATCAAATTTACAAACGTATTTAAAAAAGTTACATAAAATACTTTTATTTACAAGACCAGCTACATTATAAGACAGGTCCTGACAGACTTTCGATTGCTAATAATTATTGATCCGACTATTTTCGATTGAGTGTTGCATGTTCGTAGGAGTTTCCAGAATGACAGTGTACTTTGAGTCAGTTCCGAAAAACTGAATTAAAAATTCTCTGTCTTTATCGTTAAACGCCCTTACTACGCCATCTTTGTTGCATGGCGACAACCATCTACCAAAAGAGTTCAGCGTTTGATTTGAATGCGGAGATTGCTATCAACTTTAAGAAGGCATCTTTTTATCCGACGGAGGTGATACTGCTCGGTTCTTTCACTTGAAGTTAGATCTTTATTAATAGAAATCTGAGTTATTGAGAGGTTTTTGGTTGCAGACATAACGGAGTGAACTTCATCAGTATTAGCCAAGGTATATAGAATATAATGGTATGACATTCCGAACATTCTGCACCAACATCCTCACACATGCTTACGTCACTTGCATAGTAAAACTTTAGGTTTTGCTTTATTTATTTTGATTTGATATATGAAAACACGATACAAATGACGTAAATAGTATGAGCAAGATAGGAATAGAGAATTGCGAATATCATACCATTTTATTGTATATAGCTTGCGTATTAGCAAGCTCAAATACAGAGGCAGGTTTGACGTTTTTGGATGAAGTTATTTTCCGGGCACTATTAGCAGTTGCAGTAACTTGAAGGGTTGTACTGCAAACCTGTTGAAATTGTTATTTGGCTTCTTCAATGTTCTCTGCATTTAATCCGCTGACAATCACGTTCAACCTCTTACTAAACTTCTCAGCATCTTCCATTCTTTTATGAAGCACGCGTATATGAAGTATATTGTATTGATTTATTATTAATAACATTT
Organism: Meliscaeva auricollis; assembly: GCA_948107695.1. NCBI lineage: Eukaryota > Metazoa > Arthropoda > Insecta > Diptera > Syrphidae > Meliscaeva > Meliscaeva auricollis. The sequence continues at coordinate 50,978,662 of OX403616.1, read as the reverse complement.
TGATTCATTAATTTAGATTATGAATTCATGACTGCTTTAAAATATGTATATAAAAAAAAAATTGATTGATAGTGTTACGAATGGAGGAGCGAACACACACCCAGACGAATGACACATGTAGGGGGTTTTGTGTATGATTAATGACTAAAGCTCTGAACGCTTTCATCCGAACTTCGAACGGAACGAAATCTGTCTATATCTGTGTGTATTTGTCTCTTTTGCTTAGCAAAACTGGAGATCTCTGGATCCTTCGAGAAGAAATGAGAGGAGTTAAAATACGAGGTCGGAAAAGAAGATCGACACAGTTTAATTTTGATAGTGATAAGAATAAGTGTTTGTGAAATTGTAATTTGGAAATGTTATTTCTTGTAAATTGTAAAGAGTGATAGTAAAACAGTTTGTTATAGATAAAAGTGTTTGTTGAATAGAGAGTAAACAAAAGTGGAAATAAGTTTTATTTTGAACCCAGAAGAAAACATTACATTGGTGTCAGAAGTGAAATAAAACATTTAATCTGTGACTATAGATAAATTTGTGAAATAAAAGAAAAAGTGAAAGTGTTTGTGTTTAAATTAATTGGAAAATGGGTAAGATTTTAAATGAGTTAAATTGTGTTGAGCTGAAGGCAGAGTTAAAGAAGCGAGGTCTTCCAACTGCTGGAACAAAAAATTACCTCATTATTCGTCTCCACGAAAATCTAGAGCAGAACAACGAGAATTTGGACATATTTCAATTTGAGATAGAAATACCTGAAGACCAAGTAAGTACTGGTTCCAATATGTCGTCCATGATGGCCCTTCTTCTGGCCAAATTTGATGAACAACGTACAGAGCAAAAGAATCTTCTCGAAAAATTTGAAGAGCAACGCAATGAGCAAAAGAACCTTCTAGAAGAACAGAAAGCTCCTTTAGAAGGAAAGCTTATTGAGTTCGAGAAGAATGGTCTTGACGAACGCGTGGAAAGTGTTGAAAAACTATTTACAAAGATAGACACAAAGATGGAGACCGTTCAAGTTCAGTTCGAGGTCAAAATTCAAAGTATTGCAAAAGAGTTAGACAAGGTTCGGAAAATAAAAGTTCGAGAAAGTTCTGTCGAATGCCAAAAGAGAAAGGAAATGCATCCACCAACGTTTGATGGACAAACTTCTTGGTCAATCTACAAGAGGCAATTTGAGACAGCTGCAATAACAAATGGCTATGAAGACGAAGATAAGTTCATAGCACTGACGCTTGCCTTGCGTGGTCCTGCTGCTGAGTTATTTCAAACCATATCAGCAGATTAAAATGGTGATTTTAATGCTCTTGTTCAGGCAATCGACAAGCGTTTTGGTGAAAGTCATATCCAAGAAGTCTTCCGAGTTCAACTTAATACTCGCGTCCAGAAAAGAGGAGAATCTTTGCAGCAACTCCAAGCAGACAGCGAAAGACTCGCTCAGGGGAGGAAATAATCAATCAGTTCGCAACTGAAGCATTCGTTCGTGCTGTATCGGATGTCAACCTCCAGAGATCAATCCGAACGGCTGGAAAACGAACGCTTCCAGAAGCATTAGCATTCGCTTTGACAATGCAAACAGCAGTATAAGCTTCTCAAGGAGTTCATCGGGTAAGAAAGGTTAAAGTTGAAGAATGCTCGTGTCAGAGAGTTGATTTCCGAAGAAACCAGCGAGATGAACCTGCACGATGCTGGAACTGCAACAAGACCGGACATCTCCAGCGCCAATGCAGATTACCACAGAGAAGAGCAGAGTAACAATAACAGCAACGTTACTTCTCGATCTGTTTTCCAGTCGGGAAAGGAGTAAGAACCAACTTCGAGGGGCAGAAGCTGGTTTCTGCTATCGATGGCCCCAGAACCACTATCCAGGTCTCCCAAACCAAACGAGACAACAAAAGTTTGACAGTGGAGGCATTAATTAACGGGAACAAACATGTGGCTACGATTGTAGCCACATGTTTGGTGCCACAGCCTCCATTGTGCGTAGAGACCTGGTGAAAATTACGTGGCTACACAACACCAATAGCTACCGTCTTAAGACTGCAACTGGAGAAGCAGCGAGGGTGTACGGAGAAGTCCGTCTTAAGATCCGATTGACAGAACTGGAGTTTTCACATCTATTTCTGGTAGCAGATATATATGACGAGTGCATCGTTGGAATCGACTTCATGAAAAGCCATGGCGTGATACTGGATATCGGTAACAAAGTTCTGAAATACCGAAGTGTGAAGATTCCAATGGTTTATGTCACTGAAAATGCATCCGCTGTCAGGACTGTCATCAATCATGACGTGACCTTGCCTCCTTCTTCAGAGGTATTTATTTGGACAAAATTGAAGGGCGCCATTGGAAGTAATCGATACCTCATGTTGGAGCCAGACTCTGAACAGTCTTCCCAAAACATCATCGTTGGGAAGACACTTGTGGCACCAGTTAACAACATGGTCCTTATACGAATTCTTAACATCAAACCGTACGAAGTCAAGCTGAAGAAGGGAGAAATTGTCGGGCAATGCGAATCTGTGTCAGCAATAACGAAAATCACTGATGCTAGCTCACAGAAAGAGGTTATGTCTCAGAAACTGATCCCCGTAAGGGCCAATATCCTCGAGTCATCTAACTTAAGTGAACATCAACTTAGGATGGCTAGTAGTCTTCTTCAGGAATATGCTGACATATTCTCTTCACCAAACGGGCAATATGGTCGAACACAACTCGTCCCACACGGAATCGATACAGGAGACGCAAGACCAATTCGTCTACCAGCAAGACGTCTTCCACTGGCCAAACAAGGAGAGGTTGAGGAAATGATAACGAATATGAAGCAAGATGGTTTGATAGAAAATTCCAAAAGTCCTTGGGCGTCACCAGTGATTCTTGTGAAGAAGAAAGACGGAAGCACTCGATTTTGTGTAGACTACCGCAGGTTCAACGTTGTGACCCAGAAAGATAGCTACCCTTTGCCCAGAATCAGTGATACTTTAGATGCCATGGAAGAAGCTCAATGGTTCTCCACGTTGGAGAATCGGGAGAAGAGGGCGTTCTCAACGGGAAATGGTCTTTGGCGATTTAAAGTGATGCCTTTCGGACTCTGCAAAGCTCCGGCAACATTTGAGCGTTTGATGGAGTGCGTGTTACAAGGGCTTACATGGAAATCTTGCATACTTGGATGACGTAATCGTTTACGAAAAGACCTTTGACCAGCACTGTGAAAATCTAAAGGCTGTCTTCCAGAGACTTCGCGAGGCTAATCTCAAGTTGAATCCCGACAAATGTGCGCTTTTCAAGAGCTTAGTGAAATACCTGGGACATATCATCTCATCCCAAGGAGTAACGACTGATCCGGAGAAAGTTGACACCGTGAAGAATTGGCCAACACCTCAGGACAAACATCAACACCGCAGCTTCCTTGGTTTAGCCACATATTACCGCCGATTTGTAAAGGATTTTGCGGGAATTGCCAAAAGTCTGCATCAACTAACTGAAAAGGGAAGGTAGTTCAAGTGGTCAGGTGAGTGTGAGAAAAGCAGTACTGTCGCAAGTCCATAATGGTGAAATGAAGGTTGTAGCCTATTACAGCAAGGTGCTCTCGAAGTCAGAAGGGAACTTTTCGCTTTAATATTGGCAACCAAGCATTTCCATAAGTACATCTATGGACAGAAGTTCCTGCTGCGAACAGACCATGGCTCGCTGAATTGGCTCTTGAATTTTTAAAATCCAGAAGGCCAAGTTGCAAGATGGATCGAGAGGCTACAGACGTATGACTACGAAATTCAGCACCGGAAAGGAAGGCTTCACTCAAACGCAGACGTCCTGTCACGGCGACCATGTAAACCTGACTACAGGCACTGTTCGCGCCAAGAGGGGAAAGAGGTTGTTGCCGTCCAGCGAGTTAGAGCTGATCCCACCAGTGGTTGGAGCAGAGAAGAACTGAGGAACGCCCAGCAAGAAGACCCAGACATCGAACCCATTCTGGCTTGGAAGGAACATGACGAGAAACCGGTGTGGAGTGACCTCTCTGACAGAAGTCAGGCTCTCAAGGCATATTTGGCACAATGGACGTCCATGAAAGAGGGCATTCTGTTACGTAAATGGGAATCTGTGGATGGGAAATCCTATGTGACGCAAATAATTGTTCTTCGCTCAAAAGTCAACGATGTTCTTTGTGAGATGCACAACGGAGCCTCTGGAGGCCATTTGGGAGTCAATAAAACACTGGAAAAGATAAGAACTTTGAGTCCCACATCTTCCAGGAGGTTTGCTCACTCCTTGGCGTTAAAAAGACGAGGACAACACCACTTCATCCCCAATCTGATCCACCAGTGGACACGGGCCAATATTAAGATGTCGTCTGAACGAATGAAAACCCGGTATGACGCTCAAGCAACATCGACTGGATTTCATGAAGGAGATCTTGTGTGGCTCTTTAATCCTCATCGTCAAAAGGGACTAGCACCAAAACTGCAACAAAACTGGGAAGGCCTTAACACCTTGGTAACAAGAACAAATGATGTGGCTTACCGCATACAGAGAGGACTGCGAGGGAAACTAAAAGTGCTTCACAGTGACCGGTTACATCGCTATAAAGGTGAAAGAAGTGATGAAATTGCTCGGGACGATCAATCTTAAGAAGGGGCAATGTTACGATTGTAGGAGCGAACACGCCCAGACGAAATGACACATGTAGGTCTTTGGTTATGATGAATGACTAAAGCTCTGAACGCTTTCATCCGAACTTCGAAACCTTCGAACTTCTAACGGAACGAAATGGAACGGAACGAAATCTGTCTATATCTGTCTCTATCTGTCTGTGTGTATTTGTCTCTTTTGCTTAACGAAACTGGAGATCTCTGGATCCTTCGAGAAAAAATGAGAGGAGTATAAAGTGATTGTGATTGTGAAAGTGTAATTTGGAAGTGTTAATTCTTGTAAATTGTAAAGAGTAATATTGAAACAGTTTGTTATAGATAAAAGTGTTTGTTAATTTGCAAAGTAAATAAAAGTGAATAGTAAAAAGTGAAATAAGTTTTATTCAGAACCCAGAAAACATTACAATTGTTTAAAACATCGTCTTTTATTTCTGGCTGAACTCTTTATAAATCAACAATTTCTATTTAAAAAAATCTATTCAAATCACACTGAAATACAAAATACCGCACTTTAACATTTAAAAAAACCATCCATAAATAATTTCTCAGCACAAGCAGATACTGGGGATGGTGGTGACACAAGGCGCTCAGTCAAACCTTTCTTTGATGAGCAGGCAATTTGTGTGGATGATTTTTCTTTGGTTTTGATGATACATTTCCCGGTTAAATTTAGAAAAAATATATATTTAATAACTCAAGCAATATTTTTTTAAGAGTTTAATATTAATATTTTTAAAAAAATATGAACTGAATGGGCCATATTCATAGATGTTGTCTTAGCCGTTACTAAGAAAGACTCGGGTTTATCCTGTCATTTGCATAGGAAAAACCGGAGTCTTTCGTAGTAACGGCTTAAACATCTATGAATACGGCTTAATGCCTTTTTGCTTACTGTTTTGTGGTTCGGTCGGTCTTGTCTTTCCTTGACATAAGGCAGATATCTCATGATAAACAGAAAACAAGGTATTTTTATTATGAACACCATATCGCCATTTTGGAAATCTGTTGACATAGTAGTCATCTCCGCTGCTGACAATCGAGTTTTCTTCAGTTTCATTGTTGTTGTTTTCAATACAAAAAATGTTTTGTCCAAATCCATAACTGACGTTCGGGCGAACTGCCGATGAGAAAGATGAGCATACCTTGTTTTCTGTTTATCATAAGATATCTGTCCTTTCACCACAGGCAATAAGAAAAAATATTTCGATTCTCGTTCTCTTTTGTATTCATATACAAAAGTTTGTAAATGTGTTAGTGTTGCTCACAGTTTGACATTTCCACTTCGGTACATTTTGGCACCGAGAAAACTGAGTCAATTTTCTTGCTTGAAGGCTAGTTTATTTTATAATTTGTACTATACCTTTTAGTTTTATCTTTTTATTCTTGCAGAGCAATTTATATCAAAGGCGCAAAGTAAAAACGTTTAACAACTAGCTTTATTCAGAATTCAAAAAGAAAGTGGTTGTGTTCATAAGATAGATAATACAAGAGTTTGTTCACAAAGTATAACTGATGAGTGTGTTCAAACAGATGTCTTTATAATGATACATTATAGTACTATTTTTCAAATCGATGAGTTACTCTAATATTTAATTTTACTTTACAAACAAAAATTTTATCATTGTTAGGGCTATTAGATATATATATATATTTTTTTTTTTAAATCATAAATCAATATAGTTAATATAATGTATTTGTTTATAATACTTAAGTTCAAGTAATATTTAAAGAATTTTTAAGAAATTTTAATTTTTCAGTAGTCAAAGTTTTTGTAAACATATCAGATAAATTCTTTTCTGTAGATATGTATTTAATTTCTATTTCTTTTTTGTCAACTAAATCTTTTATAAAATGATATTTAATATCTATGTGTTTTGCTCTTTTACTATTTTCATAAGATTTTGATAATTCAATAGCGCCCTTATTATCTACATATAGCAAACATTTAACATCTTTAGTTTTGTGGAAGTCATCATATAAACCTTTTATGTGCATTAAATCTGAAGCACTAGTTGCAGCTGCCACGTACTCTGCTTCTGCTGTTGATAATGCCACACAATTTTGCTTCCTTGACAGCCATGCTACAACATTTCCATTAAAAAGTGTTATAGATCCAGTGACACTTTTACGATCTGTATGGTTTCCACCCCAGTCTGCATCCGAGTTTCAATTGTATTTGATTTATTATTATTAGTAAATACTAGGCCAATATCCTGAGTCTCCTTTAGGTACCTAAGTACACGCTTCACCTGAATCCATAAACTTTTAGTTGGTTTGTCCAAGTACTGACTTAAATACGAAGTAGCATACGTTATATCTGGACGTGAAACAGTTGATATAAACATCAAACCTCCTATGAGTTGTCGGTATGGAACATCTTCCAATTCTTCACTAAGATCCATTTGAAACCCTTTCGTCAATGGTGTACCAACTCCTTTGCATTCTTTCATGCCAAATTTGTCCAACAGTTTAGTAATTTGTCCTTTCTGAGTAATTCTTAAGTCTCCATTTTTAATTTCTATTTCCATCCCTAGAAATGATTTGGGTTCTCCAAAATCCTTAACTTCAAATTCCATTTTAAGTTCGTCTATGATCTTCGTTAAATTTTTCCCAATTAAGATAATATCGTCTACGTATATAATCAGAAATGAGGCTTTATTTTCTCCGATATAGAGGCAAAAATCGTTTTGTGACCTCTCAAAACCTTTTTTCTTGATAAAGTTATCAAATCTTTTATTCCAACATTTTGGGCTTTCCCTCAATCCGTACAAACCTCTTTCGAGCCTTAAGACACTTCCATTTTTAACTTTTACTCCATCCGGTGGTTTAAGAAATACTTCGGTCTCTAACCTTCCATTAAGAAATGCTGTTGGAACATCAAATTGTCGAATTATCCAGTTGTTCTGAATTGCATGTGATAATATTGCTCGTACTGTTGACATTCTTGCGACAGGTGCATAGTTCTTTCCGAAGTCATCACCCTCTTTAATTTGGTACCCTCTAGCTACAATTCTGGATTTCTTGGTGTTATTTCCTTTGATTCGAAAAACCCACTTCGCATCTATTAATTGTTTCTCTTCAGGTAATGTTGTCACTGTCCATGTTTTCATCTTTTTATGTGCTTCCAATTCATTATTAATTGACTGTTCCCATCCTTTGTCAATCGCTTCTTGGTATGTCTGAGGTTCATCTTCATATGATGTTAAACAATAAGCTTGAAACATTTCAAAATCTCTAAAATTTGCAGGTGTTTTTATTTGTCTTCCACTTTTTGTTGTTTGCATTTCTTGTTCTTCCTTTGAATTTGACGCACCTTTTTCTTCATTGGATGTACTTTTATTTTTTGATTCTTTCTCTTCTTCGTTTTCGTCATAGATATTTTTAGTTGAATCTTGCTGTTCTTCATCATCCTCTTTGTAGTGTATTAATTTTGATTTCCCAGTGTTGTGATTGTTGCCATCAAACCTAATTTTGGTCTCGTCAAACCGCACATCCCGTGATTCTAGAACCATATCAGTCTCCGGATCCCATAGTCTATAACCCGTTCTGGCATATCCCACCATACGTACTTCTTTTGCTCTCATATCAAGTTTATCTTGTTTTGGAATATTGACCATCCAAGCTTTAGATCCAAATATCCTTAGTCCATCCATGTTTAATTTTCTGTTAAATAGTCGAGCTGGTATTTTATTATTAATAGATTGAGAAGGTGATCTGTTAATTAAATAAGTTGAACATAGAACTGCTTCACCCCACAGATGCTTTGGCAGATTCGCTTCATTGAGTAATATTCTGGCTTTATTGTAAATAGTTCTGTTCATTCGTTCTGATGTCCATTTTGTTGGGGACTGTATGGGTATGTATATTCCAGCTTTATGCCACGATCGTTACAATATTCCTTAAACCAATTTGAAGAATATTCTCCTCCATTGTCACATCTTATTCTTTTAACTTTTGTTTCTTTTTCTGTCTCCAACTTCTTTATATAGTCTATCAATTTGTCTGCAGCCAAAATAAATAAATCAGATTATTTGTTAAAAGATAAACTACGGTGAAATGAGAAAAGTCATCAATAACTGTTTGAAAGTACCTATAACCTTCTTTCGATGGAACTCTAACAGGTCCAGCAATGTCCGAGTGGATAAGATCTCCTATTTTAAATGACTTTGGATATACGACTGTTTTAAATGGGAGCCGCGTTGACTTTCCTTCCATACAAGGGCCACATTTTTCTTTTCCATATGGAAGTTGCATTGTTGCTAGACTTTTTCTATTTATGTGCCCCAGCCTCTTGTGCCATAAATCAACATCTGCCATAATACAGTTTTCTGAATCTACTATTCTCATCTTTAAAGTAAAAAGCCTTCCGCATTTTTCACCAAAGCAGTTGAAACCAGCTTTCGATATTTTTAAGCTGTCATTTACAAAAGTAGCTGCAAAACCCTTCTCCATCAACTTCATTACTGATAGTAAATTATGACTTAGTCTTGGTACTATTAGACCACTGACATTGATGATACGTCCATTTAAAATTGTCTTTAATACCCCTCGCTTGATTGATACCAGCTTCTGACCATTTGCTATGCCTATTTTTATGGGTACATCTAACTTTACTACTTCTGTCATTTCGCATTCATATTGATTTTTAATTAGGTTTTCGGTTGCACCAGAGTCAACTATGAAACTAATCTCTTTTGTCTGAGTTGGTAATTCTACCTCAGTTGAAAGTGCAACAAACCCAAGTTCATCTGAAGCACTGTCTCTTTGCGAATCTGTAATCGTGTTAAACCCTTGACTATTTCCATCTTGTCTACCAACAAACTGCCTTGCACCCCTAGACTTCCTTTGACTTCCTCCTCTGCTACCTCGATTATTGTTGTTAACACCCATTTTGGCATAACATTGAGCCTTCTTGTGCCCGGACCTACCACACCGATAGCATTTTATTTGAAATGCACCAAACGATACCTCTTCCTGGGAGCATCTTCCCCCTTTGTTTGAGTTAAACTTCAACTCTTCGTCCAACAACCTTGATTTAACAAAGTCCACAGTGATCGTTTTGTCACTCACTGTCTCAATCGCTGTGATGACAGTGTTATAGCTATTAGGCAAAGTAAGTAAAAGATGACATACCTTGTCGGATTCCTCCATTTTACAGTCAGCATTCTCCCGCTCTCTTATTATTGTGTCAAATTTCATGAAATGATTTTCCAGCTCTTCGCCTTCCACACATTTTAGACTCACCAGCTTCCTTTTGAGGTGTAGCTTGGACACCACGCTTTTCCTTTCAAACACCACCTGCAGCTTGTCTATCATGTTTTTTTGCCGACGTCGCATCTTTTACCAGATCCAGATGCTTATCCGTAATGCATTGGACTATGATGGATCTCACCCTTGCATCCTGAATGCAATGTTTATCGATCTCCTCCTGGACTGTAAACTCGGATGCCTCTTTAATAAGTGCGATCCCGATTTGTAGCTCATCTAACAAACAGCGTACTCTGAATTTCCAATTATTAAAATTGTCTGCAGACAACTGAGGAAAATTTACTGACGACATTTTCTTTTTTGATTTTTTTATTTTTGTTTGTATGAATGCTTCTTTAATTTTCTTTATGTTTTATATTTAATTTAGGTCTGGGCCCATAACCTTTTATAATTTGTACTTTACCTTTTAGTTTTATCTTTTTATTCTTGCAGAGCAATTTATATCAAAGGCGCAAAGTAAAAACGTTTAACAACTAGCTTTATTCAGAATTCAAAAAGAAAGTGGTTGTGTTCATAAGATAGATAATACAAGAGTTTGTTCACAAAGTATAACTGATGAGTGTGTTCAAACAGATGTCTTTATAATGATACATTATAGTACTATTTAGTACCGTACTTCAACAGTTTACAGTTCAGCGTGCAAAAACAAAAAAAAAACAAAAATTCAAAGCAAATTTTAGTCTCTTTTGGGCATAATTTTTTTTACATAAAAATTGGTACCAGAGACTACCAGAGGCTACCAATGCAATTTTGTTTATTTTGCATAAAAAAAAAAACAAATTGCATTCTTAGCCCTTTGTTTTGATTGGTTACAAAAAAAAGCATTTTACGTGTTATCTGAGGTATGACAAACAAGTTTGCATTTTTATATAATTAAAACGAAGGACAGAAAAGATAGAAAACAGTTTTGTAAATTTATTTTTTTTGTTTTTGCGCTGAACTGCAAATAAGGCTTGGAGGGGAGACAGAATAAAACAGATGTATTGCTTTTTTTCTAAAAAGCCCTATCGCGTGCGGTAGTTTTTCTATAAATTTAAGAAACAGAAATGTTAAAACAAGTATAAGAAAAAACGTTGCTACCCTCAATTTAGAAATTATAATTTCAAAGTCCATATAAAAAAAGAAAATCGTGCTGCCTCAATTTTGTATAGTGAGGGCCCTTCTGTACTGTACTTCTAATTCAAAGGGTCATATTCATAGATGTTGCCTAAGCTGTTACTAAAAAGAATCGGGTTACTATAGGTGTGTTTTTTTGTACGCCTGGGCTAAGTTGGATGAAAAAAAGCTGTCGGGGCTAACCATTTACGTGTCAAAAACAACAACAACTTAGCCCGAGGGGCTTAGCTGCTAAGCCCCGAGAATTCTCGGGGCTAAGCTCTTTGAATGGGTTAAAATCTGTGCTACCAACTCATTTTCTGTTAAATCATCGATAAATTGTATGAAAACACCAAAATTATCGATTAATTGTATGAATATAAAAACACAAAGATGGCGTTTGGTGTAGAAAAAAAAATTAAATTGTGTATTTTTCTTAACTCTTCCAAATTATTTCATTTAAATTTTAAAGTGTGTTTATTTAATGCTCTGAAATATCTTTATAAGTATGTTTTTAAATATATTAAAACAAAAAATGGAAACAATTCGACAAATCAGAATAAGATTTTTGTTATTTATTTCATTTTGTATATTGGACACATTTTATTTTCTTCTTTTTTGATGTCATTTCATTCGCAATGCTGCCAAGTGTTTTCGTTAAGCTCCGGGGCGTTTTTTTCGTCCAACTTATCCCGGGCATACAAAAAACACACCTTATGTCATTTGCAAGTCTCCAATGCTAACAATCGAGTTTGTTGCATGATAAACAAAGTTTGTTGGTGTATATTTAAGTTCCATTGTTGTTGTTTTCAATTAAAAAAAAATGTTTACTCCATACCCATAACTGACTTTCAGGCGAACTGCCCATGAGAAAGATGACAATGACGTCACAGAAAAATCTGTAAAAATCATTTGACAGCAGGTTTCATTCCATGATAAACAGAAAACAAGGTATGCTTATTATGAATGCCATTTCACCATTTTATGTAACTGATGACGTAGTAGTCATCTTCGATGCTGACCAGGGTTGTGAGATTTCTAATTAAAAAATCCCTAAGCTAAAAGCTAATTTTGGAATTATGAATTGAATGAGATTCAATTGACAAGATCTTTTGAATATACGAATTAAATAAAATTCAATTCCTAAGTCCTTTATGACTTGTGAATTAAGAAAAGGTTTAATTCAGAAGCTCTTAAGGATTTACGAATCAAAAATAATTAAATTCACAAGCTAGTTGTAAATTGTGAATTGAAAAAGTATTCATTTCACAAGCTCTTGTTGATTTACGAATTGGATTAGATTCAATTCATAAGCTTTTTGTGAATTGTGAATTTGGAAAATATTCAATTCACAAGCTCTCATTGACTTATGAATTTAAACGTTATTTAATTCACAAGCTAGTTTTGACTTGTGAATTGAGAAATGATTCAATTCACAAGCTAGTTTTGATTTGTGAATTGGATATGGGATTTAATTCATAAGCTCTTTCTGACTTCTGAATTGGAAAAAAATTCAATTCACAAGCTCTTAGGGATTTGGTTTGACTTATGAATTGCACAAAAAAACAATTCATAAGCTCTTAATGAATAAAAGAAAAAAGTGCCTGCAATGATAAAGATGCAAGTATTTCATGTGTTATATGTTATGAAATGTATCACATGTTTCATGTTTCTTACTTAAATTTAATTCGAATCGTCTGAAAGACACCTTACAGTCATAAATTGAATAAAAGCAAAAAATATTTTTGTATTCAACTTTATTAATAACAAAATTATTTTATATTTAATACATATATAACGAATAAAACGAACAAATGTGAAAAATAGGAAACAAACCAAACTAAATTTGTTTTGTTTTAAGTTGCATAAGTAATAATAAATAAATAAAACAGGTTAAGTTGCAATATGGAGTGTAAGTGTTCCTCCTACACAAGTACTCAAAATCACTGGAATTACAATTCTTATTAAAATTTTTTAAACGTTTTGTAGAGTTGTTTAAACTTACTATCTCACATCTAGAATATATGTTTCGTTGTCCGTTTCAATCATCTTTATATTCTTGCAATACAAAGATGATTTTTTGACATATTTCAATGAGGTTATCACATAATATCAATTTTTTTGACCATCGTTCGACAGAAATCGAATGAGGTAACCGATTTTTGCGATTCAAGCTTATCAAGATTAACCAATAAATGCTACTAAAAATCGATTAGGACAACCATTTCCTAGTTTGGTAATTGTTGCCGATTATTGTTTCAGTGTAGGAACTTAAACACCTTTTTAGTATTTTTTTTTTATTTTGATATTTGATATTTATTCTTTTAGAATAAAGAATTAGAATTTTAGAATTGTATAAACAAATTAAATAAAGAGATACAATTTTGATTTTAAAAGACCTATCCCCTATAGTTACCAAACAAGTTATTTTTGAATAAAACCGTGAATATTTTCCCTCCACTTGAAAAGTTGTATGCGTGTTACCCCCAAACATACTGAAATTGGCACAGCACTACATACATTTCACAATGCCACTGAGCCACTGATGAAGGCATAAGCCATATTTAAATTTAAACCATAGCATAGACTTAAAATTTCTTACGTATATTATTTTCGTTTGTTCAAAAAAATCCCAAACAAAATGACAGTTTTACTGTTCGCGGATTTAGAAAAAGTGCATTTTTTGATTGATTTTAATTTTCCGGATCAAATTGAAAGAAGACATGCCTGGGACTATCAAGAAAGATTTGAAATATATCTCAGGTTTTTGGTATACAAAATATTATCTTGATAAGCTTGAATCGCAAAAATCGGTTACCTCATTCGATTTCTGTCGAACGATGGTCAAAAAAATTGATATTATGTGATAACCTCATTGAAATATGTCAAAAAATCATCTTTGTATTGCAAGAATATAAAGATGATTGAAACGGACAACGAAACAGATATTCTAGATGTGAGATAGTAAGTATAAACAACTCTACAAAACGTTTAAAAAATTTTAATAAGAATTGTAATTCCAGTGTTTTTGAGTACTTGTGTAGGAGGAACACTTACACTCCATATTGCAACTTAACCTGTTTTATTTATTTATTATTACTTATGCAACTTAAAACAAAACAAATTTAGTTTGGTTTGTTTCCTATTTTTCACATTTGTTCGTTTTATTCGTTATATATGTATTAAATATAAAATAATTTTGTTATTAATAAAGTTGAATACAAAAATATTTTTTGCTTTTATTCAATTTATGACTGTAAGGTGTCTTTCAGACGATTCGAATTAAATTTAAGTAAGAAACATAACACATGTGATACATTTCATAACATATAACACATGAAATACTTGCATCTTTATCATTGCAGGCACTTTTTTCTTTTATTCATTAAGAGCTTATGAATTGTTTTTTTGTGCAATTCATAAGTCAAACCAAATCCCTAAGAGCTTGTGAATTGAATTTTTTTCCAATTCAGAAGTCAGAAAGAGCTTATGAATTAACTCCCATATCCAATTCACAAATCAAAACTAGCTTGTGAATTGAATCATTTCTCAATTCACAAGTCAAAACTAGCTTGTGAATTGAATCGTTTTTAAATTCATAAATCAAAACTAGCTTGTGAATCAAATTACGTTTAAATTCATAAGTCAATAAGAGCTTATGAATTGAATGTTTTCAAAATTCACAATTCACAAAGAGCTTATGAATTGAATCTAATCCAAATCATAAATCAACAAGAGCTTGTGAATTAAATATATTTCCAATTAAATAATAAAAACTAGCTTGTGAATTATATTATTTTTAATTCAAGAATCCTTGAAGAGCTTGTGAGTTGAATCGTATTTTAATTCACAAGCCTTTTATTGGCTTTAGAATTAAACGAAGGCTTAAGCTAAAAAATAGCTTAAGCTTTTGCAACCCTGATGCTGACAATCGAGTTTTTTTCAGTATCATTGTTGTTGTTTTCATTAAAAAAAATGTTTTCTTCCAAATACATGACTGACGTTCGGGTGAACTGCCCATGAGAAAGATGACTATGACGTCACAGAAAACCTGACAAAAATCTAATGAGCATACCTTGTTTTCTGTTTTACATGGGTATGCTTACTATGAACGCCATGTGGCCATTTTGGAAAACTGATGACGTAGTAGTCATCTCCAATGCAGACAATCGAGTTTTTCAGTTTCATTGTTGTTGTTTTCAATAAAAAAAAATTTTTTTCCAAATCCATATCTGACCTTCGGGCGAACTGCCCATGAGAAAGATGATTATGACGTCACAGAAAACCTGCCAAAAATCTAATGAGCATACCTTGTTTTCTGTTTATCATGGGTTTATCTATTCTATGGAGCATACCTTGTTTTCTGTTTATCATGCGTATCTCCATGATAAATTATCATGCGTATCTGTGGTTGTGATCGGATAAGAATATTAGACTGTTATCAATTTCCTATTTGACTACAAAAATAAACTTTCTAGTAGCGCTTTTACATGGTTGGAACGAATTCGACATTATTTACTAATTTGTGCCATAAGGAAAAGGAATACAATTTTATATAACTTGTGTTTGCTAGAGTACATTGCATATCATGGATATTGCTTGTGTAATCGACACCCAATTTGATGAAAATTTAGAAGGTCGAAATTTTGCCTTACTAGAAGTCAAACAAATTTGTTCCGCACTAAATGTGAATTTTCAAAGAGTGCAGGTAAGAATTACCGAGGCAAAATGATAACGTAAATTAATGTTAAACGCTTAAATTAATGTTTGTAAGAAAGTTATAACTAGGCAGTTCAGGTTTCTTGAGATCTCGGAGGTTTTTTGACAAAAGCTGAGGTAGCGCATCCATAAATTTGCCTCCAATTTTGACAGGCAATGTACTGAGGAATCCCTGCAACCTCTTAAACTATTTTATAGATTCGGTTGGGTTTCCTGGTCTGATATGAAATATGACAAATTCTAACTCATAAAAAATTGCTGCCCAGAGTGCGGCTCAAACCCCATACGTTCCTCAGCTTCTGTCAAGAAAAATCTCAAGAAACCTGTGTCGAGATTTAGCCAGTGATTTTGGCCAGTGAAGTGAAATGACTCGCCAACCCACCCTACTCATTCCGCTTCACTCAAAAAAACGATTTAGCTATTTTGATGGAATGAGTAATTTCGAATATAGTTTCGAACTCATCAGAAATGTCATTTCTGTATTTGTATACATTTTTTAAAAGACATTTATTTTAAAATCAAAAATTTGTATATTTTCTTAGGTGTTTACGGATTGATTTGAAGAAAACTTAAATGATTTCTCAAGCACATAGATAAAGCCCTGAAATAAAAAAAAAAAAAAACAAAAATATCAACATACAAAAAACAGAGAAGCTAGAAACTTTTCTTGGAAACAAGTTCATCTTTTGTCTGTTCGAATAAAAGTTTTAAAAGAGAAATTATTTCATGGTGTAATATTTGTATTTCTTTCTCGGTTTTGAGATAACCTGCTCCTCCGTTCCTCCTTCGTACACTTGATACCCTCCTTCTATTGACTGGTTGAGTTGATGTCGATACCTATTTGTATGCTATGATGTTGGAATGGATTGAGAAGTACCATTTTATTTTTGGTTTCCTCATTGATGTCACATTTATTTTGCAGCAAAATCCATATGATTTTTATGTTTTAGTAATTCATCCACTGAAGAGTACACATTAGACAAATTGTTGTAAACCCTACTTCGAGGACCGAATCGTTATAACGTTGGAAACCATATTTTTCTCAGCAATCGAGTATTACAAGCATCTGTAATGGCAAATAGATATACAATAATGAAAACTGGCCTGTAAACCTTTGGTTTGAGCTGTACAATATAACACACATAATTTTTTTTTACTTTATTTTTTATTTTTTATATTTAAAAATTGTTAACTCCTGCATTTTCGTACAAACTAAAGCTATTTTTTGACATTCAGCTGAGGCGAGTCACCTAGATGCCACTTTAATGTTTGTAATCTGACAACATTCTTCAAAAACGAACACATACTTATCTAAATATAACTACACATAATCAACTCGCCTTCGAAAAATCGGCGTAATTTGACATTTCATTTCATTCAACAACTCACTCACTTTTGGGAGCTAAATCGATTTTCAATGAAAAGTGACTCATCTCACCCACTCGCCTCGATTTCGAACTAGGTAAATCTCGGCACTTTTTATGTTTTTTCTGTATCAAATGTTTGAATTCATATTTCAGCCGCAAGAAATATCATTGGCCAGAAATGTTCAAAGAAAAGACGGAAAACTATTTTCTCATGCGCAGTCTTGTATAGTTTTTCCCCTTAATCGGTCAGAGATACCACTGTTGTTTATTCTTTACTTTTACTTATTTTATTTTTTCCTGCCTTTGGATGGCAGAAGCTCTCTGCAGAAAGCCCGCTGCTTTTGGCCGCAAGTCTGTACAAGTTTCCCAGATCCTACCGGGCTCGGACCTTCCTCCCTCCTCTGTGACGTCTCATGGGAGGTGTTGGTTCGGGTGTAGGTTCCTTCTTCGTTTGAATTGGTGGTTCCTTGGGCCTGGGTCGAACTGTTGGATCTTGCGACAGTTTTTTCCTCAACTGCTGGGAGATCCTCTGCCGGTATTCTTCGATACTTATGCGTTTGCGAGGCACAGACGGGGCATTCGGGGTGTCCTGTTAAATAAAATTACTCTTACTAAGTGTATGAGTATAGCAAAAGAATTAAAAACTGGGAGGAGGAATCCTACTTCGCGGTCGAATTCTTCTTTGTTTATCCGGCAAAGACTGCCCAGACAATCCAGCCCGAGGTGCCGATTTGGAGGTTTCTCAGAACTCCATACTACTAATTTCTGAAAGTAATACAAAGATATTTTATCTTTTGTTAAGTACCTTTTATTTGCTTCGGTTGGCAGAGTGACTCGAAATTAGAATTTCTAACTGATAATTACGACCATTGTGACGATTATGACAATTCTGACTAATATGAAACTTATTGTAATTTTTCCATAACTATTTATACCTTAAATTCTACATTCTTAGTTTACTATCTCTGCCAATTATACTTATTTCGCAATTTATCAAATTTTTTATTTGGGTTTAATTATATTTCTCAATTTTGAATAATATTTCTTAATTCTTATTATTCCTATACAATTTGCACTAGTTCCAAATACGTTCACGTTGTCTTTCGTCGTCCGTCCATCGATCGGTCGTTGCCCACAGTATGTTGCTGATAGTTGCTAATGATGCGCCTTTTGTAATATTTTTGGTTGGCCCAGTTGGGATTCCCTTTGCATTGACTTCGTTCGTCATCGGTTATTCGTCCTCGACATGTGCATTAGTTAAAAAGATTGTGTTCCATTTTTGCTGAGTACGACAAATCGAATTGTTTATTCCTTTGGCTTGGCTAAGTGGCTGTTTTTCTGAATTAATTTGATGGTGACGAATGTTGGTCGGTTGTTTTGGTTCCAAATCGAATTACTGCGCTGCACCTCTTGATTTAGCTGACCTTGATATTTATTTGATATCAATTAATATCGTTTATTTTTTGTTGGTTGGTTTAGAGATTTATGTTGGGGATGGTCATGGTCCTTGTTGTTCGTCATGTGAGAGTTAACCCTTTATTTTTGTGTGTTAAGCATCTCAAACAACACCTCCCCCCTTGTTTAGAAGAGACAAAAATTGCATTTGGCCTTGCAGTAGATCTTCCGTCCTTCTTAGTTCGGTTGAATCTATTTTAGTTCTGTGTCACGATCTTTGTTATTAATGATTTATTTCTTAATGGAGATTTGTTCCGTAGGCTTATCCGCTAGTGCTGATGTTGTAACTGTTTGCTTGCTTACTTTTAAAACATAAATGATTTATATAATTCGATTTATTTATTTTATTTTTGAAATTAAGCTTAAGAATAGTTGTCTCTAAGGTTTTCGAGTATAATATCTTATCCTTAAATATACGATTTATATTATTATTATTATTATTATTATTTTTTTTTTATTTAAATTAATTCTATTTATAAACAACAACTACAAATACGATGTTATAATTAATTAAAGAAATATAAATATTTACATATATGATGTAGCCTTCGTTTTTTAATAACCAGCACGTTGATTTTTCATCAAAAGACCGAGTTTTCAATGTCACAGTAAACACATGTATGTGTTATAGTGCACAAGTTTTTGTCTACGAGCAATTTGAGGAATTTGAAAAAGTTCAAAGGTATTTTTTTCAAAAGGTTGTTTCGGCTACACACCTTCAACCCCTTTTAGCACTAGGTCCATTATTTGTTGGAAGGCTCCGGGCACAGGCTTAACGCCAGGAGGAAGACGATTCATGCGAAATAGTCCTCTATGAGTATTAATGGTGAGCCAGTCTTTGCATTGGTCATCCACTTGCACTTGAAGGTATGCATCGGATAGGTCTATATGATTAAAAACTTTCCCATCTGCATGCTTGATGAAGAGTAGTGAGAGTGTCGTGGGGTGCGCATCTCTTTCTAATCTTATTGATTTTGTGTTCATATTTGCATACGTATACCTAATCCAATAAATAATGAAAGAGATAATTGACTGCAAAAAATATTTTCATTGCAACTGCGTTAACATTCTGAAACAAGATCTTGATTATATGAAAGCAAATGGGAGAACATATCGATGTGATAAATGCACTACCATAATAAGACGGCACTCTCTCTGCCCCTCAACAACTACAAGGTGATGTTAATGCAGAAGCACCTGCTACAAATATTCTAACTCAGGAGATTCAAAGTGCCGGTGATGGTGACATTGAGCTAAATGCTTCTCTCTCAACGGCAACAATCCAAATGGTTTATCAAAAACTCGTAGGTATGGAAATGCAGCACAAAGCATATGTTCAAGCTATATTGGAGCTACGTAAAGAAAACTTTGAACTCAAGTCAAAACTCAATAACCTTGAAAGTAAACTTAATTGGCAATTTCAAGGCCAAAAAAAGAAATTTATTGAAATCACTAGTGTACCCGATGTAAATGATTCCAACTCGCTGAATATAGCTGTGAATATTTTTCGCAATGCATGTCTCTTAACATAACTGATAAATATATCGACAAATGCTATGTAAAAAAAAAGTCATCGACAACAACAACAATCACAAAAAGAGCGCAGCTAGCAATCGAAAGTCTATTGTTTGTGTAAGTTTTATGAATCTTGCACATAAGCAACAAATAATGAAGAAAAAGAAAACAAAGAAAGATTTGGTCAACTCTTACATTCTTGGTAAAGGAAGGAATTATTTACATCAATAAAGTTTTAACGAAATATACCCAGGCTCTCTTAATGCATGCTAAGGAGACAAGTAAAGAGAAACAATTTAAGTATGTTTGGTATTCGAGTAATAAAATTTTAATGAGAAAAGAGGAAGGTAGCAACATCATCGTAATTAGATCATTTGATGACTTATCAAAAATATAATTCAATCTCTTGAATTGTGTTTATTTTTTAATTGAAAAAAAAAAAAATTTGAATTAAATTAAATTTTTGAATTAATTTTTTTGTTTAACAATTATGAATTCAGAAGATCATATGGATCTGTTTGCTGATGTTGGTACTTTACCGAATAATATTATTAACTTAAATGGTGAACAAGCTTTCTTGGACAAAATGTATTGCAAAAATAAGCTTTTTCTTATACACCAAAATGTAAGAAGCTTAAGAGAAAATTTTGATGTTCTCCTTACACATTTGAATTCTTTTCTTTGCATGCCTGATTTAATTTTTGTTTCCGAAATTTGAATGTATAATATTTAAATACGTGATTATATGTTGCCGGGATTTAATTTTGTTGCAAATACAAATGAAAGTTACGCACCTGGTGGTGTAGGATGCTTTATAAGACAAGATTTTAATTTCGTGTCCTCAGTTATTGACTTTGTTAGTGCTGACGTTTTAAAAATATCGTTTGAAACCAATCATCAAAAATTTATTGTCTTGTGTGTGTACAGGTTTCATATAATCTTTAAATGTTTTTTGAAGAGTTTTCAAATCTTTTGGAACAAGAAAACACAACAAATTTAATAGTTTGTGGTGATTTAAATATTGATATATTGGAAAATAGTGATGCCATCTCCTCTTATTTAGCGTTACTGGCGTCTTATAGGCTAGTCTCTTATATAAATGAACCAACCCGTACAGCGTCAGGACACTTTCCTTAATCTGATCTGATCTGACTTAATGAATCTGATGTCTCTAAATCCTATGACTTATTTGTTGAAACCCTTCAATCGCATATTTCTAGATGTATTCTTACGACAAGTAATAAAACTCAAAACAAAAAGATTAAAACCTTGGATTACAACAACCCTGTTAAAAAAAGTTAACTACAAGAATAAGCTTCGTAAAAAGTATTTAAAAAAAAATTAAAAAAAGAAATACCTTTGTATCGTGATGAGTTCTACAAAATTAATTAAGGTTACATAAAGGCGAGAATGGCAGGTTGTTAATAGTTTATTGAATAAGTCGGCTTCTCAGAATTGTCCTACTGAGTTACGCATAGATGATAATGTCTATAAAAGTGAAAGTGAGATAGCAGATAAGTTTTATAACTATTTTGTTAACATATCTGAATTCATTCATCTAGAACTTGTTTCCAATGACTGCACTTGAACTCAATAAAATAATTAATGGCTTACAAAACTCAATTAGTTGTGGAAATGACGACACGTCAAATATTCTTTTAAAAAACATTCCATTGTTTGTTATTGATGTTTTGGTACATATTTTTAACAAAAGCATCTTCTCTGGTGTTTTTCCTGATGCACTTAAATGTGCAGATATTATCCCACTTTTCAAAAAAAGGTACCAGGGACAATGTTAGTAACTATAGACCCATTTCGTTACTTCCACCTATTAGTAAAATTTTTGAAAAGCTTGTTAAGAAGCGTATGCTAATTTTTTTTTAATTAAAAACAACTTTTTTTCGCCTTTACAGTTTGGTTTTCAGGAAAAAAATCAACGGAGGATGCTCTCTTAAACTTCTGTTCTAAAATTTTTAAAAATTTAGACGAAAAGAAATGTACGGCAGGCTTATTTGTTGATATAACAAAAGCTTTTGATATGGTGAACCATAACATTTTAATACATAAATTAGAGTTAGCGGGTTTTAGGTCTTTCATTCTAAGATGGTTTTTGTTCTATCTCAACAATCGTTCTCAAAGAACTAAGATTTTTGGCACACGAAGTGACTTGAAGTTTATAAAAATGGGTGTGCCTCAAGGGTCAGTACTTGGACCATTGCTTTTCCTTGTATATATTAATTCACTTTTTGATTTGCCTTTCAAAGGTGAGATGAGGGCTTTTGCTGATGACATAGGATTTGCGTATGAAGCGAAAAGTCTTTCGGTTTTATCTGCTGATATCAACTGGGACCTCAGTATACTAAGAATCTGGTTCGCTCTACATAAATTGATTATCAGACAAAAAAAAAACTAATGTTTTATAGTCTTTCAAATTTGAATATCCAAATTCCTGATTTTTCATATCATTCTCCTGGCTGTCAAAAATTCAGACTTTGCACCTGTACCTGTTATGGATCATCAACTCTGGAAACTTTTTTACTTGCGATATGGGTACCATATATCAAGTTATGCATTCGTACAAAAAAAAGAGTTGAGATAATCAAACATGACATTACGATGATAGAGAATGAGAAAAAAGTGGGTCCGACAATTCTGTCTGTCTGTCTGTCTGTATATATCAGAGACGACAGCCTAAACGGATGTGTCGATTTACTTAAAACTTTTTTAGAATTTTTTTTTTAGGCCCCAAACAACGGTACCTGTCATATACCGGTTTTAGAAAAACTCATTTTTTCAAAAACGGTGCCTACGATTTTGATTAAAAAAATCATGGTCAGTTTTTTAGATAAGGTCTATCTTTAAATGGAAACCATTAAACAAAAAAAAAACAGTTATTAACGGTATCTGCCATAGAACCGTTTTTTTTTTTAAATTCTGATTTTCTCCTTCATGACTCAATCAATTTCAATCATTTTTTTTACGTAAATGCTTTTAAGTTGCCGTAATAATATTTAGTAAAAAAAAATCGAAAATTATTTTTTTGGATTTTTAAAAAAAATTGAAATTTTATTTTGAAAAATCGTTATTTCGAAAACTACTCAATATTTTTTTTCAAAATTTAGTTTTTAGATGTTGATAAATAATATCTTAAAAATGACGTACCAATTTTTTTTTATAAAAGTCCTTGCAAAATTTTATTTAGAAAAAATAGTTTTTTTAAAAAACGGCTCTAACGATTTTCAAATTTTTTTTCTAAAAACGTATCATTGTAGAAGAAATCAGATTGCATACTTCGTTTTGAGTTAAAATTCCAGTAACGCTGTTTTAGTCATTTGAAAATCGAATTTCATGCTTTTTTCATTTTTTTTTCTAAAACTGCATTTACAAATATTTAATTAAAAAGGCTTAGCATATTATATGTTAGAGATTTCTTAAGCTCCATTTTTTCTGCTGCCATTTTTATAGCTTAATTTGTTCTCAGCATGCAACCTTTGGCATCGGCGAACAATCTAGAACAGTTAGTTACCGAATCGAACGTGACAATGAAAACTAAAACACATGTAATTACTGCCAGAATATAGAGGGCATTAGTAACTCTAGAGAGAGCTCAATTTCCATAAATAATATCTAAGGCCGTTGTCACACGTATCTATTTATGATTTTATCTCACATATAGTAACTTTATCTATAAGAGCAAGTACGTGCCAGTCGTGCATTTTATTTAGTCATTTTTCGTGCAGTCCGGATTGTTTTCAAATTGAAATAGTAAATGACATAAGGTATTTAGGTCTAATAATTGATTCAAAAATGTGTTTTTCTGCCATATACCTTAAAGCTACATTTCCGCTCTGTTCTCAGACAATTTTATTATCTGCGTAAAGTTTGTACTACCGATCT
Source organism: Meliscaeva auricollis (assembly GCA_948107695.1). Classification (NCBI taxonomy): domain Eukaryota; kingdom Metazoa; phylum Arthropoda; class Insecta; order Diptera; family Syrphidae; genus Meliscaeva; species Meliscaeva auricollis. The sequence continues at coordinate 50,954,703 of OX403616.1, read as the reverse complement.
CTTAACCACGATTTACTATGGAATTATCCATTCCAAATTGAAATATGGTATAACTTGTTGGGATGGTGCTTACTCTAACAAAACGTTACCTCTATTTGTATTACAAAAGCACTTCATAAGAATAATATGCAAAAAATTAGATTGATAGATTGGTTAACAGTTTTCCTTTGTTCCTGGGTTTGAAAATTCTGCCATTACGGCATTTATATTGTTTTAAAGCGCTAAAAATATTTTACATAAGATCTGGAAATCGTAATTTCAAAATCTTAAATAATTATGACATTCGCGGGAACCATTTATTTTTGGTTAACGTTCCTAAGTTCCGCACCACTACCTACAGTATTTTTTTTAATATATCGTCATGTAGATTATTCACCAAACTCCCTTTGCCTCTAAGAACAGAAGGTTCTCTTATAAAATTTTTGAAAGGTTTAAAATTGTGGCTCAATAATTATAATTCCAACTTGTTTAGAACTTGTTTAAGGCTCAAATGCATAGAAGGATGTATTTATGTAAGGTTTCTTCAAGCTTGTAGCATTTTTGTTTTTTTCATTTTTGTATTCTTTTCGATTTTGTTTCTTAAGATATAAGTTGAACTGATTTGTAAATAAATAAATTTTTTGTTTCTTATTTCTTCTTATACGATACTGTTTAACACTAGCTTTTTTTATGAAAGGGTCACCCCACCCACTATTGTTAATTATTGTACTAATGTTTTGAAGGGGCATTTAAATCAATTTATCTTTAAATTAAAAATGCTTCTAATGTTTCTTTAACTTAATCTATTATTATTATTATTGTTAATCTATTATTGTTAACTGAACTGAATTTAACATATAAAAACATAGTAACATTGTTAAAGAAATTGATGAATAAAAAAAAAAAAAAAAAGATGTCTTCCGGGAGTGGAAGAGGGTGATAATGTGTCTGAAGTGCGTCATTTAGACCTGTTGAGTAATCCGCACAAATTTTGTTGCTACCATTTGCTTTTTGGTTGCCCAATTAGTTTCCAATTTTTTCTCGAAATAATGGTGACGTCTGAGCAGTATCGAGTTGTAATCTCACAGAAAAACCATTGATAAGCACATTGACAAATTTTCTCTTTGGGCTAGTGATGTGGTGTACGGAAACTATAGCTCTTGCGCTGGAAGTTTCAGTGCTTTTGTTTTTTCTGGCTTCTTCCTCTACTGCTTTGTGGAGAGTTGACATTTGATGAAACTTTTCGCTGAAAAAAACGACAAAAAACTTCTTTATGTCCCCGCTGCTGGCGGGGAAAAGCTCCAGAAAAGCTCTCATTTCAATAGAATCGGTGGGTTTAGCATTCCGGTCTCTTTGAAAGTTGTCTTTTATCTTGTCAATATATACAGGGTGATTTGCATAAAATGTGACAAAAAGATAGGGTGTGTAGGTTGGGCTTAGACAAGCAAGAAATCGTATGGGAGGGGGGGGGTCCATTTTCCCCCGTTTAGGCGGGAGGGGCAATTTAAGAAAAAATTCACTTAAAACGGAAAAAAATATTATTTAAAAATAACGGTTATACCTACAGAGTCATGCTATAGCATTTTGAAAAGCCAAAAACCTATACATTAATTTAAATTTTAAAGTAAGTTGTTCAAATTAATAGTTTTTGAAATATTAATTTTCAAAGTCAAAATTTTGAGAAAAAAACATAATTTTTTTTATTTAAACCATTTTATTTTCAAAGTTGTACGTTATTAAGTAATATTTTCTGGCTTATTTTCAATGCTCTTATTTATTTTTGATCAAACACAAAAAACAGAATGTCAAAATAACCTGTAGTTTTTGAGTTTGCTGGTGGTACTGCTGGTGGATCTGTCTCCATCTCCAAAAGCCATCTCTCCAGGTCTGAATTACTCATGATGAAAAACCTTTATTTTCTAAGAAAACAGAAACAGAAAACAGAACAAAATTGGTACACTTATACTCGCGCGGACTACTTAAGCTTACCTCAATTTTGTACATGTATACTCGCGCGGACTACTATGGTAGACAAGTGACTTTGGCGCTTAATTACAGAACAATGCGTTCGCGAACACGTTAAGCGAGATACTGACCTGTTGACAAATTTAGTTGATGAGGCATATCTGAACTGACACTACTCTGACATAAAAAACGTTTAAGTTATGAAGAAAACAGTTACTGTGGCCTACTATAGTAGGCCACGCGTGCACTCCAGTTTAATAAGCCCACCGCTGCTGCCACCAATGTTATGTTCGAGGCAAACACAAGAAAAAACAACTTTCTTCGTTTGTGTGGAAAACCAGAGTGATTCAAACTCTACTCATTATTTCCTTCGTTACCTATTCCGAAACCTAGATCATCACTTTCAAGTCAACCACGCATTCTACTTGGTTTCACTTGCCTTGACACAGTTGGTTTATTTAAACAACGAATGCACCATATGTTGTAATTATTGACATACTTGCATTTCATGGGTCAGTAATGTTTATGTTTAGAATATGACCCATGTCGTTGTTTTATTGTTTGGTTGACAAAGTTCGATTGCTGTTCCTTTTAAAGTGTAAAGTATGACACATACCGAACCTTTAATAACAATTGAACTATGTCATGTGTCTTGCAAGCTATTCTAGGGAATTGTGTCAGGCTGGAAAAACTTTGATTTGGAAGTTTTTTTTTAAGCAGTTACAAAGGTTGATTATATCTCGCTTATCAGCCGCCGCCATGAGATCATCATCGATGAAAATTGCAAAAATGAACTTCTTCTTGTTCAAGAATCAACATCAATTTGTTTTAAACCAAAGTCTCGCAACAATTTTGTAAATGTCTGAAGATAGCTTGAGACCATATAAGCTTTTTTGTAGCTTACAAACTCTTCCACTCTTATCATCATACCCCTAAGGTTGCTGCTCGTAAATTTCCTCATCAATCAATTCATTTAAAAACGCTGTTTTAACGTCAAATTGCATGATGTGCAAATTTTCTGCTGCAGTGATATTCAATAAAACCCTCACGGAAGAATATTTGACCACAGGACTAAACGTTTCCGAGTAATCGATCCCATAAATCCACGAGCAACAAGCCTTGCTTTGAAACGGACATCCTCATTAGCTGTTGCACTTTTTTTTTGAAACACCCACTTTGTGTCCACCAACTTTCGATATTTAGGTAAAGTAACCAGCCATGTGTAGTTTTTCTTAAGAGATGAAATTTCTTCATCCATGGCTGATCTCCACTTATTTGAATCTGGACAACTTACTGCATCTTCAAAACTCAAAGGAGTTTCAACTTCGGAAACAAAGGCTAAGCTTTCTGAAACAGTAAAATTTATGTTACCTGCTTCGCGAGTCTCACTTCTTAGCCTCCCTGGAATACCAACTGATGTCCTCTTAGGGGAAGAATCGTCTGGAGTGTCATCAGAATCTAGCTCATACAATGTGTCCCTGTCCATAGCAACAGAATAGTTATCGCCATCATCTAAACTTTCAACTGATTCCAGAGATTCGTTGAAAGTTTTGTCTGAATCGTCGTCAATCACAACAAAATGTACACTTTTGCCATCTATCCCTTCAACGCCATCACATAAGCTTTCAGACGTATCCTCTCGTTCTGAAAGAACCGAGTCTGAAACGTCATTACTCGAAGAAGGCTGCACTTTGTTTTCAAACTTTGTTTTCAATCACTTTGTGCAATTAAAAAATTAATAATCGGAAAAATCTTCACTTCGATTTGTGAGAAAACACAAGGTTAAATTACCGCGGCTACTCAAATTTAAAATTTACAGTTCCCTACCAACAAAAATAATGAAAAAAAAATTAAATTAGTCTCAACGACAAAGAAAACGAAAGGTATCTCCCTATCGTCTGAACGTTCACGTTTTGCCAATTATCGTCTTACATGAAGCAAATAAATTATAGCTTATCGTTTTAAATTTTACGTGAAGTAAGACGATCGTCCAAATGTTAACTTGTAGTCCAGGAGGTAGCGACAGAAATTTTGCGTTGATCGCAATAAGGTTCATTTGTTTTTCTATGACAGTTTAGGGGGCATCGTTGGGGGTCTTCTGAGAAAAAAAAATATCAAACATGAGAAATAAACGTTCAATGTGTCTTCGCAAATTGATGTTTGTCGAAAATATCGAATTTTTGCCTATTTTTATCAAATGTTAAGTGCTATCAAAAAAAAATGTTCTAAGTATTTGTTGATTATGCGTCCCTCTACACAATTAAATTCAGTTTTTATTTCTTTAAAACTCAAAAAATACGATTTTCCGTACTTTACTCCTTAAAAATACGCTTTTTGTTAAATATTTTTAACTCAGTTCTTAGATTGCATAATAGTCTATAAACTTAAATAAAAACACTTAGCAAAATGCGCATGTTTAATAGTTAAGTACTTAAAACAGAGGGTGTATTGAGCAAGGCCTAGGAGCACCAACCTCTAGTTGAGCCATCATAAGTAAGTAAGTAAGTACTTAAAACAGTACTTTTCGATTTTTGACAAAATTCAAAAAAATATTTCCTTTTTAATAATGGCATTTAAAAATGAAAAATCTATGTTTTTTTTTGTAGAAAAGCAAAATTTTTAACTCAGAAACATTCTCTTCTATAGCGTAAACCGTTTAAGGATAACAGACAAAATGAGCTATATTTATGATATAGTCCTAAACGCGATATTTTCTAAACGATTGCTCGTAGAGAAAAAAATGTCACAACATGTTTTAAGGGAATCACAAGACCTACAAGTCTCACATATACTCTTTTTTGATAATTTCTCCCATTTTAAAGCTAAAAACGAAAAACCAACATTTTCGACATTTAACCTTGAACAACTTTTTATGCATACATGGGACTTTTGGCATTTTACTTCTATCGATGCATGTTTCAATGCTCTGTGCCAATTTTCAGCTCTATGCGAATTATTTATAGGTTTGCATCTTTTTATGTCCATTTAATCTTGACTATTAATTCAATAAGTGTTTTAAAAGCACCTTCTACTCTGCGGGCTGGGCTTTTTGGAGTTGAATCCGTTAGTTGAGGTCATATTCAATATAATTATGGAAAATAATTCGTTTGTAGTTGGCGGGGTATGTCCGAATTTGAACTGCTTAAATTTGTATTGTGCTTTATGGGTGAGGTTGTAACTAAGTTCAATAAGTATTTCAAAAACACCTTTAACTCTGCGGGCTGAGCTTTTTGGAATCCGTTAGTTGGGGTTGTATTTAATTTAATTATGGAAAAAAATTCGTTTGTAGTTGCCGGGGTATGTCCGACTTTCAACTGTTTAAATTTTCCCCTACCTGTGAAACTATATTTTGCTCAAGCTGACCGAATATTTTCGTAGACTATGTAAAACACTTTTATCTAATAAAGTCAAAGTGTTTTGATTTTTGTTATGATGCAAAAAATAATGTTGTTTGTCATATAGAGATTGTAAGTTATTTGGGCACTGGGGGCTTAAATTCCATATACGAAAAAAGGTATTATGGCTTAACGAAAACTTTGGGAGGCATATCTCTTCGGAAAATTTGCGGGCCAACTTCACGTAGGTCGATACTCCATAACTCATAGATAACAAGAAAATACCTCAGAAATAAATAGTCTACCGCAGCACAAACATAACATCTCAGGTTACCGGTTATTATCAGGTTACTTACTAGTTTCAAAAGTGAGTAAACAGTAACCATTAAAAAAGTTTTTTTTTTGTATAAAATTTTTAATGTTCATGTTATTATCAAGGATAAGGTATTCAAGAACATTATTATAGCTTTTAAGTCATGCTTAATTTGTAGCTGAAAAATAAACCGTTAAAAAGTTATGAATGGGGATGTGCATTAAAAAAATGACAAATTACGGAAAAATCTTAACTTTGTTATAAACTGTGCTATCTACATGTTTAAAGATTATTATCAACAAAATTAACTTGAAAAATACAAATTTATATCAAAATTAAAATTTGCTAGTTTTTAAAAGATGAAATTGGTTGTAAATCATTATTTATCATGTTTTTGATACTCGTATTTTCCGTTTTTAATCATAACTTTTGAACGGTATATTTTTCGATTGAATTTTTTATATCTATTTAAAGATAATTAAATTTGCCTTCAAAAGTCGGCAAGAGTGTTTTTCATTGAATGAAACTGTTTACTCACTTTTGACACTTTTGACATAATTAGTGATAATATGCAAAGAGCATAATTTACTTCATTGTTAATAAAATAATTTACTTCGTTGCATTTATAATTTTGAATATTATGACTAAAAATGAAAGAATTCGTTCGAACGTTTTTTTTTTGTAAGAAATACTATAATTTACTTCGTTTTATTTATAATTTTGAATATTACGATTAAAAACTAAAGAATTCGTTCGAACGTTTTTTTTGTTGTAAGAAATACTATTAGTAGTAGTAGTAGTACTAGTAGTAGTAGTTAAAGTGCATTTCAGCCATTCCATCTTATGCGGGTGATTTTCGAAGCGAGAATAAGTTTTTCCCAAAACTTTTTAAATAGATTTGCATTCCTGGTCGCTCTACTATTTTAAAAGAAGCCAGATTCCACATACTGAATGGAACAATAATTGGTCCCTTCGAGCTGACGGGAGAACGTCGAAAAAGCAAGCCAAGCTTATTAGAGGAAATACCTGAAGAGATATGACACTAATCCTATTGGATTTAAAATGGTGCACATTGCGCTGTGCATGTGTGGCCATATCTTAATGATTGGTACCCAGGCAGATGGATAGGCCACCTCGAAACAATTTTGTAGCTTCCACGTTCGCTGGATCTGAATCCAGTGTTTTTTGGAAAAAAAGTGTACAAGAAGCTGATAAGATCGCTAGAGGAGCCGAAGGCTTTTCAAGGTATCTAGTTTTTTGTTTTTTTAATTTATAGTCAGTTAAATTAAATTGTTTTGTCACTTGTGCTTGGGCTCAATTTATAAAGAGTATTTTTACACAAAAAAAAAAAAAAAAAAAAAAAAAATTCCAATTCTTTTATTTTTAGTGGAAATATTTAAAAGCATAAATCAATGCAACGAAGTCATTTATTTTATTATATTAGGACTCTTTGAATATTAGAACTTATAATAATAACAACCCATTCAATAAATTAAAACATTATCCCAAACAACAATTTTTGGTTTAAAGTCGGTAAATAAACCGGCTTTAAACCAGAGGTAATTACCTCCAAAAGTTAGAAATTGGTAAAAAACACGGTGTAGAAACGTTCCAGAAACCGCTTTTTTACCCAATTTGGTCAGTAACTTTGAAACCTGGGTTTTTTTGTGGTAATATTAATACGGTTTTTATCAGTCGATTTTTAACCGCTGACGAGCCTGGGTTTTTTCTTGTTAAAAAAAGAACGCTCCATAAACGTTATTTCGAAGCGTTATGGTGACGTATTTTCACTACCGGTTATTTGTAGGTAGTAGGAAAACCTTTTTCGTCGGTAATTTTGATACCTGTTTGGAGGTTCTGGAGAGGTAATAAAAAATCCCATTATTTCGCTCCGGTTGGAGCTGGGTTGCAAAAAAACCCAGTATTATGCTCCAAAAATAGTAATTTTCTAACCTGAAAATAGAAGTTCCTTTTTAAATAAGAAAACGGGTTAAAAAATTACTTTTTTTCCTTTTTTTTATTTAAAAAGTAAAATATTACATACTTTAACTTAAAACTAAAGATTAACGCTTAAAACTAATTACATAAAGAAAATGTAACTTAAAACTAAAACAAAAATAAATAAAGTTAATAATAATAAAAAAAGAGAAAAAATTAATCTGCTGCTGTTGAGTCGTCGCTGAAAATAAAGTTAAATACAATTTAATTAGAATATGAATAAAAAAGTTAGATCAAGTTATTATGCGCTATGTAATACGCGTATGTAACTTTAAAATATGTCTATATATATACATATATAACTTAAATAGAAAAAAGAAAAAGAAAAACTTACAGTGGGTTTTTGCCCTGCCTGAAACGGGCCTGTTTCAAGAACGTTTTCATGTAAGTTGCTCCCTCGGTGTCGCTGTATGAAGGGAATCTCTCCCTGACCGCCTCCACCACCACCGCAAAAATAAGTTTGTAGCTGTCAAACTTTTTTTTGCTGTTCGTCCCGTACCATGAGTACTGGGCCAGCAACTCATCCCCAAACATGCACTTGGAAATTGTACGCAGTGTTTTTGATGCTGACAACCCCCCAAAAGTGCTCAGCTTACGGATCTATTAAAAAAGAAAAAAAAGCAGAAAGAAAAACAGATATTTTAGTTATAGTTTGTGTACATTTGGAAAAATAAAAATAGTAAAAATGTTAGGAAGTACATGTTAAAGTTTAAAAGACTTAATAACTTACCAACGACCGCCTAAAAGCGGGATCGGTCCCAATTTTCTCCTCGAGGGAGCCCAATTGGTCTTGAGTTGAAATCGGCAGCAAGTTTTCGGGAATTTTCAACTCCCCCACCGATTCCCTTCGCTGACAAAGTTTGTCGATGATCGTGTTCAGCGTAACCTCAGTTTTAGCTATAAACTCTAGGAGTTTTTTTTTGGTGGTCCGATTCCGCTTTTAGCTCCCCTAGAGACATTTCGATGGATTGGAAGGCTGCCTTATTTTCCGCCTGAAGACTTTCAATGGACTGCGACTGCGACTGCGAAGTGCCTTGCTGATCCAAATCTGAAATGTTTAAGAAAATGTTTAGGAAAATTAGTATAAGACTTTTTGAATCTGATAAGATAATCATTAACATAATCGGCCCTAGCAAGGTATCTGTCAGAGAGGAAAATTCTCCGTTTTGATACGAATCTATTACTTCGGGGTGTGCTTCCGACAGTTAAAAACTGTTCGATTCGTATCAAATCGGACAATTTTCTGCTCCGACGGATACCTCGCTAGAGCCGATTATGTGAATCATAAGGTAACAAAAGATTTATATTAATTTTCTTACCATAACTAAGAGTATTGGTCGATGATCCGTAATGCATCTTGGGGGGCGCGCCCAATTTTTCACAAATGATCTCCGACATGAGTAAATTCAAGTCGGAAATCGCATTTTCGGGTAATGTGTCCAGCTCATCTAACCCAGTTTCGTCGGACGACATAAACTCGGCCTCCTTTTCTTTGGCTATAGCCTCATCCCACGAATCTTAAAAACAAAAAATTGGAAAACGAAAACGCAAGTTTAATAAATGCAATTCAAACAGATTTATAGGGTTCATGAGAACTTAAAAACTGCATAAAACTATATTTTGAATTAAGACGAAACATATTTTAGACAGTTCAGAATTTTGAGGCACTACTTTATCTCAGAAACCTTAACAATATTGCTGAGAAATTTATCTGTTAAAATCTTTTCATTGAAATCTCTCAGAACTTTGAACTGGCCATAATTATATCGCATTTTTAAATTTAATTATGTAAAAGTACTCACCGATATCATCAAAAATGAGTCTGCATTTTAATTTCTGCCAGTCTTCTGAAGGTGTGAGACATTGTTTGCGGCCAGTTAACAAATCTTTTTTCGAATTCGGCCATAACAGGGTTGATCCATCGACCCAATTGGTCGGAACAGCAGTGACGAATCTTTCGCCATTCTCAATTGTTTCCACCACTCGGAACATTTTCTTTTTTTGAAGAATGAATAAGAGGAAAGAAAACAGATTCAGTATTTAAAGGAACTTTAAAAAATTTAGAAACAATGTCACCCGTTTTCCAAAATTGGGAGACATTTGTTTCCTCGTTTGACTTGTAGACATTTAAAAATTTTGAATAAAATGGTTTGTCGTAAAAGTAAAAAATGAGTACCAGAATTACCAAAATAGAAAAAAAATATGGCGCGTGGGTAAAATCACTACCTAATATTTAGAAAAAAAAGTGGGAATTTTACCCACGCTACGACAAAACACTTTATTCAATCACAAATATTAATTAAAAGATAAAAGATATAATAAAATAACTTACCAAATTAGTTTTTGGTTTTTTTTTTATATTTTCGAGTTATTTTCGATATTAAACCCGCACTTTTTTAATTTATTAATAAAAACACCGCGCAACGAACAAACGCGACCAACTTCCATGCACACGAACGAAAACCAACTGAAAAAAAAACTAACAGAGAGAGAGGGAGATGAAAATTGTTTGTTTGTTTGAGTAAAGTTATGAGTTGGCGAGAGTATAGGAATGAGTTGGATTATTACTGAGGCTCTAGATGGGTAATATTGAAGCTAGGTATCGATAATTTAGAATTTATGGGTGAAAATTTATAGCAATTTGTTAAAAAAAATAGTATTTATGAAATTTATTTTTTTTTAAAACACTTTTCTTTCATTATTTCGTAGTATAACAAATTATATTTTCTGGGGAAAAAAAATGTTATGAAATCGAAACTTGTCATAGAAATTGGTAATTTTTTTCCAATAAAATACTTTCTAACAAATTTGGTTTTAAACGGGTTAATTTATAACGAAAAAACCACCGCCATGAGTTAAAAAACAGTAATTTTTAAACTTAAATAAAAAATGTAACATTTTTACCACAAAATTGAGCTTTTTTACTACCAATTTTTCATTTTAGATAAAATAAGTAAAATAAAAACCAGTAAAAGAGGTTAATTCGAAACCGATTTCTTATCCAAAACAAATTTGGTTGCATTATTACCAATAAAATAAGCTTTTTTATAACCAGTTTTTCATTTGTAAAAAATTGGTAATTTTTTAGCCAACAAAGTAGGATATTTAATTACCAATTTCAAAACTGGTTTATTTTTAACCTATAAATTCAGTTATTTTGAAGCTTGTTTTGAACTTAGGGCTAGAATTGGTTGTAAATTTACCAAAAAATTGAAAAAAAAGTTAATTATTGGTAAAAATATACCTGATTTAAAACCCTGGGTTGAAAAAGTAATTTTAAAGCCTATGCGGAACCTCGGGTTTTAAAAAAAAAAATATACAAAATTACCAGATAAAAACTTTGGGTTTATTTTTGGGTTCATTTTTACCGAAAAATAACCCAGAGTTCAAAAATAACTAATTTATAACCATTTTATAACCGCGGTAATTCCAGGTAATATTTTTACCTCGGTAATTTAGCTACCGAGGTTTCAAATTGTTGCTTGGGATACTATTCTGAAATCTACATTTGTTGCGAACAATCTTCAGGAACTTTGCAACAGGGTGTCCATGCCATTTTTGTATACCAGAGGTGCTTAAACTTTTTTCAATTTTTCCTTTTTTACATAAAAAAAAGTCATAGAGCTATTAAAATTTTCTACCAATTTTGTTTTTGCACTTATCTTATCGTTCAACAATTTAATGTTACGTTACCTTTATGACCAGAAGAAACAATAAATTAAAAATTTTGTAGAATCATAAAACTGTTACCAACATTTAAATTTTATCATTGTTATTATTTAATCAAATTTAATTAAGTTTAAAGCACTGAAGATGAGAAATAAAAAAAAATCGACTTACATTGAAATTGAACTTATTGAATAAAAAGAAGCAAACAAACATAAAAAATATTATAATTTCAACTTCAGTAGTAAACACAACAATCAAAATATATTTAAAATTTATTCATTGAATGCCAGAGTATCTCGTTTCCAAAAGTTTTTCTTTTATAAGAATTTCATGTAAAGTAAGTTTATAAAGTAAAATATTTATATCGACTAGATTATAATATAAAAGTCAAATTAGATGTTTTATATTTCCAGCATTGAATTATTTTGTATTCATTTGTTTTTTTTTTATTTATTTTATTCTCAGTTTGAAAGACTTGATTTTGGCGAAACTAATGTTCTGGAAACTTTTTATAATGCCGATGTGGTCGTTGTCGATTTAAGTATCCAAGCTCAACAAAGTTCCTTGTTTTATCATTTGGGAGTCAGGGAAAGCTTTGGTATGAAAGGCAATATTCTAACATATAATGATGTCCACTCTAAACAGACTCTGTGCCTAAAAGTGAGTATAACTATTAATATTAATATTATTATCATCTCTGGTAAAACTTCTCAAATACATATCCCAGTTTAGGCTTTTATAACATGGTCTATATGTTCTAACTCTTAAATTGGTTGTTGGATTAAGGTTAGTTTCATATACAGGTCGTTTCAAATGAAAAGTCCTGTGTCTGCGCATATTTTCTTCCTTGCAATATAATTAAGATAAAATAAACAAACAAATCATTCATTCTGACAAGTCAGCTAAAAAAACATTGAAAGTCAGATTTGGAAAAAAACTAGAGAAATTCAGGTCAATTATGAAACTCGAATCGTGTCGTATTTTGATTTCGTATGTTTCAATATAAGCCTTTGCTTTAAGACGGGGATTTTTTTAATGCGCCTATTTGGTACATTAAGACCATTTAACTCATATTAGCGAAATAGTTTGGATGCTTTTTTAAATTGTCATTATTATTTTTTTTTCTTTATTCATAAATGCGTCTATTTCAATTTTGCTAATATGCTCACCTATATATACTATACAATACAGCCCTATCATCGTATCCGTTCGGAGAAGTCTCCGATCGGAGATTAAGTTTTATTCATGGTATCCGAATCGGAACAAAAATATAGCCGCCTGTCGGGGCGTGTATTTGATATAAAACATTTGTCAAATTAATATAATACAATTTTTTTTTGTCTACAAGAAATTAAAACTGCATGTATTTAGGCTTATAAATACCAATTAGAGATAAATAAAACACTTGCTTACATGTTATTTCCAAGGTCCAATTAAGTTCCAGGTGTTTTTTTAATTATTTGTATTCTATTTTATTTTTGCGGAAATTTGTTCAGCACCATTTTTCTGTCGAAGACAATCGGAGAGCGAAAATCGCAGTACATCGCTTTAGAAAATTAATCAGAGAGAGAAAATCGAAGTACATCGCATAAGAAAATATATCGGAGAGAGAAAATCGCATAAATTCAAGACGCGTTGCTGAGATTTTGACATTTACAACGTACGCTTTGATTTTCTTCGAAAGTTTATCCCTGTATATTAGGCGAAACAGTTACTATGATACAAAATTCTTATATTTCGTTGAAATCGGCGAAAATTTTCATCCGATCGGATACGATGATAGGGCTGATGGCCTGTTATGAGATTTTTCTCAACGGTCACATCAATAAATACATAGATAATAGATAAATCGTCAATTAAACAAACCAGAGATAGTCGAAAATCAAGATACGATTTATTTCAAGTTTCATATTAAACGAAGGATATACGAGTTTGTTTATATAAAATTTCTTTGTTGAAAATGCCAATATGAGAGTAAACAAATCCTTCCAGTAAGCTAGCTAGTTCTTATATTTGTAGACTCTCTCTGTGCAGTTTTCTTTAGGACTTTTGATTTGAAACGACCTGTACTCATTATTTTGAGTTCAAAATTGTGTTCGTGGGATTTTTGAAAAACGTCAAACAAAAATTTTTCTCGAATGAAACTTATGGGACTTCCTGTATCAATGCGCGCATTCACTAATCTAATAACTTCGTAGTCAACTCATTTTGATTGGCTGACAACTACTAAAAAATGAGATTAAATTTCCCCTCCGACGTAGTGTAAAAATTTCGGTTTCAAAGATAGTTGACATTTCAAAATCAGCTGTTTTGGTTTCTGTTTTGTTTTTTGATTTGATTTTGGTGAAATGTGACAGTTAGAATTGACTAGCTTTGTAGTGCAAATTTTGCATTCCAAAAGCTAGTTGATTTTCCACTACGTAGTCACTAGATTAGTGAATGCGCCTAATTAAGCATTCGAAAAAAAATTAAATTTTGAAAATTGTTGAAATCAAAACATAAACTAAAATTTCTTACGAATTCTTTTCTGTTTTCGTCATGTAGATGGTGAACTAAATCTTCTCTTTTTTTTCTGACAGTCATTTGAACAGTTTCCAAACTGTCCACATGTTTGGCAAATCTGGGTATCTCTTTTAGGTCTTCGGCACTCTGCTGCAAGGTATACAGCTAGGTTACAGTTGTTGTTGTAGCTATTTTCTGGGTTCTTCACAGTTGTTGGATACGGATTTGTTTTTTTCTTTTTAAAGTGAAATGTTAGAAAACGCATCCAAAAACTCGCTTTTTGTCTTGAAGCGGTGTAGTTAAGCTTGAGCTTCGAGAAAAAATTCAATTAACTCTTCATCGTCAAATTGAATTTTCTGTGCCAAAATAAGTTTTTTCACAAAAATAGTTCTTAAAACGTTCGGCAACTGACCACTTTCTATTTTCAAATTGGCGACCAATAGCAAATTTACTGGTTGCTCCATCGAACAAACCCTTCATTTCCATCAAGATTGTTCTAAAGGATGCTTCCATTGCTCCTGTTCTTGAACAAATCAAATGTGCTCTGCCCTTAAGCTTGCACATAATAAGGGTTGCATGTTGTTGTTATCCAATCCAAAAGCATCTTTGGCATATAGAACTTGCGATTCCCACATTCGAAAATTATCTTCTTCGGCGGTAGAGTCCGAAACCACTTCTTTTGCCGAAGATAATTTGTTTGAAGAATTTGAATATTCTCTTACATTCTCTGGTTAGTTTTGAGGTTTATACAAATCTCTAGCTGGATTTCTCGTTTTTGAAATTCTATTTCTTTTTGCATTAAGATCATTTCTCTTTGCAGATGTATAATACAAATTTCTAGCATGATTTTGGGATTCGTCATTTTTATTGCTATCGTTGTTATTGGATCTCTTAGATGTTTTTTTCAATTTCTGGATCATTATCATTTTTGTCTTCTTTTAAATCTTTTCATTTTGGTTTGGACATTTTCCCCTTTCCTCTGGAGGAATACTACTCATTCGCATTACGAGTTCAGCTTTCTTTCCACTGGTTTTCTTTTCCAAGGTTTCCAGCCAAGTCTTTAGCTGAACCACGGTCAATTCATTCAAATTATCCGACGACATGATGATGGACTTTGAATTCTATCCCACTTCTAAGGTTTTAGGCGTTTAAAATAATATCGAAAGAAACAAAAATGTTCTATTCACAATCTCGATATACATATTTAATATTATTTCTTATCAGAACATATTTATCCAACAATACTTATAATATGTTTTCTTAAAATTAAGTAACTTATTACAAGGTACTGCTACAACTCGGCCATCCTGACTAGTAATCGTCCCGATTATATAGAGTTTTAGATTTATACCATGGTTTTATATTCGCAGCTTCCCATGTACCCTCGTAAGGAATTTGAGTTATTTGAAATCCCTCAACATCCTGAACAACGTATCATCCTGAACAACGTATCATTACCCAAAATTTTATGAATTTTATAAGGACCTTTGAACTTTGGAAATAATTTCGAACCATTACATAATCACCAATTTCATATTTCGTAGCTATTTTTCTGTTCCGATCAGTAAGGGTTTTGTTATATTCTTGTACCTGCTTTTGTTTTCTATGGGTCTTGATCTTAGTATTAGCAAATCCCGAGACGATCTTTCTGCAATTTTCTCATTCAAATATTCACTAAGAAAATCAATAACCACCCCCTTTGTTTGATTCCAAACAAAAGTTCACTGGGAGTCGAACCAGTACTACGATGTTTTGTGTTATAAAAAGAAAACTTTATGTCTGGTAGTACGTTATCTAAACTTTCCACTGGCCAATTTAGCAATCATTTGACCCAAGTTTTTATTGAGCTTTTCCACTTGGCCATTAGCTTGTGGGGACCCTGTCGCAATTTTTATGTGTTAAATGTTGTTGTTCAATAGGAATTCTTTGTAGGCATTTGACGTGAAGCTACTACCACGATCCGAAATAAGGGTTCTTGGTCTGCTAAACATTTGGAAATATGTTTTTAAATGAAGAATCAACGCGTTGAAAATAATTTTATATATTTAGTAAACGAATCAACTACTAAAAGACATATTTCTTTTTAAATTTGTCTACCTTGATTGGTCCAAAATGAGCAATATGAATAACATTAAATTGCACTTAAAAATATTAAACTGGTACAACTTGAGTTGAAAGTACAGTTTTACGAGGAAGTCTATAGTTTCGAAAAGAAATACCATGAAAAATATCTGCCATTGTTCGACAAACAGAAGGAAATTGTTGCTTAAACTTGAAATTAATAAGTAGACCACGCCCCTTGGGGCGTTAGAAAAAACCTTTAGTTCTACATAATGAAGTGTGTTTGGAATCAAATTGTATGAAATTTAAAGTAAAAAAGTTATATAGGTAACTCATTGCATATCAGATAAAAAGTTAAAAAACAACGATAAAGACAACGCCCCGGGCATTGTTATAAGTGATTTGTTGTAATAATGTTGAATCTTTTAACTCAAATTTGATGATTTCTTAAGTTCATCGGATCTTATGACTGCTGAATTCAACTCCCGTGTGAAAAGTGGAAAATTTAAAACACACTCCCAGAGGCGGTTAAGCAATTTTTCGATCTAAATGGAAGCTTTCAAATTAAATCAATTACAGCGATATATTTATTTTAGAGCAAAATAGTTTAAAACGTTCTACATTATTACAACACCCTCAGGGGGGACCTTTATCGATTTTTGTACACTTTTTATTTGATATGTAATGAATCACCCGTACAACTCGTTTAGTATAAATTTCATACAATTTGATTAAACACACGCTTAGTTTAAGAACAAACAGTTATTTTAATGCTCACAAGTTAACGGTTTCATGTTTATGTTTTCCAGGTAAGAAAAAATGACATTTTTTCATGATGCATTTTCTCAGTAACCAGAAACGTTACGGTTCTTTTGAAGATGCTTAAGGTGCTTTATGATGAATATTATTATTTATTATTATTATTAATATTTATTAAAAGCACAAAAGCACATTTATTTTATACAGCGATAGCTACCAGGGCATATAGCTGGATTTTAAAAAGAAAATTACTTAGAAGATGGCAGGGGGCGATCGAAGTGGCGAATTCAACCACTAAGTAGTTGCATTCGCCATTCCGATCGCCCCCTCACCAATTTAGAAAAACTCAATGTCATATGCTATTTACAAGATGTGTC
The DNA here is from genome assembly GCA_948107695.1 of Meliscaeva auricollis. NCBI lineage: Eukaryota > Metazoa > Arthropoda > Insecta > Diptera > Syrphidae > Meliscaeva > Meliscaeva auricollis. Next base: position 50,937,745 of record OX403616.1, on the reverse strand, counting down.
ATTTCTATTAGTTTATATATATTTTTTATGTTTTATTCTGAAGGAACTGACAATAACGATCTTAAATTACAATTGAATAGGTTCTTTGATATAAAATTAATTTTTGGGCATTCTGTTGAGAGGTGATTGATAGTAAGGATAGCATCTTATAGAAAGAGGGGACAGTTAGGCGGATTTTCTTTCGTGAAGAGGTGGCTGTGTGTGATGTTTGTGTGTCCTAAGCGTAGGCGTAGGAAGCATCTGTTCATTTTCGCTGTTGTACTTGTTGGATAAATTGCTGATTCGGCTTTTGGGTTGATTGCGGAGTAGTGATATGAATAATGGGACCATGTTTCCTGATGTTTCCGGTGCCAGTATGCGTTTGTTAGTTTCAAAAAGTCTCGTTTGGTGGGAGGATACGATTTGATGTCTGTAGAGTTGCAGATTGATTTGGCTGCATGGTCGGCTTTCTCATTACCCTGGATTCCTATGTGTCCTGGCACCCAAGTAAGTTGTAATTTTGGGTGATGTTTGGTGATGTTGTTTCTTATTTTGTTGATGTAAGGCGACTGGTGTCTTATGCATTTAGTGTTGAGGGACTGTCCGAGAAAATGACTATATTTTTCGTTGAAGTGATTGCGAGTTCCGTAGCTTTCAGAATAGCTAATGCTTCGGTAGAAAATATCGAAAAATAGTCTAGTATGTGTTCTGCGAACATCAACGAACCTGTTTTGTTGATAGCAGCCCAACCGGTGCCTATTTCGATTTTCGAACCATCAGTAAAGATAACTTCCCATGTTGAGTTATCGTAGGTGTTCATCATTTGTTGAAATGCTGTATGTACATTTCATTGGGAGTGCTGCCTTTTTTGTGTTTAGACAGTGAAATTTCAACCTTCTCTAGTGGATTGAGCCAAGGAGGATGATGTTCTAAAGCCAGTGATTTAGTGATTTTGTTTAGCCCAAGAGTAGATGCTGATTCTAATATCCTGTATATTGTTGATGGATACTTTGGAGTTTTCTTTCGCTTCAAAACCTTGTTATCTATAACTGTTAGTAGTGAGTTTTAGGATTCATAAATCTTTGGAAGAAGTCGGGAAGTTAGAATGTCTCTGCGAGATTCTAATATTTAATAAAGGGTTTTCCAATAAGAGGTGTTATTTTGATATTCAAAGAAAAATGGCATTTTTGGAGATAAATGATCGGATGTTTATTTCATTATAAAGAGGAAGGTATGCCGTTAATAATGGAACACAACATCAGCCAAATGGCCGCCAAGACCACGCTTACAGGACCATATCCTTTTCATGAAATTTTCCATAACCAAATCGCAAAGTGGCTGCCCTATGTCCTCGATAGCCTCTCGAATTTCAGCTTTGAGGTCTTGAATCGACGCTGGGCTGTTGGCGTAGACCTTATCTTTCACGTGGCCCCAAAGGAAGAAGTCGCAAGGTGTTAAATCACAAGATCTCGGTGGCCAATTGTGATCACCTCTTCGAGAGATAACACGGTCCGGAAACTTTTCCCGTAAAAGATCGATGGTTTCATTGCTTGTGTGGCACGTAGCGCCGTCTTGTTGAAAGTAAACGTTGTGCAGATCAATACCATCCAATTCAGGCCATAAAAAATCATTAATCATCTCTCGATAGCGCAATCCATTGACCGTAACTGTTGCTCCAGCCTCATTTTCGAAAAAGTAAGGTCCAATGACCCCGCGGGACCATAAACCGCACCAAACAGTCACGCGTTGAGGATGGAGAGGCTTTTCAACAATAACACTTGGGTTTTCCGAGCCCCAGATGCGACAGTTTTGCTTGTTGACGTAGCCTCCGAGGTGGAAATGGGCCTCATCAGTCAAGATGATTTTTCGATGAAATTCCGGTTCATTTTCATGCATTTCAAGGACCCAATCAGCAAAGACACGACGTTGTTGATGATCAGCCGGCTTGAGTTCTTGTGTTAACTGAACTTTATAAGCCTTAAGACCCAAGTCTTTATGCAAAATACGGTGTAATGACGTTTGTGGAATGCCTAATTCCAAAGAACGACGAGGAATGGACAAACCTGGGTTTTCTTCAAAACTTTGGGCTACAATAGCAATATTCTCAGTTGTTCTTGAGCTGGTTTTATTCTTCACATCACTAACTTGTCCCAACAGCTCGAATTTGTCCACCAATTTCTGTATTGCGGTCCGACAAGGTGCTTCACGACGACCCAAAAATGTTTTAGTTTTACGAACCGTCTCTGCCAAATTTTCACCATTTTTATAGTGAATTTTAATAATTTCAATGCGTTGTTGAAGCGTGACAGCTTCAAAAGTGACAGCTACCGAAATAGCGGGCTATTCAAAATAACACCTCTTTACAACTGTCAAAATTCTACATTTTAGCTGATGTAGTAGCGCAGAAATAGGCGCCAGGATGGCATCAGAAAACTATAAAACAACATCAATTAGACATTCTTCGTCAAAAGACAATATAGCTAGGCCTTTAAATACATAAAAAATAGAAATGTCGTTGTCTTATTGGCTACACAAGGTATCAAATGCCTCAAGCTACCATTCGCCACCACTTTTACCAAAACGTAGAAAATAGTTGGTTCAGCATGATTAAAGTCCAAAGATTTATATTTCTTCTACGTAAATCTTATGCTTTGCTGAGGATTTGATATGAAAAAACTATTTAAAATGCTTCATTATTATTTGAATTTATTGCTAATAGTTTAAATTATTACAAATACATAAACAAATTAAATTGATTTAGTTTTTTATTGCAATGATCCACTGATTTTTAATTTTTTAGTATGAGTTAAATAGTACACAAAATCAATGTAAAAAAAATAATTATTACCATTATGAAACTTGGCAAAAACTTTACATTTGCGATAAGATTGAAGAATCAAAAAAGTCCATAAAAATATATTGTGTTGAAGAGTATTTTTCGATGCTGAGTTAAATGACATCAAAACTTACTCTATGAAAAGTTAAACTCTCTTTTAAGCAAAGATGGTTTTTTTTTGTCTTAAGAGGTAAGACGAGAGCAAAAAAAAATTCGGTAAGATCATTTTATTTGAAACAAGAACAAGGAATCTAGATAGACCTGAAAAATATTTTTGGTAAAAGGGCGTTTTTTTGAAGGGGAAATTCATCGGTGAAAAAGGTACCACAGCATCTGACTGAAAAATTGAACATTTATGAAACTTGGTAAAAATATTGCATTTTACATAGAACCAGAGTATAAAGAGTCCATAAAAATATTTTGAGTCAAAGGGTGTTTTTTCAAGAGGAACGAAAATATTGGATAAGTAGCGATAAACACTATAGTAAAAATGTTACTCTGATGAAAATTGATTAAAATATTTTATTTACCATTGGAACCAAAAATCTAAAGAGTACATAGAAAAATTTTAGGTGAAAGGTTGTTTTTTTGAAGAGTAATGCAAATCTGTGCCTAGTCCCAAGTAACCAATAATTTAAATGGTACGTTCACAAAAATCAGTATAAACTTTTCCTCTGCCATGGTATCTAAGAATCAAATGAGTAAAATCACATTGTTTTAAATGAAAGGGTTTTTTTTGAGGTGGAGAAAATATACGTAATTTATGCTTAACATATCTTACAAAATTGGTACCCAATTGGAATCTGGCAAAAATGTTACATTTGGCCTAGGAACCAAGAATCTAAAGAGTCCATCAAATGATATTGGGTGAAAGGGTGTTTTGCCCACAAAACTCGTGGATGAGATCTGCATTTTAATTTTTTGATTTGGGATATGCTGGACTGAGGACATACATATGTCCCAGCCCGGCACTTTCAATAAGTTCTAGCGTGGAATCTAAGCAAAAATAGTACAAAACTATATATATATATATATTTTTTGTTTAATTTTGCGAAATTGCCGGGCATGGACAAAATTGAACTGACTTCTGTTCATTTTATTCTTTATTCTTTATCTCGTTCTGCTAGGTATCAACTATAAAGACAGCAGCACAACTTTTCGAATTTACAATGTAAATATCGTATTTTAGGTAGCAATATTTACACTCGTGTTAAGGTTGTCAATTACTTATTACTAAATAGTTGATAGAAATTGAAATTGGATATTCTATAACACTAATTGTGTTTTAAAAGTGTTAGTCCTCGACAATGATGCTTACCATTGTGAATTGAAAGCAAATTGACAAATATTGTTGAATAGTTGATAATTTCTTGAATAAAATTAAGGTTAAAGGTATCAAATTTCAATATTTATCAACTATCAGTTGATAATTGACAACCGTAATAGGGATGTTACTGTTATTCTTAAATTTATTTGCAATCACTAAAAAAAGTACACATTTTGTTTCGGTGTACCCATTTTTGAAAAAAATAAATAATGAATTTCAAACTTTTTCAGATATCATGTGGAAATTACATTTTTCTACCTTACAAACTTTGCGAACAAGGCTTTTGTTACGTGACAACATTCTATAAAGAATCAGGAGATCTTAAGCAATCATCACTTTCATCTAGATTACGACGAGTTCTTGAAGATGTTGAAATTCAGTCAAAGTATGTTTTCAATGATTTGTATTTTCTATATTATTTAATTACCCACCAGAAAATTCAGGTCACAAGTAGTACATCCATAAATCACCATCAAGGTTAATTATGATCAACTCCACGATATTCAATGCTTGTGTATTAGTCCGGGTGGTAACTGCAAGAATGCCTTACTCATCGGGTTTAAGAAAATTTCAAATGAGAAGTGAAAGATGACTATTAATAGGTACGAAAACCACAGACCATCTCGTCCGCATCCTGGCACGATTGGCGTGGTAAGGTGCATTCGGTACCATTTCGTGGAAGTGTTTGATATTGGTGATAAAGCTAAAACAAAGCAATTTTAAAATGTTTAATTCTCAGATAATTGTGCTATTTCCAATCATAAAACTGTTAAATATTATTTTTCGATTTACTCCAGTTTCTTGATGTTTCCTTGTGTAAAGGCACTCTTAAACTCATCTTTGAAGTACAGCAGCTTAAAGTGTTAAATTGTGGCTTTTAAGTGGAAATTAAGAAATTTCGTTGCAACGATTGTGACCAAATTGCCACGGTTGTGACATTTAAGCTCCCGATACGAACAGATGATGGTTTTAAAGTATTTTAATGAGAGATATCCGTAATTTTAATGACAAATTTACACTATAAGATTCATTTTTCTATAGTGTGCCTATATAAATTAATTAAATTTCAACTGGGTCCAAATTCATTTCATTTCCAGAAAACTTGTATTGTTACACCTTTTTTTTAGTAATTACGATTTTAACACTGGTTTACAAGGTTTTTTGATACGCATATCTTGATAAATTTATGATAAAATATTTTTTATTAATTTTTCAATGAACAACTACTGAAAAAAAGATCTCATTTCTATCAGAAATAGCAACTTTTATCGCCTATTCTCTATCAGACTAATACTTTTCAAACCGTTAATTTCAATTTTGCATTTTGATCACTCTCTTCATATAGTAGGCCCAAGTGTGCGTCGTGTTCAGACACAAAATTGTGTGAACACATGAATTCTCATAACTTCCATATTTTTTTCTCGCTCTAACCTTAGTCGAACATAAGAAATAACAAATGTCAAAATAGCAAATGTAAAAAAAATCCAGATTTTTAAAAAAGTTGAAAATCCTGCCTCACTTTGTCATCTCTTTCTCACCATACAGAAGGATCGAGACGTCAAAATAAATCGGCGTACTGAGTCCAATGTAAATACCGTCCAAAGGCGGTATATAAAGAAACATGAAAGAGACGAATAACAATAGCATACTTGTAGGAACTCCTAAAAATGCAAGTCTATTCAATGCAATTGATAAAAAAAAATCCTACAGTTGGTAATTTGGAGAAGGAAATCATGTGGATTAGGTGTGGCGTAGTGCGTAGTGTACTGGCTTCTGAAGCTAAGCTTGCGTGGGTTCGAACCCTACCTGAGTATAGAAGGAAAGTTTTTCGATTAAAATGAATAACTTTAAGGCTTAGTACCACAAACATAATGGAATTAACGGAAAAAGGAGTCTGATAAGAGGATTGGTAACCTTGAAATAGCTATAACTCTATCTTCAAATTGTTGTTGTTGTTCAAAGACTAATAGAAACTGACGAAAGACTGCAGCCCAACTGCAAGTATGGAAACACACAAAATTTAAATAATAAGGCATTTTAATTTTATGCATTGGTTGCTAAAAAATAAGGCCATTGAATTTTAGAAGTAAAAGTTATATTTTATACTATAAAAGTTTAAAAAATAATCAGTTAAACATTTTTACTGAAATTTGATTTTTTCTAAATCCAGAGTTTGAAAATCATTTATTCTTAATCTATTTGTTAGATTAACTTTATTTAAAATGATAATAAAAGAACTATCAAATAACATTTAATTTGATCTTGTATTTAACTCCATTGTATTTCATAATTTTTTTTTCTACTTTAAGTTAACTTTTGAAAAAATTCCCTCTCCCATCTGAACGGTTGAAAATTGGACCCTATTTGCACTTGTTATTTTCCTTAAGGGTAGATGTGGTAGGTGTACCCTAGCAGCCAACTCAAATTTCATGTAAATGAATTTGAATGTGTTAGTGAGTTCTACTCTTCACCGAATACTTTTTTCATCTCAGACGAGAATTCGCAAAAACCAGAATCACGATCACGCACATGAAGGAGAGTAGGAATAAATCGAAGCAAATTAATGTACATGTTTACATGCATATATGTGCATCATTTTTTCTTTAAGATATGCTAATAATGAAAAAAAAAATACAGTAGGTTGGTATAAAGAAAGTGATAGTTCATAGATATTGGGCTTTTACCCCAGACGTCAGGCAAAAATAAAAAAAATTGATGGCAAAAAAAATGGCAGATCTCTAGTTAGAAGAAAGTTGGTAGCTTAAAAATTGAAATTAAAGAATATTCAGTGCTAAATCAGTTGGCTATCAACTAAAAATTAACATAATAATAAATTTGAACTATTGGGCTTTTACCCCAGACGTCAGGCAAAAATAAAAAAAAAATTGGTGGCAGAAAAAAAATGGCAGCTCTCTAGTTCGAAGAAAGTTAGTAGCTTAATAATTGAAATTAAAGAATATTTTGTTCTAAATCAGTTGGCTAGCAACTAAAAATTAACATAATAATTAATTTAAACTGTTATTATAAAGAAAATATACACTTTTTTGCAAAATACTGAATTTGGAATGCGTTGTTTGTTTACATTCTTCGAACAAGATTTACCGTTTTCTTTTTTTTTCTATTTTTGTGTGAAAGAGAAGTGACAAAGACAAATGCATCAAAAGCCCAATTAATATAAAGAAAATATACACTTTTTTGCAAGAATACTGAATTTGGTATGCTTTGTTTGTTTACATTCTTCTAACAAGATTTACCGTTTTCTATGTTTTTCAATTTTTGTGTGAAAGAGAAGAGTCAAAGACAAATGCGTAAAAAGCCCAATTGTTATTTCGGTAAGCGACAGCGCGATGTGAATATTTAATACATGGTAAGGTTGTTTGTTTCTATTTGTGTTTGTCGAGTTGAAGAAATATAAAAAAGAAGAAACGTTATGAGAAGATTATTATTTATTTATGTTTCCTCTTAATAAGGTGTAAATAAATAATTTTTGGAGAGTTATTCAAGGTGTCAGTCGTATAGGTACCTACCCAAAAAAAACATGAAATTAAAATTATATTTTTTTGAGTAGGTAAGTAAAAGGTAGGTTAACAAAATAAATAAATGAATTTGTAAATTTTATATAGTTAATATTTCTTTTAGTTCGATTTTTCTTAAAAGTTTTTATTTTTCTTCGAATGTTAACCCACCATATACTTATGTGCCCAGGAGAGCCGGAGAGCTAACAGCTTCCTTTATTTGTGCTGTTTTCGCTCCAGTAAGAAAAACATACTGGACAGAAACCTACCGCAGTCCTAAACCTGACATAATTATGTACTCTGCACTTCTGCAGTACACCAGTCAAGCGATTGAGTTATTTATATTTTGTTCATTCTATAAATAAACTGATTTTTTTTAAATCAGAAACCTGCCTAGACTTAAAATACATCAAAACTCACCAAATAAGTCGAACAAAAGCGGGTTATTTTCTTCCATAAGAAAACGTGTACTGAACAGAGAGGTGTCAAACGCAGTGAATAGTAAACGAAGAAAGAGGACAGAAAACATATTTACAAATAAAATATAAAAAAGTATAATTTTACACTTTGCTAAATAGTATGTTACTAAGTCCATCGCAATCTAATCTTTTGTTTACAACATTTTCATTTTTTTTAATGTGTAACATTTCAATGCAATTCAATGAAATTGACGGAATAAAGAATGGTCAAGTCTAATAAGCTGACATTCTAGTACGAATAATAACAATAAGTGTAACATTTCAATTAACATTCTTTTCGAGTAATGTTTTTTTTTTCTAAAATTTTTGTGTTGTTGAAATCTGATAAACGGCTTTCTTCCAAACAATATAAGGCTAAAGCGGTTTTTTTGAGAACAACCTATTCTTATTCTCAAGCTTTTGTTTGGAAGTTCCAATGCAAACTGCAGGACAAGTATTATTTCCATCACCTACGCAGTTAATTTGGTAGACCACATCAGATTTGTCTTCTTTTTTGGTTTTATCCTTCAGTTTGATAAACAGAATCATCTTCGTCAGAAGCGTATTCGATTTCCCAAAAGCTATCCGTGTTTTTTCTTTATCCCTAATAGGTGCATTTGTCAGTCGATTTGAATGATGTGGCACGTAAATTGAACTTCTGCACGCGATCTGTTGGCCAACATTAACGTTCCCAGAAATTGGATTTTGTCTGTTATTATTATAATTTCAATTAACTTTTTAGCTATTTTTATTGGAGAGGAGTTAGACGAAAGTGTTTCACTAATGATTTTGATATTTGTTTAGATAAATGAAGAATCACTGTTATCCAAAACTCGATTTATAAAATTTATTGCCGTATTGATTATCATTTGTTTAGGATATTTCGAAAGAGTCGCCCGAAGATGTTGGTTTTTTGTACTAATCAAACATAATTCGATTTTGTATTGTAATAACCATTACATCTAAATAGGTAATCTTCGGTTGTGTTCAGTTGCGACAGTAAACTCGATTTTTGAATGATATGAATTAAGACCATTCAATGTTGTATTCACTTCATTAATTTTAACCACAGCAAAAAGATCATCTACATATTTTACAAGAAATTTTGGTTGATCAGACAATCTTTTTAAAGTATCTTCTAGTAAATCTTCCATTATAATGTTGACCAGAATTGGAGATAACGGGCTTACCATAGAAACACGTTGTTATTGTTTATAAATTTGGTTGTTAAATTCTAAAAAATTGTTGTCCACGATGCAGAATTTTAAAATTTTGAGAAAAGTTTCTTTTTCTATACTTGTGTATTGTTGAATCAAGTTCCAATTTATGAGTGAGAGAAATCAGTGTCTCAAGTTTAGACTGTTTTATTTTTCGCTCCGCTTTTTCCATTAATTTACTCACATCTATCTAAGTTTAATATCTAATTCTTAGAAATAATAACTGTCAAGCTACATTTAAATTGCTTAAATTCTTTTTTGTGTAGTGTAATTTTATTTTTTCTGTTCAAATAGTGATTTTGGTTTTATTTGTTCTTGAACTTTAATTTCTTTTGGTTCTTTGTTATTTTTTTTCTGAGTGCTTTTACTTGTTCATAGTTTTTCTCTTTGAATATAGTGTATTGTTTCTCATTCAACTCTAACTATTCCTAATTGTTTTTGTTTTAACTTAATTGAGTAAGTAAATCTTTCATTTAAGTGTTACAAATATATACTTTTTGGAATTTTTACTTACAAGTTTGAAAAAAAAATGTTGCATATTTTGGGTAAACACATTCCCTACTTTTCGTATTGTTACGAATATAGGAGCGAACACACCCAGGCGGTGTGCCACGAATTTTAAGAGTGGTATTTACTGGGCCACAGAAATCTACGCCACATACTAAGAACGGTCGTTGCGCTCGCAATCGATCTGCCGGTAGATTACCCATAATTTGTGAAAGTAATTTTGGTTTGTATTTAAAACAATTAATACATTGTCGCACAACCTTTTGGCAAGCTTCTTTGGCATTTATTAGCCAAATCTTTTCACGAAGCAATGCCACCATAGCTTGAGGTCCAGCATGGCAATTTTTTCGATGCAAATACGTTAAGTACGTTTTTACAAATGGTGAATTTTTGGTTAACAAAAGCGGGAATTTTGCATCATATTCAATTGGTGCGTTCAAAAGACGACCACCTACACGAATCAGCGAAAATGAAATTTCGTTGTCTTGAAAATCATGGATAAACGGATTAAGTTTTTGAATACTATTTTGAAGAGTTATCTTCCTACGGATTTTTTGAATTTCTTCTGGGAATTCATAACTTTGGACGATTTCAACTATTCTAAGAAACGCCAAGTTCCTCTCTTTTGCTGTTGGCAATTCTTCAAATATTTTTTCTGCTTTGTTTTTTGATATTTTAAAGAATCGCATTATATAAGCAAACGTAGTAATAAGGTCGGTATATGAGGATTCTTCTTCTATAAAATCTAGAAGTTTAGTTCGAGGTTTTTCTACTGCTATTAGAGCCATATTAGTTTTACGTTTTTCTAAAGCTTCATCTTCTGGAGACAACTCAAAATGCGAATTGACCGGCCAAGCTGATTGTTCGTTCAATAAGAACTGTGGACCTTTGAACCAAATTGACGCATTGATTTCTTCAACATTACAGCCTCTTGACAGAATGTCAGCTGGATTTTGTTTTGTTGGTACATGTCTCCATGATACTTTTTGTGTCCACTCTTGGATGTCGGACACTCGATTTGCTACAAAAGTTGTAAGCGTAGATGGATGTGTTTTTATCCAATGCAAAGTTATTTCGGAATCGGTCCAGAAAATAACTTGTTCGACGTCAAGACTCAACATTGCCTCTACTCTTGTCCATAACTTAGCAAGAGTATGCGCTGCGCAAAGTTCCAATCGAGGGATTGATTTCGTTTTCAAAGGGGCCACCCTAGACTTTGCAGTTAATAGCGTCGACTTGATACCGGCCGTGCTTTGGCTTCGGATGTAAATACAACAACCGTAAGCACTCGTCGAAGCATCGGCAAACCCATGAATTTTTGCGTTCGAATGAGTTTCGACAAATCTTGGTAGTTTTATCTCGCCAAGTTGAGATAAATTAGTTTTGAAATTTTGCCAACTGGTATCAAGGCGCAATGGAATCGACTCATCCCAATCAATTTTTGCTATCCAAAGCTCTTGTAATAAGATTTTTGCTTTGGTTACTATGGGGCATAACAAACCAAGAGGATCGAAAAGACGAGCGGAAACTGATAGTATGTTTCTCTTAGTAGCTCGTAGATCATGGAAATTATTGTCCAAATTGTATCTTCTTTAGGGTGCCAACAAATTCCCAGAGTTTTTGTGTAGTCTGAATCATTAAAATTTATTGATTTTTCAGAACTCTCCGTATTAAGATACTCTGGATGATTTGAAAACCATTTGGCTAATTGAAACCCTCCTATTGTAAGGATTTCTTGAATCTCAAACTTCATTATTTTGAGGGTTTCGAGATCATCGGCACCAGTTAAGAGATCATCAACGTAAAAATCTCTTCGAATTACATCTGACCCCGTGGGGAAAGAAGACTCGTTAGCATCGCCCAACATCTTTAAACACCGTATCGCTAAAAATGGCGCCGGAGACGTACCATACGTTACAGTGTTTAATCGAAAGATTTGCAATGGTTGGAATGGATGCTGCCTCCACACTATGAGCTGGTATTTCGTGTGCTCTTCAGCAACAAGAACTTGCCGGTACATTTTCGTAATATCAGCCGTAATGGCATATTTGTGTGTACGAAAACGGAGCAACGTCGAAAATAGCTCCTCTTGAATGGTTGGCCCAACCATCAAGGTGTCATTCAGTGATAGTTGAGTTCGACTTGAAGCGTCGAAAACAACTCTTAACTTTGTACTTGTGCTTTGCGGTCGCCTTTGGTTTTTTTAAGTTTTCAATAAATTGTTGAAACAAATGTTGAAATTTTGCATTCAATTAAATTAAAAACTTTCAATTTTTGTTGATACCTCGGTTTCTGTGTCGACTTCCCTTGGGTCTGTCATACAGTCCTTTGACATTTGGGTGACTTTGGAGCTCCGGGGTATTCCTTTATGGTTGGTGTTGTTGTTTTTGGTGCAGCAATTTCCTTTTGGGGGTGGTTTTGCCGGATATTTTTTTTTTTTGTTTTAATGTCTTTATTTTTTATGCACTCACGCACGATTTGATTCCACCGAATTTAATTGACTTTAATTGTTTTTTAATCAAATTCACACGCGTCGTGTATACTTTTTAATTTATTTTATTGAGTATATACATATATATGTATGTATGCAGTATACGTATATGTCGATAACACTTCGCGAATTGATTTGAATATGAAACAAATTATTAAATTAAACTTGTCCCTGCTCGGGCGCCATGAAAATCCGTAATCTTTTTTACGAATTAGCTCTTATTTGAGCTGCAAAATTTAATATTTTAAAAGTTAAAAAAAAGAAATATACTTTTGCGATAAAACGAAAGCTAAAAAAAATACGTGTTATTAGTGCGGTTATAACGTGTGGAATGATTTTATTTTTCTATTCTTTTTCTTCTTCTTCTTCTTTTTAAATTTGAAATAAAATATGGCCGGATGGGCGGGATATTTGAATTTTAGACCAATTATTTTTAGTTCACAATTGTAAATTTTAAATTCAGAGTTTAATTCAAAGTTTTATAATTCAAAATTTAATATATATAAAAAAAAGGTTCGTTTGTCGAAACAATCACCTACCTAAGCGTAAGAAGAAGGAAGAAAATGTGATTTGTTTGCCATCAGGCTCTCGTCATTCACTCTTGATTTCATCTTTCTCAACATCTGCAACAACAATCATTGAAGAAATTCCAAACTCGCCATCATCAACTTGATGAGAATCAAAATGAGTAGCCCATAGCGTACATTTATAAAAACTCAACAAAGCTCAAAAGAATAACACGGTTGGAATACCTTTCTACGGTCTTGAGCATAAGAAAGTTTAAAACCTACATTGATTGATTACCTTTTTGACTAATAGCAGATCACTCAAGTCTGAAATGGCTTATGTCATTGAAAGACTTGAGTGGTAGGCTAGCTAGGTGGAACTTGGAACTCCAGGGTTTCGATTTCAGCATCGAACACCGAAAAGGATCTCTTATTCAATTCATTTCAATTGTGTTACCTGTGGAAGAAGGAAATTGCGATGAGATTTTGATAACAACAGTGGCTGAAGAAGTAGATTTAGACTCCGAAGATTTTGATTCGGAGCAATATTAAAATTTGAGAGAGAACACATTGCCGACTAGGATTCTCTTCCAGACTTAATAGTTTCGGGATATACGTGTTCAAAATAATACGTATAGATATTGGTGCAGAAGAGTGACATTTCAACTGTCAAAACAGAAAAGTAAATTTGGTGAAGCTCCTTAATTTTTTGAATTTTAAACAAAGTTTATAAGTTATTTTTAAAGAAAAATTGTTTAAAATACACAGTTGAGACAAAAACACTGAAGGATTGCTCTATTTCACTGAAATAATCCAGTTTTTAAAGGATTTATCTACATCCATCAAGACATACCATTTATTGCCTTACTACCGTTTCATCGCAGATGAACCGTGAACGAAATTTAGCAGAAATTTCACTTGAACAAAATACCACCAAAAAGAGGACTCTCTTAACACTGAACCAACAATGGGACTAACTAATTTATCTGTTGATGATCTGAAAACAATTTTCAACGATACCCTCGATGAAAAGCCGAAGAATCTAGCTACAAAAAATTATTTTTTCACATTTTCCAGTGAGTTTATTACTTTGAAGGCACCCAAAACTCATACTCAACTGAACAACAAACTGACAGTAATGGCGGAAAGGTGTGAGCTTCTTGAAACTCAGTTGGAAATCTTGTCTCAGAAAACAAACGAAAAGTCTATTGTGGTACACACAAAATGCAAATAAACAATCAAAACTTTATTTACAAAGTTTGACGAGGTTTGACTGTCAAAACAGCAGCCCAGATGGCATTTATAAAGGAAACATGATAAACAGAAAACAAGGTATGCTCATTAGATTTTTAGCAGGTTTTCTGTGACGTCATAGCCATCTTTCTCATGGGCGTCGTCAGAATGTCAGTTATGAATTTGGAGAAAACATGAAACAAACATTGAAAACAAACACAATGCACGTGAAATTTACAACAACAAACTTGATTGTCACCATCGGAAATGACTACTACGTCATCATTTTTTCAAAATGGCGACATGATGTGCATACATTGCTTTCCGTTTATCATGCTACCCTTCAAGCAAAAGAGTCGGAGGTGGGTCCAAAATCAGTCCGAGCTCGGTGACGACAACGGATCCATTTCGGTTCAAATTAGTATGCAAATTATAATCACCTCGGAGCCAAAATGCATTATGTATTAGTGAGAAGAAATCTACCACTCCGATAAAACTGAACCGAGCATGTACCCTTACCAGAGTCGAAAAAAAAGGATTGTCATTGACAAAATGTCTGCCGAAATTTGCAAAAAAAATAACAAAAATACATTTTTTTTTCGCTGAAATTATTTGTAAAATTTGTATGGAATTTTATTTTAATTACACACAAATATCACTATAATTAATGTAATAAAACTATTCTTCATAATTGATCGGTGGATGTTTAAGCACAGGCAGACATGAGGGATGGCGGGTGATTCCTACGATGATACATTGTAATGTTGGTGTTGATGTTTTTTCTTTCATCTGCGTATATATACTGGTTATTAATAAAAAAAGATGGTTTAAAAACACGAATATAATATTAAGAGAACTTAACCTAGCACTTGCACCGCAGATCAAAAAACTAATTAAACTGATGTTTGTTTGCTTACTCTGTTTTGTGGTTCGGTCGCCATTCTTACACTTTTCACCACAGTTAAAAAAAAGATATATCGACTCTCGTTCCTCTTTGTGTTTATACGCAAAAGTTTGTAAATGTGTGAGTGTTACTTTTAGTTTGACATTGCCACCTCGGTACATTTTGGCACCGAGAAAACTGAATCCGGTTTCTTGCTTGAAGGGTACGAAATCTTTGACTGCCACGAGGGAGTGAAGTTAGCTCCAGTTTCAAATGGTCCATCTTCTTCTTGTTACACATCGCAACGATAGCTATCTGTAAGTGAGAAGATGCAGCATCTAAAAGGGAATACACAATAGGTAAATTCTGTCGTCTGCCATAATTTAATTAATTTTCACAATTTAACTACATATATGTTCTTATAATATAACTTGTCTCAAAAGCAAACTTTTACAACCAGATTTTTTCAACTATTTACCAAAATTTGATATAATAATTCTTATTGAAACATTCTTTGGGTACGGCCACGCAGTGAGCGGCAAGATCCTGAGCTGCAAAATAAAATTCAAACATATGAAATTGTATGCGAGCGGCCACGTAGACCCTGAGCGGCAGTCCAGTTTCATCTGCTTTAAATTTTCTGATAAATCCCGAGCGGCAAGATAAATTATGATTTAAACTAATATTAAATTTTAATTTGAAGACATTTTTTTGGTTCAATGCAATCCAAAAAATTAAGATTTGTATTTAATTTAATACGACAATAGTCGAGAAGTCCAAAAATGTTCTTCTTTTTGTTGGTCCATCTTATAGAACACACATCAAAGTGCCTCTTTGGCGGAGGGTCAAGTCTCCTTAAAAACTCATATACGGTCCCATGCAAAAGGTCTTGGACCCTATATTCTTCTATTTAAAATATAATAGGCATACTTTTTGCTCGAAGTCTTAGACAAAATTTGCAGCAGCCCTAAGTTGAAATTCTGATTCGCATGTGAATATTAACTTTAGAATATAAGGTGCATGGCAGGCCACACTAACATTACCGAATTACGATTAGTTGATGACATGCCTCGAGTAACAAGCTTTAACTAAACTTGATTTTCCATTAGATTATCAACTATATAAACTTTGGTTAATGCAGTTGCATTATTTATTATGGTAGTTGTTGATAATTCTTAAAAAAAAAATATAAATATACAGGGTGATTGGCATAAGGTGTGACAAAAAGATAGGGTGTGTAGGTTGGACTTAGACAAGCAAAAAATCGTATGGGAGGGGGGGGGTCCATTTTCCCCCGTTTAGGCGGGAGGGGCAATTTAAGAAAAAAATCACTTAAAACGGAAAAAATATTATTTAAAAATAACGGTTATACCTACAGAGTCGTGCTATAGCATTTTAAATTTCTGAGAAAAACCTTTTCTTTTAATTTTTACGTTATTGAATAATTAGATGAACTTACGAAAGAAAGGATTAACTTTATCTTTTTCATTTTTTTACTATTAATCTTCAAAACATACAATAAAGTGACAAAGTACTCAATTAACCACATTTCACACATTTTTTCATTGAGAACACCTGGGTGAGAGCATTGGGTTGAAATTGACCTGTCAACTTGTTTTTATTACGGTGGGGTTTTTACATTATTTAATTCTTGGTTAATTTATGAAAGAAAGGATTAACTTTCTCTTTTTTAACTATCAGTCTTTGTTGGGGTTTGTGGATTAACCATATTTCACCCAAGCAAAAAATCGTACGGGAGGGGGGGGGGGTCCATTTTCCCCCGTTTAGGCGGGAGGGGCAATTTAAGAAAAAAATCACTTAAAACGGAAAAAATATTATTTAAAAATAACGGCTATACCTACAGAGTCGTGCTATAGCATTTTAAAAAGCTAAAAACCTATACATACATTAATTTAAATTTTAAAATAAGTTGTTCAAATGAATAGTTTTTGAAATATTAATTTTCAAAGTCAAAATTTTGAGGAAAAAAACATAATTTTTTTTATTTAAACCATTTTTTTTCAAAATTTTACGTTATTAAGTAGTATTTTTCTGGCTTATTTTCAATGCTCTTATTTATTTTTGATCAAACACAAAAAACCGGATGTCAAAATAACCTATAGTTTTTGAGAAAACCAAAAATACTTTTTTCTGAGAAAAACCTTTTCTTTTAATTTTTACGTTATTGAATAATTAGATGAACTTACGAAAGAAAGGATTAACTTTATCTTTTTCATTTTTTTATTATTAATCTTCAAAACATACAATAAAGTGACAAAGTACTCAATTAACCACATTTCACACATTTTTTCATTGAGAACACCTGGGTGAGAACATTGGGTTGAAATTGACCTGCCAACTTGTTTTTATTACGGTGGGGTTTTTACATTATTTAATTCTTGGTTAATTTATGAAAGAAAGGATTAACTTTCTCTTTTTTTACTATCAGTCTTTGTTGGGGTTTGTGGATTAACCATATTTCACCCTTTTTTCAATGAAAAAACCTGCGTGAGAGCATTGAATTGACATTGGTTTTTATTGCGGTAGGGTCGGTTTGGAGCGAGGTCTGCCTGTTGAGTTCAAGAACAAAACGTCGCGTAATTTTGTACACTAAAATAAAAATATGTCTAACCTAAGGACATATAAGATGCAAGAATGTTTTGTTGAACAAATTAATTCTAATTTGAATGTCAAGTCGTCAACATATCGCGTAGTCAAATTACTCTCGGGTCGAATTAGCTGATATGCATTAATGCTACGGTATGGCTCGTGGTCGAGGTCGAGAAGCTCCAAGACTTTACGCTGAAATGTATCCCAATAGGAGGCATCCCAGCCATACGATATTTTCAAGAATTCATCAACGTCTTCGAGAACGTGGAGTACTGCAGCAACGAGGGCGAGAGAGTGCATCTTCCGCAGACGTGCACACAGAGGAAAGAGTTTTGGGATTGGTCCGACGAAATCCCTCCCTTAGCACAGGGAGGATAGCTACTATGCTTCATTTGCATTTTTTTATCTGAATATGCAAGTATTTGAATTTGGATTGATTTCAAGATTAAGGCTTTCTTATTTCGCAATTGCATTTTTCTTCCACTGGCTAGGTAGCGCGTGGTGTTGCATGATTAAAAAAACAATCACAAGCTTATTATAACCCTTAGTTCTGCAGGTGTTCTCAATAAAAAAAGAAAAGAGAAAATTCATCCTTTATTTCGTAAATTCACTTAAGAATCCAATAACGAAAAAAAAAATTGAAAAAAGTAGTTTCTGTAATTTTTGATTTTCTCAAAAACTACAGGTTATTTTGACATTCGGTTTTTTGTGTTTGATCAAAAATAAATAAGAGCATTGAAAATAAGCCAGAAAAATGCTACTTAATAACGTAAAATTTTGAAAAAAAATGGTTTAAATAAAAAAATTTATGTTTTTTTCCTCAAAATTTTGACTTTGAAAATTAATATTTCAAAAACTATTCATTTGAACAACTTATTTTAAAATTTAAATTAATGTATAGGTTTTTAGCTTTTTAAAATACTATAGCACGACTCTGTAGGTAAATAAATAATATTTTTTCCGTTTTAAGTGATTTTTTTCTTAAATTGCCCCTCCCGCCTAAACGGGGGAAAATGGACCCCCCCTCCCATACGATTTTTTGCTTGTCTAAGTCCAACCTACACACCCTATCTTTTTGTCACACCTTCTGCCAATCACCCTGTATAAAAAAAAGTTGGTGATGATGGTATTTGAACCCAGAACCTCAAGCGTGAGAGTCCGATACTCTACGATTTTTCTAATTTTTTAATAGTTGCTCAGTCTTGCCGGTCAGGACATGGCCACCTTGCCACTCATAATTGACGCCCAGCCGCTTTGCCGCTCCGCCGCTTGTCGCTCAATGCTTACTTAGGTCCTCAGACCTTAAAAAGTCCGTTGTGATCCCTTTAAGGGGCATAGGGCCTCCACTACTCCTACGCGCCATCGTGTACGGTTTCTGGAAATATAACGTAGTTCTCTCCAACTCTTCCCAAGCTGTGCAGATTCACTTTCGACTGTCCTGCGCCATGTGCTTCTCGGCAGACCCGACCCTGTACCTGCCTGTGTGAGTGGGTTCCATTGCATCGCTTGGCCAGCAATGCAATCGTTGCCTTTTCGAAGCGTATGACCAATCCACTGCCACTTACGTCTGCGAATAGTACTGTCAATGGATTCTTGACCCGTTCTTCTATAAAGTTCTTCATTGGAAATACGGTTGGGCCAAAAAATCCTTAAGATGTTTCGTAGACACCTATTCACGAACGATTGCAGCTTGCTTGATACAGTTGTTAAGATTTTCCAAGTGCTGCACCCATACAGAAGCACGGATTCAACATTGGAGCGGAACAGTCTCAGCTTGGTCTTTAAGCTTAAACCGTTGTTTCTCCATATTTTGGACTTTTATTTGTTGAAGCAGAAACCACTCAAGAATGCGAGCGACTTATAATAGAAGATTTGGAAGTTTTAAATGTTTGGCTTAAAGCTAATAGACCTAAACTTAATGTTTCTAAAACAAAATGTATGCTATTGAATGATAAAATTAAGCAGCCTTTGCTTTTTTGATACGGCTGTCGACATCTTGTTCGGTTCCGCCTTTGGTAGAGACAAAACTCCCAAGATATTGAAAGTCTGCTACTTTCTCTACCGGTTGTCCAGAAATATTGACTTGAACGGATGAGTTACTTCCGAGGCTGATCATTTTTGTTTTTGCCGTGTTAATTTTCAGCCCCACGATTTCTGCTTCTCCCTCCACCCTTGTTGTCATTTGATGGAGATCCATGATCCTATGAGAGAGTAAGCATACGTCGTCCGCGTAGTCCAGATGTTTGAGTTGGGAGGTCAGGCTCCATTGAATTCCACTATTTCCGTTTAACAGGGCTGCACGTAGCACATCACTTATCACTAACAGGAAAAGTATTGGCGACAGTATGCAACCCTGTCTGACTCCACAATGGACTTCGAATTCATCCGACAACCTTCCTCTATGTAAAACATGACATTTGCATCCATCGTAGGTTGCTTTAATAATAGCGATTAACTTATCTGGAATGCCTCTCCTGCGTAAGGCAATCCAGATAAATTCTCTGTTAACACTATCAAACGCTTTTTCAAAATCAATGAACAGCAGGTGAAGTGGTGATCGATATTCGACGCACTGTTCAATAATGATCCGCAAGGTGTTAATGTGGTCAAAACAGGATGAACCAGTGCGGAAACCTGCTTGTTCGGCGTCGAGTGTGTCTTCTAGATGTTCTTTAATTCGCTCTAATATAATTTTTGCTGCTATCTTGGCAACCGCAGGCAGAACGCAAATCCCTCTCCAGTTTTCACACTGCATCAAATCTCCTTTCTTCGGGAGCTTGACGATCATTCCCCTTTTCCACTCCTCCGGGAAGCACTCAGAGTTCCAGGCTCTCATTATGAGTGGATGCAGTAGCTCGCTCGATGTCGTTGGTGCTGCTTGTAAGAGCTCTGCAGGAATACCATCAAGTCCTACGGCCTTGTTGTTCTTCAGTGTTTTAATTGCGGCAATTATCTCTTCTCTACTGGGAGGTGTGGTGCGGATTCGGGCATTTGTTGCTTCGGACGGGTCATCAGGTATTGGATGCGCATCGCTGGCGAACACGCGGTTTAAAACCGAAGCGAAGTGTTCCTTCCACCTTCTGAGCTGGTCCTCATCCGAATGGAGCAGGGAACCATCTATATCTTTAACCAGGTGTTGTTTGGAGCATTGTACTCCTGTAAGCTCCTTGGTGATTCTATAAACAGTTCTGCTGTCACACCGATTTGCGGCCTCTTCTGCTTCTTCAGCTAATGCGTTGATGTAGTTACGCTTGTCACATCTCACGCTACGGTAAACATCTCTCATCTTCATGCGATACGTGGATTCTAGCTCGCTTCTCTCTGCTGCTTGAGTAGCTCAATGTTTCTGCATCTAAAATTATTAACCCAAATTTAAACCATGAGTTACATTCAGAGGTCAATTGCTTTTCTAGTGGTTATTCATACGGGAAAGTTTTATTACATTACATAGGCTTTATGATATCTTAAATAGAGCAACGGGTTGGCTCAGTCTTGTACATTCTGTCAACATGCTCTTAATTACCGCAACAGTTTTTTTCTGATTAAAAATTAGCCAGTTATTGTAGTTTTTGCTTTTTGATAACAACTTATCTTTGAGATTATATTATTTTTGTTCAGTTATAGGTAACCTATAAACCTTAAAAAACTTGTAAATACTTTGTTTATATTATTTTATTTTAAATATTTTTGTTTTAGTTTATTTTTTTTACTAAAACTCATAATAAAGAATGTTATTTCAGGCAGACGGCAGTAATTGCCATGTCCTTATTCTTAAGAAAACAAATTGTAAGACTTTATGATGAAAAAAATAAATATAATTAATCTTATCTAATCTAATCTAACCTGGTGCAAAAGATTCACTGTGGAGACTTTGGTTGCCTGAAACACTTATTCAACAAGTAGTTGAATTACCTCTTAACAGTAAACTTTTTTTGCACTGTGGTTTCGCGAAAACATATGAAAGGATTCGTGAAAAATACTACTGGTCAAAAATGGTAGTAGATTTAAGAACCATGTGAATGCGTACCAAACTTGTAAAACAGTTAAAGCCCCAAACATCACTTTGCGATCCCCAATCAACAACCAAACCATAACTGAAAGTCCCACGCAGCGTCTTTATATCGATTTATAAGGCCCTTACCCAAGAACAAAAAGAGGAAACGGAATTGATTATGCTAATGAAACATCTGAAAACGTCCAATGGAATCTGGGATTTTTTGTCAGAATCCTACGACAAGAAAGGGCCACGTTAAAAGACTGAAGATTATCGTCAGTTAACCAACAGACTGCAAGAGTTGTAGTAACTAGTTGTAGTATACTTCTAGATGGGGAGCTGGATGATGACTTACTAGTTGTAGTATACTTCTAGATGGATTGTTAGAAAACTACGAAAACATCGGATCT
The DNA here is from genome assembly GCA_948107695.1 of Meliscaeva auricollis. Classification (NCBI taxonomy): domain Eukaryota; kingdom Metazoa; phylum Arthropoda; class Insecta; order Diptera; family Syrphidae; genus Meliscaeva; species Meliscaeva auricollis. The sequence goes on along the minus strand of OX403616.1, from coordinate 50,915,779 downwards.
ACTTTCGATACCCAGGACAAATACCCTGAAGTTTACCCAGGACAAATACCCTGAAGTTTCTACAGTTTGCACAAGATTGTCAAACACTATAAACACAAAATGCCCCAGAAGAAGCACCAATTCAAGGTAAAGAGCGGATAACAATAATTTTCAATATAATTGCCGCAAGTGTGGTAAGCAAGGTCACATGGCCAAGCATTGCTAGAGTAAAGCGAACCAAGTGAAGCTAAGCGAATCTAAAGAATCTGAGCATGCTTTTATTAAGACTTTTAAGAATTTTGTTGAGACACAGACTGGTGAAAAATTGAAGATACTGCGAACCGATATTGGGATGGAATACTGTAGCGAAGAATTCCAGAAGTTCGTTGATAAAAGTGGAATACTTCATCAAAAGACTGTTCCACATACATCTGAACGGAAAGGTCTTGCTGAAGGAGCGAATCGAACTCTTACCGAAATGGCAAGTGTCTGATGGACAAAAGCGGACTTCCTGAGATGTTGTGGGCAGAATTGAACAACACTTCAGCTTTCAGTATTCTTAAGAAACAGAAGTTCCACAAAATGTAACGGAGATTTAACACCAGAAGCGCAGGTAAAAGCGTAACCAAATTACGCGTTTCTGAATGAGATTGGAGTAAAGCCTACGTTTTGAAGAAGGACATCAATCTTGGCAAGTTTGACTGCAAATCTGAAGAAGGCACCCTTGTTGGTTACGCAGAAGAATCCAAAGCGTACAGAGTGTGAATATCAAGCAAGAGAACTGTTATCAGAAGCAGAGATGTCCGATTTATTCAAAAACATAACAAATCTTAGCTGAGAGGTAGTAAATCTTAAACTTATAACTATTAGTTTATTTCTTTTCAGGATAGTGCTATAAGACCAGATTCTTCAAATACGGAAGTTATTTCAAATTAGACTTGAACTTCAGATCCAAAAACCATTAGAAATATTGTTTGTTTGGGAGACGCGAACCAATGGCGAGAGGCAATGCTATGCGATTATGATTCATAACTTAAGAACCACTCTTGGACTTTGGTCCGGACATTGATTAAGTCCAAATGGGTTTTTAAGACTAAATACAGAGTGGATGGGACTATTGAAAAGAGGAAGGTGCGACTTGTTGCCAGAGAATTTGATGAAATACAAGGTGTTGGCTAACGAGGACACGTATTCACCAGTGGCAAATTTATTTTATTAGTTCCATTCGATGGACGATGGCGATTGCAGTAGAAAATGGCTTGCATTTGCATCATCTAGACATTTGGATTTTGATTGTTTTGAGATAAGAGACATTGGTCATCTTGAACTACATATGTGTAGGACTAGCTGTAAAACGTTCTCATGACTTTATATCCATCAGCCAAAAAGGATAAATCAACATTCTACTGGAAAAGTATGGACTTACGGACTGTACGCCAGAAGGTTTACCCATGACGACAAGTTTAAAGCTTTAACCGAGGGCGAACGCAAGAAAATAGACAATAAATTGTATCGCAAGCTGATAGGAAGCTTGTTATTAAATAGACCAGACATTGCTTTTTTATTTCAATGCCTTGTCACAGTTTAACAGTGATCCCCTACAGCAGCATTAGAACGCATTGCACATTTTTCGTTACTTGCAAGGTTCCAAAGATGTTGGAATATTTTACAAGAAGGCGTCAGAGAATTTATATGCCTTTGGGCAATGAATATGTCGATCGAAAATCGCAAAGTAGATTTGCATTCATTTATGCAGGAGGGGCGATTCTATGGGTTTCCAAGAAACAGAAGATTGTCACGACATCAAGCACAGAAGCTGAATATGTTAATCTCAGTTCTGTTGCTAAAGAAGCATCATTTCTAAGAAACATGCTTGAAGAACTAGGACTTCACCAAGGACCAGTAACAATTTTCACCGATAATCGCAGCGCACAAATGATTGTAAGGAATATGAGAATCCAAGGGCGAACAAAACATTTGGATATCAGATGACAATTTGTCAAAGGGGCAGATGCAGATGAATTATATAAAATTGAGAAATAAACTAAAAGAGGTTTTCCTGGCTATCAAAAAACCATCCCCATCCCCAATTTGTAAATAAAACGAAGACGTTTTAATTGCTTTCAATAAAGATTCTTTTTTGAACGAGTGACTGAGTGGCGAACTAAAAACTTAATTTAGTACTTCTGGATTTTAATTAATAAAACAAATCAAATATAAAGATTCATATTTAAATTGAATAATATAATTACTTATATATGCAATAAATTACTTTCTTAATAATTACCTAACATAAAAATGAATTTTAAATTTGTTTTAAAGTGAACGGGGGTAAATTCATAACGAATAGTGAACAAACGAAAATTAAAGAGATGAGGGGAATGATTTCGAGAGTAATGAAGTGTTGAGGATTGAGTAGACACCTAGTTAAGGGTCGTCTAGGCGAGCGTGACGACAAAGAGGGCTAGGAATTATCTTGCGCATCTTATACCATCTAAAGATAGTAAGACTGGTATGATTTTTTTTTTTGTAATGAGTTTTAGATCAACGAACCGCCCGCGCCCGCCCCATCGACGAGCTACATAGTGGTGCAAGCATACCGGCAACGACCTTTTAGCCGAAACAACTCGTTACATACCGAATGCACCTTACCATGCCAATCGTGCCAGGCTGCGGACGGGTGGACCTGTGGTTTTCGTACTTACTAATAGTCATATTTCAATTTTGAAAGATCATTTGAAATTTTCTTAAACTCAATGAGTAAATCATTCTTGCAGTGGTCGCCCGCGCTATATGGTTAATTTGACCAAAAACTTGAAAGTCAAAGAAAATGAAGCGGGGAATATAAGAGATTGATTTTTCTCAAAAACGGCTCTTACGATTTCGATAGCAGTAAAATGCAAGACTGGGTCGCACGTTTTTGCTCTTATCCTCAAAGTTGCTGTGAATGTTAAAGCGTTTTATACATTTTATATAAAATTATTAAATATTACATAATGGAAGCGTTGAGAAGAAGCAGGTGCTAAGTGGAATTTTTTTTTGCTGTCTGATTTTTTTCTTAGAGATGAAGGTCCTTGTGTTAACTTAAATATCTGCCTTATCAGTAAAATTTTTCTGTCATTTCTAGAATCTTTTTACTTGCTCTATTGATCAAGTATTGGTTTCGTGTCAAAAAAAAATTTCGAGGTTTTAATCAAATCTAACATTACGATAATAAAGAATCCAAAAAATGCTTTCGTCATACAGTCCGTCGGTCTGTGCGTCTGTACGTATGTGCGTGCGTCTGTGTACATCTCCACTGGACAAACGCGTGGACGGATTTTTTTCAAATTTGGTACAGATGATTTTTACGTAATTTCGATTTTTTTTTTTTTTTTTTGTATTTGAATATCTCGTCTAGAACTAATACCTCCCATATAACGGTTTTTGGCTTTTTCTCGAAGACGGCTGTTACGATTTTGTTTAAAATTTGTGTATGTATTGTGTTCAGTAATTATAAAAAAACTGCATTTTTAGTTTTTCTAGAAAAACTCGAACAAAGGAGAAACAGCGTTGCCGTTTTTTGCAAAAAAAAAATTATTTTGTGAATACATATCTCGTAAACGGCTTAAGCGATGTTGACTAAAACTTGTGCACGGATATTTTATATAACCTTAAACAATCTAATTAAGTTTTCAGAACAAATATATATTAATTAATAAACTAAAAAAAACTAAAAAGCTAAAATTAGTTGTATTCTGTTTTTCATACATTTCTGTTTACACATCTTCAGATATCTTTAAGAATATTTTTTTTTAATTTCTAACATAATTATTTATGTTTATAAACTTTGTATAAAAGGCTTTAACCTCTATAGCAATTTTAACCCAAAGAGCAAGTACGTGCGATCCAATAAATAAAAGTGCTGTCAAGCTTTCACTCAGTGCAATACATTTGCTATGAAATATTGCACTGTTTGATGGGATTTTCCTTGACTGTATTATGTTTTTATTTATTACAAAATCGCTTACAATTTTGGACATGAGTCTTAAAGCAAAGAAAAGCCTCGAAAGGTTTTAAAACAATTAAGCTATTAAAATCAAACTACATGCATAAAGTAAATGAGTTTATTAATTGACATGGAACTTACAAAATTAGTGTACTCGAAGCTTAAGTCAGACATTTGAAACCCTTAATCAAGTCTATTCCTAAACAGATTATAGCAAAAGGAAATCGTATATTTTCAAATATTTTATTTTTTAAAACCAATACATAATCTTAAATTTTCATTTTAATATAATCATCTAATTAAATGTTTTTATTTTTAAGGGCACATATGAGAGAAAAGTTTTTAGCTGACCTGAGGGGTGTTCGAGAAGAATATGCGTCCAACACATCAAAGTTAACTGAAATTTTATTCAAAATGCGTAAAAGACTCGATGACCCTCACGTATTATCGGGCGAAGTTGTTCACAGTTTTATGTGTTCACTACGTGATGTTCAAGACTATGACTCTATGGTGCGATTAGTGAATGATTTAAAAAGTATTCCCAACACACGAAAATATGTTGAGACAGGTAATATGTGCTTTCTCTACGCATTTGCCCTCAATAGAAGAAACAAAAAGGGAGATCGAGAGAAGGCATTAGCATCTTCTTTAAAGGCATTGGAAAAAAAAGAAAATGAATTTCCGGATATGCTTTGCCTTTGTGGAAGGATTTATAAAGATTTTTTTGTAGAATCAGGCTACACTGATACTATCAGTTTAAGAAATGCAATTAAATGGTATAGACAGAGTTTTGAAGTTCAGCCCAATGAGTATGCAGGAATTAATCTAGCTACGCTGTTGGTGATAGACGGAAAAGAATTTAGCAATACTGAGGAATTGCAACACATAGCTATGACACTTAATAATTTAATTGGAAAAAAAGGAAGCCTTGCATCGCTGAGCGAATATTGGGATGTAGCTACATTTTTTGAAATATCTGTATTAGCTGAGGATTTTTCAAAAGCGATTCAAGCTGCAGAATGTATGTTTAAGTTGAAACCACCTAACTGGTACCTAAAGTCAACCATTGGAAACATTGCCTTAATTCATCGATTTAGAAAAAAAACAGATGACCATAGTTGCGATATTAAAGAACAAGTTTTCCAGTTTTGGATTGACTTTTTCTTAGAAGCTACTAGCTCTGAAGCTCCGAATAATGTTCGGTTTCCAATTTTGGTGAGTACCTATGTTTTCATAAATCCAGTATTTGTTTTCGTAAATTATGAACGTTAATAACTAAAGAAATCATAGTGAGTTTAATTTATAAATTAAGGGAATTAAAAATATTTTCCCAAAGTGTACTTCGTCCCGTTTCTTAGTTAACCTCGGATCTGCACAGTAAATTTTGTTCAGTCTTTTTAAGAAATTTTAGTTGTTCTCAAAACTGAATGTATGGATTGAATTAAAGAAATCGAATTAATTGTAACACACATTAATTGAGGCAATTTCACAATTTATACTTTTTCCTTACTCATAGTTTTCCAGCGGTGTTTTACTAAATATTAACAAAAATGTGTTTGTATTTTTTTATTTAAATTAGAACTTAATATTAAGAAACATATAATTAACTCTTAAAATGAATAATTATTAAATAAAATTAAAATTACATAATAAAAATACAATTTTTTTTTAAATAAAATAAAAAAAAAATTACATTTTTGAAACTATTAATATATTAAACTATTTTAAACTTAACAATAAAACAATAACAATAAAAACCTCTTGCTTTCAATTTTAATGATTTGACACAGTTACGTAGAAACGGGACCATTTTGTAATTGGAAGAATATCTTTAAAAATGTTAAATCTAATTTTTAAGTACAATTTTATTAAATTATAATAAGACATTGTCATTTTATTGATCTTGAATATTACAGTCCGGAGATTAATTCAGGTGATTGAGATTCAATTTCAAATATTTGAGAGCTGTATCGCATCTTGAACCGATTTTCCAAAATGGTTGTAACTTGTAACACTTTTGATAATTATTTTTGGTCCGATGAACATAAACAATATATCATTGGAAAGAGAATTATTTTTTTGGACCAAAAATAACGGTACCTGTCATATACCGGTTTTAGAAAAACTCATTTTGCCAAACAAGAGTGGTAGCGCCTTTAAGTTGTTGTTGTTGTTCAAACATTCAATGAAATTGACGGAATAAAGAATGGTCATGTCTTATAAGCTGACATTCTAGTACGAATAGTACAATAATAACAATAATAATGATTTTCAAAATTGTTTTTCTAAAAATGTATGTTTATAGAAGAAATCAAATTGCATACTTCGTTTTCAGGTTAAATTCATTAAAGAAGCTGTTTTAGTCATTTGAAAATCGAATTTTATGCTTTTTTTAGTTTTTTTCTAAAACTGCGTTTGCAAATTTAAGGCTTAGCATAAATAGTAACTACGTGCGAGCAAGTACATGCGACTCAGTCGTGCATTTTATTTTTGGTACATTTAACGTCGGATTTCTTCACTGGTAAATACTTGAAATGTGAAATAACAGCATTTCATCTTTCTAAATCATTTTAAATCTTTTTAAAATTCGTTAACCACGCAAAGATATTGCAAATGAAATTTTGTATTTGTCCGAAATATTCTCTCTAGTCCAGTCAAAGCGTATTTAGCGGTGAAAAGTTCTGAAGATATAATTTTTAATGGCTTACTTTATGTTTTTAATTTTACCGATTTTATCACGGGAAACATGAGAAATCGTCAACAAACTTCATAATACTTGTATTTTGATGTTTTTGGCGTATAGTTGTAAATGTGATCAGTTTTCTCTAAAACAATTTATGCGGAATAAAAGTAGAAAAAATTACAAGGAATTTATGTGTTAACCAATTTTTTTTACGACTCCTGGATTCTTCCCAAAAAAAAGTTAAAAAATATTGTTTTTACTTGCTCTATAGGGCAAGTATTGGTTTCGTGTCAAAAAAAAAATTGAGGTTTTAATCAAAACCAACATTACGATGATGGAGAAGTCCGAAAAAGTGGTTTTTGTCATGCCGTCCGTCGGTCTGTGCGTCTGTGCGTCCACCTGTACACTTCTCCACTGCCCAAACGCGTGGACGGATTTTCTTCAAATTTGGTAAATTTCGAAAGTTGTTTTTTTTTGTTTGTGAATATCTCATCTAGAACGAGTACCTCCCATACAACATTTTTGAGTTATTCCAATTTTTTCGAAAACGGCTCTAACGATTTTGATTAAACTTTTTGATATGATTTCTTCAGTACCGATAAATTTTTAGAATTTTTTTCAAAAAAATATTTTTTTAATAAAAATATTTTAAACGATTTAAAAAAAAATTTGGTATGCCATTTTGAAGATGGCTAATATTTATCAACATCTAAAAATAAAATTTTGAAAAAACACAAATCATTTACCCAATATGGAAAGAAAAATTATTTTTCAAAAAAAAAATCCAAAAAGTGTTCCCGTTTAAAAAAAAAATATTTACTTTTGCTTATTTGTGCATATCTCTCAATACCTACACACATCAGATGACCAAAAGCTAAAATTTTGAAGCTAAGTTAATACATATAATAGCTTTGCACTACATGATCAAGTTCGTGCGATCCAGTCGTGCATTTTATTTTTATTGATTTCCTGTGATTAATGCTCTTTTTACATCATAATCAACCTGGCCAATACCAAGAGTATCAAAAATCCAATGTCCTTCAAATTAGAAATTTTTTTTCGTGTACATCCCAGTAAATAGGGAATTTTGAAATTTATGGTGTTTTTTAAAAATAATTTGAATAAACACAAATCTGATTTTTGGTCTCAGCTTATATATGTTATATTATGTTGAACAAGTACTCCAAATTTGAACCGAATCGGCTTAACAGTTTAATAGTTTTACCAGGTCAACCAAATCTAATGCCGGCCTTACACGACACAATAATATTGCGCAATACTCAGTATTGTGCAATAATATTGACCGTGTAAGGGCTGTATTGCACAATATTTTCCTTTTGCACAATATATTGAGTGATATTAAAAAAGTTTAATAATTTTTGAATGTTTACTCAATATTTTTCGTTTCCCCAACGAGGCAGATACAGAATAAGCAAAGAGATTTAGAAATATTGCGCAGTAATATTGAGTCGTGTATGGAGGACCCATTTTCGCACAATATTTTTGGACAATATTATTGCGCAAAAATATTGTGTCGTGTAACGCGGGCATAAGAGAGCTCTTTTCTACCAAACAATAAATTTTTTTAAAAATTAGTTATAAAAAACTGTACGTGATAGAATTTTTCTGAACCCAAATTTAGATTCAGAAAAGTCAAATCTTGTATAATTTCGAAAAAAATATATGAAGGAAAAAAAAAACTTTATTTTTGCAGACCAGTGTATTCAAAGCAAAAAAAATTGAATTGAGTTCCGCTAGATTCGTCATTTTCCACACTGGGCGTCGGATTACTAAGCGCATAAGCTTAGAGATTTAAATTGGTGTCAAATGAAGGATACGATAATATTGAAAATGAAAACATAGCCCTGTTTGAAAGAAAAAAGTTACATCACTTAACCCCTCATAAATTTGTATTTTATTAAAAAAAAAAATTAGTCAAATATAAGTCCAACGCTGAGAAAGTGGTAATCCTGTTCAAATGAAAAACCCTATAAAATAATTGTTCTTAATTTAAAAACTACCACTTTTCGTTGCATTCATACAATTTTAAGCCAAACTCTCTCCTATCTTTATTTGAAAGCAGAAAAACTGAAGCCACTTCCAAAATTAAGTGTCTGCTCTTGGACTATATTATATGAAAAATGTACACTTTCTTTAAAATTCATTCAATCATGAACTGTTCTATAACATGAACAATTTGGAAAGATAAAAGCATCATTGCAGTATTCCAAAAGATGAACACGTTTAAATCTGAGTACTCGATAAGATGATCGCTTTATTCTTATAAGATTTGTTTTCTATTTCTTCCCCTTTATTTCGTCGTCAGTTCATAGTAACTGTACTAAAATTTGGTAAATTCTTTAGTTAAATGTGAATTTCGCAAAGAAAACATACCTCCCGGGTTACAATCTACGATATATAAGTTTTTTTACTACATAAGTCTGTTTTTTTTTAATTTCTTACGAACAAAATTTTCAAAATTGTTTTGTTATTATTATACGTATCTCTGCTCTACATCTACACCCAGGTGTTGTTCTGGTTGCCAATGAGAAATCATTAAAAAATATTCTCCCTCCAGTTTTCTAAGACCTCAGTTAAAATTTGTATCATATATCTAGCTCTATAAGCACATCGATTCATGTTTGACCAATAAGAAATAAGCATTCCCAATTTGTATATTTGCTTTTTCTCATTCTTCTTTTCAACTGTTGCCAGATGAAAATCCAAGTGAAAGTAATAGTTTCCGCCATATTCGAAGTATTGTCATTCATACTTTTTCCTCTGAATACTTTTATTTTTGCATACTTTAGCACTAAGTAGTTTGGTCGTCATTACTTTTGTTTTCAGCCTTTTGTTTCGATTTCGGCCAGAATTATAGCTATTTTATGGGTGTGAATCTGCCAATCCTCTCGTTATTTGTTATCAAAATTTTCAAAAAAAATAATTTTTGGATTTTTAAAAATTCTTAAATTTTTTTATCCGAAAAATCAATTTTTTTTAAAACCGGTCACTGTATTTTTTTTTAAATTTTTTAATATGTCATCGAGAACGAATGCCTACCATATAATGTTGTTTTTAGTTATTCTCGAAAAAGGCTTTAACGGTTTGCGTAAACTGCAACCGAATAATAGGCCGATTTCGGGTCGGATCTATTCGGGTGACTATCTAGGACGTTCGTCTGCATACACTCCTGTCGTTCCGTACGATACCAGTCTTAATTTTGATTCAATTTCTATTTATTGACTCTGTAGAACGGCTGTGAATGTTTTGTATTGTTTTTCTTTTAAATGGAAGATTTTGAATAAATATACATTTTAGAAAACTCATACCGCCATTTAATTTGTTGATGTCCTCGACGACGTCGCTTTGTGTGGGTGAATGAAATATTTGTGGTCGCGCTCTCTTTCTTGTATATACGTTTGGTTTGATCGGCAGATTTCATTTCGGTCGACGACGCCCGAGCATACTTCGGCCGATGCCGCATTAGGTGAATGCGAGCCATAACGATCTTGATTAAACTTTTTAATATGATTTTTTCTATAAAGATATTTTTAAGAATTTTTTTTTTTGAAAAATCTATGGAGCCGTTTTTTTTTTATATTTTTGTATTAAATATTTTTCAAACGATTTGTCAAAAAAAAAACTTTCTATGCACACCATGGGAATCGAATCCACGCATATCAGATTTTTGCGCAGTCTTAGAAGTCGTGTGCACTACGCAATCCACCACTTTAGACCACTGACGTCACAGGTCGAGATGTGTTTCTTGTTTATCCAATGCATTTGGAGTCACAGCATTTTTATTAGCGCCTTTAAGTATGCTGTCTTGTTCCGCCCCCATTTTTCTCCATAATTTGTTTTTGCTTACTAGCTATATCTCACACATCAGATTACCAAAAGCTAAAATTGTCAATCTAAGTTAAAACATAATAGCTATGGACTACATAAGCAAGTTCGTGCGATCCAGTCGTATATTTTATTTAAATAAGGTTTGAGATTTTGTTTATATACATAAATGTATAAAAACGAATCCAACAAGTTTGGAGCCCAAAATATTAGTAACATTTGCTTATGTCATTTAAGTAATGAATTTTATATTTTTACAAGAACTTTACAGTAACTTTGACCCCAAGAGCAAGTACCTGCGACCCATTCGTGTATTTTATTTTTTTTCAAAGTAGTAAATTATTTTATGATATAAATGTATTTTAGGTGCTACCCAGTGTTGTTTGAGACGTGTTTATTTTATATTAGCCTTAAAGCTAAAACACTGCTCCATAAATTATGCATTTAGCATTCTCTAAAAAACATTCCGATTAAATCATTTTCTTTTTTTTATAGATTTTCGAGCCACAAAAAATAAATATGCCAAGTTATATAACAATAAATATGGGTGCAGATGAAAAATCAATACAGATTGTTAATCTGTGTTTAAGACACTTAACTAATTCATGCAAAAAAATACATGACTTTGTATTTACTGCCAGTCAAATTAAATCTGTAAGCTTATATAAACGCGATGATAGATGTGCTTATTTGTATGTTCACCATAATTCGGACGATTTTCAAATATATTTCCCTACAACGGAATGTCGGCAAAAATTTTATGAACTTGTATTAGAAATGGCGTCGGATCAAGAAGTTTTTGTTAATCTCTCTGTTAATGAAACACAAATTGAGGTAATTACAACTGTTTTGAATAAATCACACAAATTGTTTATAATATTCGCAGTACGAATATGATCTCGATGATCAAAATAAAAGAATAGTATTGGGGAAGGGAACATATGGAGTTGTTTATGCTGCACGAGACCTACAAACACAAGTGCGGATAGCCATTAAAGAAATACCGGAAAAAAATTCTCATGACGTTCAACCATTGCATGAAGAAATTAAATTGCATTCTCAACTGCGTCACCGAAATATTGTTCAGGTTAGTTAATGTTCATTCAAACTACAATCAAACGCTATTGTTTCATTTTCTATGTAGTATTTAGGTTCTCTATCAGAAGGTGGATATTTTAAAATATTTATGGAACAAGTTCCTGGGGGATCTCTTTCAGATCTCCTTCGAGAAAAATGGGGACCTCTTAAGGATAGTGAATCTACTATGGCATTCTATTCAAAGCAGATACTTGAAGGCCTCCGATATTTGCACGAACAAAAAATTGTTCATAGGGATATAAAAGGTGATAACGTTCTTGTTAATACTTATAGTGGAGTTGTGAAGATATCGGACTTTGGAACATCTAAAAGGCTTGCGGGATTAAATCCAATGGTTGAAACTTTTACGGGAACCTTGCAGTACATGGCTCCGGAAGTAATCGATCAAGGGCTGCGAGGGTATGGACCTGCAGCTGATATTTGGTCTTTTGGTTGTACAAATGTAGAAATGGCAACAGGCAAGCCACCATTTATCGAACTCGGTTCAGCTGAGGCAGCTTTGTTCAAAGTTGGATTCTATAAAAAACACCCAACTATACCACCAGAGCTTTCACCTATTGCACAAAAATTTATTCTTCGCTGTTTTGAAATTAATGTCTTGGATCGCCCAACGGCTATACATTTATTAGATGATCCTTTTATTTCTGAGTAAGTATGCTAAATTATTACTTTAATAATGATGAGTAGAAAAAGGACCTATTTTGTTCTTCCTCTTGTTCAAAATAGATCATTTGAACTTTTTTTTTAAATAACTTATCGACCCGCTGCAATTAAATGTAAGATGGAGAAACTACAGATGACCAAGGAAGGCCGCAAAATATTCTGAATGCTCTGAGTTGAATGCGAGGAGTGTATTAGGCAATGATAACATCCAAAGTTTTGAACAATTTTGTTTTACTCAAAAACTTTAAAAAAAAACACATTTTCAATTTAATTTTAAGAATATAATATAAATCCTATAAAAAATATTGCACTACACTCTGGAACGTTTACCTCTTATTCTGATTGCAGTGAAATCTTTTTAAGCTGTGAGGAATGGCAAATATTACAGGGTTTCCGTAGTGCATATTATGATTTCGAAAAAGCTCTGATGAATATTAACAGAGCTACCAAATTTTGATTTAACCTTGAAAGTTGAAAAAGAATTCGTATCAAAATTCTGTTTGACAAAATTCATAAATTTTTTGTTGGCACTGATTTACAAATCACAGAGCAAACAAATACTTTGTTTAACGAGTTTTTTTTAAACAAAACCACTATTTTTCACCATGTATTAAAAATAATTTTCACTTAATTTACGAGGAGTAAATCAACTTCTCTTATCCAACCACACCCGATTGAAAATACGGACAAAGAAGTTTGTCGTTATTTTTAACCGAAAATATTAAAAATCTTATAAACGGAATTTAAAGTTTCTTCTCTAAACATTAAAAGAAAACATAAAGCAACAAATACATAAACTCAGCAAGCGACCACACCGTTCCTATATTTGTTGTAAAAAGTTTTTAAAAAACCATACATTCTGAGAGATCCCAAACAAAATCCAAAGAAAAATCCACCTTGATTTGTATTAACGTGGGAATGGTAACTCTGATAATAACGTGCCTATTTTCAATAAACACGAATATGGTTGTTTGTGAGCACATGATCAGTATCAGTATGCCATGCCTTTGGCTGTGCACGATGCAGGTCATGAGAGGATGTAGTCTCGTCGAAACGAATTTATAAAAACAATTGATATGTAAGTCAGTAGTCTAGTATCTAGTTTGTAAGATAGGTAAGTCGGTAGTTTAGTTTGTTTTCAGTAAGTGAATACACCACCTTTTGCAAGAAGCTCTCCCATAAGACCTGTGCTGGTCTATTTGCTTACAAGTTACGCGTCCTAAAGTGAGGCAACTTTTGAAATTTTGGAAGCCATGGATAACTAAAATTAGCAACGTGTTGATGATTCCGAGAGCGGTTTAAAACTGTTTTCTTAAGTATGTGACAATGCATGCATGAAACATGGATTCACCACTTCACTCCGGAGTCAAACGTCAAAACGGCAGTCAGCTGAGTGGAAAGAAACTTGCAAATCTCCTCAGATTCCCGAAAATCCATGGCTTCCAAAATTTCAAAAGTTGCCTCACTTAACACTTGTAAACCAATAATCCGAAATTTTGACAGTTGTCATTAAAATGATAGTATTTTCATATGACCATATGACGTTTCGTAATTGTGGCGCATTCTGGGGGGTGAGACCCGGGACTTATCAGCCTATGTTTTAATATCTGCTGTTGCATTTTATAGCAATGTGCACTTCGAATTTAAAATCTTCAGAATGGATTTAGATCTAAGTTAACTTTTTTCGATACTATTGGTTTATTGTTGAAGTTACCGCGAGAAATTTCGTTCTAGTGCACAAATCTTCCCTCTTCTTCTCCTACGATTACAACAACAAAGAAAAATTGTCGTATGTAAATTCCGATTTGTTGTCAGGGTACTTGAAACATCATCACAGGGTGTCATTTTTCAGATTTTTGTACTACCCATAATTTTCAAAACGTGTTTGTATTATTATTCTGGTTACTGGGGATTAGATTCCCGTTGATTTTTGGAACACCTTGTATATATCGTCCCCTTATAGCCAGAAGGATAAATGTGAAAAATTGAAAACTTGAGAAGTTCGGTTTTCAAAGCTAATCGCTGTCGTTAATTGTGACCGAATTCAATATTTACCGATTTGACACATTAATACAGGGGAACGCGGCCTATAATGGCCCACGAAGGTAAAATGGCCCCCTAGCTAGACATCGTAGAATCGAACAGAATTAAGATTTTGTGAACACAAATCTAAAGTTTATTTGGCATCGCCGTCAAATAAGAAATGTTGCACTTTCAAACTATTATTTTAATTTTGACAGGTCAAAATGTGTCTACCTATCTAATAAAATTAGATCTAATACATTTTTGTGAAAAAAATTATTGAAAAAAAAAAAATTCAAAAACCGCCCTATCCAACAAAAATAAAATTTTAAATGGCTTAGAGATGGGTTTTGGGGAGATTTAGGAACTAAATTTATAAGCAAATGAACCAAGGAACTCGTGCATCGGTATTTGGAAACTTACTTAGATGACTGAACAAACACACACTGCATGCCAGTATGCCATTTTACCCGGGCAATTTTGATGAGTGAAATTTGAAGACGTTTTTAAAATAAAAAAATTTCAATACATTTTAGAAATTTTTAAACTTGTTAAGCTAATAACTGAAGGTGTTATTGATCACACATTGAAAAGATAATTTAAAGTAAATGTCATTTTTTTACCAAGTAAAATTAAATAAAACAAATAAACACGAACATTTATTTTAGATTTTACTTTATTTTACTCCGAACGATGGTTCAGATTCGTGTTTTTTCTATGTATTATCGATCTATACTAACTTCTTTATAATGGACTGTTTATTAATTTAAAAAGTACTAGACAATAGTATTAAAAGCGATTGTATCAAATAAGGTTAACACAAAATTATGCTGAATTAAGATAAATGAAATGGAGAAAAGTATTTAAGATTAGATTTAATAAGAATGTATTTAAATGAGATTGAACAAAAGTTATGGGACATTTTCCTTAGGGGGACCATTTTAGGTAACTGTTCTCTATTAATCTGACTTTATTTTAGGTACAGTTTTAGTTCCTGAAAGACAGAGATTACCGATATAAATATTATTAAAGAAAGCAATGTAAACAAAATTAAATTTTCACATTTATGTTTCTGGCATGGGAGGGACGATATGTTAACCCTTTTACGACTGTCGTTTCACCCTTTTAGTAAAAATAATTCCTAAATGGTCAATTTTACTTTCCTTGCATATATTTTTTTCATGATTTGACCACAAGTGAATTTAATTTTTTTTTCAAGCAAACATCCAAAACTCCGAGTTGGGAGCAGTATAAATGAGTTTAGTAGAAGTATATCGGTACCGGCAGAACGATCAACAAGTAAATCAAGTGCAATAATTAAACATCATTCAAGCAGTAATTGCAATACACCTACAACACCGGAGCTTGAGTAAGTTAAAATTTTTTCTGCATACAAAATCTATTTATTTAACATTCAGAAGCAATTTCAAATATGTATTAGAATTTTCAATATTTGATTACAATCATTTTCAATTTTGTATTAATTTTGTTTAGCTAGAGAAATATACACACACTTGAGGATTGTTTCACAAAGCCATAGTAAGCGTTCAGTTAAGCTTCTGTAAACTTATATCACAGATCATAAACATATACAGATGTCTTGTACAGATTTCTTAGCAAACATGAATTTTTCTTTTTCCCTTAGATTTATTTCTCATGAACATGAATTTTTCTTTTTCCCTTAGATTTATTTCTCATATACGAAACGTGCCCCTGTTGTCTTTTTTTTTACGAATGCAAACAAACCTATGTTTTTTATTATGACATATATTGAAGTTTTTTTCACTAAACCGTAGTGACAATTTTGTTTTACCAAAGTTTTTGGTAAAAGTTTAATTTTTGCCAATTTTTGTTTTCCTGAAAATATCTCACTTCCGTTAACCCGCACAGATAAAAATTAAAAAAAAGATTTATTCACAACAAAATTACATACATATAAGAATATGAACAAATTATTTTGTTTAGGGCCAGTTTTTCAATAGTCAGTTAAACAGTTAGTAGTTATTCAGCAGATAAAGCAAAAATCTATTTTTCAAAAGTCAGATAATACGTATTCCTTTGAATAATTATTTCAATAGTCGAATAAATATATTCGCTCATTTCAGAGCTTGTTAAAAATTTTCCTAGGAATAAATTTTTAAATGTCAGCAAAAATTTTGTGTCATACTTATTTACAAATCCGACAGCCTTACAAAAAAAAAAAAAAAAAACCAAACAACAATCAAAAATTTATTTGAAAATGACTTTTGAATTTAAACATTTTCAATTTTGATTTTCAATTTTGCTTTTCTATAGAATAAATAAATGAGTGATTGAAAAATTCGATGTTACTATCTGATTGTTTATGAGTCTAATAAATTTATTCGTCGGGCACTTAACTGACTGTTTATGAGAAGAATCAAAAATCGGCTCTTAAACGAATGAAACAAAAGTTATAGTTTGGTCCAGTTTTTCAATAGTCAGTTAGTACTTATTAATTAGATTGAGCAAAAATCTATTTTTCAAAAGTCAGATATTCTTTGGAATAATTATTTCAATGGTCGAATAAACTTATCTGCTCATTTCAGAGCTTGTTAAAAAATATACCTAGAAATAAATCAATTGTCAGCAAAAATTATCTGTCATACTCATTCACAAATCCTTTTGAGTTCAAACATTTCCAATTTTGCTCTTCTATAGAATAAATAAATGAGTGATTGAAAAATTCGATGTTACTATGTGATTGTTCAAGAGTCTGATAAATTTAATCCTCTGGTAGTTAACTGTTTGTTTATTTGATGGTTGAAAAATCGGCTCTTAGTTATAGTACTTTTTTTGTCGTTTAGAATCACTTGTTTGCAGTTATTAAGAAAAAATCCCATTTTATGGTTATTTTTTTAATTACAATTCTTAAAGACCTTTCTCTTCCCTACAATTTGAAACAAAAATCATCCCTATAGAAGTGAGCCTAGTAATATACAATAGAACAAATGAACGCCATGTCGCCATTTTGGAAAACTAATGACGTAGTAGTCATCTCCGATGCTGACAATCGGGTTTTTTTCAGTTTTATTGTTGTTGTTTTCAATTTAAAAAAATGTTTTCTCCAAATACTTAACTGACGTTCGGGCGAAATGCCGATGAGAAAGATGATTATGACGTCACAGAAAACCTGCCAAAATTCTAATGAGCATACCTGGTTTCTGTTTATCATGTACTTGTTGCTGGAGGGAAGTCAGTATTTTGGTCGCCTTCTCTGTATAATTACAAGAAAAGGATAGCACAAACTTGCTCCTGTAGTTAAAAAAAATAACAATATATTTTTTAGGGTGTTGAAAAATTCAGTTTTTGGTAGGAATATTATTATAATGCATATTAAAAAAAAAATCGAAAAATCGATCTAACTTTTTCATCGTTGAACACATCTTCTGTCACATAAACCAGAGAAAAAACCTTGCATTAATCACCAATGTGCAAAAAGACCCCGAAGATGCACTCTGAGGAATGTTCTTTGGAAATCTTGGAAAACCCTGAATGTCTCAGGACAATACCCAGAGGTTGAATCCTTGCGGAACTCACCAATGACCAAAAAGACCTCCGAAGAGGAATTATAAGTAAAGTTCTTTGGGAATCTTAGCTAAACCCAAAATGTCTGTAGACAATATCCAGAGAAGAACCTTTCGAAACTCACCCGTGGCTGGACTAAAATGTTTATACATGTAAAAAATTGTGGATGCAGTTTAAGCAACGAAAAAATATTTTATAGACATGGGTGTACATCTCAACAATCGGAGTATGTATTCGGTCGTTTAATGTGTAGTTTACCCAAGTAAAGTTCTTTATTGCACTTCTTCAAATATTGAAAAAATATTTTTACTTTCTGTATCTATAATTTCTGTTAAATCTAAATCTCTTGCTCCGTGTTGGTATGATAGTGGAGTTCGGTTGTTGAAAATTGAAGAAATTAATGCTGGTTCCGTTACAAGAAAACTCAATTTGAATCAGACTTCAAGAATTATTGCAAAGCCAGGGATATTTTTAACAAAATAACTACTTTAAAATACGTCAGCTATTTTCAAAAGATTCAATGCAGTTTAAAAATGAATCCAAAATCTTTTTGGAATTTTATAAACCGCAAAAGAAAGTCTAGTCCATATCCGTCCGTTATTAAGCATAACAATGTAACAAACCACGATCGACGTATTATAACTCAGTTATTTTCGGATTTTTTTTTGAGTGCATACATCTGTAATTCTTCCAACTGTGATAACTTTTTTTTATATCTTTGATGATCTTGGCGAAAAGGATCAATTTATTATTGAAATCATATTATCACTTGACTTATAAAAAATTCAATATAAATACTGACGATATCACGAAATTTATATCAGATGGCCCAGATGGAATACCAGCTTCCGTTAAAAAAAAATGTGCAAATGAATTGTCAATACCTCTTTCTGTTGTTTTTAATTGTTCTCTATCTTCGTGTAAGTCCCCTAGCGTCTGAAAATCATTTATCATTTATAACTCCCTTACACAAAAAAGGAATAAAAGACATAATTAAACATTATCGACCCATAGCTAAGCTTTCGATTACTCCAAATCTCCTTGAAGCAAAACGTTAAGTTCTTATACTAAATCCTTAATCGTTCCCAATCAACATGGATTAACCAAAGGTCGTTCAACTGTCACTCTTCGCACTGGGTTAGTGGAGTCTTGTATCCATGCCTTTAAGAATAGGACTGCGATTAAGATTGCGTTGTTACCGATATCAGTAAGGCATTCGATAAACTCTCGCACCAAGTTTTGCAGTACTCTAAATGTCTTAATTATGCTGATGATGTTAACATATTTAATATTTTCTAGTAATCTTGAATGTGAAAAACTGAAAAAATTATCTCAATTCATTTTACAATTGGTGTACTCGTAACCATTTGTTGTTGAATATTAACAAATGAAAGTTATATATTTTTTTCACGCAAAAAATTCTGTCTGGTGTTATGCATATAATTTTAATACCGCAAATCTTGTTAACGTCAATGAGGTATCCGTCCTTGGTGTTCTTTTTGATAAAAATTTAGAATTTACACAACACATTAATACTATATGTAATGAGACCAATTGGATAAAAAGAGAGTCTTGTCAGTTTTCCGACCCGTACGTCATAAAACAATTATATACTACCTACGTTTGTCAGGCCTATCATAGAATATGCTTGCAAGGAATGGTCACCTCCTTACAGTTGCCATATACTGAGAATTGAAAAGATACAGAAAAGATTTTTGAAATTTGCTCTTAGGGATTTGGATGGCAGGACCCATTACACCTTCCACCATATAATAGTAGACTAAAACTGATTAATTTACTGTAAGCGGATCGCCTCGTTCATATGAGTGTTTAAGCTACCGTATGAACTAAACGCATGGATTTCCAAACCATCATAAAGTAATCCTTTATTGACACCACTTATCTACCAATGACATTGGCATCATCGATATATAGTTTCGTTCACTGAACGAAACTCAGTCATTTCATTAAATTTCTATCACCACGCTTTCTTTCTGACACACTAGAGGAGACTCGGTTGATCAATCAATTCGGTTTAGTGAAGAAAAAAAAAATTGATTAAGATTTTCCTATTGTACTTACCTGACCTACCCAAAGAATTTCCATTCTTACTTACCTGACCTACTCAGAGTGGTTAAAAGGTTTCTTTTGGGGCCGTCAATAAAATTCCGGCTTTCGACGTCCTTATGCCAAGTTTCCACCGGAGCTAGATCTAGATTAAGATGTGATCTAAATCAAGTGATTTACCATACAAATATAAGATTTCTAATAAATCTCCTCTAAATATACTTGGAAACAGAAATGTGGTAAATCAAACATACCTATTTTATTTTAATTTGCTCGGATCGACGCAATCATTTTCTGTTGCCTACAAATGTCATTTTTCATTTTGCCACAGGGAGTACACATCTTTTTTCATATCTACCCTCTTTTTAATCTTCTTACTTTTTATATTATAAATAAATAGATGAAATGGCTTACTTAGTGTAATAGCTCTTTCATAAAATGTTTAGTCTATTATTTAGACACATTTGCACCACGCACAAGCAACTGCAAATATATTTTTACCCTCAGGTATAAAAAAAACTTTTTTATAACTGAGGGTAACATAGCAATTTAGTTTTGGTCCTAAAAAAAATTCAATTTCCCTCTAGAGAATCACCACAAATAACCACAGAACCTTAATAACCAAATTTGAAGAAAATTGGTTCAGAGGTTTAGGCTGTAGTTCGAGGTATACACAGACAGACAGACGGACAGACAGAATTGCGAGAACCACTTTTTTCGCATTCTCCATCATCGTAATGACATTGACATGTCTGATTGTTATCTCGAGTTCGATTTTTTTTACGAATCCTAAACTTGCCTTACCTATATCGCAAGTAATAAAATTCGATTTCAAATGACTAAAACAGCTTCTTAAATGAATTTAACCTCAAAACAAAGTATGCAATTTGATTTTTTCTATAATGATACATTTTTAGAAAAAAAAATTAAAAATCGTTAGAGCCGTTTTTAAAAAAAAACTATTTTTTTCATATAAAATTTTGAAACAACTTTTATAAAAAAAAATTGGTACGCCATTATCAAGATATTATTTATCAACATCTAAAAACTAAGTTTTGAAAAAAAAAAAAATAGTTGATAGTTTTCGAAAAAATGATTTTTCAAAAAAAAAATTTCAAACTTTTTTAAAAATCCAAAAATATAATTTTCGAATTTTTTTTACTAAATATTATTATGGCAACTTGAAAGCATCCATGTAAAAAAATGGTTGAAATTGATTGAGTCATGAGGGAGAAAATGAGAATTAAAAAAAAACGGTTCTATGGCAGGTACCGTTAATAACGGTTTTTGATAAAAATGGTTCTCATTTAAAGATAGAACTTACCCAAAGAAATGACCATGTTTTTTTTAATCAAAATCGTAGGCACCGTTTTTGGGAAAAATGAGTTTTTCTAAAACCAATCTATGACAGGTACCGTTATTTTAAAACGACAGTCTCCAAAAAACGCCACATACCAAGTTTGAAGTAAATCGACCCATCCGTTTAGGCTGTGGTCTCTGATACATACAGACAGACAGACAGTCAGACAGAATTGTCGGACCCACTTTTTTCTCATTCTCTATCATCGTAATGTCATGTTTGATTGTTATCTCAACTTTTTTTTTACGAATGCATAACTTGAGATACCTATACCGCAAGTAAAAATTTAACTAATGCTGGCTTAAAAATATTTTTTATAGCTTATAAACTCTTTAAAATTTGTACGCTAGAATATTAGCTTGATTTAATAAAAAAATAAAAAATAAAATAAAATAAAACTGATTGAACTCTTCAGGCACTTACTGAACAACATTTTCGATGTTCTTACGAGATAATAATGTAAATGAGCTCTTGTTTATTTTCAATACATGATTAGACCGGACATAACAAATTTTGATAATAAAAAATTCACAGCTGTAAATCCTAAATCATAACACGTAGTTATTTCTTAAGCGGCCCATACACACAACACTTGTGCACGCACCGGTGTAATAACACCGGTTAGGCATTCCGCCATACACACGACACCAATCGAGACACCGACACCAAAAATCAAAGAAGTGTGATTTTACAAATACCGTGTCTGACACCGAAATCGGTGTGCATACCAGCCCAGAACACATTCTAGTACACCGACACCGGTGTGTACCCAAGTGTTGTGTGTATGGGCCGCTTTATAAGCAAGTATTGTTCGTGTAAAAAAAAATTAGTGCTTTTAATCAAAACCAACATTACGATGATGGAGAAGTCCAAAAAAGGGGTTTTCGTTATGCCGCCCGTGCGTCGGTCTATGCGTCTGTTCGTCTGTGCGTCCATCTGTACGGAGAGCTACAGCCTAAACGGTTGCATGAAATTTGGTAGAGATTGCTTTTTTGTAATTTTCAAGGTAGGTTTTTTTTGTTTGTCAATACTTCCATTAGAAGAAATACCTCCCATATAAAACGGAAAACGAACGATTTCGATAACATTTGGTGTATGTTATTTTATAAGTAATTGTAACAATACTGTTAGTTTTTCACAAAAAATTCGAATAACGGAAATATGTTGAACACGCTTTTCGGGAAGTTTTCCTTAATTTTTAGTTTTTTCCTTATATATTATTACTGGCTCAACTAATTTCGTTGAAAATTTATCACCAGGTTGTTCTCATCATTTTAAAAAGTATTGTGTTTATAGTTAAAAAGAAACAAAAAAAGGTTTGGAGAAAACATTAAACTAAAAAAGAATTTCTTGGATTTTTTTTTTAATAAACAAATACATATAATAATTTTGTACTACATGAGCAAGTTCGTGCTATCCAGTCGTACGTTTTATTTAAAAGTGGATTCATCATGTTTTGAAAATCAACGATTCAATTTCGAAAAATTGAGTTATCCATGAACCTGACATACCTTTCTTAGCAACTGACTTCTAATGTCGCATATTGTAAGTGGCATAAATATTGTTTTGGTTTTTCATTGTAATCTCTGCTTCTGCTTTATAAATTGTGTGTACCATTTATTGAAAGTATATTAATAAAAATTACATTATTACTAGTAGCATAAACGAAGAGCAGCCATTAAGCTTGGACAGAAGGAACTCATCAGGTTTTCTCTTATCACCGGACATTGAATTAAATTCTACTTCATCGAAAAGTAACTTTAGTGAATCGAATGAAATTGACGGTTTCTACATGCTGAAAAAGGATTCCCAAAGAAGAAAAACACTCTTTAAGGTTCTTGAAAATGATGAAATCCAAATATGTGATTCGTGGTATAGTAAACTAGAAATAGACAATAAAAATAAGCTTGCAATTCAGAAAACAGATCTATGTGCTATGATACAAGGTCTAAGACAGTATATAGTCGATGAAAATAAAGACAATCTTGAAACATCCATAAATGAACTTAAGGTAACATTAGATTTTGACACGACAGCTATAGATCACTTACATCTGGCACTATACTCATTTCAAGAAGCTGTAATAAGTGTTTTAAGATTGCATTGCATTAAACCACATTGGATGTTTGCTTTGGATAATTTAGTAAAAAGAGCTGTTCAAGCAGGTATAATGATTCTCTCTCCAGGTTTGTTAAGTATACATTTAATGTCAACTTTAAATAATATTTTATTTCATTTTAATTTAAAGAACTAGGGGCTAATTTAGCGGGGCAGGAAAATATGCCAAACTGTGATAACTTTAAATCCATTGACAAAAACCAAAAATGCTTCAATTCATCCACAGATGAAAAACACACTCTTGAAATCTCACATTCAAATGAATTAAATGCCGAAATAAAACAAATTATCCAGAAATTCATTGAATCACAACAGTCTATACAAACTGTGTTCAAAGTTTATACTGAACAACAAAAGGAAGAAATTGAAGTGCTTAAAAAACTTAATGTTGGACTAGAACGCTTATACGATATTTGTGATGATTCAAGGTGAGTTTAAATATTATTTACTGCTATTTGTGTAGTCTGTTTATGTTATTATTGTAACTAGTATCACCGAGCGGTAAAAAAACGTATAACTGTTACACATATCGTGTTAACTACGTACCTACACAGCAAATATTGTCTAGTTTTTTTTAAGAAATTTTAGTTTTTCTCGCAATTGAATATTTGAACTGATTTTTATTCAACCGAATTAACTGTAAAACTGTCTAAAGTGGTGGAGTGCGTAGTGCACACGACTTCTAAGACTGAGCTAAGATCTGATAGCGTGGGTTCGATTCCCATGGTGTGCATAGAAAGTTTTTCATAATAAAATTAGATTAAAGCTCAGCACCACAAAAAGGAGACTGATGAGTGCATAAGTGGCAAAGCACGAAATAGCTATATCTCCAGCCAAACAAGAGTGGTAGTGCCTTTAAGTTGTTGCTGTTGTTCAAACATTCAATAAAATTGACGGAATAAAGAATGGTCAAGTCTAACAAGCTGACATTCTAGTACGAATAGTACAATAATAACAATAATAACATATTAATTGAGGTTATTTCACAATTTATACTTTCATTTTCATCTTCTTTACTCATATTTTCCAGCTGTGTTTAATGTTAAACAAAATCTTTTAAGAAAATGTAGTTACGAGGTTTACGTAGAAACGGGATGATAAAAATTGAAGTTTAGTAGCGAGACTGCTTGTACCTTTCAAATAAGACCAAAATTATTAAATTTTGTTGCCGTTAAGTTACTCAAAAAGGGAAATGCCGTTGGAGGGTGTCCATTTGGAATTTTTCTTAAAAGAAAACATTTTATTTGCAGAAAAAGAAAAATTATTTTCGTGACAATTGGTTTCCTGCAAAAATTAATATAAGAACCATAATAGTCCAGTTAGTTAGCTCTGAATTTGGTAGGGATTTTTTCCAGTGGTGCTTAGCTTTAAATGTTTGATAGGAGCCAGCCCATGTGGCGGCCACCTTGGAAATAAAGCCGCCATTTCAAAATACAGGCATATTTATTTATTTATTTATTTACTAACGAGTACAAATCTCTCTTAGACTAAACACAATAATATTTTTACTTAGATTATTAATTGAACAATATGACAGGTTTTGTATAATGTATGTTTACAAAAAACTTAATACAGTATTTTTAAAAAGTTCACTACTATGGCACAAGTCAATATTTTGGCAAATAGAATTATACTCAGTGCTTGATCTAGTAATCGGATCAGTTTTTCCTTAATTAGTTAACGTAGGGCAACGAAAAAGAATGTTTCTCTCATTCTTAACTGTCTTGAAGGAGCGTACAAATTGCAAAGATCGAGCAATTTTGGACACAGTCAAAATTATTCCACATAGTATATAGATAATACCTTCTTTTGTCTTGCTTCCAGAAATTTTAAAGCAATCAAAAGACAGCGTTCTCTATATGAATGTAAAATGAAACTAACCTATCTGAATTTACGCAGCGTATATCTCAAGAATCTTCTCTGTATTGATTCGATTCGGTCCGGCCCGGTCCGACCGGTATGGATAGCCAAATTGGTGATCGTTTCACCACATACAAAATCATTAGTTAACGGAGATGGGTACCAAACGTAGTTCGATTGAAAATATGAAGCAAACATATCACATTATAACATTTTCATTGCTGGAGGACTTTTAGACAGCGTAGAGAGTCTATTTTTAGAGAGTGTATTTTTACTAAGCCTTAATTAAACCAGATAGGTTTATTTTTGTAATTTACTTTTTTAAACGGAACAAATAGATCATACCCCTTCCAATTATGGCAATTAAGGAATCGTAACAAGCCTTAAGTCGTAAAAATTGAGAGCCTCATCCCATTTTATCGCGTTTAAAAATTATTGAAGCCAACATAGATTAGATTAACTAAAGTTCCGAACTGAGTTAATTCTATGCTTCTTAAAATTTAATTTATCAAAATTCAAGACACTGATATCTATTTCTAAATCATTATAATGGAAACTGTTGTTTAAATTAGGAACTTCTTCTTTGTTTAATTTAGCTTTCAATTCAGTATTAATAATCACTAAATCTAAGATACGACCTAAAGAAGTCATTACATAATTTAACTGATTTAGATTCAAAGATAAGCTTTGAATTTCATTTGACTGATTAGAAGGTATTAAACATTTATCGAATCTAATAGCTCAGGTGAAAGTTCGTCGTCACCTAACCATGTCTCAGTCAATATCATAAACGCAGCCAGATACAGCAACATAGAACTCATTAGTCTTTAACCGCATACCACCAACATTGTGATAGTACATGGAAAATGAGGCCAACAAACATATCGGCATTAACAGAGTTACGTAGCAGTTGGCCTTGTTTTCGGTAGGAATCTGTTTTTTTTTTATTTTACTGAAATTTTGTAACTTACACACCAGTAGGCCAACAACACGTACTAAACGCGGCATAAAGTTTACGTACTTTATTAGATTTTCATCCGTTCCTTGTTTGATCAATTTATAGCATATGAATTTGGAAGGAGACTCATTTAGGTCCGTTTGTTGATACTCAAAAAAAAATGTTTATGTTGAACATAAGCGCTTATGGGCTACTTTTTTCTCTGCGTAAATTGTCACATATGACTTTATGTTGAACATAAATGCTTAAGTTTAAAACGGCTCTTAGTCTTGTAGCTCCCAAATTTATAATAGACTCTGCAGATGTCGATGATTTGAATCTAGATAGATGCAACAACTTTCTTTCACACCAAATCCAACAGTATCAATTTCAAGATTAGTTTGGTTTGAATCACACGACCCTTTAGTCAACAATTCCGCGTGCTATTCTGGTCCACAATAAGTTATATACCACCTTCTTTTATCGGATCGACTGGTGTAAATCATTTGGACCGGCGTGTTAGTCTAGGAAGATATTCACTATTCTCCAGAAGTGATCCGCATACTGCTGTGATGCTAGCCAATTTTTTTTTAACTACTTTTACATCATCATCGAAAGTTACTAAAGGTTTTATTCTATTTGAGCGCTCCTTCACTCTTGCTGTCCACTTATGCAAGTGGATGCGAATTGATGATATTTTCAACGCCCAATATCATTCTTCTAAGTAGTTCTTCTGAAGGGATTCGCATAGGCATAATTTTGTAGCGAACTGCTTTTATGCAACCAAAAAATGTCGACATTTTGAAATAAACATAAAATGTTTTACCGGAAATTTCTTTGAGAGAGAATACTGAAGTTACTTAAGCAGTTAAAAATGTATTAATTTTTTTTCAAATAGATGCATATACGCATAAACCTTTGAAAAAGTGATTAGAAATTAAATTTGTTCTGAAAAAGACTTTTCAATATAAAATATATAAATCGTTAGTGTTTTTTTTAATATGTACCACCATAATCTTACCTTCAATTCAATTTCTGTATACCAATGTCTACATATAGCTTTTTCATTTTTTCGTACATACATAAATTACAAGCGCAAACAATTAAATAAAAAAAAAACAAATTTCATATAAAACTCTTTATTATAAAAACATTAACAAAGTAAATTAACATATGTTTGTACATAAACTTTTGTATCATTATTAAAAAAAAAAAAAACAACGAAAAAAATACTTCTTTCAAAAATACTTAAATTGAAAATCTATTTCAATAGTAAAGGAACTTTAAATTTGCGTATATTAAATACTAATATCTTATACAGTCTCAAGTTAAAAATTAACTTTAATTTAAGTTACTTAGAGAATTTTTTTTATTAAAGAATGTATTCAGCGCGGACAAAAAATTAAAAAGAAAAGTTTGTAAAAGAAAATGATTTTAAAAAAGGGGAAAAAGAGGAGCAAAAATATCAAAAAGAGGGATTTTTGGACAATTTTCAAAAAGTGGGGGGAAAGTGGATCGGGTGTAAAAAAAGAGGAAAAACGCCTCTTTAGAGGCGCAAAGGTAGCCCTGCGAACCAGACGCTCACAGCATACTCATAGAACTTGGTGGATTGAAGCTCCATTTAGTTCTAGGAGATGTGAACGCTTCTATCAATTTATTTGTATCGGTACTATTCAATGCTTCTCGCAGCTCTCGTTCAGCTTCCTGGAAATTGGTGCCATTATCACTCGGCGAGCTATAGAGTTTCGTATGGCGAGAATACATGAATCTGCTGAAAGGCTGTGTGCGATTTCTATGTGGACTACTCTGGTAGGGAGGCAAGTCAGAATAAACTCCCCACGTTTTTATTGTTCTTCGGAGAGTGGATATGTTTATTGAGCCGAAATAGTCAATCCCAGTAAATAAAAAGGCCGATCGAATACTGAAAGTCGTGCCTTGGGCAATTGACCCATTATTGGTTCACGGGGTTTGGCTTTCTGGTTTTTACAGTGTTGGGGCTTCTTTCTTATAGCACGGAATGATGTTCGTAACTGTGAGATTTGACACATTTGACGCAGTGGCAGTCTCATGATTTTGGTGACAGGACTTGTAATGCATATCCATCGTAATAAAGTAAGTAATTTGATGATTTCTTGGAAGTATGATCGGTCTCTTGAAGTATCCACTTGATTTTATGGAGGGGTCAATTCTACCTTTAGCTCGAATAATGTAATGTTTGATATGTTGAAAATAGGGCTGCTTTTCTTTAAAGGCCGCTTGGATGTCAGTTCTGTGTTTTTCTGGTAAAAAGTACGTTGAGCTTCTCTTGTCAGGACATGCCAAGCTTTTTCTAGTTCTTCTTGTTATAGGATTCCAGAACTTCGCTCATGTTTGTCTTTTTTTTTTTTAATTTTAAGGTTGTTCATATATCGGCTAGTATATACTGTACTTCGCGGCAGCCGGGTTCTAGCTTGAAAGGTCGTTTATTCGAAAAATGCTTTCTTGAGGTTCAATGGGAACGTGAACATTCATATAATGAGTCTTCAACTCTTCGATAATTGTGTCTTCAGAGCACACTTCTTTTGGCCAATTATATTCAGAAAGCATCAAAAATTTAGGACCATTGAACCATCTACTCTTTGAAGAAAATTCAGGTACATTCTTCCATTTCGTTGCTTCGTCTGCAACGTTGACTTTCGTTGAAACCCAATGCCATTCTGATAAATCTGTTAGGTCTAGGATTTCGCCGACAGCGAACTGCTTGTAACGCCGATGATCTGAGCGAAGCCAACTTAGAACGTTTCTAGAGTCCGAACAAAAAACACGCCGAGAGATTTTGCAAATCCTGCACCTAGAATGGCAGCTTTAAGTTCGAGCCAAAGAATGTTTACAATTTTGAGGGGTGCAACTTTTGTCTTTGCGCCTATGAGTGCACACTCCACATGATCATTGTATGCACTTCTTACATATGGCATGGCCGCGAAACCATTTTCGCTGGCATAAACAAAAATGTGAAGCTGGTGTGCGATTGTATATTCGGTGGTGTTGGACAACATCCAGGTATGTCTAGGGTTTCTACAGCTGGCAAGAGTTGTATCCATTTCAACCACTTTTCGAATTCATTTTCTTGTATTGTTGTGTCCCAGTCAATTTTTGAGCGCCATATGTTCGCAATAATATTTTAACAAACATCAGAAAATTTGCCAAAAGACCAAATGGATCGAAGATGAACTTTAAGATTTTTAGGACTCCGCTCCGACGACCATAGAATCCATCTTTGTTGTGGATATTTTGTTAGTTTGTAGGTGAAGCTGTCATTTGAGGTGGACCAAAACATACCTAAAACTTTTTCGGTAGTAAGCTCAACATCCAAGTTGATGTATTATGTATATACCAAATTTGCTTTGAGAGATCGATGGCCTCTCCGTAGGTTTTGTTGGATCGATCGAACTGCACGTGTGAATTCTTCGACGAAATCATCAGTATTTTTATATGCGCAGCACGGGAAGCAGCTAGCATCGAAAGTCATGATCTTCATGGCGAAGACAACATTGGTCTTCCTTTCTTATGCGGATTTGGTGGAACATCTCCATTATATCGCCACATATAGCTATATACAAGTGAAGTCAATTAATGTGGGCCTTTGATTAGAATCGAGTTGAGTGACACACTCTGCACAGTTGCTGCTGCGTCATAAACAACTCTCATCTTACCGGGTTTATTTGGGTTGTATATACAGGAAATGGACAAATACCAGGTACGAGTATTTTCATCACGTAATTCTTTATAAGACAAGCTAAGTGCATATCTTTTAATGAGCTATTCGTTTATTTTCTGGTTCAGTGCATTAGCTGGCTGGCACAGTTGTAAGTGGTGGAACAACACAGCTAGCCGCATCCGCGAGTCTCTTCAACCATTCATATAAATGATAAAGGGTGCACTCCAGTAACATGTACTTATGGGATGCTCAATTGGGTCGAATGTCATGAGATAACTTGTTTTCTAATTCTTGTAAGAGCGACGGATGTTACAGATATATGGTAAGGCCAGAAGCTTCTATGGTGGCACAGTAGTTTTTTTTTCCTTTAGCGCTGGAGTAGCTTGTATCTTCTTAAGAACTGCTTGGATTATGACTAGAACCTGCTAAATTTGGTTTTCAGAGATTTAATTATTTGGTCGACGCATTGCGGTTGGACAAGAATTCTTCTTTCAGCGTTCAATGCATCTCCTTTTAAAGACTTTTGCAAATGCAATAAGTTTTCTGCCTCTGTAAAACCACACAAACAGGAACTTCTTATGAAATTTGATATGAATACCGGCCATTCCTCAGGTGTGAAGCTTTGAAGCTTTGGAGGTCGCGAGACATAAATTGACGTGCTGCAATTTGGCTTCTGGATAATCTGAAAGAGCGGTAGAAAATATCTGCGGAATCTCATTTTGATGTTGTTCAGAATTGCGGATGTGCCGTCGACGCTGCGGCTGAAAGGCCGTGCATTAAGCTAAAAATTTGGCAGACTGTTTGTCACAAGCGTAGGCTGTTACAGATGTGTGGTATTCCTTGTCTCTCTTTTCTTTTTTTTTAATCGTTGCAGTTCCATTTGGATATGTATTCTATGTAAAGATTTTTAGTAGACTTTTTTTTATTTTTTGCCATTTACATATTTTTTTGTCTCGGATAATTTTTTTTTTTTTTGATGTAAGAATAATCTTGGCATGATCACACAAGGATATAAAGGCACGTTGTTAGCTTTTACTACCATGTATTGAAAATTCAAATTTTCCATCCTGGAATAAATTGTTACTGTACACAGTACCTTCCTAGATATAATTGAATATTTTGTCTCTTAACTATTATAAAAGAAAAGATTTATAGTTAAGATATTTAATACCTACTCAAAAATATTTACTTTTAATGAACAAAACCATTAAGTAGGTTTTTACGCACCTATGATGTGCTTTGCTTAAGAAAAAAATTCTTAAAAATCAACTTTTATGTGGGTGGTTTAATTGCTTTGAAATTCAGGGATAAACGGACAAAATATTTTGTCAAAACGGCTTTTAGATTAATGTGTTGTCTATACATGTGTGAAGAAATTACAAGATTTTTTAGTGCAATTTTTTTTGACCGTTTCCAATTATATTTTATTTTTATCTTTTTTATTTTTACATTTTTAAACTTGAAATTTACACAGCAATTAGATATTGAGTAAATACATTTTTATACCAAACATTACCGAAGCCTCATAAAATTATGTTTTAACTTTATTGAGCATCACGATCAAATTACCTTTAATTTGATATATCACACATAAATGCACTAAAAGCTTCACAAACTTGAAAAAAGTTGCATCATAATTCAACAAAATTGTCCGCTTTGGTCGTCGGACTCGACAAACATACTGAATGCGTTAAATTACAAAATTTAATGAAAGCTTTGATAATTTCGAATATATTGTTAGTTTAGTTAGATGTTCTGTTCGTTTATACAATGTTCTTTTATAAATTGATATCGAAGTTGTGTAAATCACAGAAAAATTGAAGTTGTTCAGCATATACAGCCTAGATGGTTTAACCACACCACATGTTTTTTACATTGTTGAAAAGGTCTAAGTGTCTACTTTCCAAAACAATAAAATTGACGAAGCTAGAATTTTTACAATAAATGAAAGTCGAAAGCCCCTTTTTTTTGCCCCTAACTCCAGATTTTGGGGGTGTTACGGAGTTTTTAGATACCATTTTGTAATAAGTGCAACAAGCTCTACAAATCGTGATAGGTCTCCGCAGGCGTATATTTTACCCTGTTTTTGTCACACAGTGTAATATACCTACATCTATAAGAACATCTCAAAGAACTTTTTTTTGAAAAAAGTAAAAGACTGGCTTTTCACGATTGACTTAAATCGTATTGATAATTATTGTTAAATTAATTTTGATGTTGGAAACTGAGTAGATAGATAGATATATAATTTTATTTCAAAAAAGGTTTTATAAAAACAGTGTATGCTGGTATAAAATTAATTTAGACATTAACATTAAGTTGCCTGTTAGGTAAAAAGTAAACTTTAAAATTAAGCTTATTGAGTAGATTTAACTATATTATTCATGAAAATTCATTTAAAATTAGTGAGAGCACCTCACTGCCAAGAAATCTCCTTCTGTACCCTTTGAAGATAGGACAGTTTCCGACGAAGTGAAAAGTATTTTCCGATGCATCCATGTTACAAAGTGTACATATACCATCAGTATCTCTTTGGAACGCTCTTCCATTAAGATTACGGAGGCCGCAACGAGCTTTAAAGATGATTGAAATCTTATTCCGGGGGTTCAAGTTATCAAAATAGTTTGGTACTTCAGAGTACATCAAGTTGCAGTATTCGTCATTGCCCTGGTAGTAAATTCAAGCCTGTGTTTTTCTCCCAGCTTTGATAGAAGAATACTGTGCAGGCCTTGCCATTCAAACTTATGTCGAAAGAAAAATCCATCGACGTTCCACGAAAAATGGCAAACCATTCTTTAGCCCAGAAGTTTTGTTTAGTAATGATGGCTTCAGATAAGATTCTGGTAATCTTTGAAGGGGTTAAAATCTGTGCTCAATTCTG
The DNA here is from genome assembly GCA_948107695.1 of Meliscaeva auricollis. Taxonomy (NCBI): domain Eukaryota; kingdom Metazoa; phylum Arthropoda; class Insecta; order Diptera; family Syrphidae; genus Meliscaeva; species Meliscaeva auricollis. Next base: position 50,883,034 of record OX403616.1, on the reverse strand, counting down.
TTAAATCATCGATAAATTGTATGAAAACACAAAAATTATCGATTAATAGTATGAACATAAAAACACAAAGATGGCGTTTGGTGTATTTTTATTATGGTTTATTTTTCTTAACTCTCACAAATTATTTCATTTAAATTTTAAAATGTGTGCATTTAGGGCTCCGAAATTTCTTTATAAATATGTTATTGAATTTATTAAAACACAAAATGCAAACAATTCAACAAATCAGAAAAAGATTTTTGTTATTTATTTTTTGTTTATTTCATTTTGTACATTGGAAACTTTTTTTTATGTCGTTTCATTCGCAATGCTGCCAAGTGTTTTGGTTGAGCCCCAAGGCTTTTTTTTCGTCCAACTTAGCCCGGGCGTACAAAAAAACACATATAATAACTAGTTGTAAATGAAATGAATGAATATAATTTTGTTCTCATTCTAATTCTTTTCGGTCCGCCACTCTAGGTTAAGCTGAGTGGACTTATCAAAGTCCATTTCAGTTGAGAGAACATACTGCATATGTAGATATTCAAATTTAATAATTTGATTCATAACTTTTTTCTGAATTTTGGAATTATTTTTTGATTTGTTAAATAACAAATTTGAAATTGTCTTAATGTGAAGTGTGAGGGCTGCCAATTGAATTAAATTATTTCGATTATTTGTGATGTGCGTTTTTTTGTAACATTTTGAATTCCTTTTTAATTTTATATTTATGTTGTTTATCGTTAAATCTAACATTTTTCAATAAAGTGTTTTCTAAAAACTTAACAAAAACAATATTTGAAGTCGATATAGAAAAGTCCAACACTGTATAACAAATAAAATTTTTTATTGACCTAGTTTTTTCAAGTATCAGTTACATTTTATTTTCTAGAACATCAATGGCAAGTAAAACTGTAAGATGTAAAAAAAAGTCCAAGAGCTACAGAAGTAAAATTTCGTACAGAACCAAAGTACTAAACATGGAACAGCTTGTGGACCGACGATTGAGCGATTGGTTGGAAGAGCATAATATTGATAAGGAAACAACATCGATTATTTTATCAGAACAGTTTTCGTATAACGACTTTATATTCCATACCTCAAAATCAGATGTGTTGAGGCTAGGTTTAAGGTAATTTTTATTTTCATTTTTGTCTAATAAATTACTGTTACAGCGTATTTATGCAAGTTTTTTTAAACGGTCGTAAACATCCTACACAAACTTCAAAAGAAATTGGAAAGCAAATCTTTTATAAAATCTGACAACATAAACAAAGAATGTCCAATGAAAAACATACCTTCAACTTGCGTTTTTCTTGGAATGGGTTTGAGTGGCAAGTCACAGAAGCCAATTACCTCGACACTTGGACTAAGCTCGTCGAGATATACGACAATCCACAGTGCATTGTAAATTGCGCATTTGAACGCTTTGCATGCCATCCCGAGCATTGGTAGGGGTGCAACCTGGTCAAGGCAACCTGGTCAAGGGAACTCATCAATGAAACAAACATACATTTGACATCATTAAGTGCGCTGGGCGTTGACACAAAATCATGGGATCCAATGATCGTTAACATAATTCTAGCAAGATTGGATACAGAAACCAACCAATCTGGCAAATGGCTGGAGAGGATGTGAGGAAGGTATCATCCCTTTCCGAATTCCGACTCGACTTTTCTGGATCAGATTGATAGAGCATAATCCCAGAGAAGAGGTTAGGAGAGCGAAACCTACAATTAGTGAACCTGGAGGAAGCAAGCCAGCAGCATCGGCAACCAAAGTGAGATGTCCATTGTGCAGAGCAGATCATCCACTTTACCGTTACCAACATCTAAAAACATGATTTCGGCTTGACAGCGTTGGACACACACTTTGGTTGGATAATTTTTGGACCTGAGTAACTTGCTGAAAACATTCTGGGCTATACAAGAACCTGACAGAGCGATCCCGTAGTCTCCAGATGATGAATGGGCAGAGCACCATTTTCAAAGCACACACTAAAGAGACTCATCGGGCAGGTATGTCGTCACCATACAACTGCTCCATATTTCCAGAGCATGGACACAACCAGAGCAGCAGCCTTGCATAGATTCTTCCATTTAGAAAAAAAATTCCAAGACAACCCAGAGTTAAGAGCAAGATATGTATTTGGGGAACACGACTCCCGTCACAACAGAGCATGTGGTCAAGGGGCCTGTCTACCACATTACACATCACTGTGCCACACAAAAGTTACGTGTGGTTTTCGATGCCTCGTGGCTTTAATGTAGTAAGAGCAATGTAGCAATGTATGACAATAGAGCAGAGTATCCAAGAGCTTTTAAAGCCATTTTTCAAAACTTCTATGTTGACGACATGCTTACTAGAGCGGATGACGGAGAGCAGGCTATTTCTTTTTGCAAAGATTTGTGGCATCACTTGAAGCGGGCGGCTTCCAACTGGACAAATTCATGTCATCCAACGAGCGGGTGCCCGCAGAGCTGTACAATATTGAGAATAGCCCTACTGAGCTGGCATTCTCAAAAGAGTATGAAGCATACATACGGGGTCTGGACTGAGGCTCAGTTAAAAACGAGTCAAGTCAAGGTGCATCTTGAGATGAGCATTCCCAAATTGACGAAACGAGCAGCCAGCGGTGAGGTGAGCACTATAGCCAAGCTAAATGATCCGAATCGATATCTGGAACCAGTCATAATCTGTGCCATGATTCTAACTCAAGACTTGTGGCGATCGGGTGTGCAGTGGGACGAGCACTGACCTTGTTCCTGTATGGAAGGGTTTTGAAGATTGGCGGATCTTACAGCCATCAGAGTACCTGGATGGTTAGGCTGCTAGAGCTGTGCGGTGCCAATCTTCTTTGCAAACTAATGGACCAAGTGGTGAGTGCATCAGAGCTATATGATGTATCAAGGACTTACTGGTCGAATTCAATGGTCGCGCTTCATTGGACAACGAAGTTCCATTCGAGCTCAAACCCTTCATTGCAAATCGAGTCAGTTTCATCCAAGGCTAACTAGGAGCGGGCCTTGGAAGCACGTTTCTTCTGGGGACAATCCAGCTGATCTGTGATCAAGAGGGATTCCAGCAGAGCAACTTGTGAAGTCAACATTGTGGTGGCAAGCCTGAACCTCATTGGCCAAATGAGCAGCCATCCTCAAGAGAGAGTATCTTTTGGAATAAAACATGAAACACGCCTTAACCACCTAGAAATTAAATCAAGACAGAAAACCCTTATATTATTCAAAGTAGAGGGAAATGGAAATAGTACAGATGAACTAGAAAATACCGTTATATCTCTTATAAAAACTAACTGCGACACAACATTTACAAAACACGATATCGAGAACAGCTATCGACTGGGCAAGAAATCCAATGATAAAAGTAGACCTATTCTTCTAGCTCTTGAAAAATTAAACAAGAAACGTAAAAAACTCTGATCGAAAACTATCCAAAGGCTATAATTGAGACGAGAAAAAAACTAATACCAAGATTACAAGAACTAAAAAAAGAAGGTCGTCAAGCTTATCTAAAATATGATAAACTGGTAGTGAATGGGATAATTCAACCTAATACGAATGAAACAAAAATAGAACACGGTCTTAAGAGTTCTAATAATCAGAAACTCACGATTGATGTCTCCAAACTTAGGAAAAATGACAAAACATCAGTTTCAATATTAAAAATTTCAATTGAAGTGGTTTTGTCTTTCTGAGATGACTTGGAATTATCGCGTTTTTCAACCCTCCGAAAACCACAGAAGGCTGAAAAATAAACCTGCCAGACTTTCGAATTTTAAATCAGGATGTGTATACCTATAAAATTGCATACTCACATTTTGGTTATACCTCCACTCCCAAAATTTGCTGTCGGCTCTTAGACTACGAGAGTGTGTAAAAACTGGACTTCATATTAACTTACAAATAACAAAACTTTAGTCCAACACATTCAGCGCCGGTACAAACTTGCGTCAACGCAGCGGTCTCGCAGAATCCTGCGAGTGTTTTTACCAGCAAGAATGACGCGCGGTGCCGCAGCGTCACCGCAAGTGTGTGTGCACCGCTCAATTTATTCATGAGTACTGTATGACGCAAATGCGTCACCGCGCGTCAAAATGACGCAAGTGTGCACCGGCTGTAAAATAATCTGTCTCTCGTGATTTTGCGGGTTTATATCTGTTCTCATAGATCAGATAATGATGATGTGGTAGATGAAGATGATTATGAAACTGTGTAGAGATGCTTCGATCATGTTGCTAAGTTTGAATGGTACAGCGGGTCGACTATGCTATACTACATCCGGCCATCCTGTAGATTGTCCGACTCGGACGAATCATCACTTGTTATATCATTATCTTCTCTTCTCCATGGTTTCATGAACTCACTGCTTGTTGTTGTTTTACTAGGACCTTCAGTATCTTGAGAGCATTTTTGAACTGTGTATCGATTGTTTCTTCTTTCGCTGACCACCTCATATGGACCTAAAAAGAGAGAAGAAAGTTTTCGAAGAAAGTGATTAGTACGTGTTTGATATTTTCTTCTTCACAAAACTTACGAAATGTTTCTAAGACCTGATTGGAGAAATGATTGGACCTATATGGTCTATATCTATATGTCAAGTGGTAGATCCCCTTTATCGAGCAGCTCAATATATTCTTCTTGTTTGCCTCCATTCCGATTAGCTAATGCAGTTTGTTACACAGGTTTGAATTTTTTCTTTAACTTTAGGAATATAAAACTCTTACATGATTGAACTCAATATTTTTGAAGTCCAAAGTGTCCTTCTTTGCGTTTTAAATTCATAATTTCTTTTTCCATGCTCCTGGGGACCACTAAAAGTTCAAATACGAGTCGAGTACATTTTCAAAATTGCATAAAAATTCTCCCATTATAAAAAAATTGTTATACTCGCCCTGCTTCAGTCCTTCCTTTATGGATGAGATGAATTCGTCTTCTACTTGTAGCTTCTTCAACCGAACTAACAGTTCGGGCTGCAACACATTTGGTATAGGATTTCTGCTCAGCGTGTGAACTTGATTCATCCTACTTCCCGGCCGATGTTCAACACTGTAGTCAAAGTCTTGAAGGTACATAATTCATCTCTTGACTGCATTTGGCAGCTCACTCTTTCCAATAGTTTGACGGAACGCTATACAATCTGTGACGACTTTGAATTTAGTTCCAAGCAAATAAACGCTAAACTTTTCCAGTGCTTTAAAAATAGCACTCCAATACATAGCTGTGCAACTTTTGTTCAGATGGGCTAGTTTTGCGGCTGTAATAAAAAATTGGATGAAAATATGTTTTGGGGCTGTAATAAAAAATTGGATGAAAATATGTATCATCACCTTGCTGCAGCATAATCGCTTCAATTCCTTGATGACTTGCGTCCGTGTGCGCGCGGGTTTTTTACCAGAGCATCCTTAAGATCCTAACAGGCTTTGCGATGTTGATGTGAACTGAAATTTAATATATTTTTTAGTCAAATAAGAAAGAGGTTTGGCTTTAAGCGAGTAGTTTCTTATATATTTTCTGAAAAAACCACGTTACCCAAGGAACGCTTGCACATTTTTTACAGTTTTAGGTTCTGGAAAATTTTTGACTGCATTTATTTTAGCTGGTGATGTGCTTATTTTGCCATCTTCTACGAGGTGTCCTAAAAATTCAATCCTGCGCTGCAAAAATCTGCACCTAGACCAATTAATTTGTAGGTTACATTAAGCTGCTATGTTGAAGACAGCTTTCAGTTTTTCCAAATTTTCATTTTTAGTTGCTGCCCATATAATTAAATCATCAACATATGTAGATATCAACTATCTTTACTCACCAACGAACGATAGATCGATGTTCTATAGCATATGAATGCTGCAGGTGAATTCGACATCCCAAACGGGGTAGTTAAATTCACGGAGGCCTTCATCTGTCACTAACGCAGTGTATTTTTTGCTGGCTTCTGCTACTGGAACGTGAAAATAGCCATTTCTGAGTACAAGTGTTGAATAAACCTTCGCTCCCTGTAAGTTATCGATTATATTTTCAGCTATAGGATGTGGAAAGTGAACTTTTATGGTTTTAATCTGCGATAATGAATACAAACTGTTAGACACCCGTCTTTTTTACTTACCACAACAACTGGGCTGCTGAAATTTGAAGACGATTGTCGAATGATTCCTTCTTCGAGCCATTTTTAAACTTGCTGCTTCACAACTTGTTTTTCGCTAATCGGAAGAAGGCGTGGCTGACAGTATACAGGCGTCTCATTCTCCAGAATTACAGTCATCTCTGTTGGGCATTTCTTAATCGGGCTGGGATTATAGTTTTGTACTAGGTGTTTAACATCAGCTGCATATTTGGCTGGAGCATCAACTGCAGAATTCTTATTAATATTGATCTGCATAATGAAATTAAAATCATCTTTTTCGTAAAAAGTCGGTCCATTTTTATCAAAAATAACCTTTACTTTGGAAATCATTGCCTATTATAACCTCAAAATTTATTTTTATTTTTTTTAGTTTGAGGAACGCATCTTCTCGCATTAGGGACACTTGAGCACCAGTATCTATTAACAAACCGAAATGATTCATTGTTAACTATTTAATTCTGAAATTATATTTGTTGCTTTTGCTTGATTTTTATTTGGACATTTGACATGTGCCTTCTTCCATTGCACGTAAAACATTTTGGTTCAGCTTTGCAGTCTTTTCGTTGACCCACAGTTAAAACAACGATTCATTGAACGATGATTGAAAGATTTTTTGCTACGCCACCATTGCTTCGAAATTTTTCTGCTACCATGTGTGTGCTCCCACCAAAACCTTCAAAATTACCACTTATGTATACTTGAACTGCCAGCTTTAATGACCCTCTCTTAAACTTCATAGTGCCCCTTTAACTCTGCAATCGTCTTGCAGTTGTACAACAGCATTTTACCTTCTCCGCAGCCCGGAGTACCGTTCACTTTGTACCAAATCAGCGATCTCTGATCGATTTCTGCTTTTCGTTAGCTCTTGTAGTTTGATATAAATTTCGGCTTTTCATACTGGTTTTTCGAACTCTTTGCACATCATCATCGGCTCGACAACCGGAGTCCGGTCCTGGCCTTTTTCAACAAATCTCTCCACTTATCCCGGTCTCGAGCCGACGCCATCCAGTTGCGCACCCCAAGGTTTCGGGCGCCCTGGTCTACGCCATCTCTCCAGCGCAAGCATGATTTACCACGCTGCCGTCTACCATAGAATGTACCACAAAAGACTTGCCGAGCAGGTTCCTCTTCGCTCATACGAGCTAGGTGCCCTGCCCACCGGAGTCTACCGAGCTTAATTTTTGTCACTATGTCTGCTTCAAGGTAGATTGCGTACAACTCATGATTGTACCGTCTCCGGAATCGCCCTTCCTCACATATGGGGCCAACAATTCTCCGTAAGACTTTTCTCTCGAACGCGACTAAGATGTCACAGTGCCTTTTGCTAAGCACCCAAGTCTCGGATCCATACATGAGTACTGGCAGGACTACTGAAATTTTCTTGATTCTTTTCTAAGATGTTCTTCACTGTTATCAATCTGAGGTTCGTCTTTCTCCTCAAGAACTTTCTCCAGGACTCTTGAGTTTCTGCTTTAATTGATCAACAGTAAGATTTTTAACATTATCAAAAATATTTCGCGATTTGTATTAGAAATATGTAGGAATGAAAGTTATTTATTTTTCTAAGATTAAGGATTTCATTTATTTATAAGTAATTGAATATAAAAAGTAAAGTATTAAAATGACAACTGTTTTGTGGTTACGGCTAAAGCAGAATTACAGCAATAATCTTTCTCTCGTGATTTTGCGGGTTTATATCAGCTCTTCTCATAGATCAGATAATGATGATGATGATTCTGATCTTGTAGATGGAGATGATTATGAAACTGTGTAGAGATGCTTCGAACATGTTGCTAAGTTGGAATGGTAAAGTGGGTCGACTTTGCTATCCTACATATATAGATTTAAGATCAATTTAAAAAGAACTTGTAATTAGGGTTTTTTAAGCTGAATGTAATAAATATAATAATAATAAGTGGTTCGAAACATAATGTCAACTTTTCGAGCACCTGAACTGAGCCTCGATGGCGTTAGCCTACTAGAGCGGAAATCCACACTTCATAGCATCGTGAGGATAACAGGCTACGTTCATAAATTCGTTCAATTCTATCTGAAGCGAAGGGAAGATGCCATACCCGGTTTCCCTACATTGTCATTTTCAATCTTTCCATAGAGGTGTTCAACTCTGCATGCAGTACGTGAGGCAGATGTTTTGGATTCCATCACTTCGAAGGAAACTGAAGTAGTCAATCTCGAATTGCATAGTGAGCCTCCGACAAAAACAGGAAGTGACAGAGTAACTGATGGATAATCTTCACAAAGAGCGTGTGCAGCCAGTAAGAGCATTCAAACACGGCGGGATAGACTATGCTGGTCCGTTGCAGATCAAGGCCAGTGCAGGGAGATCGAAAATAAATAATCGAGAAGGGCTACAGTGCAGTCTTCGTGCATGATGACTCGAGCTATTCATCTGGAGCTAGTGAGCAACCAAACCACGGAAGGATTTCTAACTTCTTTCCATAGGTTTACTGAACGACGAAGCGCTTGTTCAGTACTATTGAGCGATAATTCCACAACATTTGTCGGTGCTGACAAGGTGCTGAGAGCAAATACTAAACAATGGAGGCTCATTCTCCCAATAGAGCAGATCAGTGCGAAATTCATCGTTCCAGGTGCACCACATGCAAGCGGCATCTGGGAAGCTTATGTAAAATCCACAAAGTGAGAAAAATTGAACATAATGAAATATGTCAGCAGAGCACCGGCATAAAGCAAGAGTTAAAATATGTGCAAGTGCGCACGACACAGATGGCAGCCCAAGAACCAATCTAGCTCTTGGTCGAAAGGAGCAGAGGACCGAAATCAAATTAACAAGAACTTACTTCGATCTCGACGAACAGCTGCACTCCACACCGAGATCAACACAACAACAAATCATCAAGAGCAATAATTCTATTACCATCATCGTGGCGCCGGAGGAGTTCATCACGAGCATCAAGCAACGAGAGCAACAACAATGCCAGCAACCATTGACTTATTATATATGGACTGCTAGTTGTGTGAATTTCCATACAAAAGTTGCCAGAAAAATGATTCTATGAAGCTATAGCCATCTTATGTAATTTTCTATCGAAAAACAATGCCATCTGTATTTAATTGAATGTTTCTGTTTGGCGTTTATATCATTGTGCGCCATTTTGTTTTCGTGTTTTAATTTGCAAGAATTTTTTTGTTCTCGAATAAAATTATAACTAATAAAGTATGTGCAACATAAAGAATAAAATGATCATAAATTATGTAAACTGCATGCATATATGTAGATACTTAAGGCATCGTACATATATGTGGTTGACGAAGAGAATCTAAACTCAAAGCATGAAAGTGGTAAGTTAAAAGAAAAATAAAATTTTAACACAAAGAATAATGTTTACTTAAGAAACCTTTCGTTTATAAGATAAACTCGAAGTGATAAGATTAAGGTTAAAAAGAACAAAAATTGAACTTCAAAAATGTTATCTTTCTTTTCCGCTAGTGCCCTCTCGAGGGCTATTATCGCATTGTTCTCGGTAGAATCAACGTGAAGCAGTACATATATAATAAGTCAATGCCAGCAACCCTTTTTTACCATGATCGACAGTGTCAACGATAGACACATCGAAGAATTAAAAAGCAACAACAATGCGAGCAACCCTTTTTTCCACTCAATGTCTTGGAATGTGCAAAGTAACAACAGCAGTGCAAACTTCGAAGAAAAATAGCAGTTGTTGCGAACCGAGAACTATGGATCAAGAGTGCAGGTGCTCAACGAAGAAGCAAGAGCGATCGTGTCATGAGCCTGGATTCGAGGAAATCGTATATAAGAGAATACGATTTTTACTTCATTAACTTCAAATTGACAGATACCTTGTCCAATCCGATGAAAGAAGATGTCTACAAAATCTGGAAAATCATCCAAACCCAATGATAGAAGCACCATGAGAAGCCGAAAACACCCCGACCCTCGATATCTAGAAGCTAAGGATCTACTCGATGAGGAACTGATCAACACCAATGACGAAGAGAACATCCGATTCTACGCTGACCCACTACGATGGCTGAAAACCTCCCCCACCCTCCACCACTACATTGACAACCGGACCTAAACAACCCGAGACAAGAAGCTGCAAGCAAATTCACCAAAAAATTAACATCGACAAATCATTGAAATTTTGCTAAAAATAACCACCATTTTAAAAAAGTTAGGCCTCTTTTGTGCCAACATATTTCAAAACTAACCAATATATAAAATAAGATAAGTAGTGCTAAGAAAATTGTAGACATTATTAATTGTTCAATAAAAAAAACTGTTAAACTGTTAAAAAAAACATCATTAACCAGTTAAGAACCACATCTTTAGCTAGGAGCAGTGCCTAAGTTTATAAAGATTTTTTTCTTGTGCGACCAGAGCGGTGCAGAGCAATTTTATACAGTCCACAATTAAAGAAATTAAATAAAATACACAAGTGCTTCTTTTTATAAATCTTAAAAACAAGTTGCGTAGAAGGTAGACAGAAGCCAAGTTATTTTTAATAGATTATTATTTTTGTTCCTGTAATGGATTCAAAAGTTTTGTATGCATCGACAGATAATGCGAATCCTGAATGTGTACTCTATAACATGAGTTACAAATCTTGAACAAAATCATTATAAGTAAACTTAGCTGTAATTAACACATTTCATACCAACATAAGTCCACTTTTTCACAATTTATTCAGGCAAAAACTCTTAAGTCCACAAAAGTCCACCAAAAAAGTATTTTTTACTGGAATTTTTTTAATGCCAATGGAAAGAATAACAACAATTTAATACAATGTGCTTAAAAAAGAATCTTAATTCTTTTTCAAAACTTCTGTGCGTTTTAATATTAAATATTAATTTACTCGAAACGAAAAATGGACTTAAGCTGTTCTACCTACATATTTGACAAAGGTATATGAAAAACAAAGTAAAAGAATTTGGTTTGTCTATCTCAAATCACATTTTGGTAAAAATCGATGTTTTGTGACTTATCCATACAGATTACGCACATCAGTTCGAAGATCCCAGGCAAACACACGTTTCCCCAGGTTCAGGCTAAGTGTTCCTTTAGTACGACAACAACTAGAGGACCATCGAATACAAATAGTGTGTAGGCAATTTTTTTTTTATAACAGTTGGTCTCAGGGAATAAACAGTGCATGGCTGTCCGAAGAAACTATGAAAGTAAACAACTTAAAAGTCCTATCGAAGCTACTCGTGCAGCAGAGAGAAACGAGCTAGTGTCTACGTGTCGCATGACGATGAGAGAATTTAATTGCAGCATGCGACGTATTAAGCGTAACATCATCAACGCAACGCATTAGCTGAAGAACCGGAAGATAGGATCATTAAGGAGCTCCCAGGTGTACAAAGCTCAGAACAACATTCGGTGAAAGATCGAAGCAGTCGGTTCTCTGAAATGGTCAGCCTCGGAAATAATTCATGCGTTCAAGTCCATATATTAGGACAACCGGTAGTTTTGTCTGTACCAAAGGCGGGACCGAACAAGACATCAACATCCGCACTAAGAGGAGGCCCACTTTTTTCACCTTTTATGTCATGTATCGTTGTTATCTCAAGGTCGATTTTTTTAAGGAATTCATAAGACATATCGCAAGTAAAAATTATAAAATTTTATTTTTATAAATTTAATTTGAAAGCCAGTTAAATTTGGTAAGCTCGTCGTGTATCTATCGTCCCGGGAACAACAAGCCAACAAAAACAACATTTCCAGACCTAAAGAAAGTATGTAATTGTGCATACAAAATGTTCCCTATCAGTGATTACATCGGCTTTTTTCTTTTGCCTAATTATATTTAAATATTACTAGTAAGAGTTAATTATTACCATCATTTTCTAATTTTGTATCGTTTTTTTTTCAGAATTGGAGTCGAAGTACGCCTATGGAATTTAATAACATTAGAGAGAGATAAGATTAAACCTAGTAACATAGGCTCCGCATCCACTCCGTGCGAGGAGATGGATTGTGTGTACGAATCATGCAATGAATAATAACACAATTAATATTATTATTAAGGTTTGTTTAATTTTAACATAGTTCTATAAAAAAAGTAAAAAAATAAAATTATTACATAATTCAAAAAAATGTTGCATATTGTATAAAATTTATAAACAGTCGTTGAACTGAAAACATATAAAATTAAGATGTCTTTTTGCAGAAACATTATTTGTCGAAGTAAATAAAGGCTTTTATTTATTTAATATTTAAAGTATGTGAAGATAAAAAGTTAAGCAGGCACTTTAAACATCATAAATCGTACACCGCAGCTATGATTTTTGTTTGAAATCAGCCATACTGCGACATACATAATATGCGAGTAGATATTTGCCAGGGCATTTTTTAATGTTAGGTTTAATCAGAATTGGAATCCGGTTGCTTGGGGTTGGGAGAGCCAAAGAAAAGAACATAAGATGTTTTTCTGCGTAGTTTGACTCTGAATTTTCATTTGTGCGCACGTTTTTATTTTAGTGAAGTGAGTTAATAATTCAGTTTTTTTTTCATTTAGTGTTTGAAATAGTGTTTTTTATACCAGGATTGACTAATTAACTATAACAAATTAAAGACATACAACAAAAAAAGGTATGTACATACTTATTGTTAAATTAATTTAAAATTACAAGAAAACTTTCTTGTTTCAAATTTATAGAACGCAAAAAGAAAAGAATCAAAGCACAAATCCACCACCCACAAGATTGGTACTTATTTATTTCATCTTTGGGAACAAAAAACACTTTCAAAGTCCTAGAAATGAAACAATCGATGTTCTTAAATTTTTCAGCGGTCTTAAAAGAAAAATTTATGTGGCGCAAAAAAAACAATCCCGGAGAAGCTTTTAAATGGAGCTCCATAAGATGGCTTAGATACACAAAAACGTTTGGGCAAATAGAGTATGAGACTAGTTTAGATGAATCCGAGGATTTTAAAATCTTGAACATAAAAAAAAGAGGAATTAACAAAGTAACTACAAGTATGGCTAAAATTGCATACGATGAACCCATTCAAATAATCTCTGCAAAAAAAAGATCTTCTTGATATGCTCGACTTAATTAATTCTAATTTTCACGACTTTTATCTTAACCTGCGTTCCGATGATCAACCAGATGTTCACCCAGACATATCAGATGAATCAGAAGAACCGGATGAATCAGAATACGGGACCTAATTTTTGCATTATTTATTATTTTTTCTTAATTTTAAGACCACATTAACAATGCTATATGAAATCAAATTAAGTTTTTTGTTTCAGTTTTTTTATATCCTTTGTTTTTTTCTAATGAATTTATAATTTGGTTTAAGTATTTAATTTCTATTAATTTTATTTATTTTTTTTTTGTTTTTTGTTTTTATTATTATTTTATTTTTGTTTTATTATTTTTGTTTTTTATTTCAACAAGAAATGTGATTATTTAATTTAATGGGCTTTAAGTTTTTCAAATAAAAAACAGAAAATATCATCTTAAATTTCCTTTTTTCACTTTTGCACACGCGAATCATCTTAAATGGACATAAGAATTGAAAACGTCCTTTGAAAACACGAGGCAAAATATCTTATCTCAACTTAAGATCTTGGAAATTAATATAAAATAAAATTTAAAGAAAAGCCAAATTATCTTAAGTCACATTTTTCCTTATAACGGGAAAAATATTAAAAATATCTTTTTGAAATAAATTTAAAAAAAAAGATCATAAAATTTGACATCTAAATGTTTTATTCAATTAAGTCTACACTTGAAAGAATTTTTGGGAGGCAGCTTTGAAGTTTGTTTTTGCTCTCCTGAAAAATCATCAAAATTGACATAAGATACTTTACCTTTTCAGTCGAGAATTTATGATTTTTATGAAAATATCCAATGGCCGCGTTCACATTCGCATACGATAGCCTATCCAAGATACCTTGGCTACCAGTATATTTGCGAATCTTTTTCCGTCAGCTGTTAGTTAACATAGGATTACAACAACAGAAAGTCCGGTATTACACGGCGCGTGTCTGGTCTCGCGTCAATGAAGTGTAAAAGAGAAAGCAAGAACGAAAGAACGAGACAGAAATGAATCTGTCTGGACACGCGCGGGTAGAAATTTTCTTGCGTGTTTTTGACGTTTCTCTTTGTACTCCTTCTTTTTTTCTTGAATTTGTTTCATTTCATGTTGTTATGTTATGAATGAATGATGAATTAAAATGACTGAAGAATTCAAATTTAGCAAAGATTTAACATCTGTTAAATCTTCGCCTTCCATTTTCAATATTTTTATTTTTTTTTTTAATTTTTAATAGGTATCAATTTTTTTTTTTTTCTTGAATGCAAAAATAAATGTCAAATTAACGCGCAATAATGAAATGAGAATAAGGCTTCGTATAATAACGAGCGCGTCACGGAATGAATGTTCAAAAGAAAATAACCAAGAGTTGCGCGTTAAACTCACGCGACGTGTAATACCGGACAAAGGTATCTGGATAGCTTTAGATTTTTATGTGAACGCGGCCAATTATAATCGAAATGTCAAATTCTTCGAACAGCTGGTGAGCTTTCGGATTAATGAAAGCATTCAAAATTCTTCAATAGAGGGAAATTTTAATAGGTTTGTGTCTAGGGTATGAACGATTGCTGCGAATTTGTTAAGAAAATACATGGTATAGTCTAGACGGGAGAGGGTGGCATGCAGGGGGCCTTCAAATCTAGTGGGTCATTATGCAACGTCTTCCATGCACCCCAATATCACGACAAAATACTGGTAATTTTTGCAGAAGTCGAAAGGTTGTACGGTGTTAGACAGTTGAACAGAGCTGCGCAAGTAGTTCAAAAACATTCATTCCCAACGCAGGGTCTGTGCCAGGATTCAGCCAAGCAACCAAATGTCAAATTACTCAATTTTTTACAATAAAGTAATTTGATTCGGATAAATTTTATGTGGTTCAAATAATTTAATAAGAAATTTTAAAATTGAATAAGGGTATCGCGGTTGAAGATATCAAAAAGTCCGCCATATTAAAATGCATACACCTGGTGTAATAAAAACGGACCGTAGCCAGGCCATTGCATAAAAGTGAAACCGAATCCGCAAAGGAAACAACAAAAAATAGAAGATAAGTTCTTTATTGCTATTCCTCGTAAAAATATTTTAAACCAAACAACGGCGTGATACCCTATTGGATACAAATTTATAAAATACATAAATTACCCAAAATGCTTTACAAAATCCCAACCATATACCAGAACCTATTTGTGGAAGGTATTTGGAATCCAACCAGCAGCTTCCAGCATAGCATACTATAATTAAATAAGTTTATTTTTTTTAGCGTTTGCATCAAAGAATAAGAAGATAAGGAATGGGTGTTTATTACATCTACAGTGTATAGCAGTGCGGCATCAATTTGTTTGGGCATGATAAACAGAAAACAAGGTATGTTCATTAGATTTTTGGCAGGTTTGTGATGCTTTTTATCATAAGCTGAGCTAAGCCCACCGGTGTCCAGAATCCTTCCCAAAGAAGCAACTTGAGCTTGAAGGATAAAGTCTCTGAGAAATGAAAACACTTGTTTTATTTTAAATTTCGATTTTCAATTTTAATTCTTTTTACTAAATTTTCTTATTCATTTAATATTCACACTTTTATTAAAATTAGTTGAGTTGTTAGAAAAAAATAACAAAGTATTTCATATACTTGTCCAAAGAGTCCCTTGAAGAGGAACCCCGAGGAATAACCTTTGGGATTCGATATGAAAACCCTTAATGTCTCTGGACAATTCCCAGAGAAAGAACCTTTCGGAACTCACCTTAAGTGTCCCTGATACACAAACCAGAGAAAGAACCTTGCGGAACTCACCAATGTCCAAAGAGACCTCGAAGAGGAACTCTAAGGAAAGTTCTTTGGGAGTCTTAACGAAACCCTGAATGTTTTTGGACAATACCCAGAGAAAGAACCTTTCGGAACTCACCTTAAGTGTCCTCGGCACACAAACCAGAGGAAGAACCTTGCGGAACTCACAAATGTCCAAAGAGATCTCGAAGAGAAACTCAAAGGAAAGTTCTCTGGGAATCTTAAAGAAACCCTGAATGTCTCTGAACAAAACCAGAGAAGAACCTTGCGGAAATCACACTTGTTTCCAAAGAGCACCTCGGAAGGCATTCAATAATGCTTACAATACATAGTAATACGGTCTTATAATAAATTTCCTATTCTGAAGTCTAGCTAATAATATTTTTAAAAAATAGTTCAGAATAGTACCTTTTATAGAGCGAACTCTTAAAGCCGGCTTTTCTGGGCCACTGATTGCCGGTACTCGAAATTGGTACCAACACTTTGAAATGTTCAGAAGACAATTTTCTCAAAATTTTTGCCTCCCCTTATGAAATCCTCAGGCAACACTACATGCGAACTGTAACGATCAAGTTAAAATTACAGATCAAATATCATTGCCAAGAGTTCGTGTGTATCTGGCATGACGTAAGCTGTCGTGTGTGTTGTTTGTTTTTTTCCCTTTCTGTTTTGATGTTATTCGTTCTGCTCGCTATACTACCATCTGCAGTCGCAGTCGTATGCGGCTGCGGAGTATCATATTTATTTGATTTCAATGGGCAGTGATGAGAGGCTTTATAATGATTATGTTTTTGTTGTTTACAGGAAATATGGGAAAATGTGACGCTTCGTCACAGGTTTTCTGTGACGTCATAGTCATCTTTCTGATGGGCAGTTCGCCTGAGTGTCAGTTATGGATTTAGAGAAAACATTTGTTTTGATGAAAACAACTGAAAAAAACTCAATTCTCAGCATCGGAGATGGCTACAGTTTTCCAAAATGCCGTTCATAATAAGCATACCTTGTTTTCTGTTTATCATGTGTTTGGGTATCTGTCAAAATAAGATATTAAGAAGCCTTTTTGCCGAGTACACAATTAACTGCACTTGCACAGTTCTTTACTGTTTTATTTGCAATATTAAGCTATGCAAAGTGATGTTAAAAATATAAAGTTAATATCTTATAACTATTTAAAATTGTTTTCCAATAAGTATTAGCAACAAAAATATTATATTACTCTTTAACATACATTCCACGTTTAACTGATAACAGCTCTCTTAACAAAACAATACCAATTGATAGAAAAAAATGCAGTTTCGCACACAGAGCTAATTACACGTTAAATTCAATATTTACAAAAACAAAACCACCTACACAAAAAACAGATCAGCATAATGTAGTGTATCAATTACCATGCAAAGGCAACAACAACAACATGTGCAACATGGTATATATAGGTACAACAAAACGTAAGCTTGCAATAAGACTATCAGAACATGAAGCTGACATAAGAAAGAAGAGATCAGCTACAGCACTCTCGCAGCATATGGTAGATAATGATCATCTCGCAGACTTTGATAATGTAACAATATTAGATAAAGAGAGCCGCACCACCACCCGCTATACATTGGAAAGTCTGCGAATACAACAAAAATCAACAACAACAATGAATCATAAAGAAGACCTAGACAATATCAGCTCTATATATAGTGTTGCCATAAGTAACAACAATTGATCTGTGATAAGAAGTGATATTAGGCTTAAGTTTTGTTGTCCAATAAGTGTTAATTTATTAATGTGTTGTTTATTAAATGTTAATTTATTTAAAATAATGTAAATTTCAAAATCCATTCAAAAAAGTAAGTGCAATAGACCAAATAATTAATAATTTAAATATTTAAAATATAAAAAAATTTTTTCAATTGATTGTATAACAATAGACATAGTACTAAGAACACAACTTTTATAATTTGTTCTTAAAGATAATAAATATTAACCCCTGAAGAAGCTGGAAAATACTAGCGAAACGTTGGGAAAAATATGAATTAAATTTTTTTATTTGATTAATTGCATCCACAAAACTGATCATTTAAGCCCAAACATCAAATAATATAACGTATAATATATGATCAAATAAATAAACTAATAAGATTTTATCGGAGGGCCCGCCGAAATATGCATAGACATAACATCATCTTTTATAATATCAAATTACTTTATAACAAACACAATGAAAGGTTTTTTCGAACACATTAAATACAAATATGACATCAACACATGCGTAACATTAAAACATTATTGTAGACAAAAGAAAAGACTCGCCAAACAAAAAGAAAGACTCAAATTCCTTCTTTCATGCAAAGATTACGATAGATTACCAACACATTTATCTAACATTTCTCCAAACTTAACAAAAATGTTCAATACAGAAACAATAAAACAACAACTCAATAAAATACAGCAAACTTTCCTATCCAAAATCCTAAAGCTCGAGATCAAACAAACCATCATTACAATTAAAACAATAGAAAAAAACATTTACCACACCAACATAACAATGATAAACACACTTATGAAATAGAATACAACACATTCGTATCAAGGCAATCACAAATATACCAATACACAATAACAAAAACACAATCATTACAACAAACTAAATTCAATAAACTAAAAGAAAAACACACCATCAAACTAGGCCTCATATATAATGAAAGTTGGTTTGAAAACAAAACTAACGTAGAGTTTCCAATAGAGAGCAAATGGTTACTTTCTCTAGGGAAAAAATTCGCTCTGCCGATCACTAATGAAAATTTCTCACCAATTCACATAGTAGCCGAGATCGAACAATACATACAAACAATAGAAGACAGTAAACAGAAAGAGGTTGCCAGATCTACATTATCGAACAGAATTTTAAATTTTAAAAGAAAAATAAAAAACACACAGAGAGAAAAATTTATTTTGAAAACTTTTACAATAACTAAAAACATCATCAAAAAACATAAAAATGAGATCATCATCACAAATGCAGACAAAGGCAATAAAACAGTTATCCTATCATTGATTCCAGACAAAAAGAACAACTTTTTTGTTCTGTAGCATCAGCTCCTGTTCTCTACGGACTTCCAAAAATACACAAACCAAACATACCACTACGACCAATAGCAGCATCAACTAATGTTCCTTGCTATAATTTATCAAAACACATTGGTCAGATCCTGAAAACTTTGGTATCTGAAGATTATAATGTTAAAAACTCATTTATACTAAAAGACAAAATCAAACAAGTAACATTTGATGAGGAAGATATCTTAGTATCATTCGACGTAGTATCACTATTCACCAATAACTTTGGTGAATAGTTTATAATTTGTTTTTAAAGATAATAAATATTAACCCCTGAAGAAGCTGGAAAATACTAGCGAAACGTTGGGAAAAATATGAATTAAATTTTTTTATTTGATTAATTGCATCCACAAAACTGATCATTTAAGCCCAAACATCAAATAATATAACGTATAATATATGATCAAATAAATAAACTAATAAACAAAAATAATATTTTTCCTCAAAATGAAAGTATACTTTTTCATCAAGTCAACCAATCACATTTTAGATACTAATATTTCAAATTACGAATTTCAGGTTCAGGGGTGCACTAATTCTTGTTTGGTGGTGGTAAGGCGTTGCAACTTGTTATCGCCGAGTTACGTAATTTTTAACAATTTTTTAATTTAATTTTAAAACTTTTATTAAATTTCAAGATTCCAATTAGGTGAGTGTTTTTGACAAAAACCATAAAAATCGTTTTAACACGCAATAGGCGAATTTCGTGAAAAATACGCGAACTTGTTAAAAGGAGAATTGAGTGGGATTGAACGGGTAACATGTAAAGTTAAAACTAAATAAAATGCAGCTTGGAGCCTTGCGAGTTGCCATAAAACTGCACTTTGACCCTGTGTAAATGCACCCTGTGTGTTTGTGCAACTCACACTACTGTTTGAAGTGCCGCATTTTGTTCGCCAAACACCCGTTCCTGTATTTCTTATTCTTAGGTTGGGTTAGGTTAGGTAAAAGGACTGACAGTTGATCTTGTTACCGTCACACTTAGATCAATGTAGATCCATTGTGATACCCTAGGGATTGTGATTCCCATATGTTGAAACCTATGTATAATAAAACCTGTGTCGTTCTACCTTTTTGTTCTGTTTCGCACGTCAGTGGCTACAATTGCTGGTGTTAGGGCGAGGTGTCCCTGTCCAGTCTCCGCTTGTTCCTAATTCCACAGGAAAACGTACATTGGTCAGTTGCTTCTGTTCATTGTGTTGTTGTCTGTTTGACGTGGGGATTGCAATTGCTGGTGTTAGGGCGCACAGTGGTTTCCAGATGGAAAAAACCCAAATTTAAAAATAAATTTGTAAATTCAATTAAACATTAATTTAAGATTCTATAAATATTGAATAACTAAAGAGACATACTTTTTATTTTTTATGTAACTTAGATTCCCGATACCGTTAGCCAAAAGTTACATCTTTGATAATTTCCGGATCTAAGAAAAAAATTAAATCTGTTTCATATGCCATTTTCTTAAATCTGAATGAATTTTATTCAAATAAAAAGTATTTATTTGATGGATAGTATAATTGGCATACATAATCTACCTAATTTTTGTAAAATTATCTGTTAAATACTTAATAAGAATCTTTTGAGCAAAGCTAAATGCTTATAGGACTATTTCTTTCGAGCTAAGCATTGCTAACTTTATACACTTATATTTTTTGTTAGCCCTACAAATAAACTAACTTCTATGTAAAAACTAGCGTTCACTTTCAGTCACTTTGCGAGTGAGAGGCTATTTAATAAAATAAAAATATAAGCTCTTTTCACGTTTTTACCGCTTGCAACACATAAATTTATGAAAATAAAATTTTGTTTTATATTTTGGTAATAAATAAAAATGTTTTTTAGCGTTAAAAACGTGAAAAGCACGAAAACTTTTTTTTTATTTCTATGTCAACATGATAATAAAAAATGTCACCCTTTAATTTTTTGTTAAAAATTTTGATAAGTTGTAGGAAAGAAACGGTTTGTTAAATCGGTTTGAAACTTTGCAGAAATTTAGTCAGTGTATTTAATTTTAAAAGTTGCAGTAGTCAACATTGGTCATTTTATGGATAGCTGTAAGTTAACCGTTATTAGTTTAAGAGTTCATAAATGTCCCTTTTTTTATGTTTTTTTTCAAATTAAGGTCTGAGACAAAAATAAAAAATAAATAAGTTAAAGTTACAAAAATATCTTATAGTAAATTTTTTCTTGTTTTCAAAACTGTCTTTATATTTAATTTACAGTTATTAGTGGCAGAGAAATTAATGTTTGAAAACAGAAACGTCATTTTTTACCCAAAGACCAATAAATGGGTTAAAAAAAAATCGTATCAAAATTAAAAAAATGCGAAATTAAAGCTGAATACATAGATTTTCTAGACATTATAGCTCAAAAAAAATTCTTTAAAAAGTTGCATTGAAAAACAAAATTTAAATTTTTTGGTTTCGCGCTTTTCCTTATGACTACGTGATAACGGTGATTTTTAAAAATAATTCAGGAAAAAATTTTAAAAAACTAGAATATTTGAGGTTTCAAGTTCTTTTTGATTTGTCTCAATACGATCATTCACTTAAATACAGCCTCTCGAAAATCACTATAAAAAATCAATTATTTTCTTGATTCTTCCATTTTTTCCACAAGTGTATAATTTTATGAAAACCAAACTGTAGATATATTTACTTACATTATATAAATCATAGACAAATACATATTGTTATAAAATTTTTAATTATGTTGTTTAATGTGTAATTTTCTTTGTCATTTATTATGTAGTTTACCTATTAATTTATTTTATAATAAATAAAACAACGTGCTTCAAAAATTAAGTTTTTGTATAAACATTGTTGTGTTGTTGTCGTTTAGCGTAGGGGCGGCAGTTGCTGGTGTTAGGGCGAGGTGCCCAGTCTCCGTTTGTTGTTACCCCTAAGCATGTGTGTTTTGCAGTTGTGTTGGTTCGTTGTGTTATAGTCGTTCAACGGAGGAGCGGCAGTTGCTGGTGTTAGGGTGAGGTGCCCAGTCACCGTTCGTTGCCGCTTCTACGAGATGCCTATGTGTTGTTCAGTAGCTTTGGTTCGTTGTGTTGTGTTGTTATCGCTTAGCGTAGAGGCAACAATTTCTGGTGTTAGGGCGAGGTGCCCAGTCTCCGTTTGTTGTTACCCCTAAGCATGTGTGTTTTGCAGTTGTGTTGGTTCGTTGCGTTACAGTCGTTTAACGGAGGAGCGGCAGTTTCTGGTGTTAGGGCGAGTTGCCCAGTCACCGTTTGTTGCCGCCCCTACTAGAAGTCTATGTGTTGTTCAGTAGCTTTGGTTCGTTGTGTTGTGTTGTTATCGCTTAGCGCAGAGGCAACAAATTCTGTTGTTAGGGCGAGGTGCCCAGTCTCCGTTTATTGCCGCCCCTACGAGAAGCCAAGGTGTTGTTCGGTTGCTTTTGTTTGTTCGTTGTGTTGTTGTGTTGTGCTTTGTCGTTTAGCGTAGAGGCATCAATTGCTGGTGTTAGGGCGAGGTGCCCAGTCTCCGTTTGTTGTTACCCCTAAGCATGTGTGTTTTGCAGTTGTGTTGGTTCGTTGTGTTATAGTCGTTCAACGGAGGAGCGGCAGTTGCTGGTGTTAGGGTGAGGTGCCCAGTCACCGTTCGTTGCCGCTCCTACGAGAAGCCTATGTGTTGTTCAGTAGCTTTGGTTCGTTGTGTTGTGTTGTTATCGCTTAGCGTAGAGGCAACAATTTCTGGTGTTAGGGCGAGGTGCCCAGTCTCCGTTTATTGCCGCCCCTACGAGAAGCCTAGGTGTTGTTCGGTTGATTTTTTTTTTGTTTGTGTTGTTGTGTTGTGTTTTGTCATTTAGCGTAGAGGCATCAATTGCTGGTGTTAGGGCGAGGTGCCCAGTCTCCATTTATTGCTACCCCTACGAAGAACATGTGTTGTACAGTTGTGTTGGTTCGTTGTGTTATAGTCGTTCAATGGAGGAGTGGCAGTTGTTGATGTTAGGGCGAGGTGCCCAGTCACCGTTTGTTGCCGTTCCTGCGAGAAGCCTATGTTATGTTCTGTCGCTTTGGTTCGTTGTGTTGTTGTCTTTTAGCGTAAGAGTAGGAATTGCTGGTGTTAGGGCGAGGTGCCCAGTCTCCGTTCGTTGCTGCTCTTACGAGAAGTTGGTGTGTTGTCTTGTTTGTTGATGAAGATCATAAATTTTCAAGCCATTTTGTGGCATTGGTAAATTTTAGTATGCTTTTGCTTGGAAGCTCAGAAAGATCCTCAAGGTCGTTAAAAAAGTGGCTACCAAGGAGCCTTTTTCTGTGATGACACAGCGCAGGGCAGTGGCAAAGAAAGTGTGCGGTATCTTCATGTAACTCCTCGTCACCATATCCTCTACATATGTCGTCCATACTTAGTTTCATCTTCTTTCTATGGTAACCCAGTTGGTTGTGTCCACTGGTGATACTCACTAAGAGAGAGAGGGACTTTTTATTTAGATGAATGACATTGTCGGTTCTTTGTTTGTTGAAATTAGGCCATAACTTTCTTGTTATAACACAGGTTTCAAGCAAACTCCATCTGTTGTTAGTTTTGGCTAGCACTTTCCTCCCGATTACCTGTTTAAGGTTACAGGGTGGGATCTAAACTGATGATTCTGCCTGATTAGGATCAAGTGTTGATCCAATTCTTGCCAGCTAGTCAGCACTTTCATTTCCGGCGATACCACTATGACCAGGAACCCAACAGAGCCTTATGTTGTGTTGTGTACCAAGAACCTTAAGCTCTTCGCGACAGCGAGTCACAAGCTTCGATTTGATTTCAATGGCAGAAATTACTTTTATTTCCGCTTGGCTATCAATAAAAAAGATGATATCAGCTTGTGGTATTGCCATCATCGAGACTTGTTTAGCAGCTTTCTTCACTGCCAGGACCTCAGCTTGGAAGACACTGCTGTAGTTTGGAAGTCTGAAGGAACTGGCTAGTCCGAGGGTTTCAGAGAAGAACCCTGCGCCAACACCAGTATCCATCTTGGAACCGTCGGTATATATATCTATCATTGATTCACAGGTTGATGGCCCGTTGGTCTGCCAGTCTTCCCTGCTAGGAAAGACAGTCGTGAACGGCTTATGAAAGTCTAATCGGGGAGTTATGTAGTCTGTACACACCTCATTTCCCGTGTATTTCTGTAGAATCTGCGCATGACTCCTGGCATTGTATTTGCAGCTATCAGTTTGGCTTAGCCGAAGGTCGCTATTCGCTGCTGATTCTTGCACAAATAAATCTAGGGGTTTTAAGTTGAGTATAGCTTCCAACCCGCTGTGGGGGTGGTCCTCATTGCCCCAGTAATTCCAGTACATGCCATTCTTTGTACTTTTGTCATGATCTTAAGGTTAGTGGCTTTCCACCAGTTCTTATCTAGGATCACACCAAGGTACTTCGCGTGGTCAGAGATTTTTAGTTGGGTACCCTCAATAAAAGGAATTCTAAATACTGGTATTTTTCTTTTGTTAGTAAAAAGTACCAGTTCGTTTTTTTGTGGGTTGACCGCAAAGCCGCAGTTCCTAGTCCATGTATTCACTATGGATAAGGCATTTTCTATTTGTTCGCTAATTGTAGAGAGAAATTTACCTGTTGCTAGTAATGAAAGGTCATCAGCGTAAGCAACTACTTTTACTTCACTGTATTTAAGTCGTATAAGAACTGCGTTCATTAGGAGTGTCCAGAGAAGCGGAGAAAGGACCCCACCTTGTGGAGTCCCTTTGGAAGTAGATACTTTGATATGTACTCCTCCTAGTTCTGAGTTGATCTGTCTGTTTTTCAACATGCACATTATCCATCTGATGATGACATTGTGCGAATTTAGATTTACAAGCGCTCTTTCGACTGCCTCATTTCGAACATTGTTGAAAGCTCCTTCAATGTCTAGGAAGGAAGAGTGTATTCTTTGTCCTTGAGCGTATTTTCAATTGTGCTGACGACACTGTGAAGTGCTGTCTCTACACCATTGCCTTTTGTATAAGTATGCTGTGCTGGAGAAATGGCTTCCAGACTCAGTGTGCTGCGTATATATATTTCCATTAGTCTTTCGAACGTCTTTAACAAAAAAGATGTAAGACTAATGGGCCTAAAGTCCTTAGCATTCGTGTGGCTTGGTTTTCCAGCTTTCGGAATGAATACAACTTTGACTTCTCTCCATGCCCTAGGTACATATTCCCATTTTAGGCTACTCAGGAATATGTTTTTTAAGTGTGGGATTATTAGGTCCACGCATTTTTGTAACATCATAGGAAAAACACCATCTAAACCAGGTGATTTATACGGGGAAAAGGAGTAGTAGATAGCCCATTTTATCCTTTCTTCCGTAATCAATTCAGTTGGTGTTGTGTTCGCCACGTAGGGCCTCACATGTAGGTTATTACTCTCATCTGAGGTGCAACCAGGAAAGTGAGTTTCTACCAGGAGTTCAAGTGTCTCGGTGCACGATTCTGTCCAATGTCCATTGAGTTCTTTAAGAGATCCCAAAGCAACTGGCTCTTTCGCAAGTATTTTTCTGAGT
This sequence comes from Meliscaeva auricollis, assembly GCA_948107695.1. Classification (NCBI taxonomy): domain Eukaryota; kingdom Metazoa; phylum Arthropoda; class Insecta; order Diptera; family Syrphidae; genus Meliscaeva; species Meliscaeva auricollis. The sequence goes on along the minus strand of OX403616.1, from coordinate 50,857,473 downwards.
CTAGCTGATTCATTGGCGCTCTCAACTTGACTGCAGAAGTTTCTCCACGAGCTGCGTTTTGCTCTTTGTGTTTCGATCTTAAATTTCTTTTGACTAGATTTGTAATTTTCCCAGTCACTGTCTGTTCTTGTGCGCTTGACAACATTAAAGAGTCTTCTTGTTTCTTTCCTAATGTTACCAAGATCAGTTGTCCACCAGGGTGGTTTCTTTTTACCCCGCCCACCTGGTTTTAATGGACAACCTTTTTCGAATGCCTTACCGAGAATTTCCGTGAAGCTATCAGTAGCTTTGTCTATAATCTCAGGTTCTAGCATCTCATTTGTGGTGAGTTTCACAGTTTCGGTTTCTACTACCCTGTTTAAAATTTCCCAGTTGGTTTTTCTAAGGTTTCTAAAAGGTTTAGAAGAATCTATGATGTCGGGTATTAAGAATTCTATGAGTTTGTGGTCAGAGAATAATTCGTCTTTTAATACATTCCACTGTTCTATCAGAATAGTGTTTGAGTTACTAGTTAGAGTAACGTCAGTACTTCTTTGCGATTTTTTGTAAATAAAGTGGGTTCATTTCCTCTATTTGCCAATACAAAATTGTTTTCTAGAATAAATTCAAAGAGTAACTCACCTCTATCGTTGATATCAGAGCTACCCCACTGCAAATGGTGGGCGTTGGCATCACATCCCATTACAACGTCCCATTTGTCTTGTGCAGCACGTTGCACGAGCTGCTTTGTTGTCGCAGCCGGTGGTCCCTCCATCCCGTCGTACGGCATATAGCACGATGCTATGACCATATTATTTTTAAGACCCCCCATCCCCAATTATCTGTTTCTTAGTGGTCATCAGTCTTAGCTTGCATCGGTTGGTACCGACACGCACCTTGAAATCTATCTTTTTAAGAAGCGGTATCGACTTGTGATTTAGTATCACAACCACTTCAGTGCCGTCTTTGGTTTTTTCGCTCATCTCAGATACTTCCCAGTTTTGACTGAGCTGGTCAGTATTGAGTGACCGAAGGTATCTCTGGATACGGTCTCTCGGGATGAGCGGTCCCTTCATAATGAGCTTCGCTTTGGGTCCTGACAAAGCGCCGATTTCCTTTCTTTGTGGTTTCCGCAGGAGAAGTCCCCGAAGACGGGAGCTCCTTCTGCAGAAAGGCACGTGCGTTGTGTAGTCTTATTCGTTCCGGGTCTGTTAATTCTTCCCAAACCTTTTTACCAAGTCTTTTTATCGTCCTCCTGCGGTTGGAGATTCTACTCCGCCTGGAGGAGGTCGACAATCCGGAGAGGTTAGAGCTGGCGACGGAGCAGCAGTCAATTATATCATCATCACTGCTAACTGTTCCGGTGCTGGCCCCATCCTCTACACCGAGATTGGCAAAAGGATTGAGGAGCAAGTTTTCTTCCTCGTCAGTTATTGTCACTGTGTTGTCCTTGTTGTCTTTGTTTCGTATGTTGTGTGTCACTGGCGACTTAGCTTCTTGCGAAGGCAAGCCCTCGCCGACAGCCGTGACTTCTGTCGACACTTTAGCGTATATCCCCGCTAGGTTTTCGTTCGTTTTGGTTGTGTCTGGCAAAGTTTTTCATAGGTTTTCTTATTCTTAGGTTGGCATATAAATAATTCTGGATATAAATTTTTAAATCTTTTACAACAAAGTGTAAAATTTCAAGGATAAATAAAGTGAAAAGAAGAGGTGTTGCGTTGTCGCAACTGGGTCGGCGCGTGGAATAAAGTTTCCCCCGAGTACTTCCTCGCATCTTAAGGTACCAACAACAGTAGGTGTGTTTTTTTGTACGCCCGGGCTAAGTTGGACAAAATAAACGCCTCGGGGCTTAACCAAAACACTTGGCATCATTGTGAATGAAATGACAAAAAAAAAAATTTTAAAAATTTCTGATTTGTTGAATTGTTTCCATTTTGTGTTTTAATAAATTCAATAACATACCTATAAAGATATTTCAGAGCATTAAATACACACACTTTAAAATTTGAATGAAATAATTTGAAAGAGTTAAGAAAAATACACAATTTAATTTTTTTTTTCTACACCAAACGCCATCTTTGTGTTTTTATATTCATACAATTAATCGATAATTTTGATGTTTTCATACAATTTATCGATTATTTAACAGAAAGTGAGTTGGTAGCACAGATTTTAACCCCTTCAAAGAGTTTAGCCCCGAGAATTCTCGGGGCTTAGCAGCTAAGCCCCTCGGGCTAATTTGTTGTTGTATAAGACAAGTAAATTGTTTAGCCCCGACAGCGTTTTTTTCGTCCAACTTAGCCCGGGCGTACAAAAAAACACACCTAGTACCAGCGTTCCTCAAGAGCGCTCTATAAGTGGGGACGATCATACAGTTAGTCTCGGTTTTGTTTGCGGGTTGGACCTACATAGTTGTTAGGAGATAATTCCTTTTCGGGGTCTGTGAACTAAAAACGGGGTTCCTTTTGTGCTTTTCTGTTCTTATTTAACCCTTTTTTATTATTTTTCATTTAGTTTTAATCACATTTTTATGGATTTTATCTATTCTTTGTCAAAATTGAATAATGTTAGCGCCTACTTATCTTGAGAATTGACTTTTAATAAAATGTTTTTTGTAAGCCACGCCAAATTTCATGTTTTTGTGTTTATAGCTATGAAATGAGGAGCTAAATTTTGGAAATTTCAGGGGGTGGGCAAGGTAGAGCCGATGAAGACAGTGTAGGGTGACAATTTTGTAATGCGGTCACCAATCTGCAGAGTAGTCCCGACGAAGTGGTAATAAAAAAGAAATGTTTTTTTTGTTGAGATTTTTTGAGATATATTATGAGATCGAGTGGCATGATGTTAGTTTTTGTAAGGTGAGGTTTGGTGGACGAGCAAGATCCCCCTCCCATATGCATGCCCGGCTCTTCCCTCGAAACCCTCGGACCCATTCCAGCCCGATACCCGTTCCGTTTCTGACCATTTCCGGTTTGTTTGGTGCCTTTCCCGTTTCCCATACTTCCCGGTCTCTTCATTTATATCCTGTGGTCCTAATCCTTTTTGCCTTTTACACATTGAAGGCACGAAAAACGGAATTAAGGGATTTATGGACTGAAGGTAAGTCCAAGTATTCGGTAAGTCTTCGCCTAGGATCAGAAACTGAAAAATTTGACGCTGCCACCATAGAAAAGAAGTATAGTTCCTCAAACGAAACTACCATTACCTGTTTGGTAATCTCACAGCTCATTTAAAACCATATGGTATCAAATTACCAATTTGTGATACCGAAACATTCGGCGGTCACTGTCCAGATTTCCCGGATATGTTCGAAGTCAGAGCATCCTGGTTGCGGAAGGTAGAAAAGCTTTTTCATCTAAGATCCAAAACTACTGGAGATGCCTTCAGTATTGTTGAAAAATTTTCTGTGATCAACTCAAGTTTTGAGTTGGCCTGGGAGTCTTTGCGTTCCACCTACAAAAACAAGAGAATCATTGTCAATAATCAAGTCAAGACATTAATTAATCTGCCTTCGTGTCCCACAGATTCTGGAAAAGCTATAAAGAACCTTCAACCTTCAACAACATATGAACGATTGTTTAGCGGCCCTTAAGGCCCGTGGAATAAAATTTTTTGGTTGATATCAATTTCTTATCTATAGTTGTTCTAATCGTTTGCCCCCGAATAATCTGGTTTTGTGGGGGAAATGTATAGCGGATCCTACGGTTTTACCTTCGTAGAATCAAATGGATAAGTTTCTCAGTGCTCGTTTTCAAGTTCTTGAAACAATAGCCGATGTCACGTCACCTGCTGTTTCGACCTTTGAAAAATCAGCTAAACCTCCGAAAATAGTTTCTCAACAAAAACAGCGAGTGAGTTCTTTTCTTTCCAAACCACAAGCTTCGGCTTGCAAACTCTTTAGGGGGATCCATGTGATTAGTAAATATGCTCAATTTCTAGATCTGATATGATATAGTCCGAAAAAATCATATGTGCAAAATTGTCTATCAACGAAGCATAGTTCAAGTGCCTCTCCAAGACAACTTGCGTTTTCAACGTGCAACAAGCGACATTATTCTTTGTTACATTCCCAAACAAGCACAGGATCACCGGCAAAGAGTGAAAAAGTGAAAAATACACACATACGCTGTTTGTTAAAAAGCTGCCATTTGCTTAAAGTATTTGTTTGATTGTGTTTGTTTTTAAAAAGTAAAAAAGTAAAATTTAAAACCATTTTAACTTTTACTTTTGTTTTTGTGAGATGTGAGATAGAATTTCGCACTGTGTTGGTAGAGGACACAATATTTTTTCACTTTTGTACTTTTTGAGGTTGATTGTAGCTAAGCCTTTATTCTTGCTGATCCCACCTTCAATTGTTCTACCAAAATAGATTTGCTCATTGGTGCGAATTTATATCTACCCGTTGTCAGGAATGGAATGCAACGAATCTGTGAGATTTTTGTTGCTCAGAACTTTGTGTCTGGATGGGTTCTTCTGGGCCCCTTTCCAAAAACCATAAAGTACATTTGGAAACAGATTCGTTAGATGAGCAGATAAGATTATTTGAATAAGAGTAAGATTTCTATGATAAGAATAAGATTTCTATGCAAAAAAAACATTCCAAAAACCAAACGGAGAATAGGTTGTGCGCTTACCATTTAAGTCGAACTCGACGTCTACACCACTAGGTAGCTCTAGGGGGATTGCTCTCAAGCAATTTCTACGCACTGAATTATATCTCACCGAAACCTGACCAAGTTCACTATTCCAACGTTATATCTGAATATTTGCGCCATACCTTGCTATTCGAATTCTCTTGCTGCTAGCTAAAGGTAAAAGCAAAGATTACCCTTTCGATTCACAGATTATATCGTCAGAATGATATGTCGATGATATTCTATCCGAAGCTCATGACCTTGCAACAGCTCAACAAGCCCAACGAGAGTTAATCAACCTGCTCGATTTTGGTGGGTTCCCTCTGCGCAAATGGACATCCAATACGACTTCTCGTTTGGATCATTTGCTTCCGACCCATGTTTTAAGCGAAAACTTTCTTAAATTGGACAAGGAGAGCACCACAGACACTCGGCATATGGTGGAATGCCAAGGAATATTATTTTACTTAATAGCTCCATCATTGCACCTCTCGATAGCTCCGAGCAAAAGAGAAGTCTTTTCTCAAAACTTCACAATTGTTGGATCATGCTCGGTGGTTGGCCCCCATCATTATTATAGCCAAAAACCTAATGCAGAATCTGGGTAGAAGCCACACAATGGGATAATATTATCCAAAATGACAGTTATAAAATATGGGAGGCTTTTGTCGAATCACTCTCCGAAATCCATTGTATCAGATACAACTTCATGGTTTCTGTGATTTGTCAGAGAAAGCCTATGCAGTTGCTTTGTATTTGCGAGTCGAGAAACCTGACGGATCTATTAGTTCGCACTTGATTAGTGCAAAATCTAAGGTAGCCACTATAAAGCCGGTTACGTTACCGCAACTTGAACTCTGCGGTGCAGTTCTTCTTTCAAAACTGGCTAAAGCTCATCTTCCTAATTTTCTAATATCTTCGTATCAAACCCATTTTTGGACTGTCTCCGCCATTGTGCTTGCATGGCTCAATAAGCACCCTATAACTTGGAAGACCTTTGTGGCGAACCGGACAGGTGAAATAATCGGTAATATAGGAAATACAAATTGAAAGCATTTCAGATCAGGCGAAAACCCCGCTGATCTTGCGACCAGAGGACTTAGACCAAAGGAGTAACAGTTCAACACTCTGTGGTGGTAAGGACCTTATTGGTTGCGAGAACCTTGCGAGAACCTTGCGAGAACCTCAACCAATTTGGCCAAGTACTCAACCTAAACCACTGCTTCACGATTCACGATAGAACATAAAACTGTTTCGTGTTTTATAGGGCAACGGCAAATCAATTCCAATGAGGTCTTAGGTTTTTCTTCTCTTCCTCGCGCCTCGCGTGTCTTAACGTAAGTATTTCGCCTCCGCTAAAATTCTGATACCAATGCTAAGACTAAAATATTCCGGCACAAAACTATTGATGTCACGCAACAAGAAATGAATCTTATAAAAACTCGTCTAATTATGCTGAGTCCAAAAACTCATTATACTCGAGAATATGTATGTTTATCAAATAATAGGCAATTGCCTGTTACGAATAGTATTTTGTCTCTGAATCCTTGTTTAGATTCTAATGAAATTCTTCCGTCAATGGGAGGCTTACTAACTCTGCTCTTACATATTGTGAAAAATATCCCATAGTTATTCCCTATGCTTCTCATTTCTCCAAACTTCTAATTAACTTCATCCATAATACATCTACATGGCGGCAAGATACTTATGCTTTCGGTCATAAGAAGAATGTTTGGAATTCAAAACTTAACAATCTAATAAAGATTTGCATACGGCAATGTACCACCTGCGTTATCCACAACAAACAATTCCGCACTCAGAAAGGTGTACGTTTTTGCCACCTTTTATTTATACGGGTGTGGATTTCGCTGGGCCGTTTTACTTTAAGAGCTTCCTAGGCCGAAGCTGTCGTATCACAAAGGGCTATGCCTGTTTGTTTGTTTGCTTCGCAACTAAAGCTCTCAACTTAAGTGTTCCTGGCAGCCTTTGCCAGATTTGACGAGGGCTCCCTAAAGGAAATGTTTTCTGACCATGGAACCAATTTCGTTGGTGGGAGTGCAATATTTCAATTCGCTTAAAACATTTTTAGCCTCTTCTTCTAACGAAACTCGTCTAAAATACGGAGTGGAATTTCATGGGAGGCTGGAGTGAAGAGCCTTAAATCTCATCTTCGAAAACTTGGAGACACCAACAAATTTACATTTGAAGAGTTCTGGACTATTATCGCTCGTATCGAGGCGTGTCTAAATTCCCGCCCCATTTCACCAATGTTTAATCCGTTAGACCTTTTGGCCCTATCTCCTGGACGTTTAATCCGCGGCAGTCCGTTGCCAACTTTCCCTAAATCTTATTGTAATGTTAATTCCCTTTCTCTTATAAATCGATGGGAAACATTAAAGTGTCCTCAGCGGCAATTGTGTCAGCGCCCCGGGCTAAATTGAGCAAAACTCTTTGAAGGGGTTAAAAACTGTGCTACTAACTTAATTTTCTGTTAAATCATCGATAATTTGTATGAAAAAAAAACAAAATTATCGATTAATTGTATAACCATGAAAACACAAAGATGGCTTTTGGTGTATGAAAAAAAAAATTAAATAGTTTATTTTTCTTAACTCTTACAAATTATTTCATTTTAATTTTAAAGTGTGTGCATTTAATGCTCTGAAATTTCTTTATAAATATATTATTGAATTTATTAAAACACAAAATGCACACAATTCAACAAATCAGAAAAAGATTTGTGTTAAATATTTTTTTTTTATTTCACCTGATTTTAAAGTCACCGCGTTCATGCACAAAGTCCTTACCTAAGTCTGAGGCTCATTGGATCAAACAATAATCTTAAGCTACTATCCAGATACATTTCTGTTGTTGTAATCCTATGTTTAACCACAGCTGAGAAAAAACATGTTGGAGATCTAATGATATCAGAAAAATTCAAGATGGTTTCCAATTTTAATAATAGTTGAGCAATATTAGTTGAGGATTGATAGTTGAAAAATTCAGAATACAATTAAGATTCCCTGCATTGAACTCAACGAATGTCATTTTATTCGCAATGCTGTCAAGTATTTTCGTTAAGCCTTGAGGCGTTTTTTTCGTCCAACTAAGCCCGGGCGTACAAAAAAACACACCTAGTGTTACTCTGTTCTGGGGAAGCCTTCCTGCTTCCACAATGTTGACATGGAGCTCTTCTCGGTGGTAATCTACGTTGGCGCTGGAGATGGCCGGTCTTGTTGCAGTTCCAGCATCGTGCACGTCCATCTCGCTATTTTTTTTCGGAAATCAACTCTTTACATAAGCATTCGTAACCTTCAACCTATCTTACCAGATGAACCCCTTGAGAAGCTTGTTCGGCGGCTTCCATTGACAAAGCGAAAGCTAATGCTTCAGGAAGCATTAAAAGCTGGAAGCTGGAAAATGATCCAGCAATTCGGATTGATCTCTGAAGGTTGATGTCAGAAACAGCTCGATTAAATGCTTCAGTTGCGACCTTATTGATTATTTCATCTCCTGCAGTTGGATCTGCTAGATAAGCGAACCGTTCGATGTTTGCTAGAGTTGCTTAGTTGAACTCGGAAGACTTCTTGCATATGTCTATCAGAGTATATCTAATAATGAGTAGGGAAACTCAGCAAAATTCGCTTATCAGTTCACATATATTCTCACACAGTTAATAGAAATAGATGGCAAAAAGAAACTGAAAGGAAGGAAAGAGAAGGAAAATCGACACAGGGTGGTTGGCTAAACAAAGGTTTTTTTTAATCACTATAATTTTTTCAAATGTGAGCAACATTTATAAACTTTTGCTTGTTTTGACTCTTTTTTGTATTTGTATTCAATTGTTTTATAAACGGACAGAACTAACTCACATTAACTTTTTTATTTTCCGATAAGCGGAAAGAAATATCTTACATATGATATTTTGGACGGTTTCATGCTTTTGTGTTTGGCGATACATTTTCAGCTTTATATATCTTTGGTAAAAAGGAAAATCGACACAAGTCTTGTCTTTGAATTTTTCCATAAAGTAAAATTTCAGACCAAAAGAGCAACATAAAGAAAAAGCACACTTAATTTGACACAAAAGCGAACTTAAAAAAATAAAAACGGAAGATTTCACCCTGTTTTATGTTTACTGTGATGAAGAACAACGCAGACAATCTAACTGTTCTTCTGGGAAACAACAAAAAGAAACTAACTTAAGTTGTTTTCCTTATTGCCACAGAATAGACACATACATACATACATTAAGATTCACATAACTTACAACTCGCTGTTTGTTAGAAGACGGAAATACCGATTATTAGATTTTTCACTTTTTTGTCTGCCACACGAAATGCACTTAAAATAATGTTTTCCCATTTTTACACTTTCGAGTTAATAAAACAAAATCAAACTTTCACAACCGTTCACATTAAAACAAAAAAAAACCAGTTTCAGTCTTAGCGCACAATTTTTAACACAACTGATAACGGCCATTCCAGATCGCCTTTGAAACTACATTATAAAAAAAAAAACAACCTCTATCCACAATTCTCTGTTCGTGTTGCCATCATTGACGAACTCGTATCTGGCAAAGAAAATAAAAAAAAATTTTCACTGCCGTTATAAGCCAAATTTTTATAATAAAATTGACACAAACTACTAATATATCATTTATTTTATTTTATTCTCTCGTCATTTTAATTATTTATGCAATATTTAGTGTTAATTGATGCCAAGAAAAATGTTGCATTGAAAAACATACTGCAGTGAAAAAAAAAACATTTTCATTCCAGATCGCCTTTGAAAGTCTATAAGGGAAAAAAGGAATGAAGCAAGGAATGAACGCGTAGTCGAATATTCTTGCACGTGCAGTTTTACATAGAGAATTGATTTGACTGTTTTCACTCATGGAATTGTTGTTGGGTTTTTAATTGCAAATTTGTGATTGTGATAGTAACTACCCCTTGTGCAAAAGAGTTTCCCTACTCATTATTAGATATACTCTGATGTTTATCTCCAAAACGTTTGTCAATTGCCTGAACAAGAGCGAAATCACCATTTTTATCTGCTGGTATATTTTGTAACAGCTCAGCAGCAGGCCCTCTCAAAGCAAACGTCAATGTTAAGAACTTGTCATCGCGACCCAACCATTTGTTATCGCGGCTGCCTCAAACTGCCTCTTGTTAATCGAGCAAGATGTTTGACCGTCAAAGGTTGGTGGATGCATTTCCTTATTCTTTGGACAATCGCCAGAACTTTCTCAAACTTTGTCCAACTCTTTAGCAATGTCTTGGATCTTATCTTCCATTGTGTCCATTGCTGACAACTTTTCTTCGACACGCTCGTCAAGAGCAGTAAACTTCTTCTCGAAATCAACAAATTTTCCTTCTAAAAGGTTTTTCTGTTCTTCAAGTTTTTCAAGAACATTCTTTTGTTTCTCTTCCAGTTTTTCGAGAACGTTCTTTTGTTCATCCTTCTGTTCATTGTATTGTTTTTCCAGTCGTTCGAGAACATTCTTTTGTTGGTCTTGGAGAAGCTTCTTTTGATCTCCAAGCTGTGCTATAAGAAGGGCCATCATATTGGACATGTCAATATTAGTACTACTTGATCATCAGGCATTTCAATCTCGAACTGGAATGTGTCCAGATTCTCGTGGTGCTGCTCTAGATGCTTCTGGAGACGAATAATGAGGTAATTTTTTTGTTCCAGCAGTAAAAAGACCTCGCTTCTTTGATTTCGCTTTTAGTTCAACACAATTTAACTCATTTAAAATCTTACCAGTTTTCCAATTAATGAGAGCGTGCAGAGCATAAGTCAATTAAAAAGACCTACATGTGTTATTCCGTCTGGGTGTGTTTACTCTAGAACAACTCAAAAATAAAAAACTAACTTTTTGAAAGTTAGGGGCCAACTTCTCGGGATTGGTTAAATGTCACAAAAATTTAAGTGACTTTCAGTTACGTTTAGTGACATTTAGTTACGATTTTCAGTTGGGCATTTCTCACTCCTGAAAATTCAGATGGGTATGTTTTTGTGTTAGTATTGGACATTGGAACTGAACTCTGTGCTATTTTATCTGTTTTTAATTAATTTGTATTCGAAATTGTATTGCATATTTTATGTTAAGTCTCTAGAAATATAACCCTATAAATAAACAAAGTAGTACACTACAAAAATACCTTATATATTAAAAGAAAACCATACAATATTGCAACTCAAAGCAAACTAAGACATATGACACCAATTGATAAATCGAAAAACATTATCAATGAAAAATATTATCAGTTTATTTCTTTTTCATGATCACGAATATTATTTTGTGTTTTCCTTGTAAATTAAATGTTCTATTTCAAATACAGTTGAAGGTATATGCTTTAGAATACTTCAACTGAAATGTCAAATAATTTTCCGTTCAACGACCTGCTGAACTTGAGTTCAGTTGGTTGGTCTTGAACCCGGCCATTATCTTTGCTTGAAGGAAGAACTATAATAGACGGACGTCTATACGCAAAACAATTGTCAAAAACGAACGAAAATAAGCTCTCCGAAGCGACAAACACACACGTTGCCCATAATGAACGTGAATGATTGGAAGTAAATTTTGGTTTGTACAATAACAATTGCAACCAGCTGTCAAATTTTCTTCCGTAGGAGCGGTCGATGAGCTTTCTTTCTCTCCGAAGCAAAACTTATCGAAAACCTTACGAAACGTAACAAAACGTAATTATGGGCACGTATATTGAATTGCTTGGTTGTGTACGAGCGCGTACGTTGGAATCCATCTATTAAAGTTCTACCTTAAGGTAGAATGAAAGTAATCACTCAATTTACTCACTCACGCAGTAAATTTTGCTTTGTACAACAACAACTGCAACCGCTGTCAAATGTTCTTCCGTAGGAGCGGTCAATGAGCGCTCTTTCTCTCCGAAGCAAAACTTATCGAAAACTGCACGAAACATAACAAAACGTAATTATTGGCAAGTGCATTAAATTGCTTGTATTCGCTCGGTTGTGTACGTACGTCGGGATCCGTCTTTTATAGTTCTACCTTAAGGCTCCTGTAAGTACCTACATATTTTCTTGTATGCCATCTTAAAAAATAACAATCTCTCTTGTAACAGCTTTAATCAATCTAGTTTTCTTAATATGTTTCTATGTTCTTTTTGAGGGCTTCATAATAAATATTTGATCCTGAAATTGATGACAGTTTCATGTGCTTATGAATATTTGTCTCAAATGATTATGCATATGTACGTTCTGTTTGAACTATATATACATACATGTTTAAAAACTTTTTTTCCTTCAATATGTTATCCTCAATTGGAAATCTCCTGTACAATCAAGATAATTGATTTTGATATTAACGATATTAACTGAAAGTTTCCCGTTCGAAAGATATAAAATACTATCATATCATACAAGGTTTTATCTGACAATATTTTTGTAAATGACTACTTTATTATGAAACAAATCTAAACAAATTATATATTATATCACCAACAGTTCAATTAATGGAACGTAGTTTAAAGAGCATGGAAATTATATTTTAGTTTTAGGTATATTACATTTATGTACACACATATATGAATAAATAAAAAAGAAATAGAATTATTTAGGTACATATATTATGTAGGTATGTATGTAGCTATTTCGATATTATTAAACAAACAAAAAGTTATACATATTTTTTTGTCAATTATAACTTTCAGAGATTTAGTAGGTAATGTTCAAAACGGCGTTTGTCAATATTATTTTCAGCTTCACTCCGTTGTCGGTATTTTAAGTTGATTCATAATAAATTGTATGTTTTTATGATTTTTTTTTTTTTTAATAATTAAGCGAAATTCTGTGTTCTTAACGCATATATGTTCATTTTCAAAATAGCGTTATTAGTACATGTATTTTGTAAATGCAGGTCACAAATATTTTTGTTGAGAATTTAAATAATATACAATGATTTAACAGCTACAGTAATAAACATTACAATTACTTTTAATTTTTATTAATTCTATAAAGACTAAAACTTACAAAAAATTACATTTCTTATGATAGTTTAGTTCAACTTATAAAACGTGTTCTTAATTTGTAATTTATGTAGGGCAAATCTGATTTACAATTTTCATAATTATTATAAATGAAAGTATGATAATTTTCTATTATTTTTTATTTTCTTTTTTTTATAAAATATGTCTTAATATAGCTTAGGAAAGAGTGTGAATTAATTTTTATTTTTAAATACAGGTAGGAAATCCTGACAGCTTTTCGGTTAAAATTGGTGTGTCTATCAAATATTTTATTGTTATTATGTATACAGAGTAAGATCTACCACATAAAATTCAAGTTAAACAATAAGATTTTTCAATAAAAACAATAAGAAAATAGAATATTGAGGACCAAAAGTATTTGTATTTGTTTTGATTAATTAAAAAAAACTCGGTTCATACGAGGGGTAGAGTATGAGCCAATTTGTTCTTTTTACTGCCAAGTAAAAGGAGAATGGGCAAAATTGGTCCGAATGTCCTCCACACATGAGACCTATGTTGTTGGATAGGTCACTAAATATGGAGTACTTTTAAATATGGCGTCGAGAAAAAAATTTGTGGAAGTCAAAAGTCACGGGAAAAAATAATTGTAAGCGCTTATGTATGTACGTGCATTGAAAGTTATACCTATACATTTTAATAAATCCATATTTCCAAACGTCTGTATTTGCGTATACATTCATTTGGAAATGGGTCATAACATCTATGCATCCTGCTTGATCCCTATAACACAATTTTAGATGAAAGTGTGTAAGACTCTTTATTTGATAGTATCAATAGTAAATACTTTTAATTCCTATTGTTTTTTTTTTCTTGACGCCATATTAAAAATAAAAACTCCGTAGGTATTTAGTAAACTATAAAACAACATAGGTATCGTTCGTTTTTTTCTGATTGAATTGGAAACAAAAAAGTTTTTCGTATGCAATTCCGTCAGTAGAACAAAGGAAATTGAAATCAAATGATTGGAAGGATTTGTTCCATTTTCTTTGAATTTGCGTCAGGTAAATATTTATTCCATAGTTAAATTTATCAGCACAAAAAATTCTTTGGGTTATTTGTCATCGATTAGTGTACTAATTGTGTTTCAATTTTTTTGGAAACTACCTACAAAATCTAACAGAATATTTTTCCTGATTCGTTTTCTTGATCGCTATAACCGGCCCCTAAGGGTGTAAGATAAAACTTGCATTTTGACAGACGGGGTTCAAGGGGTTGAATATACAATGTATTATCAAATTGTGTTATTTGCTTAGTTATTTATTCTTGTAGGACCGGTATTACACGGCCCCATGCTTAGCCTCGCATGTATGAAGTGCAAAAGAGAAAAGAAATAAAACAGTATGAATGTTATATTACCTTTCTTTTTTGCACTTCATACATGCGAAGCTAAACATGTGCCGTGTTATACCCGTCTAGGCATTTTATTCTTGGTCTTGCAGGTGTTTATTTTCGGTTTGTGATTTTGTTCGTGTATTTTTTTTTAAATCCAGTATGCAATGTTACATTTATCGATTTCCCATGTAGCCATGTTACAATTTGGAAGTTTTAGGCAGAAAAAATCATTTCTTTTTAGGTAAGTAGGTACCTACCTATTAAAGACGATTCATTCAAATTTTGGATTTCGGCCTGCCAAAAACTACAAGTATTTTAGAAAAAAAAAAAAATATATTTTTCGAAAGGGGCCCAAAACTTTGTTAGGCTCGGAGGCCCCCACATGACCTAAGACGACCCTGATTCTGATTCTCCCCTTCATGAGTTACTCAATGTCAACGTTTTTCTTACATGAAAGCTTTTAAGATGCCGTAATAAAGATTGGTAACAAAATTTTCGAAAAATGTTTGCTCGGATAAAAAAATTTAATTTCTTTTTAGAAAAATCGTTTTTTCCGAAAACGCATAATGTTTTTTTTTTCAAAATCTAGATGTTGATAAATAATATATAAAAAATGGCATACCATTTTGTTTAATACATTTCTTATAGAATTATTTATTTCTTACAACTTTATATTAGAAGCTTTAACGTCCACATCACCTTTGACCCTAAGAGCAAGTACCGACGCGACGTACCCAGTCGTGCATTTTCTTTTCTTTATTGTTGTTTCCTTCACAATAAAAAATAATGAAACGATGTGTTTATTACGCCTTTTTCCAAGAAAATTGGACTCAAAGTCAAAAAAAAATAGCACAGGCAGGAAAAAGGAATACCTTTGAAAATTTATATTTGAGCAACCAAAATCGATATCAACATTATTTAACCGGAGATACACGGAGGAGTGTTTTTTTTTTTAAATTAAAGTGATTATTAAATCTTCTACCATTAGTATTAGCAGAAAAATTATCGTTAACTTGAACCAAGGTTTATCAAAGTTAGTGTTTTCTTAAATCATCGATAAATGATGTCAACTAAATTTAAGAATCACCCCTTAAATTTTCCTAGACAATATTTTATACTATACTATTTTTATTATTATTTTTTTTGTTGATATTTTGATTTTTTTTTAATCTGTTTATTCATAGAAATAATGTTGAAGTAAGAATGTGCAAAATATTAAAGCCATCACTGTTAAATTAAAGGAGCTACGTCAGCCCAAACTGTAAACATTGTAATGCAATCGATTCTAATCAGCTGTTTATAAGTTTTGATTTTCAAACTCTAAGATTGTTCTGAGCAAAGTGAAGTGTATTTTACTAAAAAAAATAGTCAACATTAAGTTGACAGTAAGAACAAAAGGTAAGAAAAAATAGTTAAATGACACTGGTCAACAAGGTTTTTGCTGTCCACACATTGATAACAGTTTTTTAAGGTTTTTGGAGTGCTGACCTAGAATCCGAATTTAAAATTTTCAAATTGGCTCCAGTTTTTTAGATATTCACGTTACAAAATTTAAACAAAAGCATTTTTCAATATTTTTGAAGCGATGTTATTACATGAGGTAAACTTTTACAGCAAAAATTGTAACGGATTATGAAAGAACAGGTTTTATTCTTCATTATTCAGTTTAAATCATTTCGATACCTCTTTTCTCTTCCAAAAAATCTTAAGTTGAAATTAATGTACAATACTTTTAAAAAAGGTTTTCGATGTGCCTAACTTAAATCCAATATCAGAATGTTCCTGTCAGCTCCCGTTAGAAAATCACAAAGAAAAAAAAATTTTTGTTAGTATTTATTGATTTCTTGATTAGCTTACACTGTAAGATACAATATCTTATTTAAAGAATAGCTTCTAATATGTACAGTAACTACACACATAATTGATTTTAATTCATATTTATATTTTTAACAAATTTGCGGGCGCGGGGGCGGTAAATTTATCTGAAGGTTGAATGTAGAATTAAGATTTTCATCATCGAAATATGGGACGCCAAATAAAAAACATCATTTGATACACTTCGGTTTTGCACGTTTTGAAATTTTTTTACATTATTCATTTCGGTTTGCGTGATTGTGCATTGTTTGGTTTCACCTACGAATTTTTTTTTTAGTACAGATGTTTCTTTTTATTTATTTATTTATTTATTTATAAACATTAACAATAAATTTAAATCTATTATTAACAAATTTTTTGAAGAACACTAGCATCAAAGTACTTTTACTTCTAAAATAAAGCTAAAAATTAAGCAATAACTATTTATTTAATTTGAAAAAAAAAAAAATTTGAAAAGTATGTATTTTATGATAATATGGTATATTAAATATTTTTTTTTAATTATGTTTTTATTTTGTGTTTGTGAAAAAGTTTGTTTATAATAAAAATATTTGTGTTTGTGGAATCTTGAAGAAGTTCCAGGATGCTGTGTTGGTGTTGGTTTGAGGTTTGAAGAAGATTTTTTGAAAGAAGTCATGAGCTCAATAGGTGAGATATCGTGATAACATTGTTGAATATTATGCATAAAGGAGGTGGCTCCTTTTTTAACAGGTGTTCGTGCGTTAGTTGTGTGTGTCCAAGGTGTGTCCAAGAAACTTTGATTTTGTCCATTATAAATTCATCGAGGTCTTTTCTGGTGAAAGATTCGACCATATTATGCTGGTCCTTTGTGGGCCGAGTTTGCAGCTTGATCCGCAAGTTCGTTTCCCACAATATCAACATGACCAGGCGACCACATTAGTTTTGTTTTAGATGGTGTTTTGGCTAGTATGTCTCGAATCTTAGTAATTATTCTAGATTTATATCTGATGTTTAAGATCACTTTCAAACAGAAAGACTATCGGAACAAAAAGTCCCGAATATGTGAGGAATGTTTGACTGCTTCGTAGATGGCTTGAGCCAAAGCTGTGAATACTGAAGCGAGATTTGGGAGGATACTTTGAGCGATAAGTGGTCCATCGTGCGATGTGATTGAAAAGCCGTACTTTCAGCAGTTTTTGAACCGTCGGTATATCCAAAAGTCCATCCTTTGGACGTAATGTCGTGGTATATTTCATAAAACATCTTTTGGTAAATGGAATTGCTGGCGCAAATATGTTTTTTGTAGATTTAGGACAGAAACCATAAATAGCTAAATCATAGTCAATCTTACTTAGTATTAAAGTTTTAGTCATTTAGCAAAGGGTATTGACATGTACATGTGCGATGTGATTGAAAAGCCGTACTTTCAGCAGTTTTTGAACCGTCGGTATATCCAAAAGTCCATCCTTTGGACGTAATGTCGTGGTATATTTCATAAAACATCTTTTGGTAAATGGAATTGCTGGCGCAAATATGTTTTTTGTAGATTTAGGACAGAAACCATAAATAGCTAAATCATAGTCAATCTTACTTAGTATTAAAGTTTTAGTCATTTAGCAAAGGGTATTGACATGTACATTACTTTTGAGGATAAATACTTAATAATATTGAGTCTTGACGCTAGTGATTTTTTAAGAGCTATATAGTGAGAATTCCAATTGTATCTATTGTTAAAATAAGGACCTAAATATTAAAATTAATAACATTTTCAAGATCTATATTATTAAGAGATAAATCTAAATTTTGACAATTTTGTTTACGACAATCAAGAAGTGTTTTAAGTTTCTCTAAAGATAGTTTAGAACCAGACATGATACACCATTCTGTTATCTCGTTAAGGAGATTGGAAAATATAATTTTACTTTGATTAAGATCATTGTGTTTACATAATATGTATGCGTCATCAGCATACACACAGTGATCTGAATCTTCGTAATTACATACGAGTATATATTAAAATACTAAGCTCATCAAAAGCTATTGCAAAAAGGAATACAGAGAGGGGGGTCCTTGCGAAATTCCATTGTCAAGGGAAAAAGTTTGAAAAAGTATTGCTTACTGTGACACAAGATATTTTGTTGGTTAGGAAGGATTTTATGTTTTTGAACATTTTGGGACCAACTCCTCATTCGCTTATTTTTTTTTAACACAAGGTGAGAGCCTATGCGATCAAACGTTTTTTCAAAGAGTTAAGATAGAAACATCGTGCAGATATCGCGTTTGATATCACGTAATCTAATTGCAGGAGAGCGTCCATACAACCTCTTTTTGGTTTGTATGCTACTTGTTCTAGACTTATCACCTGTTTTGATTCAGTAAACCAAAGAAATCGGTTGGCTATTATTTGTATTAGCATTTAAAAGGGCTGTTTCAAGTCACTTTATTTTTAGTGTTTTGAGAGTTTGAGAGGGAAGTATATAAAGAGTGAATCTCTGAAGGAATAGGCTTTACAAAAAATTTATGAAACAGGAATAGAAATCTATATGCCTTTTTTATTTTGTTTTTGAGCCAGCTGAGTTGGTAGACAGGTTTTTAATGGCGTTTTTAATTGGCAATCCGGAATTGTTCTTCGATTCGGAATCCCAATTGAACAGTTTTTTTTATTCCGAAGAATCTGAAGTTTGGTGTGAATGTATTGGTGGAGTTTGACAATAATAATAAGCAATAATGCAATAATATCGTCATCACTCGATGAAGAAGATGAGGAAGACGACTCCAATAATGTTTCTAACAAACTAGGAACACTGGTTAAAATATTTTTAATATTATTATTATTGTTATTATTGTACTATTCGTACTAGAATGTCAGCTTGTTAGACTTGACCATTCTTTATTCCGTCAATTTTTATATTTTTAATATTATTATCCATTTGGTTATATTTTATATTATATTTTTTTTCAATTTCAAGAAATCACTTCACTGCTGGTATAATTTCCAAACAAATATGAAAAAAAAATATGACATTTGTCAAGTGTGACATCTGACATTTAATCTTTGAATGTGTGAGTGATTCTGCATCTGATTCTGTTTTTAAAATCAGCAGAGAAATTCTCTTTTTTTCAGAATCAGAACTGTCAGTTTTGCCCAATTGAACTTTCAGATTGCTTTTTTTTGCTGCCAGATTGCCAATTAAAAACGCCATAAATCTACGTTGGTAGAATGTACGATGTGAAAAACGTTATGAAATGAAATGTAGCCATGGTTAACACTGGCAAAAATGTATTAATGAAAATATTTTAATATGAATTTCTATTGCGAAAACATTTTATCAATTTTATTTGTTATTTAGTTAAAGTTGAGGTATATAAATTGTTTACATACATATGGAATGTAAACAATGTTTGTATTTTTTTTTGTAAATATGATAAGAAAATAGTTGGAAAAAGTAATTTATAGACTAAATTAGGTGTGAATTTATAATTGATCAGATTAGAAAAAAGTTTTTTTAATAAATCTGGTTAGAGAATCAGTCATGTTTGAATCAGTTAAAATTGCATTCATCATTAGATGAAATAATGCAAAAATATGCAATTCAGGTGACGAAAAAGCATTCAAAGAATATTTAATATAATAACATTCTTTTAGTTAAGTTGTAAAATTAATTTTTAAATGCATTTTTGTTGTCAATTAACCAAAATTATTTATTATTCTTTATCGGGTAATCAAGAAAAAACATTTAAACGTGTGCTAAAGTTAAACTTCCTTAGTGTGCGTGCACATATTTGTAAATCTTTTTCCTTAAACCATTTCTGCAATCATATGGAAAAAAAGGCTTTTTGGGGTGAGTCAAATTTTTCATTGCCTTTGCTTAGAGGGTTAAAAAAAAAAATTAAATTAACAAATCCGAATCCTAATCCCGTCCCTGCGGCCACCATCTTGAAAAGAAGTGTAATATTTAATTTTTCGTTTATATCGCAAACGGTTCACTTTACGAAAAAATACAAATAGTCTAGGTGGGGGTATTTCTGCGCACATTCAGGCGGGAAAAATTCCTAAAATATGCCCAAAATTAAATCAAAACTATCTTAGAACAACTGCAAAGCTTCTAGTAAAAGCTATGCCAAGTCTGAATCATAGAAATCTGTGCTTCATTTATGTTTCCAAATTTAGTTGATTTAAGTTGTGTTTATTGAAGAAAATCTAGATCAGAACAGAGCAGAACAGCACAAGTGCATGAAAACTCTCAGAAAAAAAAACAGAAGACATCAGCTTTGTCTTTTATTAATTTGATGTTGACAATCAACTATGAAAATTAAAAATCATAAATTAGTTTTTGGAATGATTTTTCATTCGAATTCATATTATTATTATTATTATTTTCAGAGGGTTTACTACAATATCTAGAATGCAATAACGCAGAAAGCAAACATTTTGAGAGTACAAATCTTGAAAACAAAAATCTAGAAGAACAAAAATCTGGAAAAAAATATCCAGAAACACAAAAATCTAGAAAAAAAAATCTAGAATGCAAAAACCTTGAAAAAATATTTTAATTTTTCAGACAATGGTTACAATATGCGCGCCCGAAAACATACCATTGTATCATAAATTAATGTTTTTATCCTAGGTTATTGACTAGTACATTATTGTCTAAAAAATAAATATATTATAATAGTCCTAGGTTTTTGACTAGTATACTGCCCATGCAATTGTACAAGCAGATAGGTACCTAAATTTATTGTTTGGTTGGGATCGTCTTATGTTAACGTGAGTGCAAATAATAACTTATAAATTATAACGAAAGTTGCTAAAATTAATACAAATAGAGGATTTATAAAAATTGATATCGATGTATTTTTTAACCATTTGAACAAAAACGCAAAAATAAATTTTATTGATTATGCGAGATTCATTAATCAAATAATTGTCATGCTAGAGTGATTACGGTCAAAAATCATAATATATGTACATGGTATTGAAAAAATTCCCATCGATCTGATGCATACCTATAGTCGCACATACAAAAATGTGAATAGACGTATGTAGCTCTGTTGTGAAATCGAAAGGAAAGGCAACGCCTGATCCACTTTCTCAAATACTCCTGAAAGCCAAGAATGTAGGGTCTATTTAGTATTTAACCTCAGATGTTGCACGTTATGTAAGTATTGATTTTTTGTTCTTGTTTTGCTCATAGAAATAAATTGTTTAAGAACCGGAAAATGCAATGCGTTTTATTTGAACTTAAACTCTTTAAGTGCTGTCTGGGTAGCGTGAACACCTGGTTCGCATAAATACCGATTGTTTTATACTGAGCACTCTACAGCGTATACACCAAAAAACTCCATAGCATGAACTACAAATTTATGCTCCTATTTCGGGGATTTCCCTTTATTTTAGACATCGTAGTTTTATACATACGTTCAAAAACATTGTTGCAGCGCAAACGTTTTGTTCATAAAATTTATACTGATTCCAATGAAAAAAAAAAAAAACTATTCACTTTTGAACACGTGAAACTCACTCCAGTTTGTAAGCTTCTTTCCCGTGCAATTCGTTTTTCGACATATCAAGCTTATTTTTCGTCTATGCAAATATGTTAACAAAAAAAAACAAAGTTAAAAGGAAAAGGTAATGTTATCAAGAAACTACTCGCTCCACCAATTTTATCACGCTGATGAGTCGGGTTTGTCTTAGAAGTTGTTGTCTTAGAACGTTTGTGACCCGAGAAGAAAAAATTGATCCCGGTAGAAAAATTAAAAAAGGTAGAATTGCATGCCTAGCATGTACTAATGCTACTGGTCTTCAAAAAATTTGTGGCCCTTGACCATTGTGTTTACTGCTTCATCATCCAACATCTTGTGCCAACTTAAGTGAGCACTTTGACAAATAATGTAATAGGTGTTAAGTAAATAGTAGGTATCTCCCTTTCCATTTTTTCTCTCTTCATTGCCCCCGTTTATTAAAGAAGTTTTCTGTATGTTTAAAAGAAAGAACCGAGTTTTGCTTTTCGGAAACTATTAATTTCAGCCTGGAAATATCTTAAAAATTAGCATACCCGAAGTTACTAAAACACATTGAAAAATCAAAAAAAAACTCGTTGCTTAAAAAATTTAAACATTCCTGTTGAATCGTGTGGTAGGTAAAATATAGGATAGTGTGAACAACCTGCTTAGCATGGAGAGCCTGTGCAATAATTACTGGAATTAATGACATAATAAATACAGTTCTTTTGGGTAAAATAAATATTAGTGGTGAAACAAAAAATAATTTTTGCACAAAAAAAAAATATCTGTGGTGTTCGAGATATAGTCTTTCGAAATTATTGTGCATTTGAAATTTTTATATTCTATATTAAAAATATGTTTTTTCGAGAGTTTTTGCATTCGAGGTTTTTGTCATTCGTCGTGATATCGTCATGATCCCTATTTCAGATTCTCGAATATTATTTTTTTTTTTGTTTTCAATAAAAAATCTCTGCAAGAAATTCACATTATTGTATCAATTATTTTTTGGTATCCTAACACTCAAATTGACTGACATTTGACACTTTTCACTAACTTGCTCAAAAGTAGGGGCAGATAATGGTGCCTTAAACTATGGAACACAGAGTGATAGATTGTAGAACAGTTCGCGGCAAGGTTTTTTCTCCTTTTTTTATCTTTTTTGTTCTTTTCTGTCCGGAACAGATTCATTAAACACAATTTTAATAAATAGTTATTGAAAACAAAGAATGTCAAACTCGAAGAATAACAATTTTTTTGTTAAATATCGTAAGCAGGTAGGTATGTATGTATATATATTTTTCCACTATTGTGAACATTAAATTTTGTCAAAAAATTGACTCTTCACTCTCTGTCTCCTAAAAATTAAATTTGTGTTCAAAGTTTTAGTTACTATCGTCAATTTTTTTTATAAACCGAATCTACTTGATTGACTCACCGTAGGTAATGGTAGGTACCTACCTACCTAAAAAAAAAGATGGTTTTTTCTACCTAAAACTTCCAAATTGTAACATGGCTATACATAAGTATGTACATACATGATAATCCCACACAGGAAATCGATAAATGTAACATTGCTTACTGGCTTTAAAAAAAAACACACGAATAACATAATAAATCGAAAATAAACACCTGCGGCCTTGTAATACTGGTCCTACAAGAATAAATAACTAAATAAATAGATCCATTTGATAATACATGTACATATACTCAAACCTTTCTATATACCATACATTTTATATTATGTCGTCTGTCAAAATGCAAGCAGTGAATTATCTTACTCTCTTACTCGCCTTTTCGTTTTCAAAAAAATTGTATTACACCCTCTCTTTCTTTCCATTTTAGCTCTCTCAAAATTTATGTATGACATTCACTAGTGCCATAGCAGAAAAGTGGTCACCTATCTCGTTAAAGTTTTGGCTTCAATAATAGTACTATAAGGCTAGTTTACAGTTCAGCGTTCAAAAACATAAAATAAAAATTCAAAGCAAATTTTAGTCTGTTTTGGGAATAATTTTGTACCATATTTTGATATTTATATTTTCAAATCACCGTTACCAATACATAAATTATCTTTTTATCCTATATCAATTGGTAACAGAGGCTCAGATGAAAAAAAAACAAATTGCATTCTTAGCTTTTTTTTTTTGATTAGTTACAAAAAAAGTATCCTACGTATATAATAAAAACGATGGACAGAAAAGACAGTTTTGTAAATTTATTTTTTTGTTTTTGCGTTGAACTGTAAATAAGGCTATAGTTTGTACATACAAAGGCAGTCAGTTAGTGAGAATGTTGATTATACTATGTCCAACAAAAATTGTCAGTGCACGTCTTATGGGAGAGCTTTATTCTTGCACAAGGTGCCGTGGTTTTATTCCCTAATCACCTACTGAAAAAGATACTGACGTACAGTGTAAACTCGTTGTACAGCCTGGAAAAGAGGACGTCATTCAAATTGTTTATGAAGAACAGTAATCCCGATATCGCCCTTATGAGCAAGACCAATGTGACAAGGAAAAACTTTCCAAAAGGATAAAAACAAAGATTGCGTAAGGACCGCAATCTTTGTGAGAAAAAACATCTGTGCCAACACCAGTGAAGCCATAATCACAAATCTCGCGACCAGTGAAGGAAGTGATGAGACTCTTACCATTATTAGAAACATATAATTTTCTTTATATACTTCCAGTTATTATACCAACTACACCAGATTAATAGTGCCAAGCGATTTAGATCATGAAGCGGTGCAGCTAAGTATCAGGCTCCATCAGCTCATACTACTTTCGACAGAACCAGTGGAACACTTCATCGCTTACAGAAGACTGGATGTTGACAAGCTACAGGGGGATGTAGAAGAAACTATCACACTAGCTCCACAGAACAGGAATCTGCAGAATACCGAAATTGATGCAGCTATTGACTCTTCGAGTCATTATGATTACAGGCAAGCTGGAGAACCAAAAGCAGCCCAATACTAGAAAGAACAGATACCACAACCTTTCAGAGTATGTTCAAAGCCTGTACAATCATCGGCAACGATTAACGAAACGCGCTTCAAGGGATTCACCAGCGAGGGTTGAACACAAACAACATCAACTACCGGACAGTGTGGTGCGAACCTCAATGCAGAAATATTATGTTCCGGAACTCCACCCAACTCCACAACAACTTACAATTACAAAGGAGACTGCAGTCAATAAAACCTGGACCTGATGCTTTCAAGAGCATCAACAAAATTATTAGACTGAAGTCATCAAAGCCGGAAGTGATTATAACCAACAGTGGAGAAGCAACAAAGCCACAAGACAAAGCAGAAGCGTTTCGTCCCGTTTCTGCGTGAACCTCGTAACTACATTTTCTTAAAAGATCTTGCTTAACATTAGACATCGCTGAAAAACCATGAGTAAGGAAGATGAAAAAGTATAAATGGTGAAATCACGTATAACCTCAATTAATATGTTTTACAGGTAATTTGATTTCTATTTATTCAATCCAATTTTTCAATTTCGAGAAAAACTAAAATTTCTTAAAAAAACTAAACAAAATTTGCTTTGTAGATACGTGGTTCACGCAGAAACGAGACATTTTGCAGCTTATTTCGACGGAAGCTTCACACCTAACCCATTTACAGATCATGTCTTTCTAGATGAAGTTAAGCCAACAATTCAACAGAATCTGCTGCCTAACATTGGCATGGCAACATTTAGCGATACAAATCCTGCAAGTGATCCCGTTGACAGCCCCTACTTAGAAATGCTCAAGGCTCAAAACTTGGACCGTTTATCTACAGCATCCTTACCTCCGACCAACCGACTGCAAGTGGATGTGAAAACCTGCTCTACGCCGATGATTCACTTACATGCTACTCCACATCATCATCGCCGACGACAGCTGCTCGAAAAGCATATCCGGGAACTACTTGAGTTCTACAACAAATAGGGTATCTGAATCAACTCATCGAAATCGGAACTATTGTGCCTAAGACGAAGAGGAGGACGAGGCAGTTGTTCGGCTGGAAAATGTAGAAGAGTAACACTCACGTTTCGAGATGGAACAAGATTGCCAGTCAAACGCAACGCTTAGTACCTAGGCATCAACTTCAACGAGCTCGTGAGAGTCAACCAGCACCCAAGGGATGTGCTGAAGAAAGCAAACCTAACATTCCATCGCGTGTACCCCTTGATGAAAAGAAGAACCGGATTGAGCCAGACCACTAAACTCTTAATATACAAGCAGCTCAGCTTTCCAGTATGGTACACTATCTCAAAAACAGTCAAGAAGGACCTCCAACAGTTTGAAAGGAATATACTTAGGATCTGCACCGGACTTTTCTTCAACCTACAGAGGCAAAAACATTACAGCAACCAACGACTCTACGAAGCAGCCAAAATCATCCCACTGGACAAGTATTTGCTACTATCAGCAAGGAGGATATTGTTCCAGCAATCAACGACGACGAAGCAGTTAACTTCTACTCTGACCCTGGGTCAACCCACTATCGTGGCTTAGCATCACCACCATCCCAACCACCGCTAAGCAGCACTGTAACGGGAAGGAACACCCCGAGAGGAACAAAGTTAACCGATTTTAAATATTAAGATTTTTTTTTCGACATGTAATATATAACTATATTTTAATTTTAACCTTAGCCACTGTATAACGTTAGGCCCCTGTGTGCCAATAATTCTAACATTTTGCTTCTGCATTATATTATTTGTAAGTTTATCTTAAGTCAAATTGAAAATATTATGTTCAGTAAAACAAAATTGAAACTGAGCCTACTGAAAAAAAAAAAATATTCAACCACTGACTTACCCATAAATGGTTGTTGTAATATCGCTTCGACGATCGTACATCCCGCCAAAACTTGCACCGTACGCAGCCTAAGCCACACTGATTATGTGTTCACAAACAACAACTCTCTTTTGTTTCAGGGTTTGTTTTTATTTTTGACGAAGACAGTCACATAGCAGGAGCCAACCGAGCAGGTCTAGGAGCAGGTAGCGGGTTATTTGAGCAGCGCAAATAAACAGTGGTTTTTATAAAAAAAAAATGTTTGAATTTTTTCTTAAACGGAATTTTGATACCAACCCATTTTTAACAATCAAATTAAAATTAAAAGTTGGCAACCATATTAATATTTATCAGAGTTTTTTTCGAATCTATTATTCACACTACGGTTACCCTGTGATATTTTCGCTGTCTTCACTGCAGTCAGAGTGAGAGGTAAAATTTCTATCTTCCCCGTACTGAGAGTTTTTGTTGGACAGAGCATAATACCGAAGATGAGGTACAAATAAGGAGATAGGAAACTTCTGACGTCACTCGCGTTTGCCTACAAGTTGAAAATCTTTGTTGCTGCTGTTCACAGTCGTGAGATCTAATTAAAAAATACAACAATGCAAACAAATGGGTTTTGGGGGGTAAACTATATGAAATTTTCCAATTTCCTATGTGTATCGTTGACTAAAACCCGTTCTTTATTGAGAATTTCTTAAAATTTGGTTTTGATAGGATGCCCTTAGTAAAAAAAAGAAGTAAGCATGTTAACTTTGGTAGATTTACCTGATAACCACACTAAAAAGCAGTTAAAATTTCATAAATATGTAAAAGGTTATATACATAGTGCAATGCAATTAAATAATATATATATAGATATTTTTATTTATTCTAATGGTTAATTTAATTTATATATCTGTGGTGTTTGGTAGAAATATGATAACTCCAAAAATCGAGTTTTCTAGAAAATGCATTTGAATGTTTATCAAAGAGTTGTAAAAAAGCTTGAAGAAATAATTGAAAAGTTCGTTTTAGTTTGTCTATCTAATGACTTTTAGATACATCAATTTGTATTTTCAGTTTATATTAGAAACTACCTGACCCGGCACCCGGCAGATGTTATCTTGCCCTGCATTGATTTTTTTTTGGTGGTTTATTACAGGATCGTTTATAAAATTTATGAGTTATTGGACCACAACTAAACTACAGTAGCCAATTACCCGCAAGACTTTTCATTCTTTAACTTTCAGTAATTGGCTTTTAGTCCGTTTATTTGGTCGGAAAAATGGGGGTCATGTTTAGGTGGAGTTTATTTTGTTGGCCTATTTTATAGTTTTTGGGGTGCTCTTTCCGAATTTTCACTTTGCCACCTCGTATCTCTCCGGGGTAACTCACGATTTGAAAAATGGCGGCCAAGAACTGTTCTACGGGAAAATCCCACTTTAAATTATTCTCTTAAGATCAAAACTGCTTTTAGAAAGTTAACTTCATAAACTTTTGATCCCATTTTGTTAAGTACACACTACACAGTGTAACTGCACAAACTGTGAATATATTAGTGGATTTAGTTTTAGGGCGAACAGTGGTTCTAGTTGTATGCAAAAGCGGTCTGAATAACGCAACCAGTCATTATAATTTCATAAAACTTTTTGATGTGATTAAGAATAATATAAGAAAGCATGATATTAAATTTCCGCCCCCTGCCACGCCTACATTCAAAAAAAGTTGTAACTTAGATTCAAATATATATCTAAAACAAGATTTGGCACTATTCCTGGCCCCGGCATATCCAAAAATAAAAAAAAAAATAATAAAAATGAAAATCTAATTCACGAATTTTGTTCAACAAAAAAATTTTTATAAATTTTGATTTTGTGAGCCTGGCAGAATATATGAAAAAAGACTGGGACGTGATAAATGGTATGTAATGAATGAACTCGCATCTGAATCAATTCTCAAAGGCCATCTGCTGGATTTAATTTGTTTGTGATTTTCTCGATGCCATGATTTTCCGAAGTGTAAACAGTTCTTGAGTTATAAATGGTGTTACGAACCCGAATTTGTTAGAAAACGAAGAGTTGCAAATGATCTGATAAATGTAAGTACCTACTAAGGTATTAAATTTCGTTGTAGCTATAGTACTATGCCAAACTATTTCGACTCACAATAGCATATTCATTGTTTTTTTTAGTATAAAAACGTGAAAAGTGGACATATCATGTTTATACAAAATAAAAAAATACAAAACCGGCACTTATCATCTTTGGATCAAATAATTACACTGACTTCTACAGCTGCTACGGCTTTGATTGTTAAATGTAATGCAAATTTAGTCATACAAAATCAATATAGCAATTTTAACTCAAAATATCAATTTTTGGAGTAATCATGTTTCTACCCAACACCACAGATATATATATATTTATATATATATGTATATATATACATATATATAATATATTTAATAAAATTACAACTATACACATACATATTATTTATACATATTTATAATGTACATTGATAGAAAATATCTCTGTCATATATACCCTTATTTATATTTTTTTCATCAAGATGGGTAATTATTTGATGAATTTAGTTAATTGTTTTAATCACTATTAGTAGTTACAGTCAAATTAGACGAAAACTCGCGGGTACATCACAATAATTATTAACAGGGTTTGATTTCTTCTTACCATTTCACCCAGTTTATTTTTAGGTCGATTTATTTCAATTCCTATTGTTCGAAGAGAAAACGTTTGTATTGTAACAACTAATATTCAGATTGACATTTTCAACATTTCATTTCATAATTCTGACTCTCTATTGTCAGTGCCCAAAAAGAAAGAGGTTTCCAAAGCTCCCAATTTCATATTCATATTCATTTTCACCAATAGGAATTGAAATTAATCGATTTAAAAATTAAAGGAATGCAATGGGGCAAAAGCGCTGGAGAGGGTTATACTTCATGTTTGTTTTGACATGGACAATAACCGATGAAGAATAAAATGCAAAAATAAACATGTTTATAATTTGTGTGATGTTAAATCCTAATTTGACTGTAAATCCATTGATGTTGCGTTTTTTTATCAGACAAAATTGAAGTATTTTTGATCTTTTTCTATTTTTTTTTTTGAAGGTGATGGATCCGAAGCTAAGGTATGTCAACAAAATATCGTTACGCAACATGGTCAAAAATTCAATCTTTCTGCAGTTGTTGGAGAAATTAACCTTGGTGAATTAGTTTTTGAATACAACTGCAAGTGTTCAAGCAAGCTGAATTTGGCAAAAATTTAGCTCAAATTCTTCTATGTACATAAATATATGTAATAGTTCCCGAAATACGATTTCTAAAAATTTTTCGATTTCTTAAACTTCTAAAATGTTAGTTGTTTGTATCAATGTAGTTCATTTCAATTTGATTTTGACGCAGATTTTTTTTATATGAAAATGGTTCACAACAATGCCCTCACTGATATCTGAAAAGTTCTAACAAATCCAATGTTTGAAAAATAACCGAAATTTGAATTTTTACGTTATAACTTGGAAACTAGATGCTGGACAGTTTTTGGAAGTTTTTTTGTATTTGTTTCAAAAAATCAATATTCTAAATTTGTCATTCTTTCGAAGTACGTTTGATTTGAAAATCGCTAACTGAGGACAAGTTTTTGTTTATCGAGATATGCTGGTTTGAAAATTTTATAACTTAAATTCATATTTATTTTTATAAGACCTACGGGTACATTTATTTCTGTGCTGCCAATTTCCACCCATGGCAACTTTAAATGCCATTCGAGAACCATTACAGATCAATACGTTCTTCATCACGCATTCTGATTCCATCAATTCCTTACTAACAAAATTTAGAAAATAAAAATTGGGTTTGGAGCAATACTTGAAAGGCTGAATTCGTGGTGTGGAAGACAAAATGCAATAAAATTAAATAGTGTTACGCTGGATAAAAACGATTATTTGCAATTAATGAAATTCTTTATTCTTCAATTAATTCATGTCGCGCTTTTTTGAGACCACGTTATTAAATCTTTTCTTTTTTCAATCTCATTCTCTTTCTGTCAGTTTGACAGAGTTTATCATTTTATTTACCGAAGCCATAGACAAATATTTTTTGTTACACAGCTCTTTCCTTTAAAGATTGACTGTCCTCAATCGTGAAATTTTCCAAGGCCTCTAAATAAATTCGTATCAGCATGTGGATACAGTAGAGTTGTTCGTGTTTTATCGAAACAAAACTTGAACTTAATTGCCGTTAGAGTTAATTACGTTTGTACACGATACTCCATTTTTGTATTCGAGGACATCAAACATGCCCCAGTAAGCTTTTACTTTTGGGCTCAAAGCACGGATTTCATATGTCGCTGGTCGCCGTTGATCTTCCACCCAATGCCGCACCACTGCAAGATCACTATCAACTATAGCCCAACTGTTTTTCCTCTAACCGAGCACAATATCGTCAATTTGCAACTTCACAAGGGTGACGAGAGAGAGCGTCAGCATTTTGATGATTCTTTCCTGGTTGCTGTAAACGTTCTATCCATCGCGCCATCTGCCTCTCTGGATCGCGAAAATTCATCAGCCAACGTAATGAGCTGTGGTCTGTGTGTAAGAAAAAATGTCTTCCTAGTAAATAGAGCTGGAAATGAGAAACGGCTTTCACAATAGCAAGAAGCTCTTTTCGAGCAACACAATAATTTCTTTCTTGTCGACTGAAAGTCTTGTTGTGATACTCGATTACCTTCTCCGCTCCCCCTTAAAGTTGTAACAAAACAGATCTACATGCATGTTGGCTAGCATCTGTCTCGAAAATGAACAGATCGTTTTCATTCGGTTGGGCAACAACAGTGGTAAGTTTTTCTTTTAGCTTACTAAACGCATTATCACATGTAGTTTTCTAAGTAAACTTTTTTCCCTTTCTCCGTTTATGTTGTCAAAGGTTTAGCTATGGCTGAGAATTCGCTTATGAAATGACGAAAACAAGCACAGATTCCTAAAAATGACTGAACTTCTGTCTTACTTTTAGGTGTATTCCAATTTTGAACAGCCGAAACTTTTTCAGTGTTAGCCGTGATTCCAGGAGCTGAGACGATATGTCCTAGAAAATTGACTTCCTTCTTACCAAGTTTTTTTTTAACAATTCATCAAACTACTTTCCGTGGACGATGATATCGTCTAAATTAGCAAGACAAAGCGTGTACGGCAGACCTTGACGCACAACAACCGAACGGCATGACGTTGAACTCAAAAATTCCTGTTCCGATTGAAAATTTGTCGTTAGCTGCCATCTCCACTTACCAGCACCCGGATCGCAGATCTAGAGTGGAAAACATAAACTATAGATATAAACTCAGCTTCTGCTCGGCGTGCAAGTGGCAACTTCCTGGGTGGTTGTTCTATGGGATTTGTAGCACCCGTGTCAATGTGGTGCTGAATACGAGAAGTACATTTTCTCAGTTTATCATCCGCAGATCAAGAACGGTTACGGATAACTAGAAGTTCTAAACCCCTTTGTTCTTCGCTGGAAAGCCCGGTAGCACTTCTGTTTAGCATTTCTAGTATAGCAGGTGACAGATCAGATGTGATTGAATCATCTGTAATACTGCCACATCTAAACGTTTCTGGTTTTGATTCGATTTGTGCCAGTGTACTTTTTTTTTTTAATGTTTTGCCTCTAACAGGTTGGTTAGAGGCATTGGTTTCACCCACTTATTCTTTCTCTTCGCCAGGCATGATTCTAGCGTGGTAGAGATTCGGTTAGGATATCGATCGTTGTATACCCCATTAAAAGTATTATTTGCGATCAATGAAATTCTTTATTCTTTATTTAATTCAAGTCTTAAAAATTAACTGCGCTTGCTTTTTCGCGACCACGTTTTTTAATCTTCTTTTTTTTCTGACAGCCCAATCTCATTCTCTTTCTGTCAGTTTGACAGAGTTTACTATTTTATTTACCAAGGCTGTAGATGCGACAAATATTTTGTGTTACAATACCATCCCGAATGCACACCGGAAAGAAGATTTCGTAAATGATTAAATGATAAGTAATTAAAATCTTACTTACGAAACTCCACCGATGAAGAAATATTGAAAGGATTGGCGTCAATGTCATAACTGACATAAATACTGAGGAAGTTATTGATGCATTTGCAGCACAGAAAACCGGGAGATTAATTATTGACTTGAATGTTTTACTTTCACTTAAAATAAAAGATTCCTTAGATATCAGTAAGGTCCTTGTTGTGAACATTTTCACAAAATTTTAGATTGAAAAATGTTTCTCGGTCAAAATAAAATTGAACTAAATAAATTAATCACACTATTAAACATTTTAGAGGTCTAAGAAATTGTTAAAGTTGAAAAGCCGTAATTTGGAAACTTTTATGTCTACGTAGACAACTTTGGGCTCAAAGTTTGGAAAATTCAGTTTGCTTACCAACAACTAATCCTTCAAGGTTATTTTTTCCGCAGACTGCAGTAAGGTTTCGTGTTTGTTTCACTTTGTTGCATAACGAAATTACTTTGGGAAATCTCATATTCGGCTCCATCACCCCAAAAAACATAAATTATAAAAGAAATCAAAATTACCCAAAAACTCTCACAACAAACTTTTGTAATCGCATATTGACTGGATTGTGTACTACAATTATTGTGTTAAAAGAAAAATTTATATTACATTATAAACATCGATATCAAATCTAAGCACTTTATGCTTATTAGATTTTAAGTAAGAAGCTGTTATAAAAATAGCGTAGTGCAATAATACCCAGGGTTATTTCCCAAATCCAAATTTCCCAAAAATTGAATCTTTTGCTTTTGACAGCATATCACCTCCGGGAGCAGCAGCAGCCATAACATTTAATTTAGACATAAAACCAGGCCCTTGACCTGGTTGTTGCTGTTGTTGTTGTTGTTGTTGTTGTGGATTTGGTTGTTGTTGTTGCATGTGTTGCTGTTCATTTTGTTGCTGTTGTTGTTGTTGCTGGTTTCCTCCACCAAATATACCCCCCAGCCCTTGTGATTGTTGCTGCATTGGCTGTTCAGCATTGGGTGGACCTTTTTGATCCATTTTTGGTTTCGAACCAAAAAGACCACCCGTGGCAGCCTGTGTAGCACCAGACAGCAAGCTTGTGGCTCCTGAGAAAAGCCCAGTCCCAGAAGGTTGTGATACCGGTGGAGGCTGCTGTTGTTGTTGAGGTTGATGCTGATATTGTTGAGCATTAAGGTCATGTAGATGCTGTTGCGTAGATGGATATTGTTGGTACATCGCGTTATTACCACCGACGTTCATCCCTCCGGTCCCCAACATCACCTGCGAATATTGATTAATCATTTAGAATCAAAAAAATGTTCAAATCGTAGAAAATTCCAAAGTAGGATAGTATGAATGAAATGAATTTTAAAGTTTTGATTTAAACAACTGTTTTTGCATAAAGAAAAGTGAAATTACAAAAATGCTTGTTTGTTCAACCACATGATCTATTAACATTATGTATTTTTATAAAAGCGAAGCTGCTTAGATTTCCAATTGGGTGTGGGGCCTACTTAATGGTTCAATTTTAGGGTCTGAATCAACATAATGAGCAAGTGTAAAAATCCATTACTTCAAGCTGGAAATACGATCTGGATAATTCAAGCAAAAGTATGGTATAAACTGAATGTAATTACAAACGTATAATTACCAGTGTTATAAAGTATTCAGATTTCTAAAGGAAAGTTATACGGAATGTACTTATGCTTTGTGAGTACGATCTTTAAACTAACGTACCCCATAACATAATATTTTGTGCACTCAGTTTAAAATGGTTTAATGTTGGAGTCAATATCGGTTATATGAAAAGAGTAATGTCAAAATAAGATAACAAAATAAAACATCAAGAAGAAAAATAAAAAGTACACACACATAAACAATTCATGAGTAACGTAAGTTTATTACAATCAAAACATAATAATAACTTAAATATTTAAACGGAATTGTTGTTTACAATACTTAACATTTAAATAACATGTAAGCGAAGCAAAATATTTAAAGTTGATAATTTAAACACATAAAGCAGTAATTTATTGTATTTATTTATGCTCCAGAGCTGAAGAATGTGTATTGATACAATGAAAAAATGAACTTATCTGTATGTTTAAAATATTAGAACACTGTTTAACAAAAAATTAAAAAGGCATTTTAAAAATGTAAAAATACGAATCGTGAATTTAAATGATAATTAATTATGTCTATTCAGAAACTGAAAGCATTTTCCAATTCCAAATGATTTTATATGGTTTAATGGGTAAGTTAGAAAGAGTATTTACCTGCGTTGAGTGATCGGGGGCAGGGTTGCCCGTGTTGTCTAACAGTGTAGGGGAAGCAGGGCGAGCATCTATAGCAACAAATAACATAAAGACTTCACATTTACCACAGCAGACCATTTAAAAAAAAAAAAGATTTTTTTCTCGAAAATACATTAATTTCTTTTTTCTAAAACAAAATCAATAATGCTTTTCACACTGCGAATTAGTGCGGCATCTTTTACAGTGCAAAACAAAAGTTTGAAAAAAAATTCATTAAGCGAACACCTTGGGCTAATTTTTTTTAATAATTTGTTAACAAACGTGGATTTACGAGCTGAAATATTGAGTTCGTGTTTTAAATATTAAAATATGGCAAAAGTATTTATAGTTAATAAAACATAAATTCTGAAAAATATATGGATTCGACTCTTAGAAACTTTTTAAGTGTGTATAAGTAAATATAGTATATACATCTAGACTTGGTTTGTTGGAAACCGAGTATGTAGGTAAAGTATGAATTAAAAATTGAGTGCAGAGACGCCACTTTTATCTTATTTACTAGTCACTTTTTATAAGCTGACGCAAGAGTCGTTACTCTTTTTCGGAGAGACGCATGACTCTTGACATAGCTGACTTATTTTAATTATTTCATTATTTAAGGCCGATACACGCTAGCATTCTTTTAACACACGGTGCTGCAGCAACACGACACGTTTTCACCTAAGAATACTCAAAGATGGTCATATTTTA
The DNA here is from genome assembly GCA_948107695.1 of Meliscaeva auricollis. Classification (NCBI taxonomy): domain Eukaryota; kingdom Metazoa; phylum Arthropoda; class Insecta; order Diptera; family Syrphidae; genus Meliscaeva; species Meliscaeva auricollis. The sequence goes on along the minus strand of OX403616.1, from coordinate 50,822,330 downwards.
AACAAAAGTTTGAACTGAAGTCTAAAGTTGTAATAAATGTAAGACAAATCTATTACATAAGAGAATTTGACAGTTCATAATTTAGAAGTGGGTGTAACTAGTCAATGAATAAAATAGACTCCAGTTTTGCTTAACTTATCAGACAACTATGAGTTTAGCACATACACACCCGATGACGGCGCCGCTAATGTACATGTTATTTATAAGACGCAAACGCGGCGCGACACCGCGAGTTAGAAGAATGTAAGTTTACCTCGGGTCTAAGTCTTTATTTTGTTGTTTTTTTTGTATTACTTGTTTGATTATTTTTACGAGTGGCTAATAAAAATTAAAAATGCTAGCAAGTTTAATTCAAAATAAGTCCAGTCATCTGATCTGAGTTTTACCTGGAAGGTTTTTAATAGCTTTTTCTCGGCCTATTCTATAGTTTTCGATGTGCTATTTCCAAACTTTCACTTTGCCACCTAGTATCATTGTCGCGTAAGCCACCATTTAAAAAATTGCGCCCAAAAACTGTTGTTTAGGAAAATCCAACTTTAATTTTTTTTTTGCAAATCAAATCTGCCTTTTGAAGAAAAAACTTCATGAGCTTTTGATCCCATTTTGTTTGAGTTAACATAGGTGTACATATTTAGTTTTTAGGACGCATAGTTCGAGTTATATGAAAAGTCGGTCCTTAAAATATAAAATCTAAATCAATAAGCCCAATTTTATGAAAATTTTAAGACGTAATTAAAAATATTAAGTATAACACTATAATAATAAATCTCCGCCCCCTGAAATTCCTACTTTTAAGAAGTCAAAACGCAAAGCCTGGCTGCTATATAAAAAGAATATAAAAAACACACTTTCAAGTTTGAAATCAGGACGCAGATTTAAGCTCAAAATTTGCTGTAGGCTCTTAGGCTATAATTTTTTTGGTTGCATTTATTTTTGTGATTAAGTTCTTTATTGCACGTTCTTAGTGAAGGTTAACTGAGACAAAAAACCTAACGTAAAATTTAATTCGGTCATGTTTAATTGTAAGTTGTTATAACTTACCTTAAACATATTTAAGTTCAGAATGAAACATATTTGATTAAAAAATGCAATTTAACTGTAAATTTTGCTCAACATGGAACATATTCAAGTCATTTTCTACAGCAAGTTAGTGCAAAGAGATCCGACTGGTAGCTCAACCACTCAACATTTTGGGTTCCTATACAATTGCAAAACAAAGATCAATCGGTTTTTAGTATCCATTTGCTAAGAAAAATAAGTAAATCTCAGACCAACATTTTATAAAATCTCTATTTCAAAATTAAATCGACGTATTCTTTAAAAATGTCTGTATTAACTAATTAGTCAATACATAACAGAAATGCAGATCCAATGTGTGGAAAAATACGTAAATTTATTAAATTTAATTTTTTTTGCATTTTTAAATTTTATTCAAGTAAAGAAAATAATAAAACTGGGTAGTTACCACGGTGTAAGGGCCTTCACAGTTTTGTTGCAGTTTTGGTGATAGTCTCTTTTTCCGAAAGGGATTAAGGAGCCACACAAGTTCTCCTGCATGAAATTCAGTCGATGTTGATAGTGCGTCGTATCGGGTTTTCATCCTTTAAGACGACATCTTAATATTGGACCGTGTCCACTGGTGGGTGTCAATTAGCCTCTCCTTTAGGTTGTCCACGTAATCTTCAGTTGTTTGTGGTTCATTGGGGCATCCAAACTTTAACTCACTCGGTAACCGCATCGTGGTCCACAACAAGATTTCTGATGGAGTATGTCTTGTAGTACTTTGCACCGCACTTCAATAAGCCAACAGGAACAGTAAAATCTGTCGTTCCCATACTCGTTCTAAGTCACCCACGATTTTGGAAATGTGCTCCTTAAGAGTTCTGTTGAAACGTTCAACCATCCCATTAGATTGTGGATGAAGTGGTGTTGTCCTCGTCTTTTTAATGCCAAGAAGTAAGCAGACCTCCTGGATGTTGGACTCAAAGTTCCGTCCTTGGTCAGAATGGAGTTACAGGGGTACACCGAATCTGCTTGCCTAATTAAAGACGATCTGATCCACAACTGTGTTGGCTTTCTGGTTTGGGATGGCGAACGCCTCAGGCCACTTGCTAAAGTAATCCATCACCACTAGAATGTATCGATTCCCACTGTTGGTACAGCGATGTCTACAGCCATTCTCTCGAAAGGTGCTCCCACGTTGTACTGATGTATTTTGTTGTGGATCTTTCTCCCTGGTCCTGCGCGTTCCTTAGTTCTTCTCTACTCCAACCACTTATGGGATCAGCTCTTACTCGCCGGACAGCAACAATCTCTTTCTCCTCTTGGCGCGACTAATGCTTGCAGTTGGGCTTACACGGTCGCAGTGACAAGGCGTCTGCGTTTGATTGAAGCGTTCCTTTCCTGTGTTGAATTTCATAGTCATACGTCTGTAGCATCTCGATCCATATTGCAACTTGGCCTTCTGGATTTTTAAAATTCGAGATTCAGTTCAGCGCGCCATTGATGTACTTATGGAAATGCTTGGTTGCTCATATTAAAGCGAGAAGTTCCCATCTGGTCTCGCAGTAGTTCCTTTCTGGCTTCGAGAGCACCTTGCTGTAGTAGGCTACAACCTTCTCTTCACCATCATGGACTTGCGACAGTACCGCACCAATTCCAACGTTACTTGCATCAGCATCGATGATGAACGACTTTCCCGGAGTGGGATATGTCAGCACCGGGGCATTGTAAATTCGCTGCTTGAGTTCCTGGAAGCTTTTCTCACACTCCCCTGACCATTTGAACTGCCCTTTTCTGTTAGTTTATGTCTCAATGTTGAAAATTAATAAAAATGTATAAAATTAGGATAGTCTGAACCTTTTTGAATAATTCTTTTTTTAGTGTATTAAGCAGTGACGGTGCGTCACTTAAACATTTAAGACAATGTCTACCCAACCGAAAAGACTTGAAAAAGGACAAAATAAATCATTAAAGTAGTTTTTCCATTTAACAATGCCAAATTCGATTTTGAGTTGCATGTAATTAATCCACCCATATTATTCAATTTTTTTTAAACACAATTTCCTCGGCATGGTCACACTAACTATGGTAACCACGAAACAAACTCGACATGCCAACGACACACCGACACAGCACAGGCCACACACATACGAAACGCGATAGCAATCCATGAGTGCCGAAGTAAGCTCGGGATACGAATGGAAACGAAGACAGTGTCTTTCTCGCCAACCAAAATATATGAAGGGAATTCCTTTGAATAACATTCACTCAGAAAGAAATGTATGGAAAATGTGAGACAAAATAGAATTTGTCTTTCATCCCTTGTTTTGAGTAAAACTCCTTCTATTGAGAGTTTGAGTAGGCCAAGGGACAGCATTTGTATTTGGTATCATTTTCATTGTAAAGTAATCTATAGATTTCTGTGTTTGGATTATAAAACAAATTGGATGCACGTTAAAACCTACTCAATGATTTTTTTTCAGGATAAGTAAATCTATTCTTGTATTATAGTTATTTAAGACACAAAATTGTCAATGTAATCATTGTATATATATTCTTTTATATACAATGATGTAATCTAGGTTGGTATTGAGTAGAGTAACAATTTATTCCAGAATGGAAAATTCGAATGTTCAATACATGGTAGCAAAAGCTAACAACGTGTCCTTATATTCTTGTTTGATTATGTAAGGATTCTCTGTTTTGGGAAGATTTATCTTACATTCTTAAAAAAATTGTCCAAGACAAAAAAACATGTGTGTGTGATCTTATGAGTGCGTGTTATTTGGCTGTAGTATAGCATAACTTGTAATTTGACCAAAAATTTTTTTATTAAGGCTTTTGAACTTTGTTAGTTTTTGGACTACGAAATAAAACGCACTTAAAAAAATAATATGTATGTAACTCATGTTGATAATTGGTAGAATCCTTGTAAATAACTTTAAAGTTTGTCATGATACTTTTGTAAAATATCTAATATGTTTGAAAAGAATTAAAAAACAAAGCCGTTTACTATTAATCAGCGTTGAAGAAAATATGGGCAATTTACAATTATAAAAAAAAATATAAGTAAGTCAGTTAAGTTTTTTTAGCATCTCATAGATTTTTCTTGACAGCAGCTGAAAAAGGAATCCAAAATGTTTTCTAGTCAGTTTTTGACATGCTATTTATTGAGGAATCCTGTGCATATTGCTGAGATTAGATTAAATTAGAAAAAGCTACTGATTAAAATTTTTAAAATGCCAAAAACAATGTGTCTACCCACTAGCGCTATTTGCCGCTGTCTTTTTTGTGGTAGGCATATAGTGTAGCATCCAAGCTACAATATTCAGTAAAAACGGTATCCGGAACCGTCCGGATTTGACTTCCAGACCAATTTCAAGTGAAAAAAGTCTTAGTTTTGAAAAAAAAAAAATTGTCTATGATGTTGACATCGTTACCTAAAAAGAGATTCAATGTTTTTTTTGTCAATTTAAGCTATTTTATTTATTTCTTAGCTATACATTTATATAAGTGTGGGTCTAGGCTCCACAATTTAAAATTCTTTTCCACCAAGCACAAAAACACAACACTTCCTTTTTAAATATTACATTCGAATTTTTATTATGGTATAAGAAAAAGATAGGTAGTTACAATAATAAAATAAAGAAAATCTAAAACTAGCAATTTCAAGTTTCTTTAAAAAAAAGGTAAGGAAGGAGCACGTCTTCTCTTCACTGACTTCTCGTTATATCTAACTGTGTGTTTTCGTTGTTCTCGTCTTGTCTCCTCTTTTCGTTCGTTCTTCGTTATTGTTCAGTGTTGTCGTCGTTGTCAAGTATTTGTCAAGTCCGTCCAGGGTCGTCTACTACGAATCCTACATTCGGCCCTCCTGATTAACCATTCGCCCCGAATGTCCCTACCCACGACTTCATACCATCAGCGGCAGCAGTGGTACGTCCCGGCCCAGAGTGATCCCCAACTTTCTCCACCTCATATCGATTGTGCTTACACACCTTGACGATTCTGTACGGTCCCAGGTATTTTGGCTTTAGCTTTAGCCCAGATCCAAATTGGGTTCTTCTGACGGCGACTAAACTGTTCATCTTGTACTCTGGAGCGTTTTTGCGTTTTCGTAACTGGTAGTGATAGTTTTCTCTTTGGAGGTCCGCTATGTTAGATTTAGCATCAGCTCTGATCTCTTTTCTCTCTGCATCGAGTTCCTCGTAGATCTCTTCGTTGAGTATCTCTTGAATATCAGGCATCTCCCTCAGTCGCATCTCGATCCCCGTCAAAATCTTAAATGGTGCAATTTTGGTGCTTCTTGGTGGTGTGTTGTTGATTATTTGTTGCACTTTGTCCACGTTCTTATACCACAATCCAGAGTTTTCCAAAGATAGTTTCGTCAACACCGGTACAAGTATTCGGTTGACCCGCTCTACTTGGCCATTACCTCTTGGTACGCCCGTTGTAATAAGAAGATGACCGATGTCTTGCTCCTTGCAGTATTCTTCGAATGCATTCGAGGTGAAAGCCGTTCCACGATCAGAGATTATTCTTTTCGGATTTCCAAAGATAGCAGCCTGTTTCCGCAATCTTTCCAAAACTTCATCTGTCCCTGTACTCTTAGTGGGGTACAGCCACACAAACTTCGAAAAAGCGTCAACAACCACCAAAATATGGTTGTACTTTTTTTTTGTGTCCTCCATTGGACCAATATGGTCAATGTGGTAAGTCTCAAGGGGGTAGCTTCCTTTGTCGATTGGAGTCAACATTCCTTCTGGCTTTCCTCCCTTTCGTTCGGCTAAAATGCACTCTATACAATTCTTGACCATTCTAGTGATTTTCGTTCTGGCATCTCTAATGAAGTAGGTTTTTTCCAACATCTCTAGAGTCTTCTTGGCAGCAAAGTGACCCTCTTTATGTATCATCTTCATAATTTCATCTTCCATGGAGGATGGTATAACGACCAACTCCAAAGCAGAATCCTTATAAAGGATACCATTTTTCATAAAATAGTTTTCATAGGGTTTTTGCTTTAAAACTTCAACTATGGCCATCAAATGTTCGTCCTGCATCTGGGCCTCTTTAATTCTATACGACAAGGTTCCTACGATAAACATTCCCACACGACTCAATGCGTCGACATGCCGCATCCTAGTGCCGCTTCTATGTACTATTTCGTAATCATAGTCTTGGAGAAACATAGCCCATCTCGTCACTCTCAAAGGCACTTCTCTTTTGTTCATTGTCATTGCGAAGGCGTTACAGTCTGTAATTATCTTCACATGCCTTCCTAGAATGTATATTCTCCACTTCTTTAATGCACCTACAATCGCTAAAACTTCTAACTCGTAAGAGTGCAGTTTTTCTTCTTGTAGACTCGTCTTGCGACTCATAAACTGGACAGGGTGAAATTCTTGGTCATCATTGTTCTTCTGCAGCAGCACTGCCCCGTATCCATACATACTTGCGTCCGTATGAATCTCCGTGACGGCCTCAGGATCAAACAGTTTGAGGACTGGAGGTTCCATTAACATACACTTCAACCATTCGAAAGTCTGCAGCTGCTCTTGTCCCATCACAAATGCATTGTCTTTCCGCAGTAGATCACTGAGAGGTTTTGCCCTTGTGGCATAACTCTCAACAAATCTCCGAAAGTATGACGTCAATCCCAAGAATCTTTGAAGAGATTTCTTGTCTTTCGGTACTGGGAAGTTCTTCACAGCTCTCGTCTTTTCATCCGAAGGTCTAATTGTTCCGCCTTCTATCTCATATCCCAGAAAACTAATTTGTCGTTGCAGGAACTTGCACTTTGCCCAATTAATCTCGAGACCATTTCTGCTGGCCACGTCTAAAACTTTCTCTAATCGCGTTAATGCCTCATCGTCAGTGCTCGCAGAAATGATGACGTCATCCATGTAGACTTGCACCACACCTTCATTGATTAATGGCTGCAAAGCATACATGATGAATCTCGTAAAAACTGCTGGGGAATTGCAAATTCCGAACGGTACTTTTAAGAATTCGTATTGCCCATTGTGGACAATAAATGAAGTATACTTCCTGCTATCCGGATCAACAGGTACATGGAAAAATCCATTGACCAGATCGAGTGTCGTAAATATCTTCCCTTTCTGTAGTTGTTCCAATACGTCGTCTATCAGTGGCATAGGAAAATGGTCCTTTACCATCCTTGAGTTGAGCCTACGAAAGTCGCAACACATTCGCTTTTCCCCATTTTTCTTGGCCACTAGAACAACTGGCGACGCGAACTCTGACCTACTCTCCTGGATAATTCCCTTCTTTAACCATTCCCGCACCTGCCTCTCAACCTCTTCTTTATCTGGTGGTGACATCCTTCTAGCCCTTTCGTACAAAGGTGTCTCGTCTTTCATTATAATCTTCATACTGATGGGTGACGTCACTTCCTTCTCCGGATTATACTCATCAATTATTATTTTGATGTGCTCTTGAACTTCTTTAGGTAGATGGTGTAAGTTGACTACGGGCATCGCATCTTCTTCTACTGCCCCAACACACATAGCTTGAAACTCTCTTCGAAGCTCTGCAACCGCATCGATATGTGGCCTTCCTGCTGATCTTTGGGTTGATCCTCGCGTCTGGACATCTTCCTTCGGCCTCCCAACAACCCTTGATTCAGCCTTCTCCTCCTTAACCTTGTTCTCCTCAATCGACCCACCTCTTACTTCCCTTCCACCATCAAAATTTACCTGAGCCCTATTTTCACCCACCGGTACCTGTACGTTATTTGACGTACCTGCTGCTTCATGAATTCGCTGTCTAAACCTTATATCCTTACCCTGTATAGTGACAGACGCTTGACTGATCACATCAGCACCTATTATCATGGAGAACAACATATCGCGTTCGTGCACAACATTAAGCCTCACATTGAACGGAATCCGGTCAATTGTCACTGTCGAATCAAAACATCCGAGCGTTCTGATTTCTTTATTTCCCAGCCCAGTAAGGATAGTTGGTCTATCTTCTAGTACCACATTTGGAAAACGCAATAACATCTCGTGTCTCAACAGCGATAAATCACACCCCGTGTCAAATAGTGCTGTCACCTCTACACCCATCATCTGTACATCTTTCATTAAATGTCCTGTGCTACCTAAAAAATGTGCTTTGGCTTTTGTTTCTCCTTTTGCGTCCGCCGCCGTCGACTTCTTACATTCAAAGGATCTATGCCCCATATCACCACATTTGAAGCATTTGTACCCCTGTGGGCAAGACCTTGCCAAGTGGTTGGATTCTCCACACTTAAAACACTTTTTTGTGTCCTCCGGTTTGGCTGAAGTTAATGCTTCGCGCTTCACCGAAGTCACAGGTGTAAATCTTTGAGGGATATCCGACGCCGCCGCTTGTTGTTTTATCCGCTCATAAATTTTGAGCTTTGATTTAAGCTCGTCGATTGTGGTCGCTTCGTATAAAACTATCTTATTTATTCGATCGTCTTTCAACCCCGCAATGAAGTAGTCAATTATGGACGCATCATCCATGCGAACTGGCTTCGCAATTTCTAACAATTTGTAAAGGTATTCTTTGTAAGTCTCGGTGGGTTGCTTACGCCGACTCCTCAAACGCCTATGTATTTCAGCTGAACTAACCTCAACAGCGAATTCTTTTTTCAGAGCTCTCTTCAAAGTCACCCAATCCCGCACATCACGCTCGCTCTGTATGAAAAGCCTTGCTGCCCCTGTAACCAATCTTCTTCCAAACACAAACTGTTGCAGTCCACCAAAACCAAGGACCGCACAGGTGTCTTCAAATTGTGCCACCCAATCATCTACATTCTGCACACTCTCACCTGAAAAAGATGGTACGGCATCCTCGATGTCCCTGAAACTGAAAATGCTTGGTGGCGAAATTCCAGCCACAGGAACAACGTTCCGCCTACCGATTCCCTCCTGCCGATGCGCACCCTCCCCGCCGCCGATGGCATCGCTGAACTCATCATCCCCATCCCCAGGCACTTCAACTACAGGAATAATTTCATGGTGTGCCATCAACCTTTCTGCGAGTATTTGTTTGTTACCTGTCAATGCTAATCCTACGTCTCTAAGGTTGTTTTTTAACTCCTCTACCGTCATGGCCCTAATCATTAACTCATTCATTGTTATACGCTCCTTCCCTCCTTGTACACAACAAAAAATTTAATTTAATATAATCAATGAAATATAAATTAAGCAATGCAATTTAATTTAATATTCTATTTCGAATTCAAGACAAGTTAAAGAATAAGTTAAGTTATTAGAATTTTAAAATTTGATGATTTTAGAATTTTAAATACAAAAACTTAAAAATGAAAACTCGAAAAATATTTACGCCGCTACTGTGATTCTCAATTTGTCTTCTTGGTTTTTTTCCAATCCTCTTCTGCAGCTGCACGTCTTCACGACGGGGTTGGTGTTTTTACTACACTTAAATTGTCTTACTGTTTTTGTTTATTTCTTTCGGATATTATTTCTTTTCACTCTCTTAATATTTTGTTTCTTTTTTCATTCTTCACGACAGTGTTAGTGTTTTACACACTTACTCTTTTGTTTCACTTTGGTGTTGTTTTCTTTTTTTTTTTATATATATTTAGCCGTTAGTTGTGGCTGCTTTTTTTTCACTCAATTTGGTTTCAATCTGCTGTTGTGTTTTTTGAATTTTTTGAATTGGTGGCTTTTTTCACTCAATTTCGTTTCACTCTGCTGTTGTTTTTTTTTGTTTGAATTTATTTGCCGTTGGTGGTGGCTTTTTTTTTCAAATTTATTTCACTCTTCTGTTTTTTTTTTCTTTACCGTTGGAGTTGGCTTTTCTTGTCAATTTAGATTTATTTGGTGCCTTTTTTTCCACACACTTTTCTGTTGTTATTTTCAAATTTAATGGCGTTGATGCGCACTTAAAATTTTGGGTGAGCCCCCATAAATTGTGGGTCTAGGCTCCACAATTTAAAATTCTTTTCCACCAAGCACAAAAACACAACACTTCCTTTTTAAATATTACATTCGAATTTTTATTATGGTATAAGAAAAAGATAGGTAGTTACAATAATAAAATAAAGAAAATCTAAAACTAGCAATTTCAAGTTTCTTTAAAAAAAAGGTAAGGAAGGAGCACGTCTTCTCTTCACTGACTTCTCGTTATATCTAACTGTGTGTTTTCGTTGTTCTCGTCTTGTCTCCTCTTTTCGTTCGTTCTTCGTTATTGTTCAGTGTTGCCGTCGTTGTCAAGTATTTGTCAAGTCCGTCCAGGGTCGTCTACTACGAATCCTGCATAAGATATATTAAGTAAAAACAATTTTATTACATTCAAAATATTTGAAAAATTGCTTACTTAAATTCAACAGCATACCTACTATAGTAAACATTTAATATTACATATGTCGTAAGAAATATAATGTCCGGTTTTAAAACTATGCGTTTAGACATCGTAGTTCTAACTACAATAATTCCGGTATTTAGGTCTTGCCTTTAATTTTGGCAGTTAAAAACAAATCTACTGAACTTTTTGTTCAACGTATGTATGTTGTTGTTTATGTAGTTTACTAACTACTAACAATGCAGCACTTAGATGAGCCTGTGAAAAAACTTGTTTGTGAGGCAAATCTTCGACCGTTATTTGTTGTTTGATATAAGCTCTTTTAGATAAAGATCTCAGTGTATAAAAAAAACATAATTTTTCTAATATGTATCTATGTATGTATGTAATTTTAGTTTAAAAATCAATCCATAACATAAGTCGTGTTTGTTTGCATTTTAACTGATCATTCCTTTGACCTTTGAAATTAATTAAAGAAGAACTCATATCTGCTGGTTTAAAGTGTATCGACCGACGTACAACCGATTACTCTCAAAGCTGAATACAAAAACTATTTTTATATCGTTTACTTTGAACGAGGCACAATTAAATTAAATGAACTTAGGAGAGGTTATCAGGCAGACATTTTTGGACTTAAGACTTATTGTCTGAATACATTTTGAATAAAAATGGAATTACGTTGTTATGAAATGTAATCAACACATTTCATAACAAAGTAATTCCATTTTTTCAAAATTTATTCAAACAAAAAGTCTTAAGTCCACAAATGTCCACCAAAAAAGTAACAGCTAAACTATAACGATTTTGTTAAGTTATATGACTTATGTAATAGAGTATACATATTAGAGATTCAAAATCTGTCAAATACTAATTTTTGCAAAAATGGACTTAACCACCCCTATAATGTTTGTCAACCATAAATTGATGATTGATGATTTATCAACCAATTTCATCTATCTGTATTGCGGTTGTCAATTATTATTACAAGTTTATAAAATGACAATTTGGTCATCTGCTGCCAATGTATATGGAATCTTTTGTGTATGGTATGGGTAATGGGTATGTGTGTTGCTATTCCACGTTAAAAAATAGTAAAGAAACAAAACATCATTCCTGTCATCATTTGTTCTCAATTTTAGCGTGAATCACAATGGCCAAATTTTTTTTATCTATTAAGTTACACAATAAATTTTAATTGATTGATAAATTTAAACAAATATCAATTGGTTGATGATTGACACTCACAATAAGGGTGAACTTGTTTTGCCTACCTGCCACAGAAATACACAGTCAACTCCGCTTAACTCCATGCCACTTTATCTATACAACAAACCTACAATGAACGTCACCGACCTGAATCAGAAAGACTTGTTTCATACGTGTCCGGTTGAATTTAATACCGGATACTTGTGAAATGAGCTCGTTTTTTAGATTCTTCCATAGAAAAACAAAATTAAAGAAAATCGAACATGCACCGAATACGGACCGATCCAAATGAAATCGATAACGTATGTATTATAACCAAATTTTGTTTGCTTTTTTTTTTCTTAAAAGGAACGTTGTTTTTCGCCCATTGACGGTTGCTGTTTCTATAAATTCCATAGGAAAAAAATAGACATCTGGGTAATGGGCCATCGCACACTGGGGTAATTGAAACGGGGGTAAAAATAATCGATTAACCAGATACGTCACTTCGTGAGAAATTATTTATAATTTTTTTAAGATAAAACGTACTTATGACAATCTGAAAATTTCAAAATTAATATTTCTTTTTAATTAAAACTTCTAAAACTCTTTTAATTTTTAGTCTTATTTTTATTAATCAAGTTCTTTTACAAATTAAAGGAGTTATTTACTACACTGTGCTACAAAAAAAAGCTAAATGGAAATATTTTGAAATGACGTATCAGAGGTTGTAGTCATACCTATACCTAGGGAGATCGCATTATGTTACTTGAAAACCTTTATTGACCCTCAAAATTTCAACCTATGTCAAAAAAAAAACAGTTTCTGAATTCTACCGTGCTTCAAAAGTTTTTTACTCCGTCATTTTTTATCTAATATTAGATTTGTTTACAGTCTCAAAAAGAAAAACTTTTTTAAATTATATATTTTTGCAGTTACAGGCTAGTTTACAGTTCAGCGTGCAAAAACAAAAAAACAAAATTTCAAAGCAAATTTAAGTCTGTTTTGGGCATAATTTTGTACCATATTTTAATGTTAATAAATTTTAAAAACACCGCAACCAATAAATAAATTAACTTTTCTTCCTAAATCAGTTGGTACCAGAGGCTACAAATGCAATTTTGTTTTTTTTTTGCATGCAAAAAAATGTTTCATGCAAAAATAATAGCAAATTGCATTCTTAGCCCTTTGTTCTGATTGGTTACAAAAAAAAAGTTTCTTACGTGTTATCTGGGGTATGACAAACAAGTTTGCTTTTTCATATAATAAAAACGATGTACAGGAAAAACAGAAAACAGTTTTGTAAATTAATTTTTTTTTTGTTTTTGCGCTGATCTGTAAATTAGGCTTACACTTCAAAACAATTTAAAAAAAATTTGGATTAAATTAAAGAAAAATACATGTTTTTTCTTTTTTTTTTGAGTTCTGAAGAACGTTTTAACCAGCATTCTGATTAAAAGAAAAAATTATTTTTAACTTTACTTTTATTTTCCTTTTTTGACTGAGAAATCATACAAATTAAATACACACCCAAATAATTCTTATGAAGACAAAAAAGTATTATTATAAAATAGTAAGTAATATTATAAAATTAAGAGCTAAAATATATTATATTGGTACGAACTCTTCTCTATCTAACAAATGTCTGTGCCACTTCCAAATTTGGGATAAGAACACGGCAGCCCTATTTCATTGCAGAAAATACCTATACAATACATACTCGTTTATATATTTGACAGAGTAAAAAGTTAAATTTTTCATTCCGTAATTTTCAAAACGATAATCGTTGAAACGATGGTCGTGAACGTGATTGTATCAGATTTGCTCTACGTAACTCTATCACTATCGTCTCGTTTTTTGAGAGCGACAAACTCTCTCAAACTGTGGTTGAAATATCATTGGGTTATCAAAAATGACAATTTCCATTGTTTTTGTTATAAGTCTGTGGCTGAACATTAAAAATATTACAAAAATGCAAGTGAATTAAAATAAATATTTATGTGATTGTGTACGCATTCAAATTGCTTGTAATTTTTAATCGATTTTACATTCTCACTTCTTGAAATAATAAAATAAATATGTTGCAACATTTTCATAAATTTAAAAAAATTAGACATCAAATAAGTGTTAAACTATTGTGAGTTACTTTAATCAATAAACAATCCCTAAAAAAAATTTGTTTTATCTTTTTGAGAACATTTTACTTTAAATTAGCTATCGTGCAAATAAAACCATTTTGACGATGGCGCTTTGGTGATATTCAAGTTACGGAGAGCAAATTTCCAATCGTTGAAACGATATTGTCAGTTTTGAGAGTTACGAAAATCAACACCATCGTCGAGACGATATCGTTTGGCGATAATCGAATTACGGAATGACCCTCCTGACAATTTTTGAATAGAAGAAAGGCCTTTCCACAATTTGATGTGTATTTTAGCTTTTAATTCTGTCAAACATTTAAGAGAATTTGTTTAGTTATGGGTGACTAGCAACAAAACTTTTCATTTTAACATAAGTTTAAGGCATATTATTTCTTCTCACCAATAGATGGACCTACCAACTGGTACCCCTGTATTTCAACAAGGATTTGTAAACTGCTACTAAGATAAATTGCAGTTACGTCTCTTTGTGAGAAACTTTTTAACTGAAATTGTAGTTATGCCAACTAATATCATTCTCATAGAGCCAAAGAAACGCTATTCAAGACCTCCCTCATCCCGGTCCTGCTGTATGTAGCAGACGCATGGACTTTGAAAGATTAGGATGAAAATCTGCTTGGTTGCTTTGAGAGAAAGATTCTTCGAGTGATTTTCAGTCCTGTGTGTATCGAAGGAGTATGGAGAAGAAAATTCAACGACGAGAACGACTCAATGCACCGAGTCGCCGAGTCTGCGAGTCCAACCCTGATGGTGTACGCAGCAGAGGGGCGTAACTAGTGGCGCACACAAGTGCAGAACGACCTCAACCAACTTGGCGTGCGTATTGGCGGCTATCTAAGGACAGAGCTGGCTGGTTGGTTGAGGCCGTTATTTGTATTTGTATTTGTAAATTATTGATCAAAAAAACGCTGTACATCAAGAAGAACTTATTGCTGGTACAGGAAATTATTTATTATAATAAAGTAACACAAAAATTAAGTTTAAGTTTAAAAAAAAAAGAAGAAGTGATGCGTAAACTTTTGAAACAACTGAATTTATGTGGTTATCCCATGTTAGCTTGTTATTAAATGTGATTCCCAAATTTTTTTGCAAGAGTGCCATATTCCACTTCTGAACTGTTTAAAATAATGGGGGGGGGGGGGGGAAATCAGAGAAATGTGGTTGATGTTTTCAGATTGGAATGGCTTTTGTTTTGTCAGGATTGAGTTTAAGGCCATTGAGCGTGGACCATTCAGGTATAGAACATAGATCACTGTTTTTTTTAATTATATTTTGTATTTTAATCCAGTAACCTTGTCTTTTCGTAGGAAGGAGCCCTGCGTCAAATCCGTTACTTCTGAATTTTTGCTAAGTTGTTTATGATGTTAATCCGATGTTAAATCCAATTTTTCGACCTAGGGCGCCGAACACAACATTGGTAAAAATGCAAAAAAGAGCAATTTCTTGCCCTTTTTCCAGTAAATAGCATTTTTAGGTATGAAGTGAAAGGTAGTTTTTGGTTATAAATTATGTTCTACTGTTCCATCCTTACAAAATTTTCTTTAGTTTGAGCCCAGTAAGATTTCTATAGATTCAACAGTTACCAAGAAACAGGTTTTCAAAATATAGCAATGAAAAATGTTTAACAGAAAGTAGAAGAAATTAAAAGTATATTAAGAGATTCTGAATGTTTTCCATAACATTAATCAAACTAGAAGAACATGATGATTGGGCCAAAAATTAAAATTGTAACGGGTGGGGTTGTTTCATACCGGTAGCATTTCGTACTACTGGCACATTGATAAAATGTTGAATTACTTCATAAAAAATTATGATTTTTCTTTTAAAAATACATTGAATATAATTTCCGGAAATGATAAAGCCAGCAGATAATGATGGATGTTTTAAAAAACTATGTCAGTCTGAATTATTTATTTTTATATAACTGTATTATTTAAATATAACTTCATTTCAGTTTTCTATCGATATATTCCTTGAAAAAAAATCGTTTTTCTACATTTCCAGAATACCCACGAATTAGATAACTGTTTTCAGTTTTTTTACAAACTTTATGATAAAACTCCATATTCAAGCCATATTTGTATTCGATTCTGACTTGAAATATAAAAAATATATAATATATCAAAGATTTGGTGACTGGTTTCCAGAATACTGTATGTTTCATTTATATCACAAAAGCGTTCCCGAAAATGACGTTTTGACCATTATTATCGTTTATTTTTTTTCTAACAAAAGCAAACGAATTTTTTTTGATTTTTTATTATAGTGGTCTATATTTTGCATCATAGCATCGCACACAAGGCAAAATGGTCTGATTACGGCGACAAAATTAAAAAAAAAAAAAAATGTTCGCCCAGATACGGTAATTTTGGTCTCAAAATGTTCGTAAATATCCAATAGAGAGGGAATCGTATAAAGAAAAAAAAAACTACATTTGAGTGAAAAAAACGTTATTATATTCTCTCTCTCTTGTGTTGTAGATTCTTCATTTAAAAGCTCCTTAAATTTACTATAAGTTGGTTGTGAGAGTTTGCGGCCGTTTATTAAATAATTAATTTGTCTTAACATGAAATCTTTACCACATAGTAAGTACTTTATTTAGACATATTAAACCGTTTAAAAAAAATAATATTTTAGAAGTAATAGCTTTGGGTAGTCATTCCTTCCAAAAAGTGATTTTTTTTTATCTTAGTCGATTTCACAAAGGCTTTTAAAAAAAGGTCCACTTTGTTTATTGCATTAAACGAAACGAAATCGTCAAAAAATTATAATTTTAATCTTTATTCATACTAAAACGGCGAACCCCACAGGCGGAGCACTAGTGTGAAGCAGATACGTGGGACAGTTATGATCCCCTCGACATCGAGATCATAACAGCGTCGATGAAAAGGAAGAAGAAGATACAAAACAGGCATTCCTGAAATGACGCTTAATTATTGCACGCTCCTTATAATATCAAATTTAATTTCAATTACCACTTTTGTTTAATGTATACATGCAGAAAACTAATTATGTAACGATAAACAAATTTCATGACTTCCGGAAAGACCATTTGTAGCACCATCTGCACGTTAGATGAATAAAAATGTGATATTTTGTCACTGTAACTACAGTCAGACATATATTCCTTCGGACAACTTTTATTAGAATAGAAATAATGAATCATCTCATATTTTTTTGTAGAGCACGTAAGAATTCTTGAAGAAAATTTTGCCTTAGCAATGTTCAGCATACAGGTATGTAGCTAAATTTTATAGCTTTTTGAGTTTTTTTCTTGCCACTTGAATTTCAGTTTTTGAGTCAAGGCTTGTCCAAACCAAAATGCGCTACGACAACACAAAGCGCAAATAGTGTCCCACTATCGACTATATTAGACAGGCTTGCCAGATTGGGCTATTTATCGGAAATCGGGCTATCTTTTTTTTTAAATTTGCGACAGAAATTTCAGTATGACAGCCCAAGCATTATTGGGCTAGAAATAGCCCAAATCTAATGACTACGAGGACGAAAGTGACAATAATTCTCATATCAGAATTTAAATATGTTTAGGGTGATAATACTGTTAACTCTTCTTTTTTTATGGACCTTTTATTTTTATTTTCGTTCTTTTTTAAATTAAATTTTATTTTATTTTTCTTTGTTTTTTTTTTTTTTTTAATAGAAATAAACTGTGATTAAAGTTATCCGAAATGATTTTTACTTGCTCTATAGGGCAAGTATTAGTTGAGTGTCCAAAAAAAATTGATCTAACGAAAACATTACGATTATGGAGAAGCCGGAAAAGTGGTTTTCGTCATGCCGTCCATCGGTCAGTGCGGCTGTGCGGCTGTGTGTCCATCTGTACAACGTAAAAACTATCAGTTCCAAATTTGAAGAAAGAAACAACGTTGCCGTTTTTTGCAAAAATGCTTTTTTCTCGTTAACACTTTGAGCGATTTTGACTTAAACTTGTTCACAGATACATATTTCCTATAACCTCAAACAATCTTATTAATTTTTACAAAAAAATATGTATTGATAAAAAATATGAAATGAGAATTAGTTTTATTCTTTTTAGACATGTTCCATTTTTCTTGTAAATCGTACAAAACCAAGTTTTTTTTTAAAATTTGTAACATAGTTCTTTTTGTTTAAATTGATATAAGGCATTAGCATCTACAGCAACCTTAACCCAAAGAGCAAGTACGTGCGATCCAGTCGTGCATTTTATTTTTATTTAATTTATTTTTAATTTAAAACGAAGACTGGATATCATATTTTCCACCTCCATGATTTTGGCCCATTTCTTAAAACAAAATACAGTGTTGCAGATTCTTATAACTCATATATTGGATCATACTCACCAGGACCGCAATTGGCATTCTTGCGATAGGCGCAGCTAGGAACGTCGGTGGGCAAGTTCTTGGTCCGCGAATATGCAGACGCAAAAAGATTAAATTTCATGCCAAGATAAAATATACTTGAGGGCAGCAGACGGACATTTTCATGGGTACCTACCGTGATGATAGCTTATACCCTTTTATTGTTAAACAAGTCAGCTATCCACAAAATGACGCAATGAGGACAACTCACATAACTTCATCGGTTTTTGAAGCTATCGTGACCAAACCGCACATAATCCTCACAAAAGAGTCAAGTCTACTTCCTTTTAACAATAATTTGATTCACGATTTTATTGATTCATATACGAAAGTATGCATGTTTTAGATAATAGTAAATTTTAAATTTCTAAATTAGTTTAAGTTTAAATTAGTTTATGTTTAGTTTTAAGTTTGTAATAAAAAATCACTTAATTTCTATTAATTCGTATATATTAGTTCTGTTGAAACGTTCAAAAATTAAATCAGATTGTGGATGAATTGGTGTTGTCCTCGTCTTTTTAAAGCCAAGGAGTGAGCAGACCTCCTGAAAGATGTTGAACTCAAAGTTCCGTCCTTGGTCAGAATGGAGTCCCAGGGGTACACGAACCTGCCCACCCAGTTAAAGACGATCTGATCCACAACTGTTTTGGCTTCCTGGTTTGGGATGGCGAACGCCTCAGTCCACATGCTAAAGTAACCCATCACCACTAGAATGTATCGGTTCCCACTGTTGGTCTCGTGAAAAGGGCCTGCAATGTCTACGGCAATCCTCTCAAAAAGTTGCACTGATGCATTTTGCTGTTGACCTTTCTTCAGGGTCCTTTCGCTGTCGCACATGTATTGCATTTTCGGCACAATTTTTCAACGTCATTTTTAGCATGTAGCCAATAAAATCGTTTTCGAATCTATTCTCGTGTTTTATTGACTCCCAAATGGACTCCAGAAGTTTGGTCATGCATCTCAAGAAGAATATAAGCTTTCCTTTTCCGGTGTTAAATTTCATAGAAATACGTCTGTAACCTCTAGATCCATCTTGCAACTTGGCCTTCAGAATTTTTAAAGTAATTCCTTTCTGACTTCGAAAGCACCTTGCTGTAGTAGGCTAAAACCTTCTCTTCGCCATCGTGGACTTGCGACAGTACCGCATCAATTCCAACATTACTTGCATCAGCAACAATGATGAGAGACTTTCCTAGTGTAAGATAGGTCAGCATTGGGGTATTGCAAATTTACTACTTGAGTTCCTGGAAGCTTTTCTCGCACTCACCTGCCCACTTGAACTGTCTTCTCTTTTCTGTTAGTTGATACAGACTTTTGGCAATTCCCGCAAAATCCTTTACAAATCGGCGGTAATATGTGGCTTAACCAAGGAAGCTACCGAGTTGATGTTTGTCCTGAGGTGTTGGCCAATGCTTCACGGTGACAACTTTCTCGGGATCAGTCGTTACTCCTTGGGATGAGATGATATGTCCCTTCGCTTTTGAATCTCCTGTGTCGATTCAATGTTGCACAAGTGGTGTTCGACAATTTTGTCCATTTGGTGAAGTGAATATATCAGCATATTTCTGAAGAAGACTACCAGCCATCCTAAGTTGATGTCGACTTAAGGTAGATGACTTGAGGATATTGGGCTTTACGGGGATCAGTTTCTCAGACTTAACCTCTTTCTGTGAGCTAGCATCATTGGTTTTGGTTATTGCTGACACAGATTCGCATTTCCCGACAATTTCGCCCTCCTTCAGCTTGACTTCGTATGGTTTGATGTTCAGGATTCGAACGGGGACCATGTTGTTTATTTGTGCTACAAGTGTCTTCCCAACGATGATGTTTTGGGTCGATTTTTCACAGTCTGGTGCCACAATTAGGAATCGATGGATTCCAACGGTGCCCTTTAATATTGTCCAAATGAATACCTCTAAGGAAACACGCAAGATCACGTATTCTTTGATGACAGTTCTGACAACAGATGCATTTTCTTTACCATTGGAATCTCCACATTTTGGTATTTTAGAATTTGGTTACCGTTATCCAATATCACAGCATGGTCTTTTATGAAGTAGATCCCAACGATGCATTCGTCACATATATCTGCTACCAGAAATAGATGTGAAAATTTAAGTTCTGTCAATCTTCAGACGGACTTCTCCGTATACCCTTGGTGCTTCTCCAAGTGCAGTTTTTAGACGGTAGCTATTGGTGTTGTGTAGCCATGTCAATTTCACCAGGTCTCCACGCACAATGGAGGCTGTGACACCAGTGTTGATTGTAGCCACATGTTTGTTTCTCATTATAGTTGTCTTCATTGTCAAACTTTTGTTGTCGCGTTTGGTTTGGGAGACCGGATGGTGGTTTTGGGGTCATCGATACCAGAAACCAACTTCTGCTCCTCGAAGTTGGTTCTTACTCGTTTCCCGACTGGGAAACAGATCGAGAAAAAGGACTAACGTTGCTGTTATTAATGTAACTCTGTTCTGGCGAAGCCTTCCTGCTTCCACAATGTTGACATAGAGCTCTTCTCGGTGGTAATCCACATTGGCATTGGAGATGTCCAGTCTTGTTGCAGTTCTAGCATTGTGCAGGTCCATCTCGCTAGCTTTTTCGGAAATCAACACTCTTACATAAGCTCTTCTTCAACTTAAACCTCTCTTACCCGATGAATAGCTTGAGAAGCTTGTTTGGCTGTTTCCACTGTCAAAGCGAAAGCTAAAGTTTCAGAAAAAATTCGGGTTGATGTCTGGAGGTTGATGTTAGATACAGCTCAAACGAAAGCTTCAGTTGCGAATTGATTGATTTATTCATCTGCTGCAGTTGGATATGCAAGATGAGCTAGCCGTTAAATGTCGCTGCAAAGTTTTTCCTCTTTTCTGGAAGCGAGTATTTAGTTGAACTCTGAAGACTTACTTTTTGCGTATGGCTATCTCTAAAACTTTTGTCATTTGCCTGAACAAGAGCATTGAAATCACCATTTTATCTGCTGGTATAGTTTGTAACAGTTCAGCAGCAGGCCCTCTCAAAGCAAGATTCAATGCTATGAACTTGTCTTCGTCATCGCAACTATTTGTTTTCGAGGCTGCTTCAAATTGCCTCTTCCAGATAGACCAAGATGTTTGTTCGTCAAAGGTTGGTGGATGCATTTTCTTCTTCTTTGAACAACCGCCAAAACATTCTCGAACTTTGATCTTACGAACTTGTTTCAACACTTAAGCACTGTCTTGGATTTTATCTTCAAACTTTGTTTCCATTGCTGACAACTTTTCTTCGACACGCTCGTCAAGAGGAGTTAAATTCTTCAAGAAATCAAAAAAGTTTCTTTCTAAAACACTTTTCTGTTCTTCCAGAAGTTTCTTCTTCTCATTGCGATGTTATTCAAGTTTTTCGTGAACATTCTTTTGATTCTCTTCGTGTTGCTCGAGAACGCTCTTTTGTTCCGTGTGTTGTTCTTCCAGTCGTTTGAGAACGTTCTTTTGTTGGCCTTCGAGAAGCTTCTTTTGATCTCTAGAAAGGCTATATATTGGACATGTCAATATTAGTACTTACTTGATCATCCTGTATTTCAATCTCGAACTGGAATGTGTCCAGATTCTCGTTTTGCTGCTCTAGATGCTCCTGGAGTCGAATAATTTGGTGATTTTATGTACCAGCAGTAAGAACACCTCGCATCTTTAATTTTACCTTCAGTTCAACACAATTTAACTCATTTAAAATCTTACCCATTTTTCAATTAATTTAAAAACAAACACTTTCACAATTTTATATAAAGTCACAGTCACATAAGTTTTATTACACTTCTGACACCAATGTAATATTTTTATGGGTTTAAATAAAACTTATTTCCACTTTTACAAATTTACTTTTATTTACTTTCAAATTAACAAACACTTTTGTCTATAATACTGTTTTA
The DNA here is from genome assembly GCA_948107695.1 of Meliscaeva auricollis. Classification (NCBI taxonomy): domain Eukaryota; kingdom Metazoa; phylum Arthropoda; class Insecta; order Diptera; family Syrphidae; genus Meliscaeva; species Meliscaeva auricollis. The sequence goes on along the minus strand of OX403616.1, from coordinate 50,800,407 downwards.
CAAGACTGTTTTACAATTACTCTTTACAATTTACAAATAACACTTCGAATTACAATTTCACAACCACTTAGCTTGTACATTTGTAACAATATTTTGTTTTCTTGTTTTTTTTTACGTATTGTGTTAGGGATATAATTATGAAACTTATTTGTTATGTTGATGACATCTGAGCTTGACCACTCATAGGCTCTTTGAAATATTTATTGTTGTAAAACTATAAACAAATAAAGAGAGAACTCACCACTTACGGGATTCAGATATTGTGCACAACAACTGATAAAATTCTAAAATTAGACCAAGCCTACAATAAAAATAAATTGCACGACTGGATCGCACGTACTTGCTCTTAATAATAGAGTTATGCTTGGCCTTTTTAATTAAAAATTTGTAAATGCAGTTTTAGAAAAAAAGATTAAAAAAGCATAAGATTTGGTTTTCAAATGACTAAAACAGCTTCTTAAATGAATTTAACCTCAAAACGAAGTATGCAATTTAATTTCTTCTAGAATGATACATCTTTATAAAAAAAAAAATTTAAATCGTTAGAGCCGTTTAAAAAAAAAAATACTTTTTCTGTATAAAATTTAGCAAGGACTTTTATAAAAATAAAAATTGGCACGCCATTTTTACGATATTATTTATCAACATCTCCTTTGTACATGCCTTGCTCTCTTTACAGACGCAAACTTCATTTAGGAGACTACTTCTACAATGAACTTAGCGATCTCATGAACACAGAAATTAATTGTCTCATTCGCTTCATCAGAAGTTCCAAGTTGTTTTAACTAGTAGGGAACATTTTGTTCCCTATAGTTCGTCGTATCGCAATGGACCTCTACTGGTCTAAGAGTGTCAGATGCTTTTAATGACAGCCACTTTAACCTAACCTAACCAAAGATCAAAAAACAAAATTTTGGAAAAAAAATAATAATTTAAAATTTGTTTTTACAATCCAAAACAATAATTTTCGATTTTTTTTTTTTACTAAAACATTATTAAGGCAACTTTAAAGCTTTCATGTAAAAAAAATGTTTGAAATTAATTGAGTCGTGAAGGAGAAATCAGAACTTTAACGATGACCTTATACAAAAAAAATGCAAATGATTTTTTTAATCGTAGCAACCATTTTAAGAAAAAGTTTTGAAAAAACTTCTGGGGATAGACTCAAAAAAACGCCACATATCCAGTTTGAAGTAAATCGACCCATCCGTTTAGGCTGTGGCTTCTGATACATACATACAGACAGAATTGTCGGACCCACTTTTTTCTCTTCTCTATCAGCGTAGTTTCATGGTTGATTGTTATTTCAACTTTTTTTTGTACAAATGTATAACTTGATATAAATAGTACCTATATCGCAAGTAAAATAAATTGAAATAGATTGAGAATCCAAACACTTTTCGATTGATTTTGCAGTCTTGGAGATCCGGGGACATAGCTTGAACAGGTCAGATATTCCAGATTGGGTTAAATGAGGCTCCTCCCCTCTGCCTTGCGTTAACACTTCGCACCGCACTTGACAAACTTATCCACGACCCGCTCGACCACTGCAACTTACTCGAGAACGTTTTATAGATCGACTCGTTGACGTTCCGAGGTCAAACGAAAACTGATCTGCTTAAGTTTGGTCTTCGTCTCGTTCAGCACTGGTGGATCGTCGATTAGCAGTCGTAGTAAGATTCCAGGCTCTGAAAACTGTCTCTTTGATGATTCAGACGTAGAGAGATGTGTAACTGAGCTTCTCGATGGAGGTGCAAAAGTAGAAGCCCCGTTTCTTTCAGCTCATCAATTTGAAACTGTGGAAAACATAATCTTATATATCGATTCTTACTTTTACCTGAGTTTGTTTAAAACAAAGTACCTATTCAAGTACACTATTTATGCGATTTTTTTCTTTCGATCGCCTTTACGAGTTTTGGAGTTGGCTAAAAAAGTATTCTTATAATTGCTTAAAGGAAAAGCTTGATAAGAAAAGAAAGTTTGGCCACTATCGGATGCCTTCTCACTAACTTGGTATAAAAAATGATTTGGATATGTTCCGTGTTGAACCGACTACAAAGTGAAACTGCATGTTTTAATCAAATATGTTTCAATTTGAAATTAAATATGTGCGAGGTATGTTGTAAGAACTTACAACTAAACATGACCAAATTAAATTTTACTTTGCGTTTTTTCTCTCAGTTTACCCTCATCAAGGACGTGCAATAAAGATTTTCCTCCCAAAAATTAATTCAACCAAAAAATTCTGAATAGGTATGCAGTTTTGAAGGTATAAGGAATAAGCGTCCTAATTTCAAACTTGAAAGTCTGTTTTTTTCCGCGGCATTCTATTCTTTTTATATAAGTAGTTTCGACTTAAAAAAAGGCCCGGCAGGGGTTGCAGATTTATAATTATAGTTTAATACTAAATATTTTTAATCACGTCTTAAAAATTTCATAAAATTGGGCTCAATCATTTATATTGATTTATATTGAGAACCGAATTTTTAGATCGAACTTATTTAAAAAGTAAATATCTACACCTATGTATATACCTATTCAAAGTTCCATCAGTAACAATGTTTACTCAACAAAATGGGATCAAAAGCTTATGAAGTTATTTCTTCTAAAGGCAGCAGTCTTACTTCGCAATGATACTAGGTGGCAAAGTGAAAGCTTGGAAATATGACATCGAAAACTATAAAATAGACTTATAAAAAAAACTCCACAAAACCTTCTAGGTTAAACTACCAAATAACTGGACTTCCTAGCAATTTTTTTTTTCATTATCCACTCGTAGAAATAATGCAACAAGAAATACAAAAAACAAAAACAACAAGATAAAGACAATCTCCCTTCTCAAGGACGAATGCGGAAAAGGAATAAAATTAACCTGTTATGTGTGTGTGCTCAAAAAATACTATTGTGCTCATGCATACAAATATGATCACACAAAAATAAAAATTCACTACCTACACATTACACTGGGTACCGATTCTTTCAAAATATGCAAAACTCAGTCTTCATAGCAAAAAAATAAGAATACAAAATGAAAACAGAATAAAGAAAATCCTAACAAGTAACGTACGCTCGAGATATTTTTCGAGTTGAACCATCCACTCTTTAAGCTAACATGACCTATCAGCATTTACAGGTATCCTGATAAGTCCTGGCAACAAAAATGAATGGGTGTGCTGATGATGTTGTACCAAATATGTTTGCTTGTATGTGAACAGAACACTAGTTTAGATGACGAGTTGGTACTTTTAAAGCTGATGAATTAACGTATATGATACGGCTTCGCAATTTTGATTCGGCTTGTTTGATGATGTCTTCGGATGAAATGATACGTGCTGATGTTGTGCTTGCTCGTTTGCGTGCTTGATGCTTCCGTAGATACTGTTGAAACTTGGAACAAATGTGTACTTAATTGTGTGTTGAAAGGCGAATTTCACCCTTGGCACAGGAATTTCGAATGTGTCTTGTCCTTTTTTTTATTTTCAATGGTATGTATTTTGTTTTGTTTGCTGTTTAGATTTGCTTTTCTGGGATCTATCTTTTTAGATACAGAGTTCCAGTTCGGGAGTACCTAAGTGGGCTTACCTATGACTTTAAACATATAGGTTTAGCCACTTATTTGGATCGAGTTTATTTTTGAGCCCCTCGGCGTTTCTGGGCTTTCGTTGCGCTGCTGTGACTTTTTCGCTCGGGAGCTAAGGAAATACTTCAGCTTAGTTGTTTACGCTAAAACTCATCTTACAAGTACGACCTACCTTACAGATTTTTATAAAGTTGACTTGATTTGTGTTTTTGCACTTTTAAATTAATTTTTATAATTTAAGCTTAGGTTGCTTTTTTTACTCAAAAAAATTTACACACAAAAAAAATCTTAATTTTTGACTGCCTCGGCGCTCACGTATAAATATGTCTGTCCGAAAAATAAATACTAAAAGAAGGATATATTGTTAAACAGGGGTATTTATAGTCCCTAGAACTAAGCTCATAGAATCTTACTCATAGATTCACATGATACTATCATGAGCAAAGATGGACGTTTCCGTTTCGTTTTTCCTTGGATGAATTTTAATTATAAAAATTTTAAACTTATTTCAAAAATCATTTTTGATTTAAAAAAAAATCTTCAAATCTTCTGGTCAAAATCCATTAAAATTTTTACTCTCGTCTTCCAAGTTTTTTTCTTTCTGTTTACAGATCAAAAAAAAAAATATTGAAAATCAGTTGGGTCCTTGAAACTTGTTTTTGAAAAAAATAAAGCATACATGTGAAATATTTGTTATTTTTGTTTTCTACCATTGAAGTTTTGGTCTTTCATTCATTTTCATATCAAATAATATGAGTCGTTTCGTTTAAACAGCCCTAGGATCATATGTATCCCGTTATTATTTATTTATATTATTTATATTTTTATTTTTATTTTACTTTTAATAAATTAAAATCATATACGAATACCTACTTTTTTAATTTATTGATTTGACACAACTGTTATAGATGGTAGTTCTTCATAAAAGAATTTAAAACTCTGACTTAAAAAAATTACTAACCCAGCGTTGTTATACAAACTATATAATTTATTTATTGAAGAGATGAAAAGAAAGAGAATTTATTTTTTTGTACAATCTCAATCTTAAGTCAGTAAGAAACTAAAAGTCTACACAATTTTAATACCAGGAAAAATATGTGTAAGAGAAGCTTAAAAAAAAGGCGTGTGTACTCATGTACGCGCGCCAGAAGTTACACTTCTTATCATTATTGAATTATTGATTGAATTGTTTAAGAGAATAGACACATCTTAAAATTGAAATAAAAATATTATCAAAATTATCAAATTTTTCATTAAGTTTTGTAATTGTATAGCATTCATTAAAAACTTATTTTCCCTTAACGACCAATATGCAATATTTGTATGCACAATTATAAACCAACATTTAAACTAAAAGAATCTGTTTAATTTGTTAAAATCCTATTACTAAAACAAAAGTTACAGATTTTAATATCCAATGAAATAAACTTTTTTAGTGTTTAAATTTTGCTCTCTAAAATCTGTAAATATGTTCAATTTTACTCATTATTTTTATATGTAACTGTAGACAAAAAATTACACCATGTTGTAGCCTGAATTTGTGTAGCTAAATTTAGATACCTCAATCTTTAAAATCCGACGACAAGAAACAACAAGATTAATTTTATAAGCTAACCATCTCGAATCCATTTGTGAGCCAACCGTACCGTTCTCCATTGGTGGTCGAGTCCGACGACAAAAGCAGACAATTTAGTTGAATTTTGTTGAATGTCGGATAAAACTCTTTTCAAGTTTGTGAAGCTTTTATAGCATGTACAGTTGTGTGATATATGAAATTAAAATTTTATCGTGATGCTCAATAAAGTTGAATTATAGTTTTATGAGGATTATGTAAATAGTAATTAAGCACCGCGTAAACAAAACTCTTCTTACCGTTATGTCGGCTCACAGAAAAATGCATTTACCCAATATCTAATGGTTGTGTAAATTTCAAGTTTAAAAATATAAAAATAAAAAAGATCAAAATGAAATACAGTTGGAAACGGTCAAAAAACTTGGACTGAAAAATCTGGTTTTTACTTTTATTCATTGAAAAAAAATGTTTAAAAATCTAAATTCCGTCATATCAAAACCTGACATTATAACACCTATCTTTTTGTGTATTTATTATTTTTCTATCACTTATAGTGTAGAAAATAAATTAGTCAGGCTATCAATAACAATGGCTGACATCTGTAATTTAATAAATTTTTTGTGTTTCACCCAAAATGAAACATTAAAAAAAAAAAACAAACCCAGTATAAAATGTAAATCTGTGTTTACTCTTTGCTTACTTATAGTGTCTGTGTGGAAAACACCAGTAATAATGGGATGAAAAAATCTATGTGTTATTACCTACAGTCCTTAACACTTGAATAGCCTCACTTATAGTACATTCTTAAATAATCATTTTTTGTACTTCTTTGGTACTATTACAATGCAAATTTTGATCAGCGACAAGGCACCACTATATTTTTTTGCAGATGTTGAGAAGTTTTACTGGATTTAATAAAGTAAACGGGTTTTTCTAGTATAATTTTGTTTGAAGTCACTAAAATAATCATTTTTTCACATTAGATTAGCCTCACCGCGTTTCAAATAGTTTAAATGGCAATTATTTTATTGTTGAAAAAAAAAACATTTCTTATTTATTTTTTGAAGTAAATCAAGTAATTTAAGAGCCCTCTTATTTTCGATTACCTCAAAAACAAGGAATGCTCAAGATGTTTCAATAGCTCTAGGAAAACGTTATTCCAGGCCGCTGTAATGGATTCACTTGATCCTTTTTCACTTGCAAACTGCTTATTACCTTTGTAAACCCAGCATAAAAGTCAAACCCGTTCTATTTCATCAATATTTAAGGATGGAGGAGCTTGGTTACCAGGGTAGTTGTTCCAAAATTTGACTTCCCAACCCCATTTTTATCAAGTAGCTCTATGATTCGGCTTGTTTTCTAACCGAAAAATGATTTTCGACGTTCTTAAATAACACTAGTAATGACACAAGTCAAGTATTTTTATTTTTCTGAGATCTTAATCTCTCTCTTGATACCTCAACTTAAAAAATCGGTTAAGTTTTGCTAAAGTTAAAAGATATTTTGTTTCCGTGAGCAGGATATTATGATATTTTTAACAGATTTGTTAGAGATCGATTTTATACTATTTTTGATATTATTTCATGATATTGCGAAGCTTGTGAGTGTCTTACGGCCAATTTCTTGACAAAGTTCTAAAATCAGTTTAAAACTATTATTTTTAGCTCTCAGTTTTTCTGAAGAAAAAAATAAAAATGAAACAATTTGAGCTTTAATTTTTCTTAAACCGAGTTTTAAAAGCTAGAACTTTGTCAAGAAATTTGCCGTTATTAAAACAAATTGTATATCAAAATAATTGTTGACATTTTATAAGAAAATTGAAATTATTGAAGCAGACATAGTCAGCTGTTTTGAATGGCACAATTGGTCAAACGAGTATAACAAGTGCATTTAGCTCGATGTTCTTTCTACATCATTTACAGTCTTTGTTTTTAATTTATAAATAAACTTTTAAGAAAACAGACACATCTTGAAATTGAGTTAAAACTACATATATTCAAAATTATCAAATTTTTCATAAAATTTTGTAATTTTAACGCATTAATTAAAAACATATTTTTACTTGGTAAAATAATTGTCCAATATTTTTATGCAGAATTACAGACCAACATTTTATCTAAAAGAATCTGTTCAATTTGTTAAAATCCTGGAACTAAAACTTAAGTTACAGATTTTAATATTCAATGAAATCAACACTACAAAAAATTGTCTAAGTTTGTACAAAAATGCATTTACCTAACATCTAATGGCTGTGTAAATTTCAAGTTCAAAAATGTAAAAATAAAATACCGTTGAAAACGGTAAAAAAAATTGGACTGAAAAATCTTGGTTTAACTGTTATTCATTTAAAAAAATGTTTAAAAATTTAATTTCTTAACACGTTTATAGACAACGCATAAGCCTAAAAGCTTTTTTGACAAAATACTTTTCCCGTTCTTCCCTGATTTTTAAAATCAAAAAACTTTGAAAAATGTATTTGTTTTTAAAGTTAAAAAAACCGTTATGGAGAATTTTAAATATAATCCGAATTAGACGCCTATTTTTTTTTATGTGCATAATTAGTTTTTCAAAAAATTATCAACTTTATCCATAAAAACATCATTTTAAAATGTCTAAAAAAATATTTGATATTGGAAAATAATTTTTTACTTGAAAAGTTGAATTTTTAGATTTTTTTTCTTGATGAGAACTCATCATTATTTCAGTCAGTCTGTCAGTCTGTCAGTCTGTCAGTCTGTCAGTCTGTCAGTCTGTCAGTCTGTCAGTCTGTCAGTCTGTCAGTCTGTCAGTCTGTCAGTCTGTCAGTCTGTCAGTCTGTCAGTCTGTCAGTCTGTCAGTCTGTCAGTCTGTCAGTCTGTCAGTCTGTCAGTCTGTCAGTCTGTCAGTCTGTCAGTCTGTCAGTCTGTCAGTCTGTCAGTCTGTCAGTCTGTCAGTCTGTCAGTCTGTCAGTCTGTCAGTCTGTCAGTCTGTCAGTCTGTCAGTCTGTCAGTCTGTCAGTCTGTCAGTCTGTCAGTCTGTCAGTCTGTCAGTCTGTCAGTCTGTCAGTCTGTCAGTCTGTCAGTCTGTCAGTCTGTCAGTCTGTCAGTCTGTCAGTCTGTCAGTCTGTCAGTCTGTCAGTCTGTCAGTCTGTCAGTCTGTCAGTCTGTCAGTCTGTCAGTCTGTCAGTCTGTCAGTCTGTCAGTCTGTCAGTCTGTCAGTCTGTCAGTCTGTCAGTCTGTCAGTCTGTCAGTCTGTCAGTCTGTCAGTCTGTCAGTCTGTCAGTCTGTCAGTCTGTCAGTCTGTCAGTCTGTCAGTCTGTCAGTCTGTCAGTCTGTCAGTCTGTCAGTCTGTCAGTCTGTCAGTCTGTCAGTCTGTCAGTCTGTCAGTCTGTCAGTCTGTCAGTCTGTCAGTCTGTCAGTCTGTCAGTCTGTCAGTCTGTCAGTCTGTCAGTCTGTCAGTCTGTCAGTCTGTCAGTCTGTCAGTCTGTCAGTCTGTCAGTCTGTCAGTCTGTCAGTCTGTCAGTCTGTCAGTCTGTCAGTCTGTCAGTCTGTCAGTCTGTCAGTCTGTCAGTCTGTCAGTCTGTCAGTCTGTCAGTCTGTCAGTCTGTCAGTCTGTCAGTCTGTCAGTCTGTCAGTCTGTCAGTCTGTCAGTCTGTCAGTCTGTCAGTCTGTCAGTCTGTCAGTCTGTCAGTCTGTCAGTCTGTCAGTCTGTCAGTCTGTCAGTCTGTCAGTCTGTCAGTCTGTCAGTCTGTCAGTCTGTCAGTCTGTCAGTCTGTCAGTCTGTCAGTCTGTCAGTCTGTCAGTCTGTCAGTCTGTCAGTCTGTCAGTCTGTCAGTCTGTCAGTCTGTCAGTCTGTCAGTCTGTCAGTCTGTCAGTCTGTCAGTCTGTCAGTCTGTCAGTCTGTCAGTCTGTCAGTCTGTCAGTCTGTCAGTCTGTCAGTCTGTCAGTCTGTCAGTCTGTCAGTCTGTCAGTCTGTCAGTCTGTCAGTCTGTCAGTCTGTCAGTCTGTCAGTCTGTCAGTCTGTCAGTCTGTCAGTCTGTCAGTCTGTCAGTCTGTCAGTCTGTCAGTCTGTCAGTCTGTCAGTCTGTCAGTCTGTCAGTCTGTCAGTCTGTCAGTCTGTCAGTCTGTCAGTCTGTCAGTCTGTCAGTCTGTCAGTCTGTCAGTCTGTCAGTCTGTCAGTCTGTCAGTCTGTCAGTCTGTCAGTCTGTCAGTCTGTCAGTCTGTCAGTCTGTCAGTCTGTCAGTCTGTCAGTCTGTCAGTCTGTCAGTCTGTCAGTCTGTCAGTCTGTCAGTCTGTCAGTCTGTCAGTCTGTCAGTCTGTCAGTCTGTCAGTCTGTCAGTCTGTCAGTCTGTCAGTCTGTCAGTCTGTCAGTCTGTCAGTCTGTCAGTCTGTCAGTCTGTCAGTCTGTCAGTCTGTCAGTCTGTCAGTCTGTCAGTCTGTCAGTCTGTCAGTCTGTCAGTCTGTCAGTCTGTCAGTCTGTCAGTCTGTCAGTCTGTCAGTCTGTCAGTCTGTCAGTCTGTCAGTCTGTCAGTCTGTCAGTCTGTCAGTCTGTCAGTCTGTCAGTCTGTCAGTCTGTCAGTCTGTCAGTCTGTCAGTCTGTCAGTCTGTCAGTCTGTCAGTCTGTCAGTCTGTCAGTCTGTCAGTCTGTCAGTCTGTCAGTCTGTCAGTCTGTCAGTCTGTCAGTCTGTCAGTCTGTCAGTCTGTCAGTCTGTCAGTCTGTCAGTCTGTCAGTCTGTCAGTCTGTCAGTCTGTCAGTCTGTCAGTCTGTCAGTCTGTCAGTCTGTCAGTCTGTCAGTCTGTCAGTCTGTCAGTCTGTCAGTCTGTCAGTCTGTCAGTCTGTCAGTCTGTCAGTCTGTCAGTCTGTCAGTCTGTCAGTCTGTCAGTCTGTCAGTCTGTCAGTCTGTCAGTCTGTCAGTCTGTCAGTCTGTCAGTCTGTCAGTCTGTCAGTCTGTCAGTCTGTCAGTCTGTCAGTCTGTCAGTCTGTCAGTCTGTCAGTCTGTCAGTCTGTCAGTCTGTCAGTCTGTCAGTCTGTCAGTCTGTCAGTCTGTCAGTCTGTCAGTCTGTCAGTCTGTCAGTCTGTCAGTCTGTCAGTCTGTCAGTCTGTCAGTCTGTCAGTCTGTCAGTCTGTCAGTCTGTCAGTCTGTCAGTCTGTCAGTCTGTCAGTCTGTCAGTCTGTCAGTCTGTCAGTCTGTCAGTCTGTCAGTCTGTCAGTCTGTCAGTCTGTCAGTCTGTCAGTCTGTCAGTCTGTCAGTCTGTCAGTCTGTCAGTCTGTCAGTCTGTCAGTCTGTCAGTCTGTCAGTCTGTCAGTCTGTCAGTCTGTCAGTCTGTCAGTCTGTCAGTCTGTCAGTCTGTCAGTCTGTCAGTCTGTCAGTCTGTCAGTCTGTCAGTCTGTCAGTCTGTCAGTCTGTCAGTCTGTCAGTCTGTCAGTCTGTCAGTCTGTCAGTCTGTCAGTCTGTCAGTCTGTCAGTCTGTCAGTCTGTCAGTCTGTCAGTCTGTCAGTCTGTCAGTCTGTCAGTCTGTCAGTCTGTCAGTCTGTCAGTCTGTCAGTCTGTCAGTCTGTCAGTCTGTCAGTCTGTCAGTCTGTCAGTCTGTCAGTCTGTCAGTCTGTCAGTCTGTCAGTCTGTCAGTCTGTCAGTCTGTCAGTCTGTCAGTCTGTCAGTCTGTCAGTCTGTCAGTCTGTCAGTCTGTCAGTCTGTCAGTCTGTCAGTCTGTCAGTCTGTCAGTCTGTCAGTCTGTCAGTCTGTCAGTCTGTCAGTCTGTCAGTCTGTCAGTCTGTCAGTCTGTCAGTCTGTCAGTCTGTCAGTCTGTCAGTCTGTCAGTCTGTCAGTCTGTCAGTCTGTCAGTCTGTCAGTCTGTCAGTCTGTCAGTCTGTCAGTCTGTCAGTCTGTCAGTCTGTCAGTCTGTCAGTCTGTCAGTCTGTCAGTCTGTCAGTCTGTCAGTCTGTCAGTCTGTCAGTCTGTCAGTCTGTCAGTCTGTCAGTCTGTCAGTCTGTCAGTCTGTCAGTCTGTCAGTCTGTCAGTCTGTCAGTCTGTCAGTCTGTCAGTCTGTCAGTCTGTCAGTCTGTCAGTCTGTCAGTCTGTCAGTCTGTCAGTCTGTCAGTCTGTCAGTCTGTCAGTCTGTCAGTCTGTCAGTCTGTCAGTCTGTCAGTCTGTCAGTCTGTCAGTCTGTCAGTCTGTCAGTCTGTCAGTCTGTCAGTCTGTCAGTCTGTCAGTCTGTCAGTCTGTCAGTCTGTCAGTCTGTCAGTCTGTCAGTCTGTCAGTCTGTCAGTCTGTCAGTCTGTCAGTCTGTCAGTCTGTCAGTCTGTCAGTCTGTCAGTCTGTCAGTCTGTCAGTCTGTCAGTCTGTCAGTCTGTCAGTCTGTCAGTCTGTCAGTCTGTCAGTCTGTCAGTCTGTCAGTCTGTCAGTCTGTCAGTCTGTCAGTCTGTCAGTCTGTCAGTCTGTCAGTCTGTCAGTCTGTCAGTCTGTCAGTCTGTCAGTCTGTCAGTCTGTCAGTCTGTCAGTCTGTCAGTCTGTCAGTCTGTCAGTCTGTCAGTCTGTCAGTCTGTCAGTCTGTCAGTCTGTCAGTCTGTCAGTCTGTCAGTCTGTCAGTCTGTCAGTCTGTCAGTCTGTCAGTCTGTCAGTCTGTCAGTCTGTCAGTCTGTCAGTCTGTCAGTCTGTCAGTCTGTCAGTCTGTCAGTCTGTAAGTCTGTCAGTCTGTCAGTCTGTCAGTCTGTCAGTCTGTCAGTCTGTCAGTCTGTCAGTCTGTCAGTCTGTCAGTCTGTCAGTCTGTCAGTCTGTCAGTCTGTCAGTCTGTCAGTCTGTCAGTCTGTCAGTCTGTCAGTCTGTCAGTCTGTCAGTCTGTCAGTTTGTCAGTCTGTCAGTCTGTCAGTCTGTCAGTCTGTCAGTCTGTCAGTGTCTGGCACGGCAACAAGAGGGCCCATCGTCAACAGGTCCAGCCAGATACTGGCTTACGCAGACGACATCGACATCATCGGAAGAACCGAACAAGCTGTACACGATTCCTTCATCCAGATCGAGCAGGCGGCACAAAATCTGGGGCTGCACATTAGTGAAGGTAAAACAAAGTACATGGTGGCGTCGAATGCGAGAAGAACAGTTGGTCAAACAATCAAGGTAGCGGAGCACGAATTTGAAGTGGTGCAATCCTTTAAATACATTGGGTCAACAGTAGCAGCCGATAACAACATAGAAGAAGAAATACGCGGGCGGCTTCTCAAATCCAACAGAGCCTACTACAGTCTGTCAAAGCTATTCAAATCCAGAAATCTAACCATAACTTCAAAACTGCTGCTGTACAGGACCATGGTCCTGCCAGTACTCATGTATGGATCCGAGACTTGGGTGCTTAGCAAAAGGCACTGTGACCTCTTAGCAGCGTTCGAGAGAAAAGTCTTACGGAGAATTGTTGGCCCCATATGTGAGGAAGGACGATTCCGGAGACGTTACAATCATGAGTTGTACGCAATCTACCTTGAAGCAGACATAGTGACAAAAATTAAGCTCGGTAGAGTCCGGTGGGCAGGTCACCTAGCTCGTATGAGCGAAGAGGAACCTGCTCGGAAAGTCTTTTGCGGTACATTCTATGGTAGACGGCAGCGTGGTAGACCATGCTTGCGCTGGAGAGATGGCGTAGACGAGGACGCCCGAAGCCTTGGGGTGCGCAACTGGATGGCGTCGGCTCGAGACCGGGATAGGTGGAGAGACTTGTTGAAAGCGGCCAGGAGAGGACCCCGGTTGTCGAGCCGATGATGATGATGATGATCGTACATCCACCCATAACCTGCACCGTGCGCAGCCTGAGGCACACTGATTGCACATTATTATCTGAGTTACCATTTCCATGTCAAAACAAATCATGGTGGATTTGTCTTTAGATATTGTTTGTGAGCTTTTAGAATGTGTGCTGTTTTAAAAGCTTATAAGAACAAATATACGAATGGTGTTGTCGCTTGCTGTTTTTCTGTATTCGTGGCTTTAATGTTTTTTTTTTAATGTATGAAAAAAAAAAAACTCTTGAGTGCAGTTAAGAAGACTTGAAAAGTGAATTTGATCTATTATTTTTCGAAATAAAATGAGTTTTAGTGAAAATTATTTTGAATACAAAATAAAAGTAGTGCTTTTGCTCATACAAAAAATAATACTCTTCAAAAAAAAGTGTTTTTAATTATGAATTTTGTAAAACTGGTTTTTGATTTCAACCCAATTTCAGATTTTAAATCTAAATGAATAGTTAGAAACTCTAGACATATTTTTCAGAGCTTTTTCAAAATCTATAATGTGCACTACGGAAACCTTGTAATATTTGCACTCTCTCACAGCTTAATGAAATATCACTGCAGTCAGAGTGAGAGGTAAACGTCCTTTCTTCTCTATACTGACTATTTTTATTGAACAGAGTACAGCTTTTATATACCTTTATTTGAACAACGTATTCAGTTTTTGCTTCGTTCCGATTCTCATTAAATCGTGTCTCCATTGTATATATAATTACAATGAATTGAATATATATACAATAATGTCTCCAAAATAAAAAGCAATCCAGGGATGGCTACGAAAATTAAAAAGTAGTAATCCAGGGGCGACAAGAAAAGTATAATTTTTCGGTCAATCGTTATTCGCTCAAATGTGATTCGGTAAAATGTAATTCGGTCAAACGTGATTTGTGCAAACGTAAATCGGTCAAACGTAGCGAACCCCGCTACGACAGTTTAAATGTGAAAATTTTAAAGACACAAAAGTGGTTCTGAAATTGTTTCTTGGAAGTGTTATTGTAAATTGTTGAGAGTTTTAGTGAAACAGTTTGTCTTAAATAAATGTGTTTGATTGTTTTGTAAAAAAACTAAAAGTGAATAAATAGTTTTATTGAAACCCTTAAAATAATACGTTTTGGTTACAAAATTACTTCTTGCTCTTTCATAAAGCCGATTCCAACTATGCACTCATTATACATGTAGTTCCGCCAGTCTGTTCTTTAGATGTAGTCCTCCATTCACCCTTGCTGCTTTCCCAGTTCTTTTCTTCTTAATAGCTCTAGGGATCTCTAGTTTCGTTAAGAAAGAATGTTCCAGATAAGATGCGCTCCGTTTCGTTCCTTTCGTTAAGCGCTATAGTAAAAAGTTTTTTTTTAAACTTTCATAGAGGATGGTGCTGCAGTCATTAAGGTGTATAAAGGTTCTGTTTAGATGTGTAACATTTTCCATGGGTGTGTTTGTTTGTATATTCGTCTCAAGATATTTGGTGTTTATTTATTTTATATCGACGTTTCAATTTTTAATTTTGTTTTCAAAATTTAAATTATAAGTGGTTGTCCATTTCAATTGGCCAATAAGAGTTTTATATTCAGTCTGTCAGTCTGTCAGTCTGTCAGTCTGTCAGTCTGTCAGTCTGTCATTCTGTCAGTCTGTCAGTCTGTCAGTCTGTCAGTCTGTCAGTCTGTCAGTCTGTCAGTCTGTCAGTCTGTCAGTCTGTCAGTCTGTCAGTCTGTCAGTCTGTCAGTCTGTCAGTCTGTCAGTCTGTCAGTCTGTCAGTCTGTCAGTCTGTCAGTCTGTCAGTCTGTCAGTCTGTAAGTCTGTCAGTCTGTCAGTCTGTCAGTCTGTCAGTCTGTCAGTCTGTCAGTCTGTCAGTCTGTCAGTCTGTCAGTCTGTCAGTCTGTCAGTCTGTCAGTCTGTCAGTCTGTCAGTTTGTCAGTCTGTCAGTCTGTCAGTCTGTCAGTCTGTCAGTCTGTCAGTCTGTCAGTCTGTCAGTCTGTCAGTCTGTCAGTGTCTGGCACGGCAACAAGAGGGCCCATCGTCAACAGGTCCAGCCAGATACTGGCTTACGCAGACGACATCGACATCATCGGAAGAACCGAACAAGCTGTACACGATTCCTTCATCCAGATCGAGCAGGCGGCACAAAATCTGGGGCTGCACATTAGTGAAGGTAAAACAAAGTACATGGTGGCGTCGAATGCGAGAAGAACAGTTGGTCAAACAATCAAGGTAGCGGAGCACGAATTTGAAGTGGTGCAATCCTTTAAATACATTGGGTCAACAGTAGCAGCCGATAACAACATAGAAGAAGAAATACGCGGGCGGCTTCTCAAATCCAACAGAGCCTACTACAGTCTGTCAAAGCTATTCAAATCCAGAAATCTAACCATAACTTCAAAACTGCTGCTGTACAGGACCATGGTCCTGCCAGTACTCATGTATGGATCCGAGACTTGGGTGCTTAGCAAAAGGCACTGTGACCTCTTAGCAGCGTTCGAGAGAAAAGTCTTACGGAGAATTGTTGGCCCCATATGTGAGGAAGGACGATTCCGGAGACGTTACAATCATGAGTTGTACGCAATCTACCTTGAAGCAGACATAGTGACAAAAATTAAGCTCGGTAGAGTCCGGTGGGCAGGTCACCTAGCTCGTATGAGCGAAGAGGAACCTGCTCGGAAAGTCTTTTGCGGTACATTCTATGGTAGACGGCAGCGTGGTAGACCATGCTTGCGCTGGAGAGATGGCGTAGACGAGGACGCCCGAAGCCTTGGGGTGCGCAACTGGATGGCGTCGGCTCGAGACCGGGATAGGTGGAGAGACTTGTTGAAAGCGGCCAGGAGAGGACCCCGGTTGTCGAGCCGATGATGATGATGATGATCGTACATCCACCCATAACCTGCACCGTGCGCAGCCTGAGGCACACTGATTGCACATTATTATCTGAGTTACCATTTCCATGTCAAAACAAATCATGGTGGATTTGTCTTTAGATATTGTTTGTGAG
Source organism: Meliscaeva auricollis (assembly GCA_948107695.1). Taxonomy (NCBI): domain Eukaryota; kingdom Metazoa; phylum Arthropoda; class Insecta; order Diptera; family Syrphidae; genus Meliscaeva; species Meliscaeva auricollis. The sequence goes on along the minus strand of OX403616.1, from coordinate 50,784,522 downwards.
CTTTTAGAATGTGTGCTGTTTTAAAAGCTTATAAGAACAAATATACGAATGGTGTTGTCGCTTGCTGTTTTTCTGTATTCGTGGCTTTAATGTTTTTTTTTTAATGTATGAAAAAAAAAAAACTCTTGAGTGCAGTTAAGAAGACTTGAAAAGTGAATTTGATCTATTATTTTTCGAAATAAAATGAGTTTTAGTGAAAATTATTTTGAATACAAAATAAAAGTAGTGCTTTTGCTCATACAAAAAATAATACTCTTCAAAAAAAAGTGTTTTTAATTATGAATTTTGTAAAACTGGTTTTTGATTTCAACCCAATTTCAGATTTTAAATCTAAATGAATAGTTAGAAACTCTAGACATATTTTTCAGAGCTTTTTCAAAATCTATAATGTGCACTACGGAAACCTTGTAATATTTGCACTCTCTCACAGCTTAATGAAATATCACTGCAGTCAGAGTGAGAGGTAAACGTCCTTTCTTCTCTATACTGACTATTTTTATTGAACAGAGTACAGCTTTTATATACCTTTATTTGAACAACGTATTCAGTTTTTGCTTCGTTCCGATTCTCATTAAATCGTGTCTCCATTGTATATATAATTACAATGAATTGAATATATATACAATAATGTCTCCAAAATAAAAAGCAATCCAGGGATGGCTACGAAAATTAAAAAGTAGTAATCCAGGGGCGACAAGAAAAGTATAATTTTTCGGTCAATCGTTATTCGCTCAAATGTGATTCGGTAAAATGTAATTCGGTCAAACGTGATTTGTGCAAACGTAAATCGGTCAAACGTAGCGAACCCCGCTACGACAGTTTAAATGTGAAAATTTTAAAGACACAAAAGTGGTTCTGAAATTGTTTCTTGGAAGTGTTATTGTAAATTGTTGAGAGTTTTAGTGAAACAGTTTGTCTTAAATAAATGTGTTTGATTGTTTTGTAAAAAAACTAAAAGTGAATAAATAGTTTTATTGAAACCCTTAAAATAATACGTTTTGGTTACAAAATTACTTCTTGCTCTTTCATAAAGCCGATTCCAACTATGCACTCATTATACATGTAGTTCCGCCAGTCTGTTCTTTAGATGTAGTCCTCCATTCACCCTTGCTGCTTTCCCAGTTCTTTTCTTCTTAATAGCTCTAGGGATCTCTAGTTTCGTTAAGAAAGAATGTTCCAGATAAGATGCGCTCCGTTTCGTTCCTTTCGTTAAGCGCTATAGTAAAAAGTTTTTTTTTAAACTTTCATAGAGGATGGTGCTGCAGTCATTAAGGTGTATAAAGGTTCTGTTTAGATGTGTAACATTTTCCATGGGTGTGTTTGTTTGTATATTCGTCTCAAGATATTTGGTGTTTATTTATTTTATATCGACGTTTCAATTTTTAATTTTGTTTTCAAAATTTAAATTATAAGTGGTTGTCCATTTCAATTGGCCAATAAGAGTTTTATATTTATTGTTTAATAAAAAGCTATTTCCTTCAAGAACTCATCAATTTAATCAATATCTACATTCTACATGTTTTAAGTTTTTAACAATTTTTTTTGTTTTTTTTTTCTTTTTTTTTATTCAAAGTAGAATGGGTACTTCTCTTGAATGGGTTGAGTCGAATATGGATTAACACGTCACGTGAAAGGTCTTGATGAGCTTAATAATTATTTATTTTTGTTAGCATAAGTGTGTTTCTCTTTGTGTCAAATAAAGTGCAGTCAACAAGGAACCAACTCGAACCTTACTGAAGGAGAGCGTATCGAAATCCCGCGTAACAAAATCCCGCCGTTTGCTATTATTTGGCGGGATTCTTTCAAAAAGTATTATATGGCACTTTAATAATAATTCTACAGAAAGACAAAAAAGATTTCAACTATTTTAGGACATTTGGCTCAGATATTTTTTGGGACAATTGTCAAAAATGTGTTTGACGGCGGCGTTTATAAAAATATTGAACGAGTAATAACACATAGAATTTTTCAGCCCATGATTAGTGTTTTTCTTACTCACACCGACACTATAAGTAGGTTAACAGTAACAACACACTTGGGTGATTCTTAGATAATTGTACTATTTCGAATCGTAAAACTAGTAAATATTATATTTCGATTTACGCAAGTTTCTTGGTGTTTACTTGTGTAAAAGCACTCTTAAAACGCATCTTTGAAGAAGATCAGCTACCTACAATAGTGTCAAATTGGTGGCTGTGATATTTTACCTCACGATACGAACAGATGATGATTTAAAAGTGTTTAAATGCATTTAATGACAAATTTACACTATAATATTATTTTTTCTACAGTGTCACGTGTGCCTATATATATTAAAGTTCAAGTGCGTCCAATTTCATTTCCAGAAAATTCATATTGTTACACCTTTTTGTTTACTAATTACGATAATAAAACACTGGTCCGCATACTTTGATAGTCGTTTCTTTAGGTTTTCGGTGTACTGAACTCGTATATAAAAACTCAGAAACTTTCTATCATTTCTCGTTTTTAAGATATTCCTATTAGAAAATCACACAAAAAAAACTTTTTTTTGTGATTTTGTAAAGAGAAAATCTCAAAAAATGAGCCAATTTTAAAATGATGTCTTCGAATTTAATTTCAGCAGATCAAAAACCTTTTATCAAAACCTGGGCAGCAAAAACCTTGTTGTCCAGTGAAATCAAGCACCACTTAAATTTTGTTCACCATTTTTATACATGGGGAAATCAATCAATTAAGATCAACAGACTTCAACAACTGCAAAATATAGCGATAGAGTCATCTTCAAATGCAGTTTTTTACACTAGTATCATTTATGATTTCGTGCTTTCAATGGATTAGATAACATAGTTTTTTAGATACTTCAAGAAGCTCATCTAAAGCTGAATCCAGAAAAATATGGGGTTTCTAGGTGAAATATCTACCCTTGAAGAACAGGCTAACACCTGAGGAGAAACATCAACTCTGCAGCTTCCAGCCCATTTGGGAGCTTCAGGCTTAATATGACTTTGAAAAATGGTGCCATAAATGCAAAATGCTACACTACAAGGTGAGAGCACCCTTTGAGAGAATTTCTGTGGACATGACATTATGATGATAAAAAATGAGAAAAAAGTGGGTCCGACAATTCTGTCTGTCTGTCCGTCTGTCTGTTTGTATGTATGTATGAAGGTACATGCTAAACGGATTAGTTGATTTACTTCCAAGTTGGTATGTGAAGTTTTTTGGAGACTATCCCCAGACGTTTTTTAAATAATTTTTTTTTTTACCAAAAATAACTGTAGGTACCTGTCATATACCGGTTTTAGAAAAACTCAAAAATGGTTGTTATGATTTTGATTACAAAAATCATAGTCATTTTCTTAGATAAGATCTATCTTTAAATGAAAACCATTTTTTTCAAAAATCGGTATTGACCCTGCCAGAGAACCGTTTTTTTTTTTTAATTCTGACTTTCTCCTTCATGATTCAATCAATTTCAACCATTTTTTTTTACATGAAAGCTTTTTATTTGCGGTAATAATGATAAGAAAAAAAAAATGGAAAATTATTTTTTGAAAAATCATTTTTTCGAAAACTTCTCAATATTTTTGTTAAAAAAATTTAGTTTTCAAATGTTGATAAAAATTAAATAATGTCTTAAAAATGGTGTACTAAAAGTCCTTGCAAAATTGTATATAGAAGATAACGTTCGGGAGTGTTTGATTACTAAAATTAATGAGTTAGAGATTAAAGTAGTCCCGCAATAATAATGAAGAGTTTGAAGCATTCAAGAAATACAAATCGAAGGTGACACACAACAACTTGAAGCGCCATAATTCGATCGTGGCCAAAAATTGCAAACTCTATTTCCGCTTATTATTCCCATCAAAAAAATCCCTAGGGAAATTATTTGAAATTAACGGAAATTAAACGGATGAATATTCTCTGTTTCACCGTGTATGATCGTAGGCAAAAAGGGATTGTGTCAACCCCTGTAGCGAATGAAGAAAAAGAACTAAAGAAAAAGATATTAAATGTTTTGGATTTTCTTTCTTTATTATTTTAGGATTTAGGTTGTTGTTTTCTAGTTTGTACATATAACCTCTATAATTGTAAGAAAACAATATTGTTTAGAAAGATAGTTTTGTATAACCATGCCACAAAAATCCAACAAGAACAATTTCCAACAATTTTTAACCTGGTAAATATTTTGCCTTAATTCCACTGAACAAAAGTGAGATCAAAAGTTCTTTAAGTGTTTTAGTTTGTTATCTCAGTGGCCAGTGGGCGGCAGAGCGTCAAGATCCTGAGGGGCAAAATAAAATTAAAACATATGAAATTGTTTGGGAGTGGCCACGTAGACCCCGAGAGGCGAGCGGCAGACCACTCTGCCGCTCAGGTCTACTTTCTATTTTCTGATAAATCCTGAACGGCATTATGATTTAAGATAATATTAAATTCGAAATTCTGATTCGCATGTGGATATTGCCTCAAGAATAGAAGGTGCATCGCAGGCCACATTAACATACCCGAATTACGATTAGTTGCTGAAAAGCCTCGAGTAGCAAACTTTTACTAAACTTGATCCTTCATTAGAACATTAACCATATAAACTTTGGGTATGCAGTTGCATTATTTTGCAAAAAAAAATGTATAAAAAAAAAGTTGGTGCTGATAGGAGTTGGCCACCTCGCCGCTCAGGATTGACGCTCAGCCGCTCTGCCGCTTTGCCGCTTGCCGATCTGCCACTTTGCCGCTTGCCGATCACTGCCACACACTTAGACTGAGAAAATTTTTTTGTATTTTTCTACCTATAATTTTATGTTTTACAATGTCTGCTTTAACATTATTTCTATAAAGTGACCAGTGACCACCCCTGTGAGTTAGACCTTGTCGTGGTGGGGGTGCTTACGTGGGGTTCTCCAGCAATCCAGCTGCAGACCCTCACAAACAACATAACTCAACAAAAAACCTAAATGTTAGAAAACTTGTATATGAACATGGAAAAAAGTAAGCTTAAATTAAAAAATCGAACGGGGATATACGTTCAAAAGTCGGCAGATGTCGTGACAGCCGGCGAGGGCTTGGCTTCAAATGAGGAGAAGTCGCCAGCGACACACAATAATAAAAAGAAAAGTGAAAATTACCATGTTTTCAAAAAAACGAAGCGCGGGAGGACTGCTGAGCCGACCACAGTTCCTGGAACGCCCAAGAACTGTGGAGCGACTCACGGTCTAGACGCTAATACTAGTGGGGGAGTCATTCAGCCCGTCACTAGTATTACACATCTTTCGTGCACGGTAGGATTGCCCACGGTTAGTGGTATCAAGTCTGCGACGGCCACTCTTGCTGACACCGACCGTGATCAATACCCGGCGGGCACGAAAGACAATACAAACACAAATCAACGTGGGGGTAAAGCCATGACGCTTGGCTCTACTCCTACTCCTCAAAATAGAAAACCTCTCACGGGCACGGGGGAGGCTGATCGGGACAGTGACATAACCGTGACTCACGGTATCCCTCCTAGCCAGACCAGACCTCGTCCGAGCACGATGGAGGAATCCCTCGCTGATGGTAGACCCGGTACATCCAGATCCTCTTCCATCAGCGAGAGAAATAAAACCGTACCGAGAAGCGAACGTCGGGCTGCAGAGAGAATAGCTTGGGCTAGGAGTACACTCGCCAAAACCTCGACAAAAACTCGACTCAACGTCGAACGACAAAGGTCTACCGAGGGAACCTTTCCGGAACCCAAGAAAGCGAAGGTACAAAACACCTCCTATACCAGAAAAGATCTGTCCTTTAGTGACGTACTAAAGGACAAGATCATAGCTGCTGTCATTGACAGAAGCAATGTGGATGGTATGATGTGTGGTGACCAATGGACGACAGTCAATGGCAAACTACAGTATTGGGCTCTAGTTATGGAGAATCCTGGGAATCCTGTAGGTGTTAGTGACGCAGGGTGGCACTAAGGCTGCGCCAAACTCATCGCCTTTGATGACCAGAGATCATACGATCTATATAAGCTTGCTGTCAGCAGGTTAGAGGGGCTATGGCCTGGTGCTAAGCTCGAAGTTGTGGCTAGGGAAGAAATTCCCTGCAGACCAAGAGCTCGCATGAGAATCCCAGCTGAACTTACCTGCAAGGACACTGTCTTGAAGATGCTCAAGTACTGTAACCCATCCCTTCCTACCCATGACTGGAAAGTCGCGAAGCTGGAGGACCCAGTGGGACCTTATAGATCTGCCATTGTGGTTATCAATAAGGAATCGCTGGCTCCCCTGGTGTCGACTAAAGGTGAAATTAGGTTTGGATGGAATACAGCTATCTTGAAAGTCTATAAAAAAGACAAGGAACACCCTCTTAAAATGCAGGACATGTCCTCAGGAGAGGAAACCACTCGGGTTGTCGACCCTTCAGAAATGGAGGTAGATAACTCGAGCTCTTCCAACTCTGGGGCATGCTCTGCAAAAACTGACATCCACACCGTCGACTGTCTCTCCGACATGGAGACGGAATCATCGGAGCCCGGAGATCTGCTCAGTGAGGATGATCTCCTACGGTCACCTTCTGAGTCAGAATCCGAAGATGATCTCGACCAAACCGTGGTGGGGGCTGATCTGAAGAATCGTAGCGAAAATGCTGCAATTACTTCAGATTAACCTCCAGCACTCAAAACAGGTCTCGGCCTCTCTTCTTCTCCGCCTACACCAAAAAGGGGAAGATGTAGTCCTGATCCAGGAACCCTGGATTCATAAATCCACAGTTCAGGGACTCAGGACTCCTGGGTACTACTTGCTGTATGCATCGGACAAAGGTGACTCCAGATCATGCATATTGGTAAGAAGTAACACTAATGTATATTTACTCCCTGATTACAGCGATCGAGACGTAACCGCAGTCAGGCTTCAGACAAAGGTATGTACTGGCTCGCGTCCGCATACCTCGGCCATGACCACCTTGGCCCTCTCCCTGGCGACAAGCTAAAGAGACTAATCGCTGATGCAGAAAGGCAAAAGATCTGCCTCATTATTGGTTGCGATGCTAACGCCCATCACACAGTCTGGGGCAGTACTGACATAAATGACAGAGGTGAGTCTCTTTTTGATTTTATTCTCAGTACTAACCTTATTGTAAGTAATATCCGTAACGAGCCAACTTTCATAACCAGTAACCGACAAGAAGTATTAGACATTACACTTGTCTCCGACTCGATTCATCAAAGGATTTCGGATTGGAAAGTATCTGAAGAGCATTCTTTCTCCGATCACAGGTACATACAATTCAATCTAATTGATGAAACTAAAGTTCAGACAGTTTTCCGAAATCATCGGAAAACTAACTGGCTGAAATATAGGGATACTCTCAAGAGGTTGATTAAACCCGATCTTCTAAGGATCCCATTAAATAAAACCGATCTTGACAACCAAGTCAATGATCTCACCGTAGCCCTCAACACAGCAATGAAAGAATCTTGTCCCCTTATACAAATAAAAGGCAAAAAGAAACCTCATTGGTGGAGTTCTGAGCTAGAACCGCTCAGAAAAAACTGTAGAAAACTTTTTAATAGAGCTAAATATACCAAAGAATCATCCGACTGGGACTCTTACAAAGAATCCCTTAAAATCTATAAAAACAACTTGAGGAAAAACAAAAGATCATCCTGGAGAAACTTCTGTGACAAAACAGAAGTCTCCTCAGAAGCGTCAAGACTGAGAAGAGTCCTCTCAACAAACCCCATAATGCCCAGTGCCCTTAAAAATACAAATGGTACTTGGACAAATTCTTGCGAGGAATCGCTCAATTTGCTACTAGATACACACTTCCCAGGTAGCTCAAAAAATATAAGTTGTCTCGACAAAACGGGAGAAAACAACAATACTATAAATAGCCTAGGTCTAATCACAAGAGAGAAGCTTAAATGGGCTATCGACAGTTTCGATCCATATAAAACAGCTGGACCTGACGGCATTATACCAGCAGAACTACAAATGGCCTCTGACATTATCATCCCTGTCCTAGAGTCAATTCTGAACGGGTGTATGTACTTAGCACACATACCTTCCCTATGGAGAGAAGCCAAAGTGATATTCATACCCAAAGCGGGAAAATGCTCCCATGTGAACCCCAAAGACCTAAGGCCAATCAGTCTATCATCATTCCTTCTTAAAACTTTAAAACGATTGATTGATATCCACTTGCGTTACACCATAGAGCCTAATCTTCTATCTACGGCACAACACGCTTATTGTAAAGGGATATCGTTGGACACTGCCCTGTATACCTTGGTAAGCAACATCGAATATTCCCTCCACCATAAAGAGTACACTCTGGTCACATTCCTTGATATCGAAGGCGCTTTCAATAACGTCAGCAATCTTGCAATCACAACCGCGCTGAATAGCTTGAAAGATGATAGCTCAATAGGAGAGTTGATAAATCTGATGTTGAGCAGCAGAATTATTAACTCAACACTAGGAGATTTTTCTGACAGAAGATATGTCAGCAGAGGCACACCACAGGGTGGAGTCTTATCCCCACTTCTATGGAACATCGTAGTTAACGAACTATTAGTTAACCTGGAAGAGGAAGGGTTCAAAGTGATTGCATACGCTGATGACGTTGCCATTGCCGTATCAGGGAAGCATCTCCAAATCATTGTAGACTTAATGCAAACCGCTCTCAACAAGCTACTCAAATGGACAGACAAATGTGGACTAGGTGTAAACCCCCACAAAACCGAACTTGTCCTCTTCACTAGAAAATACAAAATTCCAAAGGTAGACCCTCCAATAATTAATGGTATTCCACTGAACTTCTCAGACCAAGCCAAATATTTAGGCCTAATCTTAGACAAAAAGTTAAGCTGGAAGCCTAATATACAAGAAAGAGTAAGAAAAGCCACTGTGGCACTTTTCTCTTGCAAAAAAGCTACTGGGAACAAATGGGGCTTATCCCCACACATTACCCATTGGCTATACACAGCGTTCGTGAGACCGATTATCACTTACGGGGTAGCAGTTTGGTGGACTGCTTTGGACAAAGCAACATATCTGGACAAAATCAGCAAGGTACAACGATCAGCGTGCATGGTATCAGCGGAGCACTCCGCTCGACACCTTCCGCTGCCTTGGACATGTTGCTTAATCTAACACCCCTCGATATATACAACAAACAAGTGGCCGCGAGTACAGCCATTCCTCTCAAATCTATATCCCAATGGTCTAACAATACGTTCGGCCACACTAACATTTTGAATACATTCAAATCATTACCAATACACTCCGACTACACCACCCCACAGCTGGTTTTTGGCAAAAACTTCCAAATCACCATCCCACCAAGATCCACCTGGGATGACGATAAATTCTTGAATGATGAGGCAATTCATTTCTATACGGATGGTTCAAAAACCGAAAATGGGGTGGGTGGCAGAGTGTATTCAGAAAGACTTAATTTAAATCTCTGCTTCCATCTTCCTGATTATTGTAGCGTGTTCCAAGCGGAAATCCTGGCTATCAATGAGGTACTATCCTGGCTCAAAGAAAACGTGATATCCACGTTAAATATTCGTATCTTCTCAGATAGTCAAGCAGCCCTCAAATCGCTCGGTTCAGCTGCCACAAACTCTGTAACTGCCCGAAACTGTCGTTCGTCTCTCTTAGAGATGGCAGAACAGTTCAACATTCACCTTTTCTGGGTGCCGGGACACAGAGACATTCCAGGTAACTGCAAAGCCGACGAACTAGCCAGAAAAGGAACCGTAAGTCAAATTTTACCTAACAAGGTGAATATTGGAATACCTATCGCTACATGTAAACTTATGCTAAAACAGGATGCTATTATGATGACAAACAACAGATGGACCAATATCTCCACTTGCATAAGGACTAAACAGATCTGGCCAGTACTAGATCCGAAGCGTTCTAAGTGCTTGTTGTCTCTAAGCAGACTGCATATTAGCTCCACAATAGGTGTCATCACTGGACACTGCATGATAGGTATACACGCCAGAAGACTAGGGGTCTTCTCTAACGATTTTTGCAGAAGTTGCATGGCCGAGGAGGAAGAAGAAACAATCCAACACCTTCTCTGTTCATGCCCCGCTCTATCCCAACGACGCAAAATTCACTTAGGTGAATATTTCTTTGAAGATATAAGCGACTTCATGAAGACTGACATTCACAGTCTCCATCGGTTTATTAAAAGCTCCAACTGGTTTAATTAAAGGAACTTCCTTTACTTTTTTTTTTATGTGGTATCACAATGGGCCTATTATTGGCCTAGGTGTGTCAGCAGTTTTCCTGACAGCCACCTTAACCTAACCTAACCTAACCAGTGACCACCTATCGAGATGTTAGGTAAAATTAACTTTTTTGCATCATTAATTCATAATGAAGGGTTAAACGGCGGCAAGCGTACCCTGGAGGTTGAGAAATTACAGTTTTGATAAGGTTCAATACCTTTGGCATCATATAACAGATATGGAACTATAACACAATTTGTAGATTTTGATAAGATTTCTTTGTAAAACGCTCCATAAGGCAATCTTCTTGCTTGCATGTGGTACTTTTTCGCTTTGTGTAGAACCGTCTTAAGAATATTCTTCTGTTTTTAAGTAAATTTCCGACAAAAATGATATTATATTTCTACACTATTTAGTTACGTTCAACGATTTTCACCAAACTTTTTTTAAGAAGGATCCTATTCTATTGTGGATGTAGGGTAAGGTGCGGAAGTTTTGACACATTAACGTTTGAAGCTAAATAACTCAAAATCTAAATGCAATTTAAAATTTCTAAAATTTACATAAATTTAAGTATAATTTTAGCTACAAATGCATAATTATTTTATTGATGCACACAATTCTTTTTGGGATTTAGAGTTTTTTTTTTCAAAAACCTTTCAATTTGTCAACTCCTCCTTCTTTTGACAGAGGGAGGAGGATTTGACAAACGTTTATATTTTAACATTTTTAAACAGTAAAACAAGACAATTGTTTTGTGATATAAATTATTATTAATTTTACAAAAGAAAAGAACGACCGTGATAGCAAAAATCATACGACGTGGACAAAACACAGCAACTCAGGAATCAAGAATTAGTTATTTATTTTACACGAATATATTTCTTTCCAAAAGGAAAGAGAACCATTCGAGTTGCAATTTTAACACGTTGTATCACAGCAATTGAATATACAGCTACCGGTGATGACTTCATCAATGTAGAAGTCGTTTAGAACCGTTGCCGACGCTTAAGGATAATCCTCAGAAGAATCCGCAGCCAGCTATTCGATCTGCTAAAAAGGGACCACACGCAGTACCATACGTTACAGTGAGAAGCCTGTAGTGCTTATGAGGATCCTCAGGGCTTTCCCGCCAAACAATCATCTGGTAGTCACAATGCTCATCTGAATCGATATGGTGTACAAATGGCATCGAAAACGAAGGCAGACAGAAAATATGTCACGCTGTAGGTCGGAAAAACAAGAAGTGAATCGTTTAGCGACAAAGAATGGTTAGTTTTTGCGTACCCATCGAAAAATATTCAAACTTTAGTTGTGCTATTATCATTCTTAAACACTACATGGTGCGGAAGATAATAGCATTTGTTGGGTGGTTGATATACCTCAGGAGCAGGAACTTCCTTCATATGACCCAGTGACAGATGTTCTTTCATAAATTTTTGGTACTGATCCTTTAAACATGAATTCGACATAAGCCTTCGTTCTGTTGAGTGAAGACGAAGAAGCAAAACTGCAAACGAATTCCCAAAGTTGATATTCCCGGCAGTTTTAAATAGTAGCTTTACCATATAATGACCATTTGCAAGCCTTTCATGAGATGACGCAAACAATTCTTCAGCATGCTGTTCATCGATTGAGAGGGTGGGCTCATTAGAGATTTCCTCTAAACGCCAGAATCTCTCGAGATCAAACCCTTGCGAATGATCCAGCTGGGTACAAAATGTTTCAGTACCACGATTCAATCTGCTAGCAATAACTGAACCGAAAATCGTTGGAATTACGTTTGGCCTGGCCTGGCACGGCCTGTTATAATGTTGAACACCTGATCTGCTCCGATTAATAAATCAACAGTGCCAGGTTTGTGAAAGCAGGGGTCGGCAAGTTCTAAGGACACAAGACTGCTGATGTCAATAATGTTAATTGAGGAAGCTGGTAACACTGAAGATAGCTTTGATAGAACAGGGATGTTCACATCAACAAAGCTTGAGTTGAAACGAGAAGTAAGCCTTATTTTTACTTCACCGTTGGTGGCACCTGCGAGATTCAACCGGAACAGCAACTGACGGTTGAGTTTGAGTCAAATTTGCGCGACCTGAAGACACAGAATCCTGATGAACTAAATATTGGTGTTGAGACTTACATATTTTTCATCGTTGGTGGCAAAAACATCGATGACCTTGTCGGGGACAGTTAAGGCAAGTAGAATGTTCCCTTGCAAAGTTCCTACGAGCATCAATGTCAAGGGCTTGAAACACCTTACAATTAGGAAGACTATGAATTCCTTTACACTACAGACAACTTTGAGAAGATTCAATTATTCAATCAACGGTGGCGGAGGCGGGTTGAGTTTGAGTTTTTTTCTTGGGTTTAGTAGAACGAACATGAGTAGAACACGTCTCCAAACAAGCACAGCGATTTTGCAAAAAAGTTAACAGTTCATCAATGGTAGCACCTTCCTTTGACCCAAGATTTTCCGTCCAAGCTTGCTTCGAATCTAGGTCAAGCTTTTGAACTAACATATAGATCAACCAGGGATGCCGACTATTTGAATCCAGTGCGTTTAGTCCCCTTATCACTTCCTAAGCAAAGAAACGTTCGAGGAATTTGTTGCCGGCACTGAAAGTGAACAACTGATTGAATTATAAGCTACGCCCTATCGAACCGATTTCCCAGCCTCTCCCAAGCTTCGAAATAATTATTGTCTGTTATCTTCATATGGCTAACAAGAGCAGCAGCAGTACCACTCAAGAACGTCTTGAGATAATACAATTTTTGCTAAGGTTTAAGTGAATGATTTTGATCGACCGAACTGACATGTCCTTAAATGAAGGCCAATCTTCATAATTGCCAGAAAAATTTGCAATACATATTTTCGGTAAATTCACTGACGACTTGCTGGTGGAATTTAACTTTTCCAATAATACAGCCTGTTGACTGGCTAAATTTTCGACAACCGACTTCTGATGTTATTCCGATGACGATTGCGTTTCCTTAATGAAGCCAAAAAATATTTAGCTTCTTATTCCTAGAATTCGAGCTCCGGGTCTACGAAATCTACATCCTCGATGTGCTGGTACAAAATCAGACTACGCTTCCTCTAATTTTTCCAAGGAATTTGCAGCATAGAAAGTGGAGTGGTTATGTCAAGTGTCAACCGTGGCAGCGAAATCTGCTGCTTTGGTAAGCCTACCCTTGGCGCGACCACGTTTTCCTTAACTATGTTCATAATCGAAACGAAGTTATTATTGAATAATGAAACGAAGAAAATAACCACAAAATTGAAAATACCTTTTTTAGACAATCTTAATATATTTCAAAAAATGTCCTTGTATCTTTAGGTGTGTTTTTTTTTGTACGCCCGGGCTAAGTTTGACGAAAAAAAAGCCTAGAGTCTTAACGAAAACACTTGGCAGCATTGCGAATGAAATGACACAAAAAAATGAAACAAATGAAATAAAGCGTCACCGCTCGTCAAAATGACGCAAGTGTGCACCGGCGCTTAGAGTTGCAATTTTAACAAGTGATACAAACTTACAGCAAAAACATAATCGAATTTACAGCTAGAGAGTAATTTTCCAGTGAGTAGAACAAATAGAAGTCATTTGACAATTTAACAATAATTTGAGAATAACAGAAAATAACAGCTAGAGAAAAAGAAATTGTATAGCAAGAATAATAAGGTAATTTACAAATGTTTGGCAACTTGTGGAACATGAAAAGTTATTAAAAGAACTTGAATTAAGAAATGTATAAGTGTGGTTGATATTAAGATATTAACGAATCAATACATTTAAAAATAAGATAATAAATTAAATAAATGATATTCATTCCTGAACAACAATGTTGGCTATTTTTTTTAATAAATACTTTATTCAGTCTTTTTGTAATCATTTTAGTTTACTTTCAATTTAATCAAAAGATAAAAACAATAAAAAGTAGCATTTTACAAAAATGCATTTCAATTGTAGTAAATTTCAATTGAAGTAAATTTTTAGAGTTGATCTAAGGCTAACTTGGTAGCTCTAGGTCTGAATAAATTGGCAACGAAAACTGCACCGTGATATCAGCTCTCAAGGCCAAGCTTATGTTTAAAACTACTGGTTCATAAAAGAAATTTTTGAATCTTTGGCTGCGGTACAGGGTTGTAACATAGCTCAAAAGTGAGCTGTGCTCAGCTCACAGCTCAGCTCAAATGTGAGATAGCTCAAATGTGAGCTAGCTTAAATCAGAACTGACCTGTGAGCTGAGCTGCCATTTGAGCTGAGCTGTCATTTGAGCTGAGCTTGATTTGAGCTGAGCTATCATTTGAGCTGAGCTGTTGATTTGAGCTGAGCTGTTGATTTGAGCTGAGCTGAGCTGTAATTTGAGCTGAGCTGTCATTTGGGGTGAGCTGATTTGAGATGAGCTGGAGAGCTGAAGTAAACCGAGCTGAACCGACCCGAAATATTTGATATAATACAGATTAGATATAATATTGATATAATATAATATTATATAATTGGGATTCAATTTGCAATGTTTTACCAAAAAAAAAATTAAATCAACTCTTACCATAGAAGAAATCAGCGCAACTGAACTGAATTAACTTAGCTCAGCTTAGATGAGCTCAGCACAACACCGCTCAATCAGCTCAGCTCAGCTCAGCTCAGCTCAAGTTACAGCTCAGCTCAAGTAACAGCTCAGCTCAACTTACAGCTCAGATCAAATTACAGCTCAGTTCAAATAGCAGCTCAGCTCAAATCAGCTCAGCTCAGCTCAGCTCAACTAACAGCTCAGCTCAACTAACAGCTTAGCTCAACTAACAGCTCAGCTCAACTAACATCTCAGCTCAACTAACAGCTCAGCTCAACCGGCAGCTCAAATTTGAGCTAGCTAAAAAAATGAGCTAGCTCACACTGAGCTAGCTCAAAAAAAGATCTAGCTCAAATTTGAGCTGAGCTGTGAGCTGAGCTGAAATTTGAGCTTTTTGCATCTCTGCTGCGGCATTAAATTGTGTATGGCAAGCAACTACATAAAATATGTGCCTGGTCAAGCAGTTTTTTTTTCAGTATTGAAATTTAAATGTAACTTTTGAAGCTCGGCTGGATTGTTGGATGCTCTTGTTCGTCACTTTACACTTGCAAAATGTCAGAATTATCTTACAGACGGATCAGAAGATAAATTGCTATCAAAAACTCATTAATCAAAAACTGGTTTTGACAAACCCACAACACTTAAGAAGAATGATCAGGAAGGAGACTTTGTCATACTTTCGATTGCTCATTTAAGAAAAATGTCAAAACGTCCTTGAAAATGATATTTTGAAAAAAAATGTAAAAAAATAAAGATGCTCGAACAAATTAGTTTTTGTACTGGAAATTAAAGTACTTAAATTAATGCATTACTTAACATAGCATCAAGAGGATCCAAAAACCAAAATCACTCCCTTTTCTCACAAAACTTAAACCGCAATGATAATTTGTTTAACATATACACCAATCGTTACTAATTTCACTTTGTTGTCTTTTAAAATGCTGCCAAATGCTTAGTTTTTTGGAAAAAGTATTGATGTCAATTTCTCCTGCATGTCAAAACATCCGCACTTTACCCTATTAAGACTTAAACCAATCTTTAACCCTACTTACAATTTTGTAGAATACAAAGCTCAAAAAAAATATTACTACCAATTTTTTTTTTTATAACATACACTGACGGTCACTTGAATAAATCCAGTGCTTTGTAAAAATTCTTCGGACACAGTGGCCGCACCTGATTGAAACCAACAACACTTTAAAGACATTATATTTCGCTTTATCCTCAGACCTCAAGTAAATACCATTCTTTTGAAAAAGACTTTTAACAAAAATCACTCATATATTTTAGCTCATCAGAATACATCTAGTAACTTGAATGTACAAAATATACAAGAAAGTTGTTGGTTTTGCAATTTTTTATAGAATTTTATATGTTTTAAATATATGTAAAAATTAAAAAACAACAAAATGCATGGAGTCCAGAAGCAAGAGGAAAAGTGCAAGCATTTCAAGTGTCGGGACTGTCAAAACGAAAAAGTGCAGAAAAACTTGGAAGAAGCCACAGTGGTATAAACAATTTTTGGAAGAACGTCTCCGGGTTAGGAAAACATAAAAAGTGGAATTCAACTAGCCACGTAAGCTGCCAATAGATGAGCAATCCTGAAAAACTTCTTCGAATTCACACGAAAAACTTAAGGTAAATCGGGTGTTACAGTTAGTTTTTCCAACGTGAAAGGTGTCATACGGAGAGCTGACCATTTTGGGAGATGTAAACTCCTAAACAAGTACATGTATCCCTAACAAAAAAAAAACCAAAGCGAAACGTTTCTAAAACGTTTCGTTTTCACAAATGTGAGGGTGCGGAGTGATCCCTTGCGGAACAATCTCACTTTGTGGAGGTTCAGAACTACAGTGTTTTTCTTCAAAAATGAACAATGTTTCTTATATCGGTGAGTTGAAAAACATTTTTAAACATTTTCCAGATTTATCTTTGACATACTAATAAGATAACATGCTTATTCATACCGCTCGGGTAGTGAAAGAGTGGATTAAAGGTCAAAATGTTTATTAACTTAAGTAAGCCCCACTCTTCATGCTTGAATATCATTAAATGACGGATGACACGCAAGATCCATGAGTCAGAAAAACAATAAAATACCAAGGACGAGTTAATTGATGCCATCAAAAAAACATGGAGTGACCTTAAAATGGATTACTTGTTCAAACTCTATAATTCAACACCGAAAAGGTTTTATGACGTTACTCTTTACCAAGGTGGAAATACTCATTATTAAAAATTATATAACAATAACAATATTGTTGGTTTATTTTAACGTATGCTGCTATAAAAAGTTGCAAAACCAACACCCTTTTTGCATTCTGTTTATTTCAAGTCACTAGATTTATTCTGATGAACGTTTTTTTAATGTTTTTTGTTGAAGCTATACGTAAACGTCCTTTTAATAAGAATGGTTTTTATACTAGAGGTCTGATTTTTGATAAAGCTGAATATTCTTTCTTTAAGGCGTTGTTGGTTTAAAACAGCTGTTGGCACTATGTCCCAAGAAAAAGCTATTTGAATTTTTACAAAGCACTGGATTTATTCAAGTGGCCGACAGTGTATAAGCCCAAGCATACATTGCCAAGAAAGACTTTGAATCTACGAGTGTACAAAGAAATGTAAAATCCAAATACAGAAACATCTTTTCAAATAGATCGTATAATTATGTTCTGATAAACATGTCATAATATTGCGCCCAATGAATTAGTTAAGATTTTTTTTTGTTTTGTTACTGTGAATAATAGATAATAATATTATCTAAGGCTCAATGTCGAAAGAAAACTTTTTCTAGAGTAGAAGGGTTGAGTTCTTAAAATAATATAACATTTATGAAATTAAA
Organism: Meliscaeva auricollis; assembly: GCA_948107695.1. Classification (NCBI taxonomy): domain Eukaryota; kingdom Metazoa; phylum Arthropoda; class Insecta; order Diptera; family Syrphidae; genus Meliscaeva; species Meliscaeva auricollis. Next base: position 50,766,895 of record OX403616.1, on the reverse strand, counting down.
TTGTTTTACAACGAAAAAGTGTAAGAAATTTCTTAAGAAAAGGTAAATACAGAAAATTGAAAAAAATATTAACAAAACAATTCATCAAACCTTTTCTTAGGGGGCCACGTTGGTTTGGATCAGACATAACCATTTCTCGAGGGGGTGGTGGTGGTCCCCTTGCTCCTGGTCCTTGTCCTTTCCCTCGGTTGTTTAAATTTCTTTGTGCCATATTTGTCCCGCTTGAAGCTATTTGATTATTATACTGCTCAGGTGCCTCTGCTAAGAAGTTTGATGGAACTAAACCTCGTAGGCCATCAAGTTCTCCCATGAAAAATCCATCTTCGTCCATTTCTCCATACACAAGTATAAGTTCTCCTGTCTTAAAACTTAATTCCACTTGCTATAGAATTCGAAAAATATATAAAATATTATAAGCATTATTCTATAAAAATTTACATAATTATTTTAAATAAATTAAATTGTTTTAAATTTTCAGTTACATACATAAAATTCTTTGAGTTCAAATTTTCGAGCACGAAAATACCGAAAATCAGAAATCAGAAATCCTGGAAATTCTAAATTCAAAAAATCAGCAAAAAAAGCAAACAAAAAACTGCCAAACGACTTTTTGGAGGAAGACTTAGGTCTGACCTGTCTTTTATTGAATTCAGCAAGATATTGGCCGTGATGCTGATAAAATTGCTCCATTTGAACCTCATAAGCTTGTATGCTGATACCTATTAAAGAATGTTCTTAAGAGCTCATTACCAATGCCTTAAGAATGGCTTTAAAATGTAAAAATTGTAAAAGACTTCTTTGATATAACATAAAATTCACTGAACCAAAGAACGAGTTAAATTGCCTTACGAAACATAGCTATAGTCAGAGCATACCTATAGTTTACAAAAAAGATATCCAACATTTCTTGGGAAGATGCCCTGTTCTGAGGGAGATTAGAGTATCTTATTTTGGTAAACCAACTCTAACTGAAAGCGAGATCATCAGTATGCTCAATGGTGAAGGAAATTCTGATTGGAACAGATTGGTCAGGTACATAACTGTCGCCTTAGCCTACAGAAAACAGATAATCAATGAATTTATCTAATTAAAAGAAAACCACAAAATGCAGCTTTTATCATTTATTTTTTCATGAAAAAATTTCTCAGCAATTTACTTTTACTTTTTTATTATTCTCTGGCTTATGTATTTCAAATGATTAACAAATCATAAAATCAAAGTATATATTTATTCAAATAATTGAAACTACCCGATAGACGACCCATCAGGTCATTATCGTAGGTTTAAATTTTCGACAATTATGTTAATATGGGTAATTAGATGTATTTCTCAAATTAAGTTGAAAATAAAACAGTTACATTACATTACATTAGTTTACAAAAAAAAAAAAAAAAACCTATTTTATCCCAAGCCGCAACAGCATTCTAATGCCACAACAAAATGCTACGTACACCCGAGAAACTAGCTCAACACTTGTGGAACCTATGAGAGAATGTAGTTTATGTCAAAACTTTTCTTAAAAGCAAGCTGCCGTAGTTCCCCAAGCTATAACCAGTGGCGTAATGAGGAGGGGATTCAAGCCCCCCTCCCCAAGCTTCCAAAATCATGAATCAAAATCATCATAATTTACATGATTTACTGAATTTTTTCGGCTCAGGTACTTAGAGCCCCCCTCCCCCAATTTTTTTTCTAGATACGCTACTGGCTACAACGTTGTGCTAAGCACACAGCACAGCATAGTACCACATAGTACCCAACTAACATACTCTTGAGATTTTTACTCTTGAAATTCTCTTTAGACTCTACTATTTCTTATTGCAATACTATCCGTCTTTATTGTTCTAAGTAAAAGAATAAAACTCTTTGTAATTTGCAAATACCTTTATTCTTATAGGAAAACCAAATTGTACAAATAACACCCTCATAAGAATCTCACTAGTACTTTTAGTCTGCATGGTTTTTAACTGTGACAGTTCTAATCTAACATTCTTATAACCAGAAAAGAGAGCATGAGTCTCTTCAAATGTAATTCTATTTAGTATTATAGGTCTTTTATAAGTATTACAGTTCTCTTATAAGTATTACAGTATGGAAACAAAAACTGGACGCAATGCTTTCGAAAAAAAACAGCTCTGGCTTTTGGGGTTACCAGAGGAAAAAATATGAATCACTTCTACTTATGAAATTTCTAAATTGTTTAAATAAAATTATCCCACGCCTCTTAATTAATGAGTCGCAACCGTTCTTGATATGGGGGTAAGTTGAAATTGTCAACCCGCGGGAGACCTCTTAAGGCAAAACGAAGGAATCTGAGCTGTATTGATTCAATTCTTTTTATGTGGACTTGGTGATACGGAGACCAAACTTGGAAAGCATATTCTAGTAAGGGCCTAACAAAAGTGGTATAAAGTGATTTCGTAACGTAAGGGTCAGAAAACTCTTTAGACCAGCGCTTGACGAAACCTAAAGCAGAATTAGCCCTGGATACTATATTGTCATAATGGGACCTAAAGTTAAGTTCACTATCACAAATAACACCTAGATCCTTAATAGTTGTTACTCCTAAAACAATACAGTCATTGATATAAAAGTCCAGCGGTGGCGGACGGAAAAGTTTACGGGAATATGTAATTGCTTGGCATTTATCAACATTAAGATCAAGATTATTTTTCTGACACCAAACGAAAAAATTGTTTAAATCGGCTTGCAGAAGTAGAGCGTCGTTAGGCGAAGAAATTGTTCTAAAAATTTTCATATCATTCGAGTAAGTTAAAATTTTGTAGTGCTGAATAACTGATTCTACGTCATTGATTGTCAAAATAAAAATGACAAATGGCCTAAATGACTTCCTTGTGAAACTCCCGACTTTGCAATGAATGGGTCTGAAATTGAAGATCTGAATAGGACTTGATATTTACGATCGCGTAGGTATGATTCCATCCATTGAATGAAACCAGTGGAAAATCCAAGTGCTTTAAGTTTGAACGATATAATTTTATGTGAAATTCTGTCGAAGGCCTTACTAAAGTCCGTAGCAATAACATCAACTTCATTCTTATTTTCTAATGAATTGAAAGTATACGAAACAAATTCGGTTAAATTGGTGGTCGTAAATTTTCCTTTCAGAAAACCGTGTTGCCTGGCTGAAAACAAAGATTTACAATGAAAGTACATAGTGTCAAAGATAATACTTTCGAAAAGTTTAGGGATGCACGATAATTTGGCGATGGGAGATATAGTTAGCTATATCTTATTTGCAGCCCTTTTTGTGAACAGGGATGGTAAATGAATCCTTCCACATTGTTGGAAAAAACCCTTGAGATAGGGATTTTTGGAACAGAGTAGTAATAGGCAAGGCTAAATTGGCTACACATTTTTTTAATATAATCGCGGGCAAACCATCTGGGCCCGATGAAAAATCATCTTTAAGTTTATTTATCTTTTGTATCACGTCTTCAATATTAATGTTAATTGAAACCAATGATGTTTGGTTACAGTTGTTCATGTAGACGAAGTAGTTCCTATCACGTACAAAGTTGCTATCGGAGAAAGCAAGACTGAAAAAATTGGCAAACAAATTAGTTATAATTTTAGAATCACTAGATGAGTGGTGTTAATAGTTTAAGGTATTAGGATAACCATCAGACTTTCTTTTAAGATTAATGAATTGCCAAAATCGTTTAGGATTTGAAATTATATCAAATTGCATTTGATTGATATATTCATCGTAGAGATGTTTTGAAAGGGCCGAAAAATCATTGCTAACATCCATATAAAGGGAAAAATCTGTATCAGATCTGGATCTTAAATATTTCTTCCATAGAGCGTTTCGTGAATTGCGGAGTGTACGAAGCTCCCTTGAGTACCATGGAGGTGATGATGACATATTTTTTTGTTGAGTATACGGTACTGACTGATAAAAACATTCGAAAATGACTGCGTAAAAATTAGTGGTTAAATTATCAATACTATCGTTAATGTTATTAAATAAAAGATCAAAATTTATGTTGCTAAGAAGCTCATTCAATTTGGTAAAGTTAGCCTTCCGGAAATTGAAACGGTATTGTTTTTCAGACTCTTCTTCCGAGTTACAATGTTCATAGGCGAAACTTAAGCATAATGGTGGGTGATAGAGGTCGATTGTGGAGAGAATAAGGCTACTTTCCTCTACGATACAGTTATTAGCATCATTGGAGAAGATAAGATCGAGTTGTCTATTTAGGTTGTTTTTAATATCACTAGTCTGAAGTAAACCACAATCAGACATATTATCAGTAAATAAAGTTTCTTTTTCAGTTGTTGCGTTAAGAGCAACAAAATATGAGTCATTATCTGATCTTGACCACGACAGATTAGGAAGATTAAAATCACCTAGGACCAATAAGCCATCGTGAACATCCATGGTATCACCCAAAAAGTCAATTGAGTTAATGAGATTTTGATAGGTTACGATAGGCTGCAAGGTTGCAAATAACAGCACACAACATAAATATTTATTGGCTTGAGATTAATTTTTACACAAATCACTTCGATGTTTTCGGTATTAGGAATGTCAATCAAAGAACTATCGAAACAAAAAACATGAAAATTTAAATATTTCTCTTAAATCATTTGTTACTTGTTAAAAGATAGGTATATGCAGTAACAAATTAAGTTTGGAATAAAAGCTTTCTAGAAAAAAAAATAAGTTTAAGAAGATTAGGTACATAAATGGAAACCCTTTTCTCAAAAAGAATTTGAAACTAAATAATTTTAATATGCGTTATTTTGAAGGCTCTTTACTTTTCTTTGACGTAGAACGAAATAATAGCAGATATAATTTTAACCGCATTCAGATCTAAGTAAGTACAAGTGGTAAACAAATAATAATCATAATTTTATTATGAAAAACTTTCTATGCACACCATGGGAATCGAACCCACGCTATCAGATCTTAGCTCAGTCTAACAAGCTGACATTCTAGTACGAATAGTACAATAATAACAATAATAATAACTTAATAGACTGGTTTGTTACCGATCTTCCAACCTCTCCCCCTTTGATACGTACTACGAATTGTAGTCTATCGAAATAAGGAATGGAGAAATATGGAGGCGGAACAAGACAGCATACTTAAAGGCGCTAATAAAAATGCTGTGACTCCAAATGCATTGGATAAACAAGAAACACATCTCGACCTGTGACGTCAGTGGTCTAAAGTGGTGGAGTGCGTATTGCACACGACTTCTAAGACTGAGCTAAGATCTGATAGCGTGGGTTCGATTCCCATGGTGTGCATAGAAAGTTTTTCATAATAAAATTGGATTAAAGCTCAGCACCACAAAAAAAGGAGACTGATGAGTGCATAAGTGGCAAAGCAAGAAATAGCTATATCTCCAGCCAAACAAGAGTGGTAGTGCCTTTAAGTTGTTGTTGTTGTTCAAACATTCAATAAAATTGACGGAATAAAGAATGGTCAAGTCTAACAAGCTGACATTCTAGTACGAATAGTACAATAATAACAATAATAATAACTTAATAGACTGGTTTGTTACCGATCTTCCAACCTCTCCCCCTTTGATACGTACTACGAATTGTAGTCTATCGAAATCAGGTATGGAGAAATATGGAGGCGGAACAAGACAGCATACTTAAAGGCGCTAATAAAAATGCTGTGACTCCAAATGCATTGGATAAACAAGAAACACATCTCGACCTGTGACGTCAGTGGTCTAAAGTGGTGGAGTGCGTAGTGCACACGACTTCTAAGACTGAGCTAAGATCTGATAGCGTGGGTTCGATTCCCATGGTGTGCATAGAAAGTTTTTCATAATAAAATTGGATTAAAGCTCAGCACCACAAAAAAAGGAGACTGATGAGTGCATAAGTGGCAAAGCACGAAATAGCTATATCTCCAGCCAAACAAGAGTGGTAGTGCCTTTAAGTTGTTGTTGTTGTTCAAACATTCAATAAAATTGACAGAATAAAGAATGGTCAAGTCTAACAAGCTGACATTCTAGTACGAATAGTACAATAATAACAATAATAATAACTTAATAGACTGGTTTGTTACCGATCTTCCAACCTCTCCCCCTTTGATACGTACTACGAATTGTAGTCTATCGAAATAAGTTATGGAGAAATATGGAGGCGGAACAAGACAGCATACTTAAAGGCGCTAATAAAAATGCTGTGACTCCAAATGCATTGGATAAACAAGAAACACATCTCGACCTGTGACGTCAGTGGTCTAAAGTGGTGGAGTGCGTAGTGCACACGACTTCTAAGACTGAGCTAAGATCTGATAGCGTGGGTTCGATTCCCATGGTGTGCATAGAAAGTTTTTCATAATAAAATTGGATTAAAGCTCAGCACCACAAAAAAAGGAGACTGATGAGTACATAAGTGGCAAAGCACGAAATAGCTATATCTCCAGCCAAACAAGAGTGGTAGTGCCTTTAAGTTGTTGTTGTTGTTGTTCAAACATTCAATAAAATTGACGGAATAAAGAATGGTCAAGTCTAACAAGCTGACATTCTAGTACGAATAGTACAATAATAACAATAATAATAACTTAATAGACTGGTTTGTTACCGATCTTCCAACCTCTCCCCCTTTGATACGTACTACGAATTGTAGTCTATCGAAATAAGTTATGGAGAAATATGGAGGCGGAACAAGACAGCATACTTAAAGGCGCTAATAAAAGTGCTGTGACTCCAAATGCATTGGATAAACAAGAAACACATCTCGACCTGTGACGTCAGTGGTCTAAAGTGGTGGAGTGCGTAGTGCACACGACTTCTAAGACTGAGCTAAGATCTGATAGCGTGGGTTCGATTCCCATGGTGTGCATAGAAAGTTTTTCATAATAAAATTGGATTAAAGCTCAGCACCACAAAAAAAGGAGACTGATGAGTGCATAAGTGGCAAAGCACGAAATAGCTATATCTCCAGCCAAACAAGAGTGGTAGTGCCTTTAAGTTGTTGTTGTTGTTCAAACATTCAATAAAATTAACGGAATAAAGAATGGTCAAGTCTAACAAGCTCACATTCTAGTACGAATAGTACAATAATAACAATAATAATAAATAATAATCATGTTGTCATGCAAATACCAATATTATATTAAACGAGCCAACAAGAAAAATACTCGTAATTTTTGTATGACTTTTGCCAAGTCATACAAAAATTATGAGTATTTTTCAAACATTTCCTTGTCCTTTTTTATTCTCACACATAAACTCTCTCGTTTCTCTTTTTATCACATGTATTTGTTAGCCACGCCCCACACATTCTTTTAACAAGACGCATTATGCTTCTTTGAGAATATGAATCTTGCAACAAGAGTGTAAAAGCTTCTTGGAGGTAGGCCATTTAACCCTTATAAGAACCATAAAGCAATCTTAGAACACACTACAAGAATACTTTCCATTCTTGAAAATCATAATTATAACAATCTTGAAGAGTGTTATAAGTATGAAAATGCTAATTGGGCAGCTAAATCAGTTTACGAACTAGGACTCCTAAGAAGATTCTACAAAAGCCTTTAAACAGAATTCTAAAAAGCAACGCTTCTTGCAGTCAGACATCGGAGAAAATAATTTTGTTTTGAACATAGTCACTGTCGCATACGAAAACCATGGGTTTCTGGGGTATTTATAAGTCGAAAAACTTAAGGCGCAATTTTCTCGTTTTCGCTTCGTTTTCGAGTTATAGCGGTTTTTAGGATTTTGGCCAAGTGTTTCAGTTTGGCAAACAAGAATTTCATCGAAAAATCATCTTGACTGATTAGGCCCATTTCCACCTCGGAGGCTACGTCAACAAGCAAAACTGTCGCATCTGGGGCTCGGAAAACCCAAGAGTTATTGTTGAAAAGCCTCTCCATCCTCAACGCGTGACTGTTTGGTGCGGTTTATGGTCCCGCGGGGTCATTGGACCTTACTTTTTCGAAAATGAGGCTGGAGCAACAGTTACGGTCAATGGATTGCGCTATCGAGAGATGATTAATGATTTTTTATGGCCTGAATTGGATGGTATTGATCTGGACAACGTTTACTTTCAACAAGACGGCGCTACGTGCCACACAAGCAATGAAACCATCGATCTTTTACGGGAAAAGTTTCCGGACCGTGTTATCTCTCGAAGAGGTGATCACAATTGGCCACCGAGATCTTGTGATTTAACACCTTGCGACTTCTTCCTTTGGGGCCACGTGAAAGATAAGGTCTACGCCAACAGCCCAGCGTCGATTCAAGACCTCAAAGATGAAATTCGTGAGGCTATCGAAGACATAGGGCAGCCACTTTGCGATTTGGCTATGGAAAATTTCATGAAAAGGATATGGTCCTGTAAGCGTGGTCTTGGCGGCCATTTGGCTGATGTTGTGTTCCATTATTAACGGCATACCTTCCTCTTTATAATGAAATAAACATCCGATCATTTATCTTTGAATATCAAAATAACACCTCTTATTGGAAAACCCTTTACAAGCTTATATTAAAAATATAGCTAAGACAATATCTTGTATTAGCTATATCATTGAATGTAAGATTGCACAAACTTCACCTTCACCTGTGAAAAAAAAATGTTTACAAATTTTACAAAACACCCAAAAACACGTGCCCCCCCAGAACTGATTCATACTTAAAGCAAATCAAATCATAAGAGTTGTTAAAATATATGAATAAAATAACAGAAAGAACTAGAGTGAAACTCTTGTCTATTTCTGGCTGGAAATTCGAATTTTATTGTTTGTTGCATCCCTTTCCCATGAAAAGCACCACCTCACAAATAAATAAACGATCTTGCAATAAGTAAAATTATGATAAAGAGAAAGAAAAAAGAAAACAATTGAGTCCTTAAACTAATAAATCAATACCTTTCTTCAAAGTAATCAGTAATCACCAATTATATCTGGAAAAAAAATTCGATCACACCGGCCGGCATGCACCCAGAGAAATATGTATGATGTTTTTTATTTGTAGTATAAAAAAGAAAAAATCTTTACCACATTCCACACAGAAAAAAATTGTGGGAAAAAAGAAATTGACACGTAGGATGTAGCAGACTGAAAAATTAAAGCTTATTTTCGCTCTATTTTCGTTGCTCCAATCTATAATGTCGTCGGAGTTTCTCATAAGCTTGGTAATCCTCCCTGATATTTTAGGAATCACGCTGCTCTTTCCCGATCATTACAAGTCATTGAAATCGATATACTTTCCGCAGTTCAGCTTATTAATACGACCACAGCAAGTCTGCAGAGGCAACGTGAAACTAGTACGGACACATTCAAATAACTTTTTAAATGAAGCTGAGGCCATATCAAATGAAATTGATGCAGTAATCACGGTCCGCAGAATCACCGGCCGTCAAAGAAATTGGCCGACGTTCAGATTCAGTCAGTTGAAAAATAATACCGACTTTCAGTATATATTCCTTTTCTGGATTATATGTTAAGTGAAATGTCATCCAGGTTCCCTCCCATGCAAAGAATCGGGCAGTTGCAAAAGTAGCTGTAACAAAACTTCAGCGACGAAGATGTAGAGGATGTTTTGTAAGGCGCTGAAGCATATAAAGAAGACCTCCCTAGTGACTATTCGCGCTGCTAAATGCTCTTTCTCTACCTTACGTCAATTAAAATCATTTTTACTTGCTCTATAGGGCGAGTATTGGTTTCGTGTCAAAAAAATTTCGAGGTCTTAATCAAAACCAACATTACGATGATGGGGAAATCAAAATAAGTGGTGTTGGTCATGCCGTCCGTCGGTCTGTGCGTCTGTTCGTATGTTTGTCTGTGCGTCCATCTGTACAAAGAGCCAAAGCCTAAACGGGTTGACGGGTTTGCTTGAAATTTGGTACAGATATTTTTTTTTGTAATTTCCAAGATTTTTTTGTTTTGTTTTTGAATATTTCGATTATAACGAATACCTCCTATATAACGGTTTCGAGTTATTGGATTTTTCTTGAAAACGGCTCTAACGATTTCAATTAAACTTGGTGTAATAAGAGTGATTGTAACTATACTGCATTTTTAGTTTTTTTCAAACAATTCGAATAACGCAAAAATATGATAAACACATTTTTCGAAAAATTTTCCACAAAATTTTAGTTTTTTCCGTATATGTATATTGTTACCAATATAGGAGCAAACACACCCAGGCGAAAAGACACATGTAGGTCTTTGGTTATAGTTAATAATTAAAGCTCTGAACGCTTTCATCCGAACGTCAAACATTCGAACTTCAAACGGAACGAAATAGAACGGAACGAAATATGTCTATGTCTGTCTCTATCTGCGTGATTTCATTTTTTCATAGATGGAGAGTCGAGAATTGATTCTCAGAATTGACAGACTGGGAATTGACCCCCAGGTCAATTAAAAATCGCTTACAACCTGTAATTGGTCTTTGGACGTAAAATACTTGAAAAAATAGGCGTTTTTTCTTTTTACGTTCCGAACGGAACCTGAGCTGTCAAAAAATAATATTATGTTTCTTTATTCGTTAAGTGCATTTAGGGCCTTAATTTAGCATTTCTTTTTTCGTTCAGAGAATTTTCTGAATATGTTCAGAGCGTAATTAATGAGCTCAGGTTAAATGACCGAGCAAGAAGCAAAAAATGGTGAACACAAATAAACGGGGAAAACAAGAAAACAAAAATGCTCAAAAAATTAAATAAATCAGACCGCTCCGAACGCGTACTGTTCAGAGGATGTGTAGAACATATTCGACGTGCTAGAGCTCTGTTCAGAGCTCTTCTTCTTCTCTGAATAAAAAAAAAACGCCTCAATTACCCTTGGTTTTGTTTTTTTAGCTCAGTTAAAGCGTTGTTAAAAATTGCTCGACTTTAATTAGTAGTGAAGAGTTAGTTTTCTCTTCAAATTGTGGGGAATGAATAGAGATACTAAATTAGTAAAACAATGGTTACCACAATATTATATTTTATTGATATAGTTACGAAAGTGTAATTTTGAAACAAGGAACTGACTTTTACTAGCTGCATTTTTGGACGGATGTATTTGAACCAAAATAAATTCCACTTTGTTGAAAGAAAATATTATCATAAACCATTTGATTTTTATTTTTTTGTGTCATGGCATACTGGAACCGAAATATTAGCAAAAAAAAAATGCGTTTTTGTGCATAACTTTGATAAGAAGAGATGTCAGGTGGTGGTGGGTTTGAGCTTTTCAAATAAACCCATATCGATCCATGAAAAAAACTGACAGTGCCTCCGAGCGCAAGGTCAAATGACGGATTAACTGAACTATTTGAGTAAATCTGAAATTTCTTAGCTGCTTTCTTTTTTAATATCAATTTCTGTTTTTATTAATTTGCTTCAATAATAAAAGTTACATCGTAAAGTGATTTTAAAGTTCTTGGCCTTGATTTATATTTCAAGCTTTTTAATGCTAACACATGTATGAAAATTAAATCGAGAGCTATTATCGTTTTTACGTTGTGTTAGACGTAAATATAAAACATTATTAAAAAACAACCTACCTCCGCATCCACATTTGGGCTTAGTTCTTGTGGGTCATAGTCGTACAATGCAACCATTCGTTTGACAGGTGTATTCGCGTAAATGTCACCCCATCGGTCTCTGCTTACATTTCGCATGCTTTGCGTAGTTGTAATTGGGGCAATAGTTGGCCCTGAGCCACATGCTCCTAGGTTTGTTTGAGTTTCATCTACTTCTGTAACCATATTGTGGGGCACATATCCTCGTCTACCTCGCAGCTCGCCCCAGTAGAACCCATCACCATCCTTATCTCCATATACCTGAAAATAAAATACTTATATTAGTCTAAAAGTCATTGGAAATGATGTTTAAAGATTGTTTAAATTTAGCTTAAATTTCAGGCTACAAGTGTAATATTTTTTAAGACACTTACTTACATGTAAAAGAAATAGAATGCACGACTGGAGTTACGTCAGAGACTTCACCCAGTACCCCAATCCCGTTACCCCGAACATTCCCCTTGGCCTAACGGCGCATATGTATTACCCATAACAGTTTCAAACCATTTTTGCTGACATTGCAAAACGTGTCTAATAAGACACACCCCCTCTTCCCTTTGTCCCATATAGCACAGACGAAATACTCATATTTCATTGAACTTAATTGAAATATGTATAAATATTTCTATAAGTGCATTCCTTCGCACGAGAAGCACATTATCATACCAACTTACCTTTAAGATTTGCATTTAGAATAATATCAGTCTAATTTCAACCATCTAATACAGAGATGCAGCCTCACTTAAGACATCGGCCTCTTATTAGAAATTAATAATCCAAACAAAGAATGTAATACAAAAAATTAAATAAATAAAGTATAAAAAAATATATAATAAAAAAAAGAAGAAATAAAACATAATTGTTTTTTTATGTTTTTTTATGTTTGGATCTCACGAACTTGCTCTTGTATTCAAAGTAGATAATAATATATCTGTAAGTCATTGCAGTTAATTTTTTTTATAAGAAAAAAAATTGTTTTTTTTTAATTTTTTTTAGGTAATGATTTTTTTTCTTTTGAAAAATTAAATACACAATATACTTTTCGAAATCAGAAGAAGAACCTGTTGACAAGTTTTGAAAGAAATCGGTTAAGTCGGAAAGGGTCTAAGAGAACATAACTAATTGCGCAAAAATTTCCGTTAATCGAATTTTTTGAGAAAAAAAACAAAAATGTAATATTCTTACAATCACGCATAACATAACGCACACCAAGTTTAATCCAAATCGTTAAAGTCGTTTTCGAGAAAAATCCATTAACTCAAACCCGTTGTATGGGAGGTATTCGTTATAATCAAAATATTCAAAAACAAAACAAAAAAAAACAACCTTGGAAATTACAAAAAAGTAATCTGTTCAAGCAAATCCGTCAACTGGTTTAGGCTTTGGCTCTCTGTACAGACGAACGGACGCACAGACCGAAGACAGACGGCTTGACGAAAACCGTAATTTTTGAATAAATCGTAATGTTGGTTTTGATTAAAACCTCAAATTTTTTTTTTGAGACGAAACCAATACTTGCCCTATAGTGCAAGTAAAAAATAATCGAGTCAAACGCCGCGCCGTTTAGCAAAGATAAGGCCAGTTAAAGGAAAATAAAGTCAAAATCATAAAAACCGTTATAACACGAAAACGTAGTGAAACTCGCTTTAGAATGACCTCAGGAACCCATGGTGGGGTAACCTGTATACATGGATGATGGCTTGGTTAACGTAGGGTCAATTAAACTGTCAATTGTATAGATAGATGATATGCCGGTGAAAGGCAAAGGATAAAATTAAATGGCTCCTAGTTTTGTTATACAGTGTGATATACTTGAAACAACAACAGGCTAAGGCGTTTAAGTAAGGTCACCAAGACAAAAAACCTCCAATTGGATTTGGGGTAGGTGCTAGGACGGGTGAATACAATGTTTTATCCGTCATAATTCTTAATTTATTCGAGTTTTCTCGAAAACGTTTCGAAAATCTATCGAGCGGTTTTTTTTTTAATTTTTTTATTAAAAATTTTTGCATAATGTGCTTTTTGTGAAATTAATTCAAATATTTCATATATGTATGTAATTGATATTTTATTGACCTGTAATTTGGTTTATTTTTGCGTTCAAATGGTTTTTGAAACATTAATGTATGATACTTCTAAATACCCTGATCAGCGGTCTGTTATTATAATATATTATAAATTACGGTAGATGATGAAATTGTGAATGTGGAACAGTGGCGTATTGGGGGGGGGGGGGCTCAGAGGGCTTTTTTATCTAGAATTTACATTTTTACAATTTTTTAATTAAGGCTTAGCATATATACTTTTTCTATAAGAGCAAGTACGTGCGACCCAGTCGTGCATTTTATTTATGTAAAATTTCAATTTATTTTTAATTTCATTCAGTTTGTTTTTTAGGATTCATCTTTTTTACGCAATATGTGTTTTTATGATAAGCAGTATAAATTATTACTCCTTAACATTATTTTCTGAATTAAATGATATCAAAGTGAGAAAACATTAAAAACTGGGATAAACCACAAAAAATTGTAGAACAAAGTAAAACAGTTATAAATTCTTGATAGAATATAAGAGAGATCTTGCGAATCGGACTTCGTTTCTCAAAGATATGGCTAGTTAAGGAAAATAAAGCCAAAATCATAAAAACTAAAATGAAAAATTGCCTCTTAAGTTTTTCATCTTAGGGCTAGTTTTTTTTCACAGCTGTTTAAGTTTTAAGCACAATTTTTAGGGGTTCAAGTTAAATAGCGCTAATAAACAAAAACCGGTTAATTAGCTTGATCCATGATTCAACTCAAACTATGAATAGATACTCAGAAAAAAAATTAGCTTAAGTGAACTTTCGACGACAGTTGCCAATAATCATGCATTAAAGATGATCAAGGTGAACAAATAGGCTCTTAGAACGATCTCGGGACCCATGGCTTTCGTCTCTGGCGGTGCACAGTGGGACGAAACCCTATAAGAGCGATTAAAACCCCTGCGTGCCCGCTATAAAAACTTTAAGTTTGTTCAAAATGGTAGATTATAGATTTTGGAGGTTGTAGAATCCAAATCTGAATTCAAAATTCATCCAGATCTTGTGTAAGCACAATTTTGATGCTTTTTTTTTTAATCTTTTACTGGAAGACCATTGTCATACTACTCAATAAACAATAAAGATCCTACAATGGCTTTAGACATTTTTATATATACTCTTCGGTCGTAAGCGTTTGCTTTTTCAATTTGAGATGCTAAACCCTAGAAAGCTAACGTTCGTCAAAATGGCACACATCGATCAAATATTTCCCTCTCCCTCCCTAATTGTTTGACTTATACATAACCGTGCTTTCGCGCCAACTCAGTCGCGCGCCGCCGGTGGTCTCTCTCGTGTGGTGGAAGTGTTTTTCTTGTAAGAGTTATTGTTTATTCTATATGTATAATGTACTCGTCATTTTGACGAATGGTTAGATTATGTGTAACTTTTACAAATTTTGTTTGTGTTGATTTGTGTTTCTTTTTTGCTTTGTTTTTATATAATACTATGATTTTGATTAATGGCTGCGATGTCCCTGAAGATGATGAAGATTTCTCAATTGGCGATTATTCTGACAGTGAGAGTGAAGACGGCTTGTTGTTGGACGACGTGCAAAGCGATGTTGAAGATGAAGCTTCCGATGTCGAAGACGAACGAGAGAATTCTTCAGTCTCCAGCTGTATAGTAAATTTGTCGCAGAGTAAAATTCGCGGTAAGAATGGTCACATTTGGGCTACTAGAAAGGGACAAACTTCTTCTCGAGCTACTGTCATGAATATTGTCCGAATGGCTAGAGGACCTGCCCGTTCATTGAAAAACAAGACAAATCCTCTCGATATTTTTGAGTCCTTCATAACAAAGGAAATTATAAAATAGACAAATATTGAAATTTCTGCCAAGAAGAAAAAATATGACACCATCTCTGCAACCAATAAAGATTTGTGTATGCAGGAACTGAATACTGTCTTTGGTGTTTTGTTGTTAGCAGCATCTTTGAAGGACAACCACTTAACAACCGAAGAGCTATTCAACACAGCTTTTTGCGGAAATCGCTTCCTTGCTTGTATGAGTCCAGAAAGATTTGATTTTCTAATAATGTGCCTAAGGTTTAATGATAGGGAATTGAGAGTCCAAACCATTTAGTCGGATCCATTTACACCAATTCGCAAAATATGGGACTTACTCATGATACATTGTCGGTCTAATTATATCCCTGGAAGCTACCTAACCATTGATGAGCAATTGCTTGCATTCTGAGGTCCCTGCAAATTTAAAATTTATATGCCTAACAAACCGGCCAAGTACGGACTAAAAATTGAGATGATGTGTGATAGTGCGGCCAGATACATGGCTGATGCCATACCTTACCTTGGGGAAAAAAACACACACAGAAAGGCATGCCTCTGGCGAAATATGTTGTAAAGGAAATTACACGCAGTATTCATGGTTCTAACAGGAATGTAACAATGGATAATTGGTTTACTTCAGTTCCTTTGGCAAAACTACTACTTCAAGAACCCTACAAATTGACTATTGTAGGAACCTTGCGAGCCAACAAAAGGGAAATCCCCGAACAAATGAAAAACAACCGTGGCAGGCCAATTGGAACTTCAATGTTTTGTTTCGATGGGCCATTCACTCTCTTGTCATATAAACCAAAACCCAGCAAAATGGTTTATTTGCTGTCATCGTGTGATGAAGAAGCAAATGTCAACCCATCGTCAAGAAAACCTAGGATGATTGAATTTTACAATGCAGCTAAAGGTGGTGTCGACACATTTGACCAAATGTGTTCCAACACGTGGCCCATGGCCATATTTTATGATATGCTCAATATAGCTGCCATCAACACATATATAATTTATTGTCATAATATCGGCGTTTCGGAAGCTAAACCTTTATCACGAAGAAGCTACATGATGCAATTGCACGAGAAACTTGTGGAACCATGGTTTAAACATCGTCGGAAATGATGTTTTGAGCATTATTATCGTGTATTTTCTTTCTAAAAATGTCAAACTAAATATTTTTTAAGGTTGTGTTGTAGTAATATCGCAAGTCAAAAAACACTAAGGAGGGCATGGAAACTTAGAATTCACGCCTAAACTATGATTGGTTCAAGGACCTAGATCACCACGTAGCATATTGTCGCACCCGAATATTTTAAGACCTTTTTTTTTACAGGGGAGCATGGAGGATAACCTTTTTCGATTTCCGTCCCTTAAGCTGGTATTTTAAAATTATTTTATTAATATGCAAAAATAAAATTTCGGGACCAAAACAAAAATACATTAAAAAGTCTTAGGTAAGGTTTTTTTCTATTATTTTGATGGATTGATGTTTTTCAATTAAGTATATATTTCACACGTTTTTGATATGTTTTGAGTGTGCTAAGGACTCAAAAAAATTTGTATAAGACCAAAAACTTTGGTTTTAGATTTTCTAAGTGTACATTATCCATTATCTTATAAGCATCCAACAAATAATAATTTCGCAGGCACATTTTGAAAAACGGGTTTTGAGCGCGTTTTAGGGGTTTTGTCCCAGTGTTATAATATTATGTGCCTACCTACCCCCATACAATTGGGCTTTTACCCCAGACATCAGACAAAAATAAAAAAAAATGGCAGCTCTCTAGTTAGAAGAAAGTTAGTAGCTTAAAAATTGAAATTAAAAAATATTTAGTGCTAAATCAGTTGACTATCAACTAAAAATTAACATAATAATACATTTATTTAAAAAACATATAAGGAAAATATACACTTTTTTGCAAAAATAATGAATTTGGTATGAGTTGTTTGTTTACATTCTTCTAACAAGGTTTACCGTTTTCTTTTTTTTTCTATTTTTGTGTGAAAGAGAAGCCACAAAGACAAATGCGTAAAAAGCCCAATCCCTAAGTTATTTTAAATAAAACTACCTATTGTCAGTTTTGACACGGAGCGGGAGCTATACATCCATTCTAGATAGCCTTAGAACAAAAAATAAATACATACATAACTAGGTACATGTCTTGTTTCACATCTAGATTCTTTTATGTGTGTTTCTGATTTTATTTTTGTATCAGAAATAGAACGGTTTTTTTAGATTCTGATTTTCTCCTTCATGACTCAATCAATTTCAATCTTTGTATTACATGAAAGCTTTTAAGTTAAGTTTTTTTGAATTAAAAAAAAAATAAATTGCACGACTGGATCGCACGTACTTGCTCTTATAGATCAAGTTACTACATATATATGGTAAGCCTTTTTATTTAAAAAATTGTAAATGCAGTTTTAGAAAAAAATTAAAAAAGCATAAAATTCGATTTTCAAATTTCTTAAATGAATTTGACGTCGAAACGAAGTATGCAATTTGATTTCTTCTGTAATGATACATTTTTAGAAAACTAAATTTGAAAATAGTTAGAGCCGTTTGAAAAAAAAAAAACAATTTTTGGTGCGCCATTTTTAAGATATTATTTATCAAGATCTAAAAACTAAGTTTTGAAAAAAAATATTGAGAAGTTTTCGAAAGAACGATTTTTGAAAAAAAAACACGAATTTTTTTACTAAGTTATTGCTGCAACTTGAAAGCTTGCATGTAAAAAAATGGTTAAAATTGAATGAGTCATGAAGTAGAAAATCAGAATTAAAAAAAAAAAACGGTTCTATGGCAGGTAACGTTAATACCGGTTTTTGAAAAAATTGTTTTTATTTGATGACAGAACTTATTCAAAAAAATTACCATGATTTTTATTATCAAAATCGTAAGAACCATTTCTGAGAAAAATGAGTTTTTTTAAAACCGGTATATGACAAGTACCGTTTTTTGGTAAAAAAAATAATTCAAAAAACGTCTGGGGATAGTCTCCAAAAAACGCCTCATACCAAGTTTGGAGTAAATCGACCCATCCGTTTAGGCTGTGGCTTCTGATACATTCAGACAGACAGGTATACAGACAGAATTGTCAGACCCACTTTTTTTTCATTCTCTATCATCGTTATGTCATGGCTGATTGTTATCTCAACTATTTATCTTATATCTTGATATTTTAATGAGTGATTAACAAAATACAGGGTTGTGTCATGCTAACTTTTTATGGAATTTGTTTATAAAAAAAAAGTTTTCATTTTTTTCTGAAAAACCAAGAGCGCGGCAATTTTTTTGGTCTTGCAGTTTACATATAAACCAAATGCGGCAATTAATGCGCCAAAAACATTTCATTTTGAATTTGGTTATGAAAAAAAGTTTTTTTTTTTTAAATAAGAGCGCAATTTTTTTTTTTGATTTCACGCCAATTATTCGGCACGTAATGAGCAAAAAAAATTAGATTTGACCAAAAATTAAAAAGTGTCATGCTAACTTTATATAAACACTTCCGATCAAATTCTGACCAAACTAAGAACGCGGCAAGTTTTTTGACTTCACGGCATAAATGCGTCTGGTAGAACAAAGAAATTTGGTGTGAACGTTTTATAACGAATTTCTTTGGTCTACCACTTATTTGCCAAAAGTAATCCCTAATATTCTGACTATTGTAATTAAACTAAAAGACTTTTCAAAGACTGACGTTTTATTTCTTATAGGTACATTGAAATTCAAAATGCAATAGGTACAGAAAAAAATATTGCATCTTCCCTCCCGGAGTTTTTTTTTTTTACAAAATTGAGTGTCCAGGGGAACGGGATTATGGGTGCAGGTGGAGTCTCTGAAGTAACTGCAAGTATACCGTTTATTAATCTTTTGCAGATCGAAAACAGAAGTTAAAATCAAAAAAAGTTCAGACAAAAATTAAAGATATTTAAAAGGTCTACAACTTTGTAGTTTTCAGCTCGTCTACTGGTACTCATTCGAATATTTAAGTCAAAATGCGTTTCTTAATAACTTTCCGGCGAAAGTCTTAACTCTAAATGCTCCGTTGTATAAACATAATTTGAATAATATTGCTAACATTTGTATATAGTATACTTGTGTGTCAAAATTATAATTACCCTAATAGTGTCTCCTTCTCGGAATGGAAGTTCTTCATCACAGCCGTCTGGATTAGGGCTCATTGTACTTGGATCATAGTCAAACATTGCAATAAAGTATCTTGCTTTTTTCTGTTGCTGTTGTTGTTGATGCAATAGTTGTTGTTGTTGTTGCTGCTGCTGTTGTTGTTGCTGTTGTTGTTGTTGTGGTTGTTGTTGTTGTTGCTGTTGTTGTTGTTGTTGTTGTTGTTGTTGTTGTTGTTGTTGTTGTTGTTGTTGTTGTTGTTGTTGTTGTTGTTGCTGTTGTTGTTGTTGATGTTGTTGTTGTTGTTGGATCTGCTGGTTCTGTTGTTGTTGAAGATTTTGCTGTTGTTGGCCATTTAATTGTGGACGTGGACCCCCAAGTTGTGGCACTAACCGATTATTATTCAATGCCTGTTGATTGTTATAATGTGGCTGCTGGTGCTGCATTTGTTGTTGTGGCACCGGTGCATTTGGACGAATTTGGGAACTGCTCCGATTTGCTTGGTTTTGATGAAATCCCTTTAAAAAAAAACATTAAATCGACTTACAAAATAATTTAAACAATGAAACACTATCATTCACTTAAAAATGATATCCATACTTAAATATATATGAGGATGTGAGAGGAAAACTGAAGATACATTTTATGCATATTAAATTACTAGGAACATCGTTTTAAAATAATGAATATAGGTACATTTCAAATTGGCAAGTCACCTATTTATGTTTTTGCATAGCTTAAATGCTAGCATTAATGCATGTGGGTATGTTCTATATATATTTATATCGCTTGCATAATGGGTCGTATGCAAAAAGATGAGATCAAACTCTTTACTCACTTTTTTGAAAACTTTCTTAAGGTGGCATGCAAAAAAAATTTACCGACCGAGTTAGATGAGATCGATCTCACAATAAAAATCTATACGTGTGATAGAGCACGTTTTCATATACAAAAAGATGAGAAAACTCTTGATAACCTGAGGTTGATAGTTATAGCATCAACAATAACCCCTCACATAAACATCATATAAATCGAAATATAAACAATTTACAAAATATGCACTTTGCATATTTTTTTTCATACCTAATATAAGTAAAAGATAAACAAATAAAGAACTTCGTTTTAATTACAAAATACATGCATCTTTGCATATTTAGTTTCACAATGTTTCACAATTTTTGGCAAAAAGATAAGTAACTGCAAAATATGCACTTTGCATATTTTGTGTCACAATACTCTTTATCGCTCCACATCATAAGCTTCGACTAATTGCAAGGTATGCACTCTGCATATCTTGTGAAAATAATATAAATTTCAAGAAGTTACTTATATTTTTTGTCTTGTCGCGGGTAGTTCTTTTTCTATCTAAGTTTTAATAAAGATTCATCAAATAAAATACTGTGCATTCTTCTTTTATTCACATTTCTGGGGCAGTCGGTAGGATCTCGGGATCCACAACAAAATAAAGATAACAAACAAAAAAAAAAAAAAATTGCACGACTGTGTCGCACGTACTTGCTCTTATAGATAAAGTGACAATATATGCGAAGCCTTTTTAATTAAATATTTGTAAATGCAGATGGCGGTCAGCCATCAGACGAATAGGGGGAATAACATGTAGTAACGAAAACATGCACGTGCCGTAACTGTTGGAAGTGTGATCATAGTCTCTGCGCGGCGGCCGCTAGAAACAAGCCTTTTAAAAAAAGTTTTGGCTAATATGATCAGGCTGTTCCCACAGGTTGGCGACAGGTTAATTCCCTGTCCCGTAAAACTAAAAGAATTACGAGACCGACAACAAGCCTCGGAAACGGACGGATTTCACGACGACAACCCACGAAATGAAAACGGCAAAACGATTTACGAATTTTCTTGTGGAACGTACTATCGCTCTATAGAGCTCGAGCTGCTCAGCAGCTAGCCGATGCCCTGTCAAAATATAAAGCTGACATAACAGCGTTTCAAGAAATAAGATGGACAGGGAATAGTGTTTTACAGAAGAAAGAATATGACTTATATTACAGCTGTCATACAACACCATGTGCTCGGGGTAGGCTTCCTAGTCAGCGAAAAAATGAAGTCTACCATCATCGGCTTTAACGCTATAAGCGAAAGGCTATGCACCCTTTGCGTGCGAGGCAAATTTACAAACATCAGCCTCATTTACGTTCACGGACCTACGGAGGAGTCCTCAGACGAAGAAAAAGAGTCGAGCAAGTCGAGAGGGCCCTCAATGCCTGCCTGCCGAACTTGATGACGGTACGAACGTGCCGAGGTGCCAATATCGACTCGGATCACTATCTTGTTGGTATGGTTTTCCGAGGGTGGATTGCCTTGGGGAGACGCATTGCATCCGCCGATCAGGTTCGAATCAACACGGCTGCCCTACGCAACGAAAACACCAGTAACACCTTTGGTAATGAATTAGGACTCGCCCTAGAATCACTTGATTTAGGGAGAGTAAGTCCTGGAGCCAGTATGCTGGGCGTAAATGAGAAGTGGACACGCCTTAAGAACACTGTCATTAGTACTGCCAACTCCATCTTAGGCAGCAGTCGTAGAAATCGGAACGACTGGTTTGATGATGAATGCAAGCTAGCGACTGAACGTAAGAATGTTGCGTACCGAGCAATGCAACAATCTCATAGAACGCGGGCACGCGAAGAGGAATATAAAGAGCTCAGAAGAATAGAAAAACGGCTTCACAGACAGAAAAAATCAGCCTGGGAGAAGAACCTAATCTGTGAAATAGAGAACAGCCGAGAGCGAGGTCCGCACCAGGCGCGGAAGTTCTACCAATCCGTCCGAAACATGACGCAGTACACACCACGCTGCACATACTGCAGGGACGGAGAGGGAAATCTGATCACCGATCCACAAAGCATACTGGAGCGATGGGAAGTGTACTTTAATGAATTGCTAAATGGTCAGCTCACAGCAGAAGTGGAGGCTCCACTACTTCAAGATGAAAACCCTATGCTACCGCCACCAAGCATAAAAGACGTTGAGAAGGCTATAGGACGGCTCAAGAAAAACAAAGCCCCGGGAGCCGATGGCATACCAGCCGAATTATTCCACCACGGCGCGGCGGGCCAGCCTTACGTCAAGCAATTCATGATATCATAGTGCACGTATGGGAGCATGAAGAAATGCCAGAAGACTGGCGAAAAGGTATCATATGCCCCATACATAAGAAGGGAGATGTCACAACGTGCAGCAATTATAGAGGTATCACGTTGTTGAGTACCGCCTATAAGATACTCTCCTCTATCCTACAAGACCAGATAACCCCATACGCTAAAACCATCATCGGACACTATCAGTGTGGTTTCATTCCAAGCAAATCAACAACTGATCAGATTTTTACCCTTGGGGAGGCGATGGAAAAATTTCTAGAACTTAACATCCCAACATACCATCTGTTTATAGATTTTAAAGCCGCCTATGATAGCATAGCCAAGGTAGAACTTTAAAAAGCCATGAGAGAATTCGGCATCCCAAATAAATTGACACGACTATGTAGGTTGACCATGACCAACGTAACAAGCCAAGTTAAAATAGCCGGATTGCTATCCAGACCAATCAACATCTTTAATGGACTCCGACAAGGGGATGGTTTGGCCTGCCTCCTCTTCAACCTGGCGTTGGAGAAAGCAATCCGTGACTCTGGCACGGCAACAAGAGGGACCATCGTCAACAGGTCCAGCCAGATACTGGCTTACGCAGACGACATCGACATCATCGGAAGAACCGAACAAGCTGTACAAAAATCTGGGGCTGCACATTAGTGAAGGTAAATGTGTGAGGAACGACGATTCCGGAGACGGTACAATCATGAGTTGTACGCAATCTAAATTGAAGCAGACATAGTGACAAAAATTAAGCTCGGTAGACTCCGGTGGGCAGGGCACCTAGCTCGTATGAGCGAAGAGGAACCTGCTCGGAAAGTCTTTTGCGGTACATTCAATGGTAGACGGCAGCGTGGTAGACCATGCTTGCGCTGGAGGGATGGCGTAGACCAGGAAGCCCGAAGCCTTGGGGTGCGCAACTGGATGGCGTTGGCTCGAGACGGGGATAGGTGGAGATACTTGTTGAAAGAGGCCAGGACCGGACCCCGGTTGTCGAGCCGTTGATGATGATGAAATGCAGTTTTAGAACAAAAAATTCAAAAGCTTAAAATTCGATTTTCAAATGACTGAAACAGCTTCTTTAATAAATTTAACCTTAAAACGAAGTATGCAATTTATTTCTTCTATAATGATACATATTTAGAAAAAAAAAAATATTTGTCTTTAGAAGGAGATTTCCTATGTTGTAGATAAGACCTGAAAAATCGGATGTAGAATCAGTATAATTAAAATAAAATACACGACTGGGTCGCACGTACTTGCTCTTATAGATAAAGTTACTATTTATGCTAAGCTTTTTTAATAAAAATTTGTAAATGCAGTTTTGAAAAAAAAATCGATTTTTAAAAGACTAAAACAGCTTTTTAAATGAATTTAACCTGAAAACAAAGTATGCAATTTGATTTCCCCTTTAATGATGCATTTATAGAAAAAAAAATTTAAAATCGTTAGAGCCGTTTTTTTTTTTTTAATATTTTTTCCATATAAAATTTTGCAAGGTCTTTTATAAGAAAAAATTGGTACGCCTTTTTTAAGATATTATTAATCACCATCTAAAAATTAAACTTTGAAAAAAAATATTGAGCAGTTTTTGAAAAAAATGATTTTTCAAAAAAAAAAATTCAACTATTTTTTAAAAATCCAAAAAAATAATTTTTGAAATTTTTTTTACTAAAAAATATTACGGCAACTTAAAACCTTTCATGTAAAAAAAATGATTGAAATTGATTGAATCATGAAGGAGATAATCAGAATTAAAAAAAAAAACGTTAATAACGGTTTTTGAAAAAAATGGTTTTCATTTAAAGAAAGACTTTATCCAACAAAATGACCATGATTTTTTTAATAAAAATCGTTTCTGTAACAGTTTAGAAAAAAAAAACACTAGCGATGAAGAGAATCATGTGTTTTTTCGGTTAATCGCGTTTATCGTGAAAACAATTGCTCGCAAAAAAAATAATATTGCACAAAATTAAATTTCCTAAAAACTGATGTTTTTTTTTATTTTGTATGTGCATAAGTTTAGAAAATAGCTATATCCGCAGTTAAGGTAAACATGTGTATTTGTTTCGCTTTTTCACTTAAACTTGGAAACGGCTTCTCTTATCGAAAAAAATTTTCTACAAAAATAAGCCGTATTAAATTTTATAAAAAAGCTGGTACACATTTGTTCATACCTGAAACTGCTTACAAAATAGCGGCAGTGAACAAAAACATGCGGCCGATATGAAGCGGTTCTATCCTGATCTTCACTCTTGGAGCTAACCAAGAGTCTGGTTCTCCAGGATGGGAGTTGTGCGTCGGGGTAACTTCCCTATTATTGGAAATAA
The DNA here is from genome assembly GCA_948107695.1 of Meliscaeva auricollis. Classification (NCBI taxonomy): domain Eukaryota; kingdom Metazoa; phylum Arthropoda; class Insecta; order Diptera; family Syrphidae; genus Meliscaeva; species Meliscaeva auricollis. Next base: position 50,741,943 of record OX403616.1, on the reverse strand, counting down.
AATTTGTTCCGAAACAAAAAACCCAAGAAAGTAGAAATTATTAAGTATTACACCATTGACAAAACACAAAAGGAAATTAAGAGATTTTTATGTATTTCCGTTTATCACAGGAAATTCATTATGAACTTCGCTGAAATGACAAAATATATTAAGAAAAAGCCAAAAATCCATATTCACGATACAAAAATATATACAAAAATATCTTATGTTGAATTTAATATGTTCAGTATTTTACATTATACATATAATGTAAAACTTTGCTTCGAAAATACGTGTTTTTTGACTTTCAAACAGGAATATCTCAAAAGTGTGATGCGATACAAAAATTCTGACCCCGGATTCGGGTTCAGCATACCAAAAACCTTCAGAAAAGTAAATTTTTGTTTTTGGAACGAAGATAAAAAAAAATTTTGTTGACCTGTGAATTAATTGAAAGATTTAAAAACGAGAAATATGTGTGAACAAAGGCTTTTTCTACGAAAATAAATTAAAAAACGAAACAATTTTGTAGTGAAAACGGCAAATGAAATTATCTGCCAAGTTTCAAAGGAGAAATGTCAGAAAATCTGAAAAAAGGCTGAAAAAAGTAATTTTCTTTCTTAGTACTTTTTTTGACATTGTTTGCTTTTTTGAGAAAATCTAAAAATGCAGTATTGTTACAATCAATTATTACATAACATACATCAAGTTGAATCGAAATCCTTAGAGCCTTTTTCGAGAAAAATCCAAACCGTTATATGGGAGGTATTCGTTCTAATCGAGATATTCAAAAACAAAAAAAAAATCAACCTTGGAAATTACTAAAAAGTAAACTGTACCAAATTTCATGCAAATTCGTCAACCCATTAAGGCTGTGGCTCTCTGTACAGACGGACGCACAGACGAACAGACGCACAGACGCACAGACGAACAGACGAACAGACGAACAGACGAACAGACGGACAGATGAACAGACGAACAGACGCACAGACCGACGGACGGCATGACAAAAACCACTTTGTTGGACTTCTCCATCATCGTAATGTTGGTTTTGATTAAAACCTCATTTTTTTTACACGTAACCAATACTTGCCTATAGAGCAAGTAAGAAAGAAGTATCATACTGGCTTAAGCAGTTTAGTAAAAACTATGGATGACGAAAGCCTAGTTTAAATTATCAAGAATCATTTTAACCCAAAAATAATTAACGCGATATTAGTTAGTAACGAGATTTTTGATAGAATTCAGACTATATATTCAAATAATTTAAAGGGTTACAGAATAATTAGATGTATTAAAATGTTACAAGATATAAGAGATGAAGAAGAATTAGGAAACATTATAAAAGAAAAATATGAAGAAAATAATCACTGAATAGACGAATTTTACGAAGAATTAAAAAGTATTAGGTCCGTTTGGGAACTCTTTGAGCTGAAATATGAAATCCGTCAAATTTTTTAGAGTGGGGATATTCTCTCAAATACTGCTAAAACTACTCAAAAACACGGGAACACGATAATCAAAAATATGTACCACTTTTTGTTTTATTTATTAATTAATTCACTTTTGATTATATTTCAATTTTTTGTTAATTCATTTAAAATTCCCGACATTCAAAAATATTTTCCTGATTTTTATTGAGTTTTTGCTGTATGAAATGGTTTTGACAGAATTTATATTTCAGCCACAAGAAATTCTTTGGGCAGAAACTTTCAAAAGAGGGGAAATGATTTTCTCTCTCCGTACGCTCTCTCGTGACATGTTTGACAGGACTTGGACTCAAAAATCAAAAAAAAAAGTAGAAATTCCTTGTTTTGGCGAGTACCCAAACAGACCTATTATTACCCTAAAATGAAAGCTAAAATTACAGAATTTATTAATTGTTGTGAATCTTGTGTATTAGAAAAGTAGGTACATATTAAAGAAAACCTACTAAAGTTTTTCATAAAATTTCGGGAACTCCTACAAAACCTAATCAAATAGTTCATTTAGATGTTTTCTATGCTAAAAATAAATCCATTTTTTCCACAATCATAGATAAGTTTAGTAAAACCGCGTTGTTCGTTAAAATGGACATTCGCAACAAATCAGAGTTCAGATAAGCTTTACTTAATTGTACTAATGTTTACGGAAATATAAATAAAATAGTGACAGATAACGAACTAGGAATGAAATCAAAACTTATGAAAGAATTTTTAGATGAAAAAAATATTGAAATTCATTGTTACTTAAAATTCAAACCATAACAGTAATGCAGACATTGAAAGGCTTCAAAACACTATTAACGAACATTTAAGATTACTAAAACAAACAAAAAACATCTTCCTATAGAAGAACAAATGATTTTAATAAACCGGTTCTAGTTATAATAACACAATACAAACTTAGGGAATTTATCCCAATCTGAATCCCTCCAGTATATAACAGGAGCTTTAAGAATACAAATTGGGACGCTTTTAGGTTAAGGCTTCATAATAATTTGTCGTTATTAATAATTCCGGATGATAAAAACTTGTCAAATAACGAAATAGAAGTTTTCATCGATCAATAAAACAAGATCATTACTTCGAATGTTGAATCTTACTCAGAAATGCATTCTACTAAGGACAAGAAATTACATTCTATCTCAGATAAAACAAAAAAAATTATTGATCTACATAGTATTTGGCTTGGTCAGCTCAAAAAACTCTACCATTGTCATTTAAATAGAATAAACCCCGAATATATTCAACTTAGTTCTAGAATTCAATGCCTTAATAAAATAATAAAAGAAAATGTATATTTGGACTTGAATAATGCATTCCAATCAAAACTTAAGAAAATAAAAACATCGCTTTTTGCTTTTAAGGAAATAGACAAATTAACGGGTAGAAAGTATTTTGGTACCGACATTTCAAACGACATACTTCCCTACAATGGACAACAGTTAAATGACACTGAGACAAAATTTTACTCGTCGCTCTACTCAGGATCCGAGAACAGTTTTTTTTACTTCTCCTGAGAAAATAAGTATTTTGAGAGCTGCTTTAAATAACAAAAAAATCTGCTGGTTGTGATGAAATCTCGAATTTTATTTTAAAAAAATGTCCACATTCTATTGACTCAGTTCTTTCTTTAATATTTAACCACTGGAAGGAAGCTGCAAAAGATGTTTAAAATTTCCGTCCCATTTCACTTCTTTCTACAATAGGCTTTTTGAAACAATTCTACTAGAGCATTAGAATTATTACAGCGAAGATGCAAGTATCATTCCAAACAATCAATTTGGTTTCAAAAAAGGCAGTTCAACAGAACATGCATTACTTATTATTCAAGACAAGGTAATTTAAAACTTGAGGAATAAGAAATGTACCGTTAGCTTGGATCAATACAATATGCTGATGATACCACTATCATAGCCAGTGATGTACGTCCAAATGTTGCTTTAAATAAAATTTAAGAAAAACTGCCCCAAGTCGAAAATTATTTCAAGAAATGGACATTTAAAATCAATTCCGAAAAGTGTGGTATAACTTGCTTCAGAAATTCTAGCGGTAAGGGACACTATCTTGCAATCAAAGAAAGTAATTCACTTTGTTTAAAATTAAACGATAGACCTATAGCATTGCGTTGTGAAACGAAAATTCTAGGTGTAAGTTTTTTTTTAATAAGCATGCCCGAAAAGTTCTTTATAGATCAAAAATGGCCTCAATGATCTTAAAGCCATTAATTAATTCTAAACAAATGTCCGGAAAAACAAAAATTCTTATGTATAAGACGTTGATCAGACCCATTCTTACGTAAGGGTTTCTCATTTGGTTTACTATATCACCTACCGTAGCCAAAGAAATGGAAACTTTCGAAAGAAAAATCTTGAGGCATTGCTGTGGCAAATTGAGAAAACCTGACAAGAAATACTTCTCAAATAAAGTCATTTACGAAGCAACTAAAATAACGCCTTTAACGATTTACCATATTGACCTTAATTTAGAAAATACATAGTTACTATTTATCGCCGTTTAATCTTTTATATGATCAATCTATATTCCCTTTAAGACCTGATACAAACGATACTCTCTCCGGGTCTTTTTACGAAAAAGCATCCTCTTTTAATTTGAGGGGATGATGCGGATAAATTAAAAAAATATAAAAAAATAAATATAAAGTTTTTGGATACTCTTTGGAGAGTATAAATAATTATACTTGTCTTTAAGAGTGTTTGTATGTATGTATGATTTATTTGTATGTTTCTCATACTCTATGTTAAGATATCATTTCATGATAGGTATTTCCCTTGGTTGTAATTTAGTTTTTAAGTTCTAGTCATAAGTTAAGATGCCAAAAAAGAGCAATGTTGAGAATGTATACGCCGGGAGCAAGTATAATTGCTGAATTATTATTGATTTAAATGAAACATACATTTGTTCAAGTTTTGAGTAAGTCAGACATATCTTTAAGTCGACCAAAATGTTAAATTTAAGATTAAGTAGTAAAATGTATTGATTTATAATAATTGCCTCAGTAAAACCACGTACGGTTAAAAAAAAATTGTACGTAACAAAATTTTTGAGATTTGAATTAGGACCAGTTTTGATATCTTGGATAAATAGAAATTTATTATTTATCTTTCAAAAAACATCTCCCAATTTCTTAATAGAAAAAACGGTTGAGATATAAAACTTTGTGCAAGGAGTATGCTATTATTAAGCTAAATTGACGTAACTGTAGTCTTTTTTGAACAATATAACGTAACGTTTATTACAGAAAAATAAATATTTTAAATTGAAAAAGTGTTATTTTTCTAAATTATTAAGAGCCGTCTGCTGCTGCTTAAGTGACAGTTTACGCAGAGGAAAAAGTAGACCATATATGCGCTTATGTTCAACATAAATACTTTAAGTATCGTAACAGCAAAAGGCCCTGAATGTTATTCACGTAACAGTTCCAAAAAAAGGTGTTTAATCTTTCATGGGTATTACGATCCTCACTACAAGTAGGTACACTCGTGTGTATGATTACATTTTGTGATTTTAAAATTAAAATCATGGAGTATTTCTACTCTCATTTTATACTTTAACCTTTGTGAATCATTTTTGACATGCGTATTCATAGCTTTAAGGATTCAAAAACTTTCGAGACTATTGACATATATATCCACGTAGAAAGTTACCTACACTTGTTGTACTAAATAAAGACCAATAATAAAATAAATAAAAACATAAAAATTTCATTTTCAGTTATAAAGGGATTTCAAATTAGGACTTGACAACTTTTTTTTTGAAATAAAACCTAAACCTAAAACCTAAAATGTGTTATAGAGCTACATAGATGTATGATAAAATTTGTTTTTTAGGTCCGACAAAACTGGTAGAAGATTATTTTTGTTTTTCATATTTCTCATTGGCCATCATGGTAATGCTTATTTTAATTAAAAAATCGATTTTTTTAACACCAAACCAATACTTAAAGCGTAATTTGACCTTGCGCCCAGAGTCAGGGTCAGTTTTTTTTTCATGGATTTTATCAAAGTTTTTGGTAAAAAAGTAATTTTTGGCATTTCTTTGTCTTATGCAAGTATTTCAATTCCAGTACACCGCACAGATAAATGCCGATTTATTCACAACACACCTATACAAATATAAACAAATTACTTTGTTTAAATAAATGCAAAATATACAAACAAATTATTGTTGTTTGAAAATCACTTTTTGCAATTATTAAGAAAAAAGCTCATCTTATGGTAGTTTTTTTAATTACTAATCTTAAAGACCTTTATCTTCCCTACAATTTGAAACAAATCATACCTCTATGCCATATGTGAGTCGACTAATATATAATTGAACACAGGTTTATCGTTGCTCCCAAGCAATTTTCTGTTTTTTATTAATTTCTCAACTCTGGTATACTTCACAGTCAAAAGTGACTCAAATTCAAAGCTTAATACGTGTCGAATAAGTATTTTTAAATTTTCTTTTCAAAACTACATAATTTATTTAAAAAAAAATGCAACCTGATTTTTGGTGAATTATTTCTCAATCACATATTTTGACATTTTTGACTTTTAAACGTCATTATATCGAGTTTAAGATTTTTAAGATATCTTATCTGTGTATGTCACTTTAATGATTTCTTATAGTCTACCGATTCTATTATAAATTAGATGTCTATCAATTTTAGTTAAGAAAATGGCTTTTTGACCTTTTTTTAAGTTCACCCCTACTAACCCTACTAGAATATTGAAATAAAAAAATTTTTTCTTTAACATCATATTTTTTTTTTAAATCTCTTAGACTTGTCGTAAAGGCTAGGTCAGATAATTAAAAAAAAAACAAAAAATTTAACTTAACAGGATATTGCTAGGCAATCTATGTGCAAACTTTTTCTTTGGACACAACCTATACGAAAACATAGGTCTTAACTAGCGATTATAAAGTTGAAGAGAACTTTGATTAAAGGTGCCATCATACCTGGGCTTGTTTCGAGACATGCATTTAAACGCCATTGCACGCCGCGGCAGTGGCGGCCGGCGGCGACGGCGTCCCATATTTTTGCATACTTGGGTTTTCAAATCAATATCTTTTGCCAGCTTTCGGTCGAAACAACAAACTCTTCTGTAGGCCATCGCATAATCAGGGAAAGACATGTGGTTGGGCTTCCATAACAGACCTGCTGCAAAACGATCACCATCCCGTTTTACATTATTTTGGAGCTTCTTAATTGTATCAGACTCTTTGTCTTTATGTGTTATTGCATATTTTTCTTGGAACTGGTTCTCAATTTTCATATTCTCGATCATCAAGGTCTGTAGGACGTCGTCACACTCACATATATGCATCTGCATAAGTGCCTGTCGATGAGTTGACCTATCTGGATCTAACTCACCATATATGTTCCAACCCAGGCGGGTCTTTGTGGCTGTGGGCTCACGTGGTTTAGCTTCGCGAAAATCTAATGGCATTGCTAAGTTTCGGTTATTAAACCCAATAATCACCCTCGGAACTACTTCTTAATATGATCTTACTGGTTAACCTCTTAGATGCCTGAATCTTTTCGAAAGTTCATCCATGAACGTTTGAGATGGTAAATTTATTCTCTCCACTCCCGTTGACGATTTTCTGTTTTCCTCCCTCCCTTGGTGAGTGAAAATTATTGTATATGTTCTACCTATGAAGCTCTGCGAGACTGCATTGTATCCCAAGATTTTTGCATATCATTTCATGCTGCAACCCACTCACGAACGAGTATATTTTGGTACAAGGATTAGCTCCATTCTATACCTACTAATCTTGCTGGACTGTAATTGTTTATTTTCAATCGGTAAATATAAATAAATAACAACATCTTCGTTTTACCCTGCATGACTTGCTATTTGACATCTGCTGTCATCATATTATTATCTTTCATCTGTCGTTCATCTGACTCGTCGTATTGGGCTTTTACCCAAGACGTCAGACAAAAATTTAAAAAAAATTGATACCAAAAAATAAAAAAGCACGACTGGATCGCACTGGAACTTACTCATGTAGTCCAAAGCTATTATGTATTATTAAATATTATTATTTTTTTTTTATTTTTTATATATTTAGTTCTTAGATGTTGATGAATAATATCTTAAAAATGGCAAACCAATTTTTTTTGACAAATTGTTTGGAAAAAATGTGAATAAAAAATATTTTTTAAACAACGGCTCCATAGATTTTTCAAAAAAAAAAAAATTCTAAAAACTTATCTTTATAAAAGAAATCATATCAAAAAGTTTAATCAAAATTTTTAAAGTCGGTTTTGAGAAAACTCGACTCCAAAATATTGTATGGGAGGTACTCGTTCCAGATGAGATATTATAAAAAAAAAACAACAAATTTTCGAAATTACATAAAAATCATCTCTATCAAATTTGAAGGCAATCCGTTCACGCGTTTGGGCAGTATAAATGTGTGCAGATGGACGCACGGACTCACGGACGCAGAGACGAACAGACGCACAGATGCACAGACGCACAGACTGACGGACAGCACGGCGAAAATCACTTTTTTAGTCTTCTTCACCATCGCAATGTTGGTTTTGATTAAAACCTCAATTTTTTTGTTTTGACACGAAACCAATACTTGCCCTTTAGAGCAAGTAAAATGGCAGCTCTCTAGTTGGAAGAAAGTTAGTATCTTAAAAAGTAAAATTAAAGAATATTTAGTGGTAAATCAGTTGACTATCAACTTCAAATTAACATAATAATAAATTTAAACTGTTAATATAAAGAAAATATACACTTTTTTGCAAAAATACTGAATTTGGTATGCGTTGTTTGTTTACATTCTTCTAACAAGATTTATCGTTTTCTTATTTTTTATTTTTGTGTGAAAGAGAAGCAACAGAGACAAATGCGTAAAAAGTCCAATTGTGGTTTTTGTCGATAAGCTAGCAACCTGGTATACAAAGAACCAACATTTTGCTTGTACACTAAGAATCAACATTATTTGGGTTGTTAAAAAAAAAGTGAACTTAAGTTTTTTTTGGAAAAATCTTACAACAGAAAATTTAATTTAATACTTAAATTAATAATAATAATCATCAATATGTCTTCGAGCGCATTATGTGATAATATCTCAGATAATTTGATTGACTAAATAATACGCCATGGAAACTGCCGGAAATTTTTTCATATTTTTTGTACCGACGCTCCATTTAGCACAATTAAGCTATTTAAGGAAAATAAATGGTTTTATTTTTCCTGTGACGAATGCAACCCGTTCATTTATATTTACAAACATTACCCGCGAAGTACTGCAGAACAATTCAATTCAATTTAATTTTGTTTTATTGAACATAATATTTACAATTTGACCTAAACTTACAAATAATATAATACAGTGGCAAAATGTTAGAATTGTTGGCACATAGGGGGCCTATATAGTTATATTTTACATGTCAAAAAAAAAATCCTAATATTTAAAGACGGTTGACTTGGTTCATCTCGGGGTGTTTCTTCCCGGTTGTCAAATGACAGTGCTGCTTAGCGATTGTTGGGATGGTGGTGACGCTTAGCCACGATAATGGGCTGACCCAGGGTCAGAGTAGAAGTAAACTGCTTCGTCATCGAGTACTGCAGAACAAGGTAATCTTGAAGTTTTATTAAATCAAATACGACATCTTACTGATAAAGATGACAACATTTCCACTGCCACTCAAGTAAATACGGTTGTGTCAGATACAGAAGATTCAACAATAATATTAAACCCACCCTCAGAATAAGAAATACAGGAACGGGTGTTTGGCGAACAAAATGTGGCACTTCACAAAGTAGTGTGAGTTGCACAAACACAAATGTTTTTACACAGGGTCATGCATTTACAGGTAGTTGTATGGCAACTCGCAAGGCTCCCAGCTTCATTTTATTTAGTTTTAACTTACATGTTAATTACACGTTCGATCCCTCTCAATTCTCTTTTTGATAAGTTCGCGTATTTTAAAGAAAAGCGTCCACTCCGTATCAAAACCAATTTTTTGATTGGAATCTTGAAATTTAATAAAAGTTTACAAGAATAACATTCTCAAAAACTTTAAAATTAAATTAAAAAACTGTTAAAAATTACATAAATCGGCGCTAACAAGTTGCAGCGACTTAGTACCACCAAACAAAATTAGTGCGCCCCTGAACCTGAAATTCGTAGTTTGAAATATTAGTATCTAAAATGTGATTGCTTGATTTGATGAAAAAGCATACTTTTATTTCGAGGAAAAATATCATTTCTGTTGCTAATACTTATTAGAAACAATTTTAAATGGCTCTAAGATATGAACATATTTTTGCATAGCTTAATGTAGCAAATAAAACAGTACCGAACTGTGAAAAGTATAGTTAATTGATGCCCCACTGCTATACACTGTTGATGTGATATATACCCATTCCTTATCTTCTTATTCTTTGAACCCACCATTAAGTGATTCAACATCTTCAAAACGAAAAATCGATGAAATCGATACAGAAAGCTCTCAGACGAATCCATTGACAAAAAAGCTCCACATGTCTATCTATCCCCGAGTCACATTCCCCATCTACTCAAGCGCCACCATCACCTCCACTGTCTTCACTCTCATACACATTGATTGTTACATCGGCACAAGTACTTATTAATAACGCTGAATTCATATCAACAAATCTACCACCTTTCACGTATACTGGTCCTAAGCATTTTGGTGAAAGCAACAGGACTTCATAATAACTATCGAACATTATTCCACTTTAAATACTGATAGCAATGAAGTACCACCCATCTTGTCTGGCTTGAGAGTAGTGTAAGGCCATCGAACAATACCTATTTATTTTTAAGCTTGATCCATCTTGTTGATTACGCTTTCGATAACAAGATCTATGTCGCAAAAAAGATTGGACTTCCCGGGACCGTGACGCAGCGTCAATTTCAACTAACAATAAAGGTTGAGAAAATAATTCAGCGGGACCATGCGAAATATGCGTCCTTTCAAACATGAGTATCAGATTTTGTTTTTAATTAAATTCTCTGTCATAATGGCCAAAAAGAATAAAAGTTCACGAATTTGAAAACAAACATTATATTAGTAAACCATCGCATCAAAACTTTTTTCGAGAGACCAAGACAATGCAAACAAATCAAAGAAGCAGCTCGAACAGTTTTTAATATATTACCAACAAAAAATATTACAAAAATATAAACAACCTTCCTCACGACGTAATTGTAATGACTGAAACATGGCTAAATGACTCATTTTTAGAATCTGAACTTTTCGATTCAAGCTTTCAAGTCTTCCGGCGCGACAGACACCACTCCTATAATATGGATACAGTTTGAGGTGGAAATTTACTAGCTGTTAAAAACTCAATTAAATGCACTCTGGTTGATGATTTTCGTTCTTCTGATGTGGAAATAATATGCATTCAAATTACCTTTATATTGTCTCCGTCTACATTCCACCAAGATCCAAGATCCAACAAAAGCATTTATGAAAACTGTGTCAATTGTATTGAAAGCAAACATCAAATGAACCTAGCGATGAACTCCTGGTTCTTGGTGACTTCAACCTTCCAAACATGAACTGGTCAAAACCTTGTGATTCTGACAAAATACCAACGGCAATGCATCGTCTCCTAATAAGTTCTCAATTTTAGATGGTCTTGCCTCGTGTGGGCTAAATCAATTGAATGGAGTTTCCAACCGTTTCAATAAAATATTGTATTTAATTTTCTTATCGAATGCTGAGAACTATGGTGCAGCTGTAATCCTTGCTGATATTGTATAACTAGAAGAAGACCGACACCACCCGGCTATAGATATCTCACTGAGTATAAATAATATGTATAATTCATCTCTTACTGCCAATGAAAAACTTTAATTTAATTTAAATAAAAAGGTAATTTTAATAAACTTGATAACTTATTGTGTGCTGTTGACTGAATTCTTTTAAATTATAATATTAATGACATGCCTCTATTCTATTCAATACTTTTTGACTTTTTATATAACTACATACCATTACGTAAATCTTGCAGCAAATCTAAAACTGGTTAGCTGTTAGTAAATCCAGAGCTTAAAGATCGGAACTGAAAGATTTGTTTACTGACTACTCTAAAACCGTATATACGGATTATATTTTAAAAATTGAGCGTTAATTGAAATAAAACCCAAAAGACTTTTGGAGCTTCATAAGAAGTAATAGAAATGTAGATGATTTCCCTAATTCTATGTTCTTTACTAAATAATAATTCTAGAAATAACTCGGTAGAAACTTCAAACATATTTGCACATGAACCCTCTGAATCATCTCATTCTCATCTATAATTCTCACACCTTAATCATGTTTATTTTACCATTGAAGAGAACTCAATTGCTAAAAAAAATCCAAAAGCTCGATAGTTGTTTTATTCCTGGTCCTGATGGCGTACCTACATCTTGCGTTTTAAAGAAATCTATATGGCATATCTCTTACCTTCTATGTATTCTATTTAAAGAATCTCTTCAGAGCTCAATCTTTTCCGCATTATGGAAAAAAGGGGTACAAAATGACACACAAAACTACCGCCCCATTGCCAAACTTTCCGTCATTCCAAAATTATTGTACAAAACAAGTCAACCGTTACTAATGTGTTCAACTTTACCTCATTTTGCCTTGATTCTTTTGAAGATCGTATACAAGTTGACTGCGTGTTTACGGACTTCAGTAAAGCTTTTGACAAATTGTGTCATAAGACTATGATATTTAAACTAAAGACCTTAGGTTTTAACGGAAGGTTTCTTACTTGGATCTCATCCTACTTGGAAAGTAGAAATTACAGCGTTGTTTTTCGTCAGGAACAGTCTGATCAATTTTATGTAAATTGTGGTGTCCCGCAAGGTTATCATATCGGCCCTATATTATTCATTTTATATATAAATGACTTGTCTTCAATTATAAAAAGTTCATCTGTTCTTATTTAATCCGATGATGTAAATTTGTTTAAGTCTATAATCTCCATAGACGACTGCTTACTACTTCAAGCAGATCTACAAAGTTTCAGGGAATGGTGCAATTTAAACCACCTTTTATTAAATGTTAACAAATGTAAAACAATTAGTTTTACTCGCAAATCATCTACATGGATTAGACAGTCCGTTTAGAATTAGAGATTATTCTTGACACTAAACTATGGTTTATTGATCACTATAACCATATAATTAAAAAAGCCAATAAAATTCTTGGATTCATAAAAAGATTTTCTAGTGATTTCCAAGATCCCTATGTTCTCAAACTTCTCTTTATTCTTTTGTGAGACCAGTACTTGAATATGGCTGTGTAGCAGTGGCGTGGCGTTCATATAACTCTATTATTTCCGACTTACCTTTTAAAATTCTCACTTTCATCAACAACTACCTACATCTAATAACATCATACACTTCCACACGCTGTCATCATTATTTTACCTATACTCCTTCTACTCTACCCACACGTCTGTTTTTCAACTCACTCACATAAACCAACACAAATTAGTAGCAAAAAAAAAAATAACCCGAAATATGTCGGGTTATAAAATTTCTCTATAACAAATTTGTTTTCTTTCCTCTTTTTTCATTAACTATTCATCGCGTTTGATACCTCTCTGTGTAATATACGCTTTCTTATGGATAACCCGCTTTTCTTGGACTAATTTATTTGGTGAATTTTTTTGTATGTATCTTTAATCGGTCTGTCTCTGTATCTTTCGTCTGACTCTGGTCTGATAAACGAAATGTATTGCGCATGTAAGGTTTTGGTAGGTTTCTGTTTGAAAAGTTCAGTTTATTCATAGAATGAAAAAAAAAAAAATTAAATAACTCAGTTTCCTTCGACTTATTTGGTAAATTTGTGTGTATCTCTTTGCTGGGCTGTGATTCAGACCGAGGTAGGTTTCTGTGTTTAACAAGGAAAAACAATATGAAAGAAGAAAATAACCCGCTGACTTCCGACTTATTTGGTGAATTTGAATTTGTAATGAATTCAACAAGCCACGTGAGCACTTTTCTTATTTGAAGAATTCAATTTACCAGCAGAACGCAGTGCGTGAGCTTAAATTGATTCTGTCTTTATTGTGAATTTTGAGAATATAAAAAACAAAGATTTGAACAATTTAAATTAAGAGTATTATATAAAAAGTGTGAAAAGTTTTTCGGAAGTAAGCAGTTGTTTGATTATGGCATTATTAAGTGTAGACTGTTGTTTAACAGATTTTCTCTTAGAGGAGTCAAATAATTTTAATCAGCTTAGTTCTATGCAGAAACACAAAGTTATAGATTCAGGACGCTCTACCCCTTCCATGATAATAGATTTTAAGCGAAAAGATGGTGTCGTTTCCCATTTTAAAGTTTCATTGTACGAAAAGTATACTTGGTTGACTGGGAGTTCTAAATTCAATAAAATGTTTTGTTTTCCTTGCCTTTTTTTTCCAACTCTTCTAGTGTTCTTCTTTAATGACTTAAGGTATTACAAAATTGCCTTGAATTGCTTAACTTATATGGCTTGATAAGCAGGTATACATTGCATGAAAATAAACATTTACAATTTCCTTTTGTGGTGACCAATTTTTTTTTCGACTTACCATTTGAAATTATTCACGCCACGCCACACAGTGCGGCGACTAGTGGAAAAAAATCAAAAAAAAAAATTTGCCAAAAATGTGGAGCAAGTATGCCAAATTCAAGGTAATTAGTCTGAGTGAATGAATCAACAGTTAATTTATGATAAAGTTCAATCTTCTGTCGTCAGAGATGCTCAGAAGATCAATAAAAATAACAAATAATGAGAATAAGATTTTTAGTTAACGGTCAAAAGAGCATTTGTTTAAGAAAAAAAGAACATATGATATTTTTTTGCTAGATTCATATTCAGGAGAGAAAATATAATTATTGTAACTGCATTATTTTTTTTTTGCAAAAAAAATATAAATTTAATATTTTTTTTGAGAGTCCAAATCAAAGCTTCTTTGTGCGTGTTAAGTACTAACTTCGATAAGCTATATATTTTTGGAGGGGTCCGATGGGAAAAAAGTGTTTTTATTTAAAGAAAGTAAACAATTATACCTTTTAAAAAAAGTAAGTTTTTTTTGCAGAAGCCTGCTCTTTTTCTAGCAACAAGTGTTTGTTTACAAGTATTTTTTACAGAATGTGTTCAAATAGGGAGCTTTTTGATGTTTGGTTTTCCAACTCAACAGCCCGAGTGCGTGATGTTTTGGAGTTTATGGAGTTAAAATTAAATATACAATCAAATTTAGAGCCTGAAGATCAAAAAATCTTAGCAAAACACGCATCAACAATTTGCTCCGAAATAAATAAACGTTGGCAAAGTTGCCACAGAAAACGTGATAGCTTTTTAAAAAAGAATAAAGACTGGCTTGACAATTTTCACTCCTTTCCCCAAAACATCCAAACTCTAATGAGTGCATCGACAAGCCAAGACCTTAGTAATAAGCGTGGGAGACCGCAAAAAGAATTTGTTGAGTGTTGCCAAAAAACTAAAAAAACAAAAAGTTCATGATTTGGTAAGGATACAAAAGTAGGCGTGGCAGGGGGCGGATATGGTCGACACCATTTTATATTTTTGAGCTCGATCATCAAATTTCTTCAGTTTTATTCAAATCGTGCATGCCGTTTTCTAGATATAAATAATCATATTCAGAAGTGGGCGTGGCAGGGGGCGTGAAAATTTTGCTAAACTTTGTAAAACTTGTTGTTATTACATTTGTCTTCGTTTTCTACCCTGGACCTCAAGACCAGTACTACCCCCTTATAGACAAAGACTTAAGCTAATAAATCTTCCTTGACTCTCGAAACTTAGACATTATATACAACTGTGCTATGTTATCAAATTAGTGAATGGTTCAATAATATCTCCATCAGCTCTGTGTCGTTTGAATTTTAATTACAGTCAGGCTAGTATATAGTGTGAATAGTTTATGTAATCAACTGATTTCAGTTTTCAATAAATACTTTTTTCTAGTTCCATCCATTAATGACAATTACAATAATGTAGTAAATTCAAAGAATCTTTTTTTTTAATACAGTGTTGGAGTTTATTGTTTTCATATCTTTTTTGTAAATTTCTTTAAATTTACGAGTATTATAATGTTAGTTCTTTAACGGATTCAATCATTGAATAAGAAGAACAGGAAGGGGTGTAAGCTACACCGACAGTGTTGATGGGTAAAGCACCAAAATTTTCTGAATCATAGCCCTATCTGTCAAAATGTTGCCCTTTCTGTCAAAATAGTGCCCTATCTGTCATTTTTCCAACCAAGTTCTTCAGGGGCGCATTAATTTTTGTTCGTGACGAGAAGGCGCTGAATTTCGTTAACAGTTTTGCTGCAGCCGATTTTAATGTTTTGTGGAAGATTGTAAGTTTCTTTACGTTTTTTTCGTTTATTTATATGATAAGATAAATGTAAATCCATTTTGAAACAATCTTTTATTTTTATTGAATGCTAAATAACTTTTCTTATGGCGGTCCACCTTTTTTTCATCCAACTGCACTCCGACACCCGTATAAACTTAGCATGACAACTTTTGAAAAGGTAATTTTTTTTTGGCTCAGTAATTGTCGTATAATTGCCGCATTTATGCCGTGAAGTCAAAAAAATTGCCGCGTTCTTAGTTTGGTCAGAATTTGATCGGAAGTGTTTGTCATGTTAACTTTATATAAAGTTAGCATGACACTTTTTAATTTTTGGTCAAATCAAATTTTTTTTTCGCTCATTAATTGCCGAATAATTGCCGTATTTATGCCGTGAAATCAAAAAAAAAATTGGGCTCTTTGTTTTTTCAGAAAAAAATAAAAACTTTTTTTTAAACCCAAATTCCATATAAAGTTAGGATATGTATTTCGTTAATCACTGGTCAATATCAAATTTTTTTTGGCTCATTAATTGCTGCATTCGGTTTATATGTAAACTGCAAAACCAAAAAAATTGCCGCGCTTTTGGTTAAAAAGAAAAAAAAAAAAAAAACATTTTGTGAAGTCATTCCATATAAAGTTAGCATGACATATCCAGTATTTCGAAAATCACCTGGCAAAACTAAAATTTTTTTTGCTCATTCATTGCTCGGCAATTAATTATATGGAATGACTTCACAAAATGTTTTTTTTTTTTTTTCTTTTTAACCAAAAGCGCGGCAATTTTTTTGGTTTTGCAGTTTACATATAAACCGAATGCAGCAATTAATGAGCCAAAAAAAATTTGATATTGACCAGTGATTAACGAAATACAGGGTGTGTCATGCTAACTTTATATGGAATTTGGGTTTAAAAAAAAGTTTTTATTTTTTTCTGAAAAAACCAAGAGCGCGGCAATTTTTTTGAGTTTGCATTTCACATATAAACCCAATGCGGCAATTAATGAGCCAAAAAAAAATTGATATTGACCAGTGATTAACGAAATACAGGGTGTGTCATGCTAACTTTATATGGAATTTGGGTTTAAAAAAAAGTTTTTATTTTTTTCTGAAAAAACAAAGAGCCCAATTTTTTTTTTGATTTCACGGCATAAATACGGAAATTATTCGGCATTTAATGAGCGAAAAAAAAATTTGATTTGACCAAAAATTAAAAAGTGTCATGCTAACTTTATATAAAGTTAGCATGACAAACACTTCCGATCAAATTCTGACCAAACTAAGAACGCGGCAATTTTTTTGACTTCACGGCATAAATGCGGCAATTATACGGCAATTACTGAGCCAAAAAAAAATTACCTTTTCAAAAGTTGTCATGCTAAGTTTATACGGGTGCACTCCGACCCTTTGTCTTTGCATATGTGTTTGTGCAACTGACACTCGTAGAAAATTGCTTCACTTATTTTTGAGAAGACCCATTCCTCTAATTCTTATTCAAAGAATTCAATAAATAGTATTCGCAAATCAAGCTTGCTGACAGACCGAACCCCATATAGTGAAAATCATTTACCCTCATTTCCCTTCGAAGCCACAACTAAATCCAGATTATGTGAATTTTTCTCGACCCTTACCTTTTCATCCGACCACCTCAAATATAAATTTGACTGCAACTATAGGTGTGGGTGGCTTCTCAATCTTATCGAATAATGGGTGATGCTTTGCATGACATCAACCAAATTGGCATTCCTAACGCTCTCGACAGAAGAATGGATCGTGGGACTTCAAATATGAACGAAATAGTCTGTTGGTGTGAACTACGTTCTAATTTTCGTTGTAATTTAAGTCCTTAAAGACTTGGCATTTAAATATAGAATGTGTTTCGCCACATGCATAGCATTGGGATTCTTTTGTTGTTAGTTTATTACCTTTGGAACCGTTCCCATGAAAACCCACCCGATGTGCCTTTGGCTGTTCATTGTCGGTGGTAGCCACTGTTGTATATATGACCATGCTTGCTGCGTCAGCTATATCAAAAAGCCAATCAATAAATTTTCAAGTTGACTTCGTAAATCGCTCGCGAAAATATTGTCCAAGTGGCATTTGAGCTGGCAATTTTTATTCACCTCCAACACGAAAAATTTATCAAGGTGTCTAATTTATTTCGGTTCACATTTGGTGAAAAACATTTGGCTAAAAGGCTATTTATAATATGTTTCATGCAATGTTGACATTACCTCCGGTACGAGTGATGGCAGCGTCAGGCTATTGCAAGCATACTCCAACGCTTTGCCTTTTAATGCTCGTTGCAATCGTAAGAGATAGTCGTCGTCACTCAGGCCACACATACGCGTTTAGTTTTCAAAACTACTCAAAAACAATGGCCACTCGTCAGGCTTGTCACGAAATTGCCTGACGAGCATATATTTGTTTGACAGTAGGTGCGACTGAAGTAGAAACTTTTCGTGGAAGTGTATCTAACGATTTTTTATCTTGGCTTTTGCTGCTACCGCACATGTCATCGTCCAGAAGCATTCCACTGCTGGAACCACCTCTTCCACTGGCCCATTGTACCTGCCGACTACAATCTCCCTCATCAACAAATTTCTCAGTTTCCTCAAACATTGGTTTATATTTTTCTTTAATAAAAAGCATTTGCGCTTCTCTTTCCTCTTCGATTCATTTTATTTTTTTATATTTATTCCACTTTTGAGCCGCTATTTAATGTTTTCAAACAAACCTTTTCGCTCGCTTTTTTGATTTTTGATGGATCTTCTGTGTTACTATTTACGCTGGTATTCTCCGTCATAGTAGGTGTGTTTTTTTGTACGCCCGGGCTAAGTTGGACGAAAAAAACGCCTCGGGGCTTAACCAAAACACTTGGCATCATTGTGAATGAAATGACAAAAAAAAAATTAAAAAAATTTCTGATTTGTTGAATTGTTTCCATTTTGTGTTTTAATAAATTCAATAACATACTTATAAAGATATTTCAGAGCATTAAATACACACACTTTAAAATTTGAATGAAATAATTTGAAAGAGTTAAGAAAAATACACAATTTAATTTTTTTTTTCTACACCAACCGCCATATTTGTGTTTTTATATTCATACAATTAATCGATAGTTTTGATGTTTTCATACAATTTATCGATTATTTAACAGAAAGTGAGTTGGTAGCACAGATTTTAACCCCTTCAAAGAGTTTAGCCCCGAGAATTCTCGGGGCTTAGCAGCTAAGCCCCTCGGGCTAATTTGTTGTTGTATTTGACAAGTAAATTGTTTAGCCCCGACAGCGTTTTTTTCGTCCAACTTAGCTCGGGCGTACAAAAAAAACACACCTAGTATCATCTTTACAGCCATCGCACTTCCAATCATGGTTGGCAATTTCACTGGTGACGCCCACGCAGATGAAGTGAAACCATTCGCCACAGTCGTCACATTTGACCATCTCGACATTTTCGACCTCATTGTAGGCGTCTTTACTTCTAAAATTCAGATCTTCTCCTCGTGAAGCAAAGTTTCTTTAAGAATAAAGAAAATGAAAATTCTTTCTTTCTTGGCGCGCGACCACTCTTTTAGCAAAAATATTTGTTCTCGTGTATTGTTGTAAATAAGTGTAAAAGTCGGTTAAAAAAAACTGGATAATAATATATATTTAATAAAAGTTAAACAATTAATAATTTTATTTTTCCTTACCTTTGGTCTCCGCTTAGCTTGGCTTTTAAAATCCAAATGTAGATAAAAAAAATTCCTCGTAGTTTCGGTTAATTCGAACTTCTGCGTTCAGTCTTAGATACAAGATACAGATACAAAAATTGAAATCGTTCACCAATCCAAAAGAAAACCAAAGGTGGCCTTATATTCGATATTCTTGTTGACAACAGCATGCATGAAATCCCCATTATAAAAGTTTCCAAATAGACCAAATCCACAATAAATTTCTTTTTTCTCCCACTATCTCCACATCCTCAAAACTTTCCTCATACTAAATAATGGTTTATTAAACTTCATTATGCAGTAGTTAGGTTCGCATTTATTCCACTCATTCTTGCCATTCTTGAATACTGAGAATTACATTCGCGTATGCCAAAAATAAACAGAAACGACTTCAAACGGTTGCGATACAATCAAAAACAAAACAAACCAACGACAAGAATAATAAGATGCCAACATTGACTTATTATATATGGACTGCTAGTTGTGTAAATTTTCATACAAAAGTTGCCAGAAAAATGATTCTACCCTTCTTTGCGACACTACCCCTCGAAGGGACACCAGTGGCAAAACAAATAAACATTCCTTCAATTGCGACTAGAGACATCTATTTTTATCGATCGCAAATAACATATTTGTACATAGAAGCTACGGCCATCTACTTGAACTTTCTATCAAAAAACAATGCAATCTGTATTTATTTGATTGTTATATGTTGTTAAATTGGGCTTTAGGTCAATGAAAACAAATATATTTTTGTCACGACGTTTATGATCAATTGTACTTGTTTTAATTTCATAATTTCTGTAAGCATGTTACTTGTAAATTTTACTTTGTTAAGTGGAGACTTTATGCAGCTCATTAGTAATTTTTGATTTTGTTTTTGTTTTTACTAAGTGCAATATAAATGTAAAAAGTGTAAGTTTATTATTGTTTTTTGATGTTTGTAACAAATTTGTAACCAATTTATCGATGTTCAATAAAGATTCCTTTGCCATCACCTGATGATGTTCATAGACATGAACGAAACGTCGTGACAAAAATATATTTGTTTTCATTGACCTAAAGCCCAATTTAACAACATATAATTATCAACAAAAAGGTCATCACCATCAACATATTTATTTGATTGTTTTTGTTTGACATTTAACTGACATTTTTTTTTGTGTGTGTTGTAATTATCATTTTGCAAGAGTTTACTTTTCTCATGCCGGTTTAGGAGAGAAAAATAAATACAAAATAAATAAAATATAAATAAAACACGGCTCTCGACTCGTGTAGAAAAAAAAAAGATTTGCATGTTTTCCAGTAAATTTTTGCACCGTGTCTATTTTTCATATTTGTTTTATTGTGATTTTGCTATTGTGCATCGAGTTGTGCATCTTCAATTGAAAGAAAGAAAAGAATCCAGGATTCCCAGTCCAGTTATGGACTGCATTTAAATGCAAATCATAGTCTACTTCGTTAAAGCTATTTACAATAACTATTTGTTTGTCTATTATTGAGAGAAAACGTTATATGCTATATATACTTTGTATGATGGCCACAAAGACTAAAAAAAAACTACGTTAGGACGAGCAAAACTCAAACGTCAAAACTGTTTATCGTTCTTATCCGCTAGTGTCCTTTCGAGGGCTAGTATCGCATAGTTCTTGGTAGAATCATCGTGAAGTTGGCTACTAGCAGTCCATACATAATAAGTCAATGGATGCCAAGCTCTAAAGTTGTGTTCATTATGTTTATGTTTAAAGTTACAAACACAAGAATAGAATTATTAAAAGAAATGCCAATTCAGATTTCGTCTCATTTTTTTTTTTAAATTTCGGAACATAAACTAGATTTCGGTATATTTGTGTGTATCGAGAATTTTCTTCGGTACACAGCGTTAAATTTCGGTACTGTACCGCCAATTTTGGTTGAGTAGTATGCCACTTAGGGAAATCTACCGTTGTCCAGAATCTTCGACAATTCGATAAATGGAAGGCGAGCATTTTCTTCATTATCTGTACCTGTTATATTTACAATCCACCACATAAAAATCCTTATCAATAATTGTTCGTGCCGCCCATAGAAATACACCTTGTTGATATCGTGCACACTGTATAACTGCCCGGACTTCACAGTGGGCCACCAAAGCCATTCAAAAGGTCACTCTTCTCAACCAATATTTTTTAACTTCGTCTTACGGACCTCCAAAATTTCACTGAAAATCCGATTGTTCTTTGATAATTTCGACTTGAATATACATAATATATCGGCTTACAAAGCAAACCTACTAACTCCATTTATGGATATTTTACAAGAGAAAGATAAAACTCCCTAAAACTTTTTGTTGACACGTTAAAACAAAATCCAAAACATAACTTGTGCTCTTCTTTTCTGTACATAAACGAAATGAAATTATTGTATAGTTTTTTAGGTATTTGTATATTTTAAGTTAGCATGTTTTCTTATGATGGAAAATAAAAAAAAATTGAGCAAGCAGATTTTCTATAAACAACCCAAAATACCCAAATATAGTGTTCTGTTGAGATATTTTGAACTTAAGTGATAAATTAACATCTTTACACCCTAATCTTGTTTGTTAACATTATGTATTAAGAGAAAAAATTGAATCTAGTTTAGGAGTACAAAAAATATTTTAGTACAATCACAAATTTTTGAAAACTGAATAATTATAAATAAATAGAAGTAGACACCCAGCAAAACTGCCGCTATGCTTTTTCATTAGCGGTAGTATCGCGTACATATTATAGACACCTACCCGATGAGGTTTGTGAACTTGAAAAGCAAATCCAACATTCCAGAGGAAAATATTAATTCCAAGGGATATTTTGTTCTATAAATTTGTTGTTGTTTTGAAATATTGTAGTTTGGAAATACCTACAAAAAAAAAACTGTAACCTTGAATCCGTTTGTTTTGTCTGGCATGTAGAATTTTTCATTGAAATATTTGTCATATTTTTTTTTCTACTAGGCAAGTTGTTGTTTTTTTTTTACAACTCTTCGATAAGGGATGAATATATTTCCACTTTTTCGTGATCGTTATTTTTGTTTTTTATTTGTATTTGTTTTGAGTAAGGTAAGGTGTGTAAGTTTGTAATGAAATAAAATTGTGTCAATAGTTTTTGGTTGGTAGGTAATTATTCAATGGTACAATGAAATGTAACCAAATGCAACAACTTGATTTGAAATTATGTGAATCTCAAAAGTTTCTCGCTGACCTTCCCTCATCGCTAAACTAGCTGTGACCTATATTTTCGTATTGGCCGTGTTTAAGGAAACATTTTGCACATGGGTTGCCTATCAATACCCTGTCAAGGCATATGATTGCCACGCATTAAAGTCAATTTTTGGTTTTTTAATCAGAGAAAGTTGAATTTAAAAATTTACATATTTTGGATTTTTAGAAATTTGGAATTCCAGTAAGGTAAATATGGGTGAACTTAGAAAAAGGTCGAAAGGCTAATTTCTCAACTTTAAGTATCACCCATACAACTAAAAAATATGATCTACAACTCGAGAGACGTTTAAAAGTCAAAAACCTTAAAAAAAGCTTTTGAGAAATAATTCACCAAAAATCAGATTGGAATTCTTTTTAAATAAATTGTATGGTATTGGAAAGAAAATTTAAAATTACTGACTAGTGCCTGCCAAATTTTTAATTTAAGCTTTGGTTTTGAGTTAGTGATTTTTTAAAAGCTGCACATTTTTTTTTGTTTTTCAATTATTATAGTCTAAGATCCGTTACCTAACCGCATCGACAAACCACAAAATGTAAACAATTATTTAGATTTAGATAGTGTTAAAACAAACAATTTGCGATAAGGTTGCCTAGCGATATCCCGTCAAGGCATAGGGTTTTTTTTTCAGTTACCTCACCCAGCTTTACGACAAGCCTTACAGATTTAAAAAAAAATATTATATTAAGAAATATTCAATTTAAAAATTTGGAATTACGGGATTTTTTTTAAATATTCGTAGCTTCAGTAGGGTTCAACTTAGAAAAAGTCCGAAAACCTATTTTCTTAACGAAAAGTGATGGAGGCAAAATTGATAATGTTTTAATGTATAAAAGTTATACATCCAAACAAGAAAGGTGACAAATCTAAAACTCGAGATATGACCATCTGAAAGTGGCTAAATCGATGTTTGAGAAATAATTCACCATAAAAATTAGTATGAGCTTCATTTCAAATGAATTGTATGTTGTTGCAAAGAAAACACAAAATAATTTTAATAAAAATCGGACAAGTTTTACGGCTTTGGTGGCTGTTCAAACTTCAGCGGACAAATTTTCTTCAAGGTTCAGGATCATAAAAGTTCATTTGTATATTAGGTGTGTTTTTTTGTACGCCCGGGCTAAGTTGGACGAAAAAAACGCCTCGGGGCTTAACGAAAATACTTGGCAGCATTTGATTAAAATGACAAAAAAAAAAAATGAAAACAAAGTTTCCAATATACAAAATGAAGTAAACAAAAAATGAATAAAAAAAATCTTCTTCTGATTTGTTGAATTGTTTGCATTTTGTGTTTTAATACTTTCAATAACATATTTATAAAGAAATTTCAGAGCATTAAATGCACACACTTTAAAATTTAAATGAAACAAATTGTAAGAGTTAAGAAAAATAAACAATTTAATTTTTTTTTTTTCTACACCAAATGCCATCTTTGTTTTTATGTCCATACAATTAATCGATAAATTTGGTGTTTTCATACAACTTATCGATGATTTAACAGAAAATGAGTTGGTAGCACAGATTTTAACCCCTTCAAAGAGTTAAGCCCCGAGAATTCTCGGGGCTTAGCAGCTAAGCCCCTCGGGCTAAGTTGTTGTTGTATTTGACACGTAAATTGCTTAGCCCCGACAGCGTTTTTTTCGTCCAACTTAGCCTGGGCGTACAAAAAAACACACCTATTAATATACTTTCCTGCTTTATTACTATTTTTTTTTCTCTCCTAAAATGAGACATAAAAAAAATGTCTTATGCTTTTATTATTCATACTTATAATATTGGCTGTATTGTTTTTATCTATATTTATTTTTCGCATATTATTTTAAGCAAAAGCTTACTGCGATGAAAATTGCATCTAAATAACACATTTTACCTCGAAAAAATAGGAAGCTCTTAAAAATAATGCAGGTTCGAATTTTCTATCATCGATTTAACTTTAACAACTATCAAATGTTCTAAGGTTATGGTAACTCTCAGAGCATAAATTTGATATTTCGCTCATCTCTCCAATAAAATATATTTCTGTGTCTTGGCCCGAGAACTTATTCTTATGTCAACAATTTTTATTCTTGGTAGTAATTGTTACTTGAAGAACGAGTTGGGCCAATGTCATTCTTGAAAGAATTTTTTGACAGCAAAAATAGTTGACACATCAATTTCATTGTTGGGATAACAATTTTCCGTTCTTGAAAATGATTAACAATGTAAAATTTGTTCTATCCAGATTTGATTCCTTAAAATTGAGGAATAAGTTGTTGCTCCAATTTGAGTTAACAATTTTTAATTCACAATCTTACAACAATGGAAAGTTCTTGGGATAAAAATGATTATTTTCCTGATTGAATAATAATTGATAAACAAAAAATGTGCAGTTTTTAAAAAATTATTCACTCAAGACCAAAGCTTAAATTAAAAATTTGGCAGATAAGTGTCAAATACGTGTCATATAATTTATATTTTTCCTTTCAATATCATAAAATGTATGTACTTACATACATATTTAAAAATAATTCCAATCTGATTTTTGGTGAATTATTTCTCAAAAGTCTATTTTGACGTCAAGTTGTAGATTTTTCATATTTCTTATTTGTATGGGTGGCTTTCATGTTTTTATATAGTCTATCGATTGCAATATCAGTGATATATCTTTTACTTTTAGTTATGTAAGATAATAGCCTTTCTACTTTCATAGTTCACCCTCATTTACCCTACTAGAATTCCAAATTTCTAAAAATCCAGAATATCCAAATTTTTAAATTTAACTTTCTCTGATATAATATTTTTTTTTTAAACCGTAAGGTTTGCCGTATAGGCTGGGTCGAATAATTAAAAAAACCCAAAAATTGATTTTAATACGTGGCAACTATATGCGCAAAATGTTTTCTTAAACACGGCCTATACGAAAATATAGGTCACAATTGGTATAGCGATAAAAGTAGGTCGTCATATGGCAGTATCTTAGTCCATTGGCAAACAAAGACAAGCTAGCGTTACTTGTACTTTAATAAAAATACAATTTGTATCACAACAATCTCCTTGATGCTATCTGTAGTAAGTTATAATATTTTAATGTTGTGCTGTGAGTATTAAATTCAGTTCTTATGAGAATTCCGACTCGTACTTAAGATTATTGATTTTAAAGAAAAACTCTGGAGGGAAACAAACGTTCCGCTTGAAATTCCAAACGTTACATTTCACAGGCCCGACTTTCTGCGATTTACACCAAAAACGATAGAGGATAGAAAAACTAAAAAAAAAATTTGAGTTCAATAAATTTTGCAATCCATCAGCACCATCCAAATTCCATTTCCTCATCATAGTCCTGTTGGATTGTTTTTATTGGCGTGACTTATGAAAGGAGGCCCAAAATGTTCAAAACCGAACCGAACCGATTGCGGCTTGGATATGATTTGAGGTGCTTTCTCTTCCAAGATGTGGCTGAATATGAAATACAATTCAACGAAACCTAACAGCAGAGAGTGTGTTCTCCGGCGAAGGTTTATTCAATTTGTGCCCAAAAATAGTAAAACGAATTGAAGTTACCAGCAGGACTGGGACTTAAATCCCGTCATTAGGGAAAGTAGTGTTATTTCTTCTAATTTAATGAACTGGTATGCATTGCATACTCTCCTTATGTAAACCCAATTGACACTACCTTTGGGGCATAACCCGATTTAGGTGAGGATGGGGGTGAGGGCGTTTGGGGTTTAACTACTTTGAATGTAAGTAAAATGCACCATTGGTGCGCACATACTTGCTCTTGTGGATCACAGCTGTAGAATGTTAGCAAACTATTCTATATTTTATAATATTGGTTGAACGCACCCTGCACCACGAGTGGTAGAGTGCTAGCAAAAAATTCTATTTTGCGTGCACCACGAGTGAGTAACCAAAATTTATGGACATTTTTGGTTTTATCAAAACTATTTCGAAAAAGTGTAAAGTTGCAAAAATGTTTGTATGTGAACCACCTTATCCTTAAAAAATATATATGTATCTAACAATAACACGAAAATTAGAATTACATTGGTGATCTCAATTTTGTACGTTCCGTTTCCAGAGACGTTCTGCACAAAAGTGCAGTTATTATAGAAAAAAATGTAAATATAAGAATAAACTTCTTTTTTTCTTAAAAAAATGTTAGATGTTAGATTTTGTTGATCTGTCAAAATAAATTATAATTATTTTCGATCCATATAAAGAATTAATAAGCTTCTTTATTAATTTCTCAAAATCAAATCCAATTAAAGTTAACAATTGTTAATGGTTAACTTTATTTCATAAATGAACGCAACGCTGACATCGGAAAATATAGCTAAGCCCAAACAATTCAAAATGGCGAATTTTTATATAATGACTTTGTTCTCCATTATGTACCCTCGCCAGAAACAAAAATTAATAAATTGGTTTCAATCACCAAAATTTTACAGCTCTAACTACCTCTTTCGAGGCTCTGATTTGTTACGTTTAGTGACATTTAGTTACGTTTCACCTGGAAATTTCAATGGAAATCTCGATTTTTAGCAAGGTCCACACCTTATTCCCCAGGGACTTTCACATATACATACTTCTGTATTTGACATTTTATCTGAACATTTTTTGTTGTTAATTTTTGATAAGTTTTTTTTTATATGAAAACGTTTTGCACACCATCAAAAAATCAGATTTCATCTTCCTTACTTAAGACATTGAAAACGACGAAAATACCTAAATTAAAATAAGAAAAAAAAAAATAAAACACAACCAAGGGATCGAAGTTAAAATGCACACCATACAAAAAAAAGCGTGTGAGAAAAAAAAAGAAATTGTTTGTGATAATCTCTAGTGAATTAAATAGTGTTCGTCCACACCTCAAATAAAATAATGATCTATTTATTATATAGTTCAATGTAAATGCAAAAAGTTTATCCTATTTTTATGTCACCTGAAAGTTCAGATGTTGGATGAACCCGGCCATTAAAACAATAATTAGATGCATTTATGTTGCCTACTTAAGCTTTTCTTCATAGGTCAATACTATAATTGTAATTGTAAAAAAATGTACTGTTTTATGTAAAAGTAACAAGAAAGAATTGACAAGTATTTTAACAGGACGGTAAAAGACTAAATTTAACTAAAACTTGTGAAGCAATTTTAATCTATGTCATTTTTTTTTTTTTTTTTTATGAATAACTAGCTGCTCAAACAAGGTAAGGAAAACGGAAAAAAATATAAATTGATAGGTACATAAAATATTGAATTAAAAACTACTTTTAATGGTGAATACTATATATTGGTTGTTTAAAAGTATTATCAAGAGCAAAAATTGTAACTGCAGTAATATAAGCAACGCAACTGAATAAAAAAAATATATTATTAAATTATTTTTTCTTTTTTCAAGGAAATCAATTGAAACTTACATTTTCGTTGGAGGGTACTGCAGGGTTCTTTGAGAAGAAACCGCCGAGCAACCCACCCAATATGCCAGAGCCTCCATCTGTCTGCTTTAAAGTTTATTAGTTTTAATATATTTTAATAAAATTGTTGTTTGTGAAGTGTTAAATTAAATTGTTTGATTTTAAAGTAATAGGTATGTTGAATTATTAAGAAAACAAAACTTTTTTACGAATGTTAAACTTTAAAAACTACGTATATATATGTTTGTATTTTAATTAGTTTTGACGGTGTTAGTGGAGTGTAACTGAAGTACCAACGTTAAAGTAAGAATTAAAACTAAAGAAACGCGTTTTTATACATTGTTGCGCATTTTTTTATAGGAACCCACAGAGATTATTGTCGTTAAACCTTCTTTCACTAAACCACCTTCTTTAATGGTTAACCTTAGCAAACATGACTTTGTCCAAATTGTTTGGACTTAACTGATTAATTGAAAGATAACTCTTGCAGACTAATTCGAAAAGTAATGGTCCAGACTGAACAGTGAAAGGCCTAGTCATGACCGGAATCCTAAGGGTTTTCAATTTATTAAAGTTTATTTTAAATTGAACCAGTATTTTGCACCCTCTTTCCATTATTGATTATTTTTTAAACAATTTTTCACTTACCTACACATTGGTCAAAGGTTGCACAAGTTTTAGTTTAAAAACATAATTTTGATTACTTTCACCAATTCGTTACAAATAAATTAGGAGAGTCATTTATTGCAGAAAGCAGACCAAAGTTCTGAACTTTCCTACTACAAGTAGTAAGAAACTTTAAACCTTTTGGAATATCTTTATATGGTCAACGATACATTTGGTGACATATCAGTTGGCGCACTCCCATTTAGAGGCCGTGAAATAGCTTTTTGCACAAATTGTTTGAATTTGCAGAAAATTTGATGAAATTTCCATAGAAAAAAACTCTAGTGCTCATTGATTCAGAATTCATTAAATAAATATTGTATTCAAAATGGTGCATGAAAAAGTAATATTTGTGCCGTTTCTGTTGGTCTTAGAGAAAAAAAATATTAAGACAAGAAATATTTAAAATGCCATTTTTTTTTAGATAGACATATGTATGTATATGTTTAATTTTTTTTTTTTTTTATTTTCTAAGAAATTTTTGCAAAAACATGTTATTTTAGGAATAAAACAGAGCTATTTTCATCCCGCGTTCATCTTTGGAACTGGAAACGCTAGAAGCATTCTTTTTTTTAGAGCTCATTATGAAATATGTACATCGAAAAAAAAATTCCAAAATTTCATTTTTGAGATACGGGGTTTTGCTTCGCAAATTTAAAAATAAAACAGCTTTTTAGAATTTCCAATATAAATTCAAAAACCAGAGTTTTATTATAAGCAGGTATTATTAAAAAAGTTAAATGAAACAAGAAAGGTTAAACAAATATTAAATGAACAACAAAAGCTAAAAGTTAAATTAGAAAAAGACAAAGAATAATAATTTTTCAATCGACAAAAAAAAAATAGAAAACAATCTTGAATTTCAATGAATAATAAATTAAATCAAAATTTCAAAGTAAATTTGATACAAAGTGTTTTCTTCTTAGAACTATCCAATTTCGGCGACAACATTCTCCCCTCCAGTGAAAGATCAGGACTCTGATTCTTCACTGTTAGCTTTATTGTCGACGTCAAGTACCGACAACCTTACTGCTGGCCTGTCATAAATACCATTTGCAGTTCGTACAGTTGCTCTTCGAAATTTATTGCAGGAAGTCCGTTTTTAGATGTGATTGTTTGTATGACTCTATCTGGATAAATTTTTATCAATAATAATGACCAAATCCCAATCTTTACTGATTCGACTTTTTCAAACCATATAGTGCGTTTTGTCAATGTTGGAAACCCATCTCTTTCAGAAGATATTCCATATTTGTTGACATCTTTTCCAACTTTTTCTAGACAAAATATCTTGACTTTGAAATTCTCCAGGAAGTCGACTTCCGTCCGAAGTGCCAAACAAAAAATGATTCGGAGTATAAGTGCTTCTTAACTCTCATTGTCTATACCAAGGTATAGTTGTAAGTGGTCTCGAATTGATTACACCATTTAATTTCGATGAGTGTGAAAAGAAGCGTTTCGTCTGCCAACCTTTGATTCTATAGGACATCTTTGAGAATTTTCTTGGCTGACCCAATCAAACGCTCTCAAGAGCCACCCACTCAAGGCAGGTGGATTGAAGAACCACTGCAACTGGGACGTAGTGAATTTTTCCACAATTTCAATTAAATTGATTGACTTGAATGCTTCTCTCAACTATTCATCAGCCCTAAAAAAATTAGATCCATTGCTCAAGTAGATTTCACTCGGTGTTCCTCTTCTGGCCTTAAGGTTTCTAATGCTAAGAATGCAAGAATCGGTGGTGAGTGAGTGTGCAACCTCAATGTGTATTGCTCGAACGGTCAAACAATTAAATAAAACTCCCCATCTCTTCACTGAGTTTCTTCCGATAGTTGCTGTAATCAGACCAAAATAATCTACTTCGACGAATGTGAATGGCCGATGAAAAGCACCAAGTGTAGCTTTTGCCAATGAAGCCATCTCAGGACATCTAGGAGTGACCATTCTAAGTATACAACTTGAACATTTTATGCAAACGGAATTGGCCAAAGATCTCAAACCAGGTATATGCATTTTTTTTTGTCTCATTGATCATAGTCTCAATGCATGAATGATTAAACTTTCTATGGTAAAAGTCCAGAATAAGAAAACACACCCTGTTTCTTCGTGGTAAAGTTGCTGGTCGTCTTAAAGATTCTTCAACAAACTCAGTACACTTAATCCTACCCTTCATACGTAAGATTCCATCTTCGTCAAAATAGGTTGAGCACTTGTAGAGTTGACTTGATTTCGGTAACTTTTTTCTTTTTCTTAATAGAAGTAATTCGTCTTCGTATTCCATCTTTTGTACCACTTTCAAAAAGAAAATTTCTGCCGATCGAAGCTCTAAGAAGATGTTCCCGTTTGAAGAAACGATTTAGATCTATCAATGGACTTTCATCAAGAAAACAATACTTATGTCTCATTTTCAGCTTCAACAATTTTTCCGGCTCTTTAAATTTTTCGTCAGGCCATTTGTCTTCGTCATTGTATAAGAAACTTGGTCCCTTCAGTCATCTGCTTTTCTTATCAAAGCTTGGTATCTTCATCCACTCAGCAGCTTCGTCAACCACATTCAACTTTGTGGGGACCCATCTCCACTCAACTCGCTCTGTGTTCTCCTGGAATTCCTCAACTCGAAGCATGACAAACTGCTTGTATTGTTTAGCATCTGACTGAAGCCAATGAGGAACATACCTGGAGTCA
This sequence comes from Meliscaeva auricollis, assembly GCA_948107695.1. Lineage (NCBI taxonomy): Eukaryota > Metazoa > Arthropoda > Insecta > Diptera > Syrphidae > Meliscaeva > Meliscaeva auricollis. The sequence continues at coordinate 50,710,418 of OX403616.1, read as the reverse complement.
GTCCATAGAACTCGCTTTTCGAATACAAATTTATGACTTTCGAATAAGGCCTTAGCCATTCGAGACCTTATGACACAAATATGCTACAGCTTCCATAGCATCTAAACTAGCATCGACGAAGATATGTAATTGCACCGTGACATCTTTCCTTGAAACCAATCCTGAGTAGCACCTAGGAATTTGAATATGCTCTACATTTGGGAGAAGACGATGCCAGACATCTCATTTTTGACCAATTTGTCCATCAACTATCTCGTCCCAGCTGGTTTTTGCTCGCCATACTTCCTGCAAGAAAATTTGAATTATTATTAAGTAAAACGCCAAGAAACCGAGGGGATCAAATATAGACATAAGTAATCTAAATAGTACACGCTTGCTTAGCATTTTAACGCCAGTAAGGATATCATTATATGTTTTTATGAACTTTAGTTAGAAGGTAAAAACGTCATCACCAGATTTCCACCAAAGACCAAGAACTTTCTTTAAACTGCAGTCGTTATTCGGGTTATCTAATGTTCTTCCATCGGTAGACAGTGACTGACCTAATGCTTGGAGTACTTCGAGAGAGTTTGAAGCCCAATTCCTAATATGAAAACCACCTTTTGAATGTACATATAGAATATCCTGGGCAAGATGGATTGCCTCTTCAGGTGTCCCAACTATATACTGTCAAGAAGATCATCCATGTATAGTCGCTCTATAATAGCCTCAGCAGCTCTAGGGTGCTTATCAGCAAACTCGGTGGCATTTATATTTTTTACATACTGTTCGATACTAAATGAGCATGTTGCACAAAAATGTAATACCTGCATTTCGTACACGTCAGGTTTAAGAGTCGTTTCACTTTGACGCCACAAAAACCTCTGCGAGCATTGATCCTCTTTTCTCTCCCGGACCTGGTGGAACATCTCTTGAATATCATCCGCAATCGCTATTTTGTCTGAGCGAAAACCATGCAAGACATCTGGAAGAGATTTCAACTGGTCAGGACCCTTATGTATCTTACTGTTTAACGAAACCCCATGTGAAACCGTTCCGCATCCTATACCAGTCATTGTTTGTTAGGTTTGTTTAGATTGTTCACAACAAATATTGGTAGGTACCAAGTCCTCGGATGAAATTCGTCTAATTCTTTTTTCTCTCATTGTCTAGTGTATCTTTTTTCCAGCAAGCTTCTTATTTGATCATTGTTTGCAGCTAGTATATTTGGATCCTTGAATATTTTTTCGCTCAAGATAACATAAACGTTTCGATGCCATGTTTTAACTTTCTGCCAAGTTGATGTCATCATCCTTCAAAAACAAGCTGCATTTAAATCTATCTCCTACTCGCCTTTTTCCAGCTACTAATTGTTCAGAAGCTCTAATTTCTCCTGCTGATTCCAATTTTATGTTGCCGATGCCAATATCTTCTAAAGCAAAGTAATTGTTGACTTCTTCGTGTAGATTTTCTTCACACTCACTGCTTTTATAAATATGATACACACCTTGATTGGATTTTTCGCTTGTATTATTTATTTATTTATTTATTTATTTATTTATTTATTTATTTACTAAGGCACCATCCTTACCTTATTTGCACTGCTACAGGTTCATTCCACCCATCTTCTCGAATCTTGAACGCAATAGACGCAGTTTCGTTCTAAAGTCCGGTGAGTATCCCGCAGTTGGCTTTCTTATAAGGCGGCAAGCACAATCCTTTTAAGTGTGGATATTTGTCCACTAATCGTGTCTGCCTGGGTAAATCCAACGAGTTTACAGTGCGAACATCCTGCAGATCATATTTTATGTCGTTGCATTGAAAAGATATAGTTATTGGAACAACTTGTGCGCCTTCTTTCAAGCAGGTAGTGTTGGCTGTCCATTTCAAGCAAAGGGGCTTTGTCTCACCTTCGAGATTCAGAAGAACCACTGTCCAGGAATTCATACTTCTCTATTTGTGTTTCCTTTCCGTAGAGAGTCACAGGAATGATTCGAAACCAAGCTTGTTGATTATCTCGCTGGTGTGTGTTGCAAACATGTGTATCTTCGTTCTTCTGCTGCTTGATAACGTTGTGAAGCAGACTGTGATGATTAGCCTTACAACCATGAACTTCCTTTCTGTTCCCTGCATTTGAACTTCTTTGGAAACTTCAGACAAACATAAAATGCTTTACCGTTCCAGGCGCAGATACAAGATGGGGACAATGGGTGCAATTGCCTCCCCTTGACAAGAAATTAATCGTTGCACAATTATAAAGTAATTTTTTTCAATCCCAGCCTAAAGCTATAACAACGAACACGCAAACGCAAACGCTTACGCATCACTTTTCACTTTTCATGTTATTTAATAATAAAGTTTATTAGTTCGTTGACCTTTCTTACAAAATTCAGTTATAATTTTCTTTACATTTGCATATGTTTTGACGCATTTTAAAATTTTTAATAAACATTTTTTTCAATTTTTTCAATTTTTTTTTTTAATTTACATTTGTGAATTTTACTATTTGTTTTAACTAGTTGTTAATCAAAAAATCTTTAAGTTTATGTTTAAGACTTCTTAATCTTGTTTCTGTTTCTTTGATAAGTTGTTGAAGAAATTAAGTCCTGCATACATTAAGGAATTCATCGTTTTTTTAATCAAATTTAAAGAGCTGTCTTAAACACGTCTATATCCGTCGGTTTCTTTCACTTTAACTATGTAGGTTCCTTAACTTCCAATTTATTGCACTCTCAACTTCAATTTCCGGCACGTTATTGAAATTGCGTACAATACGAAACGAACCACCACCTGTACTAGAAAACAATAGCTCTGAGCTGTACTGGGTTAGGACGATGATATCAGACCGCACAATGCGAGCGAACAAGCCAGACATAGTCAAACGAGCTCAAGTCAACGTAACATGTGCAAAGTTTGGACATCTCTCCAATAATTCTATCTGCCACAGGACTGATTCCAAAACACCTTATTGTATAGTTGGAAAAACATAATCTTGAGGACACACTAGAGATTATGCAGAAATCCGTGATCCTTAATACATGCAACATAGTGTGACCGATATTTCCTGTAACAAACCAATACACATGGGCTAGAACATGGTCTACGCTCCAACAGAGCCTAATTCCTTGGCATAGCCCGGGATAGGTATTTTCCCAGCTCATTCATAATTCATATATTTGTTCTCATACCTGCGCTTTTAAAAAAGCATACATTTTGAAAACTCTCAAGCAAAATCCAAAGAAAAATTCACCATGATTTGCATTGACATGGGAATAGTAACCTTGATAATAATGTGCTAATTTTCTATGCACACAAAGAGGATTGTTTTGATCGTGACCAAGATTTACAAAATACAAGGTGATATACCTACTTTGATTTTCGATATCCTATCCCTTTCATTTATATGACGTCAGCTGAATTTTTCTTTTTTTTTTTGTACATGGTCTGACACTTCAAATGTATCTTGAATTAAACTTTTGAATTTCCCCACATTGAGCAGTTATCAACATTGGCAAAACAACAACATTTGGATTCAGAAGACGTCAATAAAATGCCGGGTGTACTGTATATTACCTTATATTCTGTAATCTTGGTCACAAACCAATGAATTCATGACACATTTCAAATGTCAAACCACTTTTAAAAAACTGCAGAAAAATTCAGCCGAAGTCACATAAAAAGATAGGATAACGAAAATCTAAGTATATTACCTTGTATTTTGTATATCTTGGTTTGTGACCACATGATCAGTGTGGCTTTAGCTGTGCACGACGCAGGTCATGGGGAGATGTACAATGCATGATAAACAGAAAACAAGGTATGCTCATTTGATTTTTGGCAGGTTTTCTGTGACCTCATAGTCATCTTTCTCATGGCCAGTTCGCGCGAACGTCAGTTATGGATTTTGAGAAAACATTTTTTTTAATTGAAAACAATGAAACTCAAAAAAAACTCGAATGTCAGCATCGGAGATGACTAAGCATACCTTGTTTTCTGTTTATCATGTGAACAATGTACAATTGTACATTCGTCGAAGCGAAATTTAAACAACGATTGAAAGGTAAGTCAGTGGTTGCGTATTTTTTTTTCCAGTAGGTGACCTGGGATTACAACCTCTAACCGGTACCTTTTTTTAAGAATAAAGCTCTCTCATAAGACATGTACTGACAATTTTTGTTGGACAGAGGAATTTTCACATTTTGCACTTCTTACGTCCCCTTCACACTCATTGGTATAATCTTCCATCTCAATTGGTTGAAAACTAAACCAAAAAAAGGTATTCCCGTGTTTGTCACCACCAGACAAAACACTACAACAGTAGCAGAGGCAACGCTGAACCAGACTTAAACTAAATATATGTAGGTAAGTGTTTTATATTAGGCCAGTTATAGCGATCAATAAAACGCATCAGGAAAAGTTGAAAGTGTATGAAATTGAATATTTTTCCTGGTGGTCGTTTATACCGATCAGAAAAATTATGTCAGGAAAAAGAGCCAGTCTTCATCTTTTACCTGATTGAATTGGACACGAAAAAGTTTTTCGTATGCAGTCCTGTCAGTGGAACAAAGGAAATTGAAATAAAATCATTGGAACGGTTTGTTCCATTTTTTAAAAATTTCAATCAGGAAAATAAAGAAATACATTTTTTACAATAAATTTGTATTCTATAGTAAAATTTATTAGAACAAAAAATTCCTTGAGGTTTTTTTCCAACGATTAGTGCAGTAATTGTGTTTTAAATTGATTGAAAACAACCTAACACATCCATTGAAAAAATTTCCTGATTCGTTTTTCTGGTTGCTGTAACCGGCCCCTTATACAGAAAATAAAAAATAAGAGTGACTGTTCTTCAAATAGAGTCAAGGTTTTGTTTAAATACACTATCCAGTTACATATATATAGAGATCATTGGCCGAGTCCCATAAAAAGTCTTCTAAAAATAGAAAAATGCATACAGTTACGAATGGAAACGTATTATGAAATAGGCAAAATGAACTTTCAACACCGTTGTTTAACATTTTTTAGTCAATTTAATCAAGTATCTATAGTAAAAATGCTTCCTTTTCTCAGTTTCATCTCATAAATTTTTGAACATAAAATAAAACACTGCACTTTCTCTACAAGCCATATAAAAAAATAATACGCTCTTATGCCAACCTTACACGACACAATATTATTGCACAATACTCAGTATTGTGCAATAATATTGTTCGTGTAAGGGCTGTATTGCACAATATTTTCGGTTTGCACAATATATTGAGTTATATTAAAAAAGTTTAATATTTTCCGAGTTTTTACTCAATATTTTTCGCTTCCACAACAAGGCAAATACAGAATAAGTAAAGAGACAAATGAATATTGTGCAGAAATATTGAGTCGTGTATGGATGACTCTTTTTCGCACAATGTTTTTGGACAATATTATTGCGCAATACTCAGTATTGTGCAATAATATTGACCGTGTAAGGGCTGTATTGCACAATATTTTCGGTTTGCACAGTATATTGAGTAATATTAAAAAAGTTTAATATTTTATGAAATTTTACTCAATATTTTTCGTTTCCACAACGAGCAGATACAGAAAAAGCAAAGAGACATAGAAATATTGCGCAGTAATATTGAGCCGTGTAAGGACGACCCTTTTTCGCACAATATTTTTGGACAATATTATTGCACAATAATATTGTGTCGTGTAAGGCCCGCATTAGAGACCTTTCGTTTTATGTTTGTATGTCTCAATGTGTTACACCAATTGACCAAAATCCAGTCTCCTTTGCTGGCCGAAATTTGCATTCTTTAAATAAAAACAATTCTGCTCTTTTTGAAACTTAAGAAAAATAGACCGAGAACCGACAGCAAATTTCGGGATTGGAGTGATAACCAAAATGTGAGTATATCGCTCATTTGCTGCAACAGCGTCATATCTCAAAAAACATCCAATTTGAGTTATTGATACTACCAGAAAGTTTAATTCATAATCTTCAAACTTTCATGTCTGTAACCTCAAAATTGTAGTCATAAAACATTATTGAAAACAGGTGCTTCTATTGAGCTCATATGGGAACAGCTTCTATTGAGCTCATATGGGAACACAAATCTTTAAAACTCATTTTCCTGTGTTTGAACATTTTTGAGATATGACGGTGTTGCAGCAAATGAGCGATATGCAAATTTATTTATTTATAATTTAAACACAGAATCACGGCAACACATATGTATATAGTAAACAAAAGTGATTTGTAGTAGGGAGACTGCTTGTACCTTTTAAATAAGACCAAAAGTATTTAAATCCGTTGCCAAAAGGGAGCAATCAGCAATAGAATTCGTGTCAACGTTTTAATATGTACATTTATGTGAGCCACAATTTATAAAATGTTGGCTTCGTAGTATTTCTTAGGACTGTGCAAGATGCGCAGGCCAACAAATTTCAGATTTAATTATAGCCGTATAAGAAGTTAGTTAGGTTTATGGACTCTTACTTGCTGTGGATGTCCTTGGATTTGTTGCTCTTCATTTTCCATTTGATGTCCTGGCTGCCCCATGACTCCTCGTCTAGAGGTAATAATATTAACTGGACCTTTTCTAGCAGTGGGTGCTCGAACAATATCTGTAAATAAATAAATAAATATTTATCATTAACAAACATAACATATAAGGGGGATTTTATTTGGATAAGATCCATAAAAAGCTAGTGCCTGTAGCTTGGACAATTACAAAGCAAATCGTTTGGGAGGGTAATGGGTATTTTACTTCGATTTCGTTTGCGCGGAAGGGGGCTTTTATAAAAAAATTAAGTATGTACTTAAAATATAAAAACAATATAAATTTAATAGTTCAGCCGTAGGAGACATAAATCGACCCTACAAAAAGATATTTTTTCCATTTTTACTTGATTTTTAAGTAATTTCGAAAGTTGTTTTTTTTTGTTTTCAAATATCTCGTCTAGAACTAATACCTCCCATATAACGGTTTTGAGTTATTGGGGTTTTCTTGAAAACGGCTCTAACGATATTATTAAAAATTCTAGTATTATTTTCAGTGATTACATCAAAACTGCTTTTTTATTTTTTCTCAAAAAACTCGAACATCGGAGGATCAGCGTTGCCGTTTTTTTTTTCATTTTTTTTTATTTTATTTTTTGTGACTATTTCACGGTTAAAGCGATTTTGACTAAAATTTTTGCACAGATATTTCATATAACCTTAAAGAATCTAAATAAGTTTAAAAAAAAAAATGTATGTGTTATTTAAAAAAATAAAAAAGTTAAAATTAGTTTTATTCTTTTAACGCATATTCCACTTTTCTTGTAAAAATATACAACCCAAACAAAACCCTATATTTTACTAATTTCTAACATATTTATTTATTTTTATAAACTTTATATAAGAGGCTTTAACGCCTATAGAAACTTTAACCCAAAGAGCAAGTACGTGCGATCCAGTCGTGCATTTTATTTTATTAAGAAATTGGGAGATTTTTTTTGAAAGATACATAATAAATTTCTATTTATCCAAGATGTCAAAACTGGTCCTCACTCAAATCTCAAAAATTTTTTAACCATACGTTTAAAAATGTCTTCATATTCTTCTTCTTTAACTTTTCCTTGTATAAAGTCTTAAGGTTTTTGATTTGTTTTAAAATGTATTATGTTATTATGGAACCCGTTTATTAAAATCATTTGTTCTTTTATAGGAAGATGTTTTTTGTTTGTTTTAGTAATCTTAAATGTTCGTTAATAGTGTTGTTAAGCCTTTCAATACCTGCATTACTGTTATGGTTTGAATTTTGAGTAAAAATGAATTTCAATATTTTTTTCACCTAAAAATTCCTTCATGAGTTTTGATTTCATTTCTAGTTCGTTATCTGTCACTATTTTATTTATATTTCCGTATACACTAGTATAATTAAGTAAAGCTTATCTGAACTCTGATTCGTTGCTAATGTCCATTTTAACGAACAACGCGGTTTTACTAAACTTATCTATGATTGTGGCAAAAATGGATTTATTTTTAGTATAGAAACATCTAAATGAACTATTTGATTAGGTTTTGTCGGAGTTCCCGAAATTTTATGAAAAACTTTAGTAGGTTTTCTTCCATATGTACTTTTCTAATACACAAGATTCACAACAATTAATAAATTCTGTAATTTTAGCTTTCATTTTAGGGTAATAATAGGTCTGTTTGGGTACTCGCCAAAACAAGGAATTTCTACTTTTTTTTTGATTTTTGAGTCCAAGTGCTGTCAAACATGTCACCAGAGAGCGTACCGAGAGAGAAAATCATTTCCCCTCTTTTGAAAATTTCTGCCCAAAGAATTTCTTGTGGCTGAAATATAAATTCTGTCAAAACCATTTCATACAGCAAAACAAAAACAATAAAAATCAGGAAAATATTTTTCAATGTCGGGAATTTTAAATGAATTAACAAAAAATTGAAATATAATCAAAAGTGAATTAATAAATAAAACAAAAAGTGGTAGATATTTTTGATTATCGTGTTCCCGTGTTTTGAGTAGTTTCAGCAGTATTTGAGAGAATATCGTCCCCACTCTAAACAATTTGACGGATTTCATATTTCAGTCCAAAAAGTTCGTCTATTCCTCGGTGATTATTTTCTTCATGTTTTTCTTTTATAATGTTTCCCAATTCTCCTTCATCTTTTATATCTTGTAACATTTTGCTACATCTAATTATTCTGTAACCCTTTAAATTATTTGAATATATAGTCTGAATTCTATAAAAAATCTCGTTACTAACTAATATCGCGTTAATTACTTTTGGGTTAAAATTATTCTTGATAATTTAAACTAGGCCTTCGTCATCCATAGTTTTTATTCCGATTATCATTCGTTTTTTGCTATAATTATTTTTGTTTTGTATTCAAGACGAATCTGAAGTTACTTGATTAAATATTATTTGATTTTTATAAAGATTAATAGGCGTTACCGTTTGTGTAATTGAATTTATTTTCGCTAAATTTTCACAGATGTTAACTTCTATTCTGCTTAAGCCAGTATGATACTTCTTCAAATCAAAACCAACATTACGATGGTGGAGAAGTCCAACAAAGTGGTTTTCGTAATGCCGTCTGTGCTTCCATCTGTACAGAGAGCCACAGTCTAAATGGGTTGACGAATTTGCATGAAATTTGGTGCAGTTTACTTTTTTGTAATTTCCAAGCTCCAAGGTTAATTTTTTTTTGTTTTTGAATATCTCGATTAGAACGAATACCTCACATATAACGGTTTGGAGTTATTGGATTTTTTTCGAAAAAGGCTCTAACGATTTTGATTAAACTTGATTGAAGATTTTAGTTCTGTCTTAACACCTTTAAGTCACATACGCGGAAATAAAACAATTAAACAAACTTATTATTTTTATATATTTTATTTTGCATATTATTGGGCGTACAATATTGTTTCAACACCGTCGAGCTGTTGAAACAATATCATCAGCGAATTTCGCTGATGATGACACCACGACGTTGTTGAAAGAATATGATTTCGATATCATTAGTGGCTTAACCGATTTCGTTTAAAATTTGTCATGAGGTTTTTTTTTGTATAATTTTGAAAATTATTGTGTATTAGATTTTACAAAAAAAATAAGTGTGCTCATAAAAAAAATTTAAAAATTAAGACATAATTTCTTGATTTTTTTTTTTAGTATGAAAAATCCCAAAAACTTAATTGCTCAATAATGACTTGCAAATATATTTTTACTTTAAGCTACGAGAGCAAGTTCGTGCGATCCAGTCGTGCTAATGATTCCACCCGAGTATTCCTATACTCGGGTACCCGGTTACACGGGTCTCTTGTACCTGGGAAGTAAATTACCCCGCGTATAATGGTTTTCACCAGGGTAAACGGGATACGGGTAGCCAAATTACATACCAGGGTAACCGGTTATAGAAATACAAACTCTTTTGGGTATTGAGTATTGACCTATAGGGCAAATGATTCCAACCAGGTATTCCGATACTCGGGTACCCGGTTACCCGGGTTTCTTGTACCTGGGGAGTAAATTACCCCGCGTATAACGGTTTCCACCCGGGTAACCGCTCATACGTATAGACGCACAGACCGATGACGGACGGCATGACGAAAACCACTTTTTCGGACTTCTCCATTATCGTAATGTTGGTTTTGATTAAAACCATACATTGTTTTTTTTTGACACGAAACCAATACTTGCCCTATAGAGCAAGTAAAAAAATCTGTTTTGGAATTATTGAGTCACTGCATTGTCTTTAGTTTCTTATAACGTTGGGAGTCGGGTGCCTAACGAAGACCTCGGGCGGGGTTAATCTCCAAAAAACGCCACATACCAAGTTTGAAGTAAATCAACCCATCCGTTTAGGCTGTGGTCTCTGATACATACAGTCAGACAGAGAGACAGACAGAATTGTCGGACCCACTTTTTTCTCATTCTCTATCATCGTAATGTCATGTTTGATTGTTATCTCAACTTTTTTTTTGTACGAATGCATAACTTGCAATCGAACCGTATGATGAGTTTTTCATGATGAGTTGTCTTGTGATGACTTGAGTTCCATGATGAGTGGTCCATGATGAGTTGTCTCATGATGGGTTGTGTCATGATGAGTTGTACTCAACCCGTCATTTCAGATGTCAATAAAAGGTCTGTTCGATGTTCGTTATCTATGTGCACTCCGGGGAATATGAGAACTAAGAACTGTGCTTTTTTGTCTCCGATTTTATGAATTGTCAACTTTAAACTGATATTTAACTCTTGGATTATAAGAGAATATTGGAAGTGCGTTAAAACCTAATTATATTATTCAGGAAAAGTAAATATTTTTGAGAAGGTGTAAAATACCTAATCTATAAATAATATATTTTAGAATAGCAAAGAGACACAATTGTCAATGTTATCAAGTTAAGTATCTACTGTGTAGACTGTAGAGTAACAATGTATTCCAGGATGGTACATTGTAATTTTGAACACATGCAAAGATTCTCTTTTCTTACCAAGATTGTTTTTAAATTTCTAAAAAAAAATTACCAAAGACAAAAAACATGTAAATGGCAAAAAAAAATTTAAAAAAAATAAACAATAAATCGACCATGATCTTGTTTCTTGTAAGTGCATGACCAAAATCGGGTTTTGTTTAAGGCTATTGAACTTTATTGGTTTTGGACTGCGAAAGAACGAATTTTGAAAAAATAATGAGAATGTAGAGTCCTAAATACACATGTATATTCAATAAGAACTGGTACAATCCTTGCAAACAACTGTATAGATGTTATGAAACTTTTGTTGACGTTCAAGAAAATATAGCCAGTTTACAATATTAAAAAAAATAATACAATCTAGAGAGTTTAGGTTTCTTTAGATCTCATAGATTTTTCTTGACAGCCGCTGGTAAGGGAATCCAAAATTTTGTCTGTTCAGTTTTTGACATGCAATTTATTGAGGAATCCTGTCCAGGTTGCTGAGATTACTGAGCACTAAGAGATCTCAGAAACGTGAACTGGGTAAATAATTAAGAAATCTAATGATACAAATTTTTAAAATGCAAAAAACAATGTGTCTACCCAGTTTAATGGAGTACCGCACGTCACTGCATCTACAGAAGAAAAATCTTTCAGTCTTGAAGAATAAATAATAGAATATATCCAACTCTCTTAACAAGACCTGAATCTTGAAAATTTGATCGAAGAGAATCCCAAATTTCCTTAACGCTTTTACAATGCCTTATATGAGGATAAATGGATCGTTCAACAAGCAATATAAGTTCCGACTTGTCATTTAAGAGCTTCGTTCTCATCCGTTTCACCCGCATCAGAAACAGCTTTCCAAAGTCCTTTCATTTGGAAATAAGCTTCAACAGAAAATTTCCAGTCTTCGCTTCCCCGAAGCTTTTCAATATTGAATTTCATTTCAGACACCTTTTTCTTCAATAAAAAATTCTTTATAAATTCTTATTTATAAAGTGATAAGGCCCATAACCTGATGTTTTAAGATTCTGAATAGTAGTAATATTTATTTTCAATAAATCAAACATTTAAACAAATTAGAAATTAATAACAACAAAACATAAACATAAAGTGCTTGAGAACAAAGTAACAAATCTTAACTTGCAACAATATTGCACCTGTGATATTAACTTAAGCTTCAAAGCGTGGAGAAATAACGAGAGTACTCGTACTATAGGGAAGAGGAAAAAAAACGAATTTAAGCGGAATTCATATCAATGGTTGGAATAAAAGTTGACGTTGCAAAGCAAGAAACTGGAACAACGAATGATGGCAATACTTCACGAAGATTTTTCGGAAATCCAAATGTCGCAGCAGATATCACCAAAATAGACATTAGATTAATAACCAGACTCGCAATCATATTGGAAGTTATTTGCAGTAGTTTTTCAATCGATACCCAAAAAATTTAAGTGAAGAGACAGCTAAGGTCGCGATATCGTTATACCAAAGATGATATAACTAGTTATATCATCTTTGGTTATACCCTTGGTATTACAAATGCCCGCAACTGTTCACAAAATTTTACTACACGGAGCAGACAGAAATAATAGAAAGTGCATGTTTGCCAGATGGATCACTTTCAGAAGAGGCCCAAGAATGCAGGAATAAGGACTACAAGTACTATAGGACCTACCACACCAGGAAGTTTTCCCGGTTATCAACGAATGAGAATATATTCCATATGATTCTGATATCATCCGATCCATTTATAACCCAATTAAGACCTGAACCAAAGAAAAAAACATTTTCCTTCGAGTGAAGAAGCTCTTGAATTAATTAAATAACTTTTTAATATAATGTGTACTCATTTATTTATTTATTTATTTCTTATATTTGATATATGCTTGTGTTATTATGTATGTAATTGATTATTTAGCTTAAGAACAAAACAAAAACAAATAAAACAATTTATTTTTTGATATAAGTCGATAAACCCTACAAATCCGAAAATGCCAATAACTTTTCTATAAATGATTTTTCTTAACCAAATTTTGTCGAGGTGTGTGTAAGGCCAGTTCAAACATGTGTGCCAAATTTTATTGAATTCCGTTACATAGTTCAGATTTTACGGATTTATTTCCGCTCTCCCATACAAATGGCACCACTATGGGTCGGACCTACTAGATGCGCAACATGTGCAAAAGCCCAGGGCACTAAGCTGCTTGGACGCATTTTGAACTCTAGATAATATTTATTAAACACCACAATTCTTTATTTTTATTTTTTAGTATATCTAATCAGTTGTCTATTTATGTTTTAGTATTCAAAAAAAAAAAAAAAAACTATACGCCACGCGTACATACACTCAATTATTTTGGTATTGTCGGAATACAAATGTCATCATTTCATGGGTACGTTCCCAGAAATGACCATTTCCACATTAATACAAACAAATGCCAACATACAAAATCCGATCAACCAGTGTGCAGATTTATTTCTTGCACAAGCACTTAAAAATGTTCATACAAATTAAACTTAAAATAATAAGCTCGATCTCGGACCCACAGTTGGTCTCGGGAAAAGGGCCTGCGAAGTCTACAGCAATCCTCTCGAAAGGTGTTGTGGACCTTTCAGCCTGGTCATTTCGTTGCAGCACAAGCATCGCATTTTCGGCACCAATTTTAGACTTTAACTTTAGCATGCAGCAAATAAAACCGCTGTATCATCCTTTCCAGTGTTTTATTGACTCTCAAATAAGAGCACCACAATATCGTTGACCTTTGTGCCAGGAACAACTATTTGCATCACATAAGATTTACATCTACAGACTCCCATTTACACAATAGAATGCCTTCTTTCACATGAAGGGATGTCCATTGTGCCCAATATGCCTTGAGAGCCGGACTTCTGTCAGAGATGTCACTCCATTCCGGTTTCTCCTCATGTTCCTTCCAAGCCAGAATGGGTTCAATATCTGGGTCTTCTTGCTGGGCGTTCCTCAGTTCTTCGTTACTCCAACCACTGATGAGATCAGCTCTTACTCGCTGGACGGCAACAATCTCCTTCTCCTCTTAACGCCTACAATGCTTACAGTAGGGTTTACACACTCATCTTGAAGGAGATTGACATCTGTCAAGTGAAGTGATAAGTTTGCCTGATAGTTTACTCTCTTTAAATTGATTTTTTTTATAATTTGCCCCAAATAAACAAATATTTTTAACTTAGTAAAGTGCAATTTAAAGCTTAAACTCCTGGAAACATATGAAATACATGTGAGTTATACACCATAAGATATATTCTTTAAGATTTAAATCAAGGGAGAGCATAACCCGCCTGCACAGCATAAACATTTATGAATAATAACAAAAGAAAAGCTTGGGAAATTTCTCCAGAGACTCCAATATCAAAAAAAGGACAACTACCTTCTGCAATGCCCTCCGAGTCAGTGGGATCAATGTCTAAAATTGAGCTTTGTGAAATGCTAGGGGTGCTTCTTGATGCAAAAATGGCTGATGTGGCAAAAAAAAGTGACATTGATGCAATCACTACCGCCTACCAACAACTCGAAGAAAAAAATGCCATCCTAACCTCTAAATTGTCTGACTTAGAAAAAAAATATGACATATTAGAACATCAAATTGAAGAGATACATAAAAAAAACACCGAAAACAATCTAATGATGAGGATAGCAATCCAAGAAGGCCGGGACGAAAAGGAGCATGCTAGAAGCATTTGCACAAACTTAATTCAACCACCATTATCGGAAGAAAATTTACAAATCTATGAAATTAGATCCAGAAATCCAAACGCAAAGAATTTTATCGTCAAGCTTGATTCAAAACATCAGGTAATTGCTGCACTAAGAGCTTCAAGCACTCTACAAAACACTGGTACAACATTATCAAAAGATCTACCCCCTTCGATTAGACAAAAAAGAAATAAATTGATGTCTATCAAACGATGCCTGCACGAATTCAACCCACAAATAAAAGTTATAGTAAGAGAAGACAAAATGTTCGTCAACAAAACCATTTTTCGTTGGAGCCCTTCGCTAGGATTACTACATAATAATGCCACGGATGGAATTCGAGTTTTAAATGACATATATCAAGCAGATCTAAATCAACATCTGTTTTCTCTAATAGAAGCAGACAATACGTCAATACCAGCTGATCTTGATGTAAACAACATAAGACAAGAAATGTGCGCGCCATCTAGTGTTCAGGGTCTTCCACCCAGTTCAGCAGGTACACAAACCAAGAATATTTGTAGATCATAGAGTAAGGGCGCCGTCTGCCAAAATAAAAATAAATGTAAAAATAAAAGTAGTGAAATTAAAAAAATAAAAATATTAAGTTACAATATATCAGGTTTGAAGAATAAATCTTTATTTGCAGATTTTTTTAATTTAGTCAATAGTTATGATTTTGTTTTTTTATATGAAACATTTTTAGAAGAAAATGAATGTCATTTACATACAAATAGTTTTAAGAACTTCGAATTTATTTGGATTCCTGCTACAAGGCAAAATACAAGAGGAAGGGCGAGCGGTGGGTGCTTTTTTGGCTATAAAAATTATCTTCAAAATATTGCGTGCGAATTTAAAGTTGAAGACGAAATCAATTTCCTTATAATTAAAATAAAATCTAGAAATTACACCGTGATACCATCATACATAAATTGTAATCATTGGGATCAAGACTTCAACTTATTGTACAGTTTTATCGAGCATTACCATAGTGACGATGTTATGATCATTGGGGATCTCAATGCAAGAATTGGATCGGATGAAGGAAGAGAAAATAGATTTGCCGGAAATATCAGATGTTCGAAAGATACAATAACCAATACCAGAGGAATCAAACTGCTAGATATCTGTAATTCTTTTGGATTTAGAGTGATGAATGGTGTCTCGCAGTCTGACAAATGTGGAGAGTTTACCTTTGTGGGACATCAAGGACATTCAGTTGTCGACTATTGCCTAGTGAGAGGTAGTTGGTTATCAGTAGTATCTGATTTTGAGGTCCTGAGTGTGCCATATTCCGACCATATGCCAATTACTGTTGAATTTGGAATAGAAAACGTTGAAGATAAGCAAACAATCGGTTTAAGATTTCCCCCTAAGCTTATATGGAAAGAAAATAAAGCGGATGAGTATAAACGGAACCTCGAAACAAATTTTCCAGTTGAAGGTCTACTCTCTATAGCTGAAATTGAAGACACGATCAAGAATGCTTACCCACATCGTAATAATAATGTCAAAGTTTCAAAACAAAAGGAGAAATGGTTTGATGCGGACTGCGAAAAAGCACGTAAAAAATCATTTGGGTGGCTTAATGTGTTCAGAAAGTACAACCGTAATTTTTTCAGAAAGATGTACATTGAAGCAAACTCCGTGTTTAAACGGTTATGTAAGGAAAAGAAATCTTCATTTTTCGAAAAAGAAGCGCTAAAACTTACGTGTTGCAGAGATTCTAAGGAATTCTGGAAGGGAGTCAATCAATTGAATGGACGAAAATTACAAATAAGTACGAAAATAAACATTGATTCACTACACAATCATTTCAAACAACTACTAAATCCAGAGTTTTTGGCATCGCCTATACATTACGCTAAACCAGCATATTCAAATGATGTATTGGATCATGAAATAAATATTGAGGAACTGTGTGGGGTGTTTAAAAAACTGAAAGATGGAAAGGCTGCAGGTGCAGATAGAATACCAATTGAATTTGTTAAGTACGGAACGGAAATGCTCAGTAATAGCTTAATTACTGTGTATAATTCAATTCTAGATACAGGGCAGGTACCGGATCAGTTCAAAAAGGGTATAATTTTTCCTATTCACAAGAAGGGCAACATATCAGATCCTGCCAATTATCGTGGAATCTCGTTTCTCAACGCTTTATACAAAATCTTCGCAACAATATTAAACGATCGTTTGACAAATTGGATTCAAAGCAACAAGTTAATAAGGGAATTTCAAGCTGGATTTAGGAGCGGTTATTCAACCGTCGACAATATTTTTGTTTTGCAAAGCATAGCAAATAACTTCATAGAGCAAAAAAGGAAACTATACGTCTTTTTTGTTGACTTCAAAGCAGCCTTTGATACAGTTGACCGCGAAGCTCTGTTTTTCAAATTGTATAATGTTGGAATGTCAGCAAAGTTTGGAAGAGTGTTGGAAAATATTTACAATGGCAATCTTTCAGCAGTTTGGAACGGAACTGAAATTTCTGGGTGGTTTGAGTCAAAAATGGGACTAAAACAAGGATGTAGCCTTAGTCCAAGCCTATTCGCTTTATTTATTAACGATCTGATCGATTATTTACCCGGAGGAATCGAATTTTCAGGAATACTCATCAAAGCACTTTTATTTGCCGATGATGTAGTGTTATTCGCCTACTCACCTCAAACTCTGCAGCTGATGATTAATCGACTGGAAATGTACTGCAGATTATGGAATTTGATTGTTAACTTAGACAAATCAAAGGTCATGATTTTCCGAAAAGGTCCTGGTCGAAATGCAAGAAATGAGAAGTGGAATTTCAACGGGGAATCCATCGAAGTCGTCAAAACTTATAAATATTTGGGTGTAATAATTTCTAGTAATCTCAGCATGGAATCACACCTCAAGGATAAGCTGGTGAAGGCAAAAAGTGCAATAAATGCCACATGGAAGAAATGCTTTTCAAACAGGTTAATAACACATGATGTAAAGTATAAGGTTTTTGCTGCAGTATCTGAATCTGTTCTGTTATATGCAGCACAAGCATGGGGATTTGAAAAATATGAAACGGTAGAGAAACTTCTAAGGTATTTCTTGAAAAGATGCTTTTGTCTACCCAAAACAACTCCTAACTACATGCTTACAATAGAAACAGGACTGCCGCCCCTCTTCATTAAAACTCTAAGCTATCATGTGGAATACATTGCAAAAGTTCTTGATATGCCAGATGAAAGGCTCCCCAAAATTGTAGCACTGCAGACAATTAGAAAACAAAATTTCTGGTATGAGAAGCTGAAAGAACTTGGTAGTAGCTGCCAAACCAATTTCAGATTGTCAGATCAAAATGGATGTTACTGTAAAAAGGAACTTTTTGATCTCGTCTCTAAGGCAGATGAACAGCTAAGGTTGGACAATATAAATAAGGCTTTGTCTTCGGTACATAGATCAATATATACCCGTCTCAACCTCAATTTGTGTGAAGGAAATTATTTTCGAACCGAATATGACTTGGGACTTATTTCAGCAATATTTAAAATGAGAGGGGAGCTGATTAGTCTAAATTACAGACCCCATCGAGATGATCTGCCTATCTATTGCACCTTATGTAATTTAAAAGAACGAGAGGATGTTATACATTTCATTGGAAAATGCCCTATTTTGTGCGAAATAAGACGGAACTTCTTAAGCACCAACTTTATATCAGAAGAAGAAGTACTGGCCTTACTCAACTGCGAATATAATACTATCGAACTCTACAAATATTATCAAACCGCAATATCTTATCGAAACCAAATTATAAACGAAGCTTTTTGAAATTAAAAAAAAAAGAGAAAAAAAAAAAATATGTACCTATGTGTAATTTAAATTTTTTAATTATTTAAAAAAATCTATTAAATTGTAGTAAAAATAAAAAAAAAAAAAAAACTATCAGCAGTATACTATTTATTATAATAATGATGTTAATCGGGCAGACGGCGCATAGCCAAGCTTAAACGATTTTTGTAAACGAATTATTTTGTTAATTGTATATACCGATGTTTAATAATAAATCGAATTATCTATCTATCTATCTATATCACTCATCTTGACAAACGCGTCTGCCTTCCTTTCCAGTGTTAAATTTCGTAGTCATACGTCTGTAGCCTTTCGATTCATCCTGCATCTTGGCCTTCTGGATTTTTGAAATTCAAGAGACAGTTCAGCGTGCCATGGTCTGTTCGCAGCAGAAACTTCTGTCCATAGATGCATTTATAGAAATGCTTGGTTGCCAATATAAAAGCGAGAAGTTCCCGTCTGGTCACGCAGCAGTTCCTTGAGAGCTAAAACCTTCTCTTCACTGGACTTGCGACAGTACCGCACACCAATTCCAAAGTTACTTGCATCAGCTTCGATGATAAATGACTTTCCTGTTGTCAGATAGCTCAGCACCGCCCATTGCACAATCATTGCTTGAGTTTCTGAAAGTTTTCTCACACTCCCCTCACACTCTCACACGACTTGAACTGCCTTCCTTTTCTGTTAGTTAGATGCAGACTTTTGGCAATTCCCGCAAAATCCTTCTCAAATCGTCAGTAATATTACCTACGATTACGTTATCCAAGTATTCAAGGCAGGATTTCCATGTAAGCACTTGTAACACGCACTTAATCAGACGCTTAAATGTTGCCAAAACTGCCACACACCATTTCTTCTCGAAAATGCAGTCTTATACCGGTTTTCTGGATTGATTTTTACGTGGAAAACCATTGAGCTCCTTCCTTGGCATCTAATGTATCGCTGATTCTAGGCAAAGGGTAGCTGTCTTTCTTGATCACATCGTCGAACCTGCGGTAGCCTACACAAAGTCGAATGTGTCCGTCTTTCTTCTTCACAAGAACCATTGGTGACGCCCAAGGACTTCTGTAATTTTCGATCAAACTCTTGCTTCATTTCCTCAACCTCCCCTTGTTTGGCCAGTGGGAAAAGTCTTGCCGGTTGACGGTTGTTAATTGGTGCTACAAGTGTCTTCCCAAGGATTATAATTTAGGGAAGATTTCTCAGAGTCTGGTTCCACTATTAGGTATCGATGGCTTAAAATGGCGCCCCTTAATTTTGTCCAAATGAATACCTCTGAAGAAGGAGGCAAGGTCACGTCTTCTTTGATGAAAGTCTTGACAGCGGATTTATTTCATTGCCATAAGCCATTGGAATCTCCACATTTCGGTATTTCAGAACTTGGTTACCGATATCCGGTTTCACACAATGGCCTTTTATGAAGTCGTCACATATATCTGCTACCAGAAATAGGTGTGAAAACTCTAGTCCTGCCAATCGGATCTTCAGACGGACTTTTCCATGCGACTAGAGAAGCAGCAATTCTCCAGTCACAGTTTTTAGAAGGTAGCTATTAGTATTGTGTAGCCATGGCCTTTTTTACCAGGTCTCTAAGCACAATGGAGGCTGTGTCGGTTATAGCCACATGTTTGTTGCCGTTTATAGTTGCCTCCACTGTCAAACTTTTGTTGTCTCGTTTGATTTAGGTGACATGGATGGTGGTTCTGGGGCTCTTGATACCAGAAACCAGCTTCTGCCCCTAGAAGTTGGTTCTTACTCATTTCCAGACTGGGAAACAGATCGAGAAGTAACGTTGCTGTGTTTGTTTCTCTGTTCTGAGGATGCTTTCCTGCTTCCACAGTGCTGACATGCAGCTCTTCTTGGGGATAATCTACACTGGCGCTGGAGATGTCCGGTCTTGTTACAGTTCCAGCATCGTGCAGGTTCGTCTCGCTGAATTCTTCGGAAATCAACTCTCTGGCACGAGCATTCAACTTCAACCTTTCTTACCTTTCTCCTTGAGAAACTTGTTCTGCTGCTTCTATTGTCAAAGTGAACGCCAATGCTTCGGGGAAGCGTTGTTTTCCAGCCGTTCGGATTGATCTCTTGAGGTTGATGTCCCATACAGCACGAACGAATGCTTCAGTTGCGAACTTATTGATTGTTTCATCTCCTGCAGTTGGATATACCAAATGAGCGAGCCGTTCGATGTCTGAATATACAAGAGCATTGAAATCACCATTTGTATCAGCTGGTATAGTTTGTAGCAGTTTAGCAGCAGGCCCTCTCAAAGCAAAAGTAAATACTGTGAACTTGACTTCGTCCTCAAACCCATTTGTTGTCGCTGCTGCCTAAAATTGTTCCTTGTAGATTTACCAAGAAGTTTGTTCATCAAAGGTTGGTGGATGCATTTCTTTTTTCCTTGGCCAATCGCCAGATTTTTCTCGAACTTTGATGTACCGAACTTTGTCTAACCCTTAGCCATAATTTTGAACGTATCTTCGAACTGTTCTTGAAGATTCTCCAGCTTTATTTATTATGTCTATCTATCTTTGAGAATTTTTTTTCAACAATTTCCACGGGTTCGTCAAGGCCATTAAACTTTTCCTCGAACTCAATAAGCTTTCCTTCTAAAAGAGTTTTTTGTTCTTTCGCTCATTGCGTTGCTCTTCAAATTTTTCTTTTTGTTTCTCTTTGAGTAGTTCGAGAACGTTCTTTAGTTAGTTCTTTTGCTCTATACGGTGTTCATCACATTTGGCCAGGAGAAGGGCCATCATGGACGACATATCGACAACAGTACTTGGTTCTCAGGCATCTCTATCTCAAATTGACACGTGTCCAAATTCTCGTTGTTCTGCTCTAGATTTTCCTGGAGATCGTGTTTTGGTCAGTAGGTAGACCTCGCTTCTTTACTTTTTTCACTTTTTTTCACCATTTTATCTGTAGTCACAGATTAAAAAAGTATAATATTTTTCTGGGTTCAAATAAAATTAATTATACGTAAAAGATTACGTTTGGGAACTGCACGAGTTTATATAATGAAAAGAAAAAAACTTTTTATACTCATGCAACAGTTATTTATTCTTTAATGATTGTAGCAAATTTCTTCAAAACAATAATAAGATATATTATTTTTCCAAGAAAATCTTTCAATACAATTTTTTTTAAATTATTAACATTTTAAAAGTAATAAATTAAAAATAATAAGAAAAGGAAATAAATGCATCTAGGATTTTGTCTCATATGGTCAGCAGGAGTTTACTCATTTAATGTTTTATAGTAAATTGATTTGTAGTGTTTTGACCATCATGTGTTTACAGATCTTCTTGTTCGTACAATGTAATCACAATTTTGACAAATATATATACATATATGAATGTATTCATGATTTTGCAAAAGTTTCTGTTTAACTTAAAGCTGCAAATTTAGTTTGTTCAGGGTGATATGAATTTGATGGAATGCTTTTATTAGTACTTGTAGATTTGCGATAAATTCGACGTGATTTTGATTTCTTTTTACCATAATATCTAAAAAAGGTAAACAAAAGTCAATTTGTTTTGAATGTAAATTTTATTATTTTTTCCACTTTTTACTATACACATTCAGATTAACAAACACTTTTATCTTAAACAAATCGTTTCACTATTACAAGAAAATAACACTTTCAAATTACAATTTCACTACTGTGACAACTTATATTATTATTACTATTGCCTCTTATTATTATTCATATTATATAACAAAACGGCCTTTGACTATACTTACTATTTTCTAAGCAATAAATTTCATTTTCCTTGCATTATACAGGGTGATTGGCATAAGGTGTGACAAAAAGATAGGGTGTGTAGGTTGGACTTAGACAAGCAAAAAATCGTATGGGAGGGGGGGGTCCATTTTCTCCCGTTTAGGCGGGAGGGGCAATTTAAGAAAAAAATCAATTAAAACGGTTATACCTACAGAGTCGTGCTATAGCATTTTGAAAAGCCAAAAACCTATACATTAATTTAAATTTTAAAATAAGTTGTTCAAATGAATAGTTTTTGAAATATTAATTTTCAAAGTCAAAATTTTGAGAAAAAAACATAAATTTTTTTATTTAAACCATTTTTTTTTTCAAAATTTTACGTTATTAAGTAGTATTTTTTCGGCTTATTTTCAATGCTCTTATTTATTTTTGATCAAACACAAAAAACCGGATGTCAAAATAACCTGTAGTTATTTATTCTTTAATGAACGTTTTCGAGAACTTATGTCTCCACTGAGGAAAGTAATGTTTTAATTAAAACTTTTAATGTCTCGACGGTTTGTCTGTTAAAAGAACTTGTAGTTTCTACAGATATGCTCAATTCACTAGACATATCCATTTGCACTCATATAGACGGGAGAAACTATATTTATGAGTTCAAAAGGTCATAACTCGTAACTTGAGCATGGCTTTGGGAAGTTTTCATTTCAATTTTGATGGACCTACAGCAATTTTCATACAAATTTTCTCATCATCCTTTAATAAAAAAAAAAACATGGCAACTCTAGGACTGCAGCAACCCTAATATATCATACAACTTTGATTAAACTGGTCATGTCTTTACATGACACTTATATGACATTTACACACCAAGCTTAAGCAATAAATTTAGCCAATTTCTATAATTATAATATGATGAACTTTCTTATATTCAAAAACTTCCGGCTCGTCAAGCACTTGGAAACATGGCAACCCTACCAGACTGTAATTTTTGTAACTTACTAATACCAAAGAAACTACTCACAGGGCACAATAATGTGTCAGGTAGCACATATCAACGATACAGCCTTGTGATAGGAGGTTAATTTCGGGAATTATACCTAATAAGAACAAAAAGTATGGCAACCCTAGAACTGCGACAACCCAAATGTACTATAAAACTTTGATACAAAAAGTATGGCAACCCTAGAACTGCGACAACCTTAATATACTAAAAAAATTTAATTAAACTGATCATGGGTGAAAAACACCAGGCTTAAGCAACCACTCCAGCCAATTTCTTAAATTATGTACACTGCCGGTCACTTGAGTACGTGCAGTGCTTTGCAAAAATCCAAGTTGAGTTTTCTTGGGACACAGTGGCAACATCTGTTTCAAACCAACACCACTTTTACGACATGTTTTTATGTTAAGAAAAATCAGACCTCTAAAAAATACCGTTCTTTTTAAAAACACGTTAACGTATATTTTTATGAAAAAACACTAATTTATTTTAGCTCATCTGAAAACATCCAGTAGCTTGGATATAAAAAACATGTTTTTGTTTCTGCGACTTTTAATAACAGAATACTTTAAAATAAACCTTTGGCTATTTGGCAATTTCTAATAATGAGTACTTCCACCTTGGTTAAGAGTTACTTCATAAAGTCTTTTCGGTATTGATTCATAGAGTTTGGCCAAATGATCCAAGGTTATGTCACTCCATGCTTTTTTAATGGCATCAATAAGCTCATTCTTGGCAGTATATTGTTTTCCTAACCCATAAATCTTGCACGTCATCCAACCCCACACATTTTCAATGATATTAAGGTGAGGAGAGTATAGTGGATATTCAAGTAACGAAACCTTTTGACCTTTAATCCACTCTTTCACTACTCCAGCGGTATGGATAGGCGCATTATCGTGTTTGTATGTCCATGGCAAATCTTGAAAAATAGCAAAAAAATATATGGAAAGACCAATTTCAATGCACCAACGAATGAATTTGCTCACCAAACCATAACTCCGCCCGTACATCTGTGAAAACGATTCAAATGATGCATTTCCTTTCTGGAATCGTGATAATAATAATTATAACAACCCGATTCCACTCGTTTTTCCAAATCATATGGTTGTGACTAAGAAGTAGACGTGACTCTTTGCGATAAGCTGATAGTGGTGTTTTTTTTTACTTGCGATAGGTACGAGTATAAGGGCAAGTTTAGGATTCGTAAAAAAAATCGAACTCGAGATAACAATCAAACATGCCATTACGATGTTAGAGAATGCGAAAAAAGTGGGTCCCACAATTCTGTCTGTCGGTCTGTCTGTCTGTGTATACCTCGGGCTACAGCCTAAGCAGATACTCCGATTTTCTTGAAACTAGGTGGTTGAATTGAATTTTTTTTTTTAATGAATGTAATGTTTTTAAAAATTCTACTAACGGTACCTCCCATAGAACCGTTTTTTTTTTTCATTTTTGACTTTCTCTTAAACCACTGAAGCAATTTTGATGAATTTTTGTATACGGAAGCTCCTTATTAATTTCAAAATTATTTGATATCAAAATTTTCAAAAACGTAATTTTTGGATTTTTAAGAAATCTTTCAATAATATTGTAATAATATTATCTTGATAATGGCAGAGTAACGTTATTTTTAAACAAGGTTTAAGAATTTTTATTTATAAAAAACTAGCGAAACCCTCGCCCGCTTCGCAGGGCGAATACACAAAAGAAACTTGCGAAATTTTCCCATGTATCAATTTTCAGTAAAACTCATCCACAATCAATTTCTTACAATAATTTATTTTCAAATAAAAAGGTCGAAAATGAAAATACTTTAAAAATTAACTTAATGCTCTTTGATAAACAACGTTTTTAGTTTTTCCATCTTTTGTGTTTATAAATAATGCAGAGGGTTTACCACAACGTGAACAACCAACATACAATTGTCCATGCGAGAAAACAGGTTGCTCCAAATCTAAGCCACAAATATTCAAAGTCTGACCTTGAGCTTTATTAATGGTTATAGCGAAGGCAAGACGGACAGGAAATTGAAGCCGTTTAAATTCAAATGGCATATCTGATGGAATCATTGGAATTCGGGGGATTAGAACGTTTTCGCCTCTATATTTACCACTCAGAATAGTTGCTTCAATTAAATTGGCCATCAGTTTTTTCACGGAAAGTCTGGTGCCATTACAAAGCCGTGGTTGATTTATATTTCGGAGCATTATTATCGGTGCTCCCTCTTTCAATGCCAAATAATGCGATGGCAAGCCTGGCAAATCAAGTGAGTTCAAAAATTCAG
Organism: Meliscaeva auricollis; assembly: GCA_948107695.1. Classification (NCBI taxonomy): domain Eukaryota; kingdom Metazoa; phylum Arthropoda; class Insecta; order Diptera; family Syrphidae; genus Meliscaeva; species Meliscaeva auricollis. The sequence goes on along the minus strand of OX403616.1, from coordinate 50,684,918 downwards.
TAGGATAGTTCACTACCTCATCTTCATTTATTATCGTATCCACTGATTTGTATGCAAAAAATTGGCCATCTATTTCTTGCAAAATACTTGCATTTAAATCGCTCACGTCTTTATTTTTTCCTGCCAATATTGCGCGTTCGCTCAACCAATCATGATTCCTGTAGTTCTGCAATATATTTGGAAACACACGTTGAACCAGCTCCTTTTTCGATTGAGTGATATTACAAAAATTGCTTGGTAATGTTATTAATCCGGTTGATTTATCGACTGCAACTTTACCATTCCCAATTTCCAAAAGTTGTTTTGAAAATTCAGCTGCAGAAGGATCATTTTGCAATTGTACACGTACATTTTGATTAAGACGCAATGTTTTAACATATTTCCACAAAACTGAAGACTTCAAACATGCGTTTAGCTCATCAGCAGCAGTAGATCGTGGAATGACAGGTAAAGTTTGCCTAAAATCACCTGATAACAATATAAAGGCGCCACCAAAAAGTCTTTCATTTCCTCGAAGATCTTGCATGGTTCGATTTAATGCTTCTAATGATCTTTTGTGAGCCATTGTACATTCGTCCCATACGATTATCTTAGACTGCTGCAAAACTTTTGCCATTGCCGACGTTTTGGAAATGTTGCACGTAGGAGATTCAATCGTTGTTATATTCAAAGGCAATTTAAATGCAGAATGCGCAGTTCGACCACCGTCTAATAAGGTAGCAGCAATTCCAGATGAAGCAACTGCAAAAGCAATTTTATTATCCGATCGTATGGTTGCCAGAATCAATGACAGCAAAAATGTTTTTCCAGTGCCTCCTGGTGCATCAATAAAGTAAAATCCACCTTCTTCATTGTTCACACCTTCCATGATTTTGTCATAAGCATATTTCTGTTGACTATTCAATTGTGGAACTTTTAACTGCACAAATGTTCTCAATTGATTACGATCATATTGTTGTTCACGATGCATTTCTTGATTAATAACATCATGAACTACACGATTAGGCGCTATCATTCCTAACTGCACTAATATTCTGTTTGCAATCATTATACACATGTCTTCAATCAAAATCAAAGCTTCGTTATGCATTTCCGGTGTGATTTCTAATTCAGGATTTGAAACTGAACGTCGCACTCGAAGTAAAATGTCTTCCGTCATGTCATCACGAAATTTATGCCATATTTCAAGTGGATTTGATGGACTGCATGTAGATATTATAATTGCAAATAATGTTCGTATTTGATGTGGGGATGATGAAATTACGGAATCAGCAAGTGTAGCTTCCCAATGCATATCATCTTCAAGTAGATTCAAACGCTGGCATGCTTGCCGATAAGTCGCACACAATTCACCATGGACTGTTCTTAAATCTTCAAATGACGTAGGACCACGAACGTTAATCAATAATAAACGCAAATAAAAACATTCATCCTGATTTGGATGAACGGTATACACACGACCCAATGCTTCTGTAGAAAATACATTTGGATGGCCTCGTACTGGTTGCCCTTGTTTCCGTCTTTGAAAAACTTTCGCAGATTTATTCCATGTGAAATATCGTGGCACTTCAGAATACAATAACGTTTTAGCAAATTCGTCATTTCTGCACAGATCAAAAAATGAAGTCAACGTTGTTTTCGGTGGCTGTTCTGCTCGTTGCGCCGCATTCTCAGGGGTGAAGTACACACGTTGACCATTCTGAAGATGAACTGCCAAGTGCAGTACAGTTGGATACCTTTCGTGTATTGCAAATGAAAAAATTCGCCATATTGCTTCATTTGTACTAATATAACGGCCTAATTGATATGAAGTGATTTCATCACTTTTATCCCCAGCAATTCCAAAATAGGCCAAATCACTTCCTTTGTTAACATATTTGCATATGTACTTGATAGATTTTACTGAGTTACAATACTCAACATTTATATGAGCACCAAAAGTTTTGGACAATAGCGGCGAATATGGAACGATCCAACGATTGTCAATTTTAATGTCTTGATTTTTGCATTTCACCATAACTGTTTCGCCATCATCTTTAGGTGAACGCCTACGATATAACGGATAACCATCATTACCAGAAATTGTTTCCGCTATTAATGCTCTTGGGTACCGTTTTGTGCATTTTCCTTCAGCCATGCACGGTGAGTTGACATTTAATGCCCCACATGGTCCATGAATCATGTGCTTCGTAACTGATTCAAACAGTCCTGGATCAATGATTGGATTAGGAATTTCGGCTGATATTACGCTATCAATTTCATTTGGCGTAATTTTATCAACTAACCAAACCAAAATATGTGCATGCGGAAGTCCTCTTTTCTGCCATTCCACAGAATACATCCAACATTGAACTTTTCCAAACACTTGTTGTTTGACAATAAAATCCATAAGCGTTTTCAATTTTTGCTTGAACACACGCGCAACAATATCGTGGCGATCAGAAGCACTTTGACCATGAAACATATATTGCTTTATTTCATTCCATTGAGGATTACAGGTGAATGTAATAAATAAATCGGGTCGATGATAATGCCGAACGTACGTCATTGCGTCTTGCGCGTACTCGTGCATGTGTCGTGGACTTCCAGTATATGTTGCTGGTAATATTGTCATTTGGCCAATATCGTTGATATTCCCATCATTCTGAATTGCATCGCGCAAATGAATATATTGTTCGGATTTTAACTTTTTCTGATTAAATCGAATAAAATTCAATCGTTCAGACTCAATTTTAGCGTAAACATCAACTATAAATTGGTTGCAAAGCCTTCTACAATTCAATATATGATTAATTTCGTTCAGCCGAACCATTAATCTGTACGAATAATAGTTCATCGCACTAACTTTTTTTGCTATTTCCAAGCCTGAAATAAATGCGAATATTAAGTATCAATAATTCACAAAATGTGTGATGCATTTTATTGTAACTAACCAGTTAAACGATGTTTCATCTTAATATTGAAATGGTAACCATCCTCGCCTTGCCAAAACAAAATTGGGTACTGCAACGCATCATAACAACGATGAGTTTCCGAAACATGCACAACACTTTGATCTCGACGATGAAGTACAATATCTCGACTGCTCGCTCCTTCATCCACAATTAATACGGCAACTTCATCAATTGTTGGTGCGTTTAACCTTCCAGCATGAATTCCACCAGGTGCTTTATCGGCCCGAATAACAATTCTATGAGAATCCGAAGGCATTTGATCAAGGGCAGTTTGAAATAATTTGATCAAACAATTTTCATCGTGAAAAAACTGCTGCAATCTTTCAATTATTCCTCTTCTCACTGCATTACCATCATTTGGATTTTGTGACACCACACAACGCCGTTCAATTTCAACATCTGAATTTCCCATGAAATATATTTGCAAAAAGGAATGATTGGAATCCAAACATGGTAATAACGATCCAATTCGATGATAGATTTGACCTTGAATCTGCATACATGAAACATTTGATGCAATCTCACGATAGAACTCATTGTTAGTGTCGTGTTCAGTAATTACCTTAAAAGTCATGAATCCATCTCTGATTATATTTGAGGCGCCGAAAGACGTCATTTGGAAACATGAATTGTACTGCTGTATTTTAGACAAAAAATGATTCGATTCTGGAGTCAAACCAGAAACTAATGACCTCAAAGGCTCAGGAGGAGGATTCAAAACAGGCAATTTTACTTGTCCATTTGCACAACACATTCCAGGAGTTTCCGATGGAAATTTCAATGCATTGCACTGTTCGCAGACATTAGTCATAGTTCCGATTGAAAGGCATGGAAGAGAACAATAGTCAACTTCACTATCATAATTGAAAGCAGCACGCATTACTCGCTGATTAATATTGTCATTGGCACGACTTCTAACAGCGCGATTGCGACTCATTCTCGCTCGATCCGAAGAATTACTCGCGACTCGTTCTTCGTTTGTTTGAGCAGAACGCGATCTCGATTGACGCTCTCTTTGCTGTTCAAGTCTCACTTCACGTTCCGCTTCAGATTCACCTGCTATAGCAGATGCAACTCGTCTTGCATTATGAGTACGACGACCAATATTGGCGCCACGTCTCGGTCGCGGCATAATTATAACTATACACAAAAATAAAACACATCAACTCACAGTCGAAACTAAATTTTAATTCCTATTTATTCAATTACCAAAATCCAAGAAAAAATATGTTTATTGACGATGAAAAATAGCAGATATATGAGATAACACTTGCACGCTCACTCAAATTCCCATTGGAATGCCCAATCGGTGCAGAACATTGATACGCTTAATTTGCCGGTACGCACACAACAACACAAACGAAGTTAACATGGTCCAGTATTAGTGCAAGACCAACGGTACTCGCAAAAATACATAGACACGTTTGCTGTAATTCTCAGTTCTACATTATTTTGCCAATACACAACAAATGCTGCTCGTATCACAACATAGAAACGTGATTTGAAAACATTGTTGGTTGTACACAAATACTGGTATGCCTTGCCATCGGTTGTGCTGATCTGCTGTGTATAAACACGAAAGAGAAACAGAGAACAAATTAAACACAACAAACGCGTCTATGTATTTTTGCGAGCACATTGGTTGAGCACAAATACTGATATGCGTTGCTTTCGGTTATACTATTCAGCTGTAAATTAACAAAAGAATCAGAGAAACACATGATAATTGTTTACAGTTACGGCAAAAACATCAATCATTTGGCGCCAACAATTTTGCTTCACATAAAATCAACACACTTCACGAAATAACATTTAGAACACACAATATTTGATTGTTGCTTTATTTGAAATCAATATTCATAAATCATTTTAATAAAATACAAATATAACTGTATTTCAATTCTAAATTAAATTAGAGAGACATCGTTTTGTCCATCGTTTTGGTTCATTAATTTGGTTCCGTCAAGGAATTTGGTTTAACAAAGAATGATTTAAAAGCAAAAAAATTGAAAAACTAAATGCAGCTTACAAAAATTGCAGCGCACAATAAATTGTTAATTTTTGACACCAACTTTGTTAACCTTTGACAATGGTCTACGTTGTAACCATTCAGGCAGAATTAATTTCTGATCGATGATGACCACTTGCCCAGTAATGACAAAGCACATCAAAACATCAAGATCCATTCGGTCTTCATACAGTGCTTGGTATACACCTAAAGAACGAAACTTTCAAAACACGTTCAAATTACTTGCAAATAAATTATACTTACGCTTGGCTTTAAAAAAAGAAACGCCTTCGTTCTTGAAGAATCCAATCATATTCTTTATGCGCAATCCATTTTCCTTCCGTATTTTCGCCTGCATTTTATTCGAATTCACACTTGAATCGCTGGCATTCGAAGCACTTGATAAATTAACATTTTGCGATGAGGACAATTCCACCATTGATAAGTTCAAATTTCGCAAAGAATCTGTCTTTGACGAATTAACATTTTGCGATGATGGTAACTCCACCAATGATGAGCTCAATTTTTGCGAAGAGATTAAATCATCTACAGACAAACAAAAAAAAAACCGAATAATTTTGAATAAAAATATGAACTTCAGATAGGTTTTACCAACTAAATCTTCGTTAAAATCCAATGGTTCACTATTCCAATCTGAAATAAATTCACTTTTTAATTAAAACAAAAAGAACAAACCATAAAGAATTTTATTACCGAATTCTAACGCCATTCCAACTTTTTGCGGCGTCGAAGTTCCGTGTGCACTTCCAATATTCATCTCATCATTTGCCTGATTTTCTTCATTTTTGGCTGAATCGTTCGCGTCATCACCCAAACCAATGATTTTATAGACTTCTGTGATAGTAACTTGTTCGTCTTTTTCTTGATTCGCTGCGGTTTGCTGCTCATCACTTTTAAACGCTTCCATATTTTCTGTCATACGTAACACTGTTTGGGACTTGACACACGCCAGCAGAAAATCTAATTATTCGGCGTCTACTCTAAGAAATGATTGTGCACAACCAACGATGTTCACAAAAATACACAGACGCGATTGCTGTGTTTTCACTGCTACTCTGTTTCTCATTCGTGCTAATACACAGCACAATGCCACAATCGAAAGCAACGCACACCAGTATTAGTGCACAGCCAACGATTTTTTTTACTGTTACTCTGCTGTTTTTCATTCGTGCTAATACCATTGAGTTTGTATACATAGAGGAACCACGCTAGCTTGCGTTAAGGCGTCGGTAGATGTCACCAAGTGAATAAAATCGACATTTGAAATTTTTGGGGGAATGCTCTCCACAGAAATTTGACTTAAAAAAAGGCAGCAGAAAAGAGAAACAGGAAAAACGTCATGGGTATGGAGAAATGTACAGGAAAACTGTTGCTTTGAAATTTCAAATGTCGATTTATTTACTTGGTGACACCTATCGACGTCTTAACGCAAGCTAGCGTGGTTCCTCTATGTATACAAACTCAAAGCTAATACACAACACAATGCAACGCTTGCAAAATCGAAACGCGTTTACTTTGATTCCTCTGTTTTCCGTTATGCAAAAATAATGCACAAAAATAATTTTTTTTAAATTAAATTTTTTTAAATTATTATTTCACACAAACCTTCTACAGGCAAATAATGAAAACATACCAAAAAATCAAGCAAATCGGACTTCACGTTCGCATGTTATAAACGTACAAACGAACAATTCATTTTTATATATATAGATTAATTTTTATAAAAACGGTTTTAACGATATTCAATTTTTTTTTTCTAAAAATTTATCTTTTTTAATCAAATCAAATGGCATACTTTGTTTGGAGCTCAAAACAATTTAAGAAGTTGTTTATGTCATTTTAGTAATGATTTTAATTTTTTTGTTGTATTGCTTAAAATTATTTATTTTTAAAAACTTTATATAAGAAGCTTTGACGTCCACAGCAACATTGACCCCTAGAGCAAGTGTAAGTAATTTTGGCAGCAGTATCGTGGAAATTCGAAGCAGTTCTTAGGATTGGTTTTCTATCGGCGGCTGACGTGGCTTGGTAGGTTCCAATGTTCATGTTTTTCGCATGCCTGGAGACGTTCTTCAACATTTTTTTTAAAACGCAATTGCTTCTTCCAAGTTTTTCTGCAATTTTGCGGTTAGACAGTCCGGACTCTTTAAGAGCTTGCACTTTTCCTCTTTCTTGTGGACTCAAAACCTTTTTTAAACCCATTTTTATTTTTTTACGTTTAAAGCTTTTCACTAATTGAAATTCCACCGTACTAAAATTAATAACCAATAGCAAACACAAATTGAATGCGATATATTCTACTGAGCTAACAAGTATTTTTTTAACTTAACTTTCTTAATGAATGGTATTTACGAGAGGTATGATTTTTCTTAGGGATAAAGCTGAACATTACATCTTACAATTGTAATTAGTTTGAAACAGGTGCTGCCATTCTGTCCGAAGAAAAATCAATTTAATTTTTGCAAGGCACTGGACGTACTCAAGTGACCGCCAGAGTATGTGATAAATTTGTATTATACTAAAAACATTAGGCTCTTCTGGAAACCCTTAGGCCAACGTCAACCAGACCGTGTTTTTTTAACTCAACTAGTACTAAAGCAACTGTATACAAAATGTCAGCCTTGGGAAAGAAGGCAAGTTTTAAATTTTTTTTTTCGCATTTTGAAAAATCGTTTGGCAAACCCAGGCCCACGGCAACCCTGCCAGACTTGTGATTTTGTTCAAAATAGTACCATATCAGCCTTGCGACTAGTAAGTTAGTCAAACTAGGTGCTGGATCATAGAATATAACGTACAATGCCGTGTAACTTTCCCTGATCTCTTAAATATACATTGAATTTTTAACGGCACCGCACTAACATCTCAGATATTTACCATCCATTACATAAGGATAACATAAAAAAAATGTATCTCAAAGAAATTTAAATGATTCTGTTAATCAAATATTAATGTACAAAATAATAAATCTTACTTGGTATTACAATCGGAGCACTATCTGCAGATTGAGAGTCGCGAGATTTTGTTCTGATAGTTACAGCTCTAGGATTTAAACCGGTTATTTTTCCAATGTCAATCAGCGCATGGTCACCAGTGGGAGAATTTATATCGGTAACCTTTTTACCATCCGCGTACACAGCGTATCCAGTGACTGGGCCTGAAGAAGATGGTCTATTTACTGGTTGCCAAGTGACAAGAATTGTACCATCCTGAGGACCTGCTTCTAGTTGTATATCCTGAAGAAAAAAATGTGTAGTATTATGTAATTACAAAATGTATTCCCAACCTGTGGTGGATCAGGAAGACCTTTAGTAAGGGTGCGAAAATCTGCGTAGGCACCAGGGGCTTCTTCCGTTGGTCGGTTTCCAGTGGGAGGAAGGCAACCAGTTGCTCTTAGGTGCTTTGCTCGTACAGTGACTCTATATTGGGTGCTAGGCGATAGACCGGTAATAGTGTGCCGATATATTCCAGGCTTGACAACACGTACTTCTACATTATTTACACAAATAATATGTTGATGATTTGAATTGGCTGGAAGCCATGATATAACGGCAGAGGAACATGTAATATTAGCAGCTCTTACTGCTGATGGTCCTAAATGTGAAGTATCTCGACCAATTATCATTGTGCAAGCAGCGTCCCGAGAAGTTTTTCGACTTTGTGCAACACTACGTACACTTATTCTGTGAGGCTGTCAGGAAGAAATAAGTTAAATTTAAGTTATTAATCTGTTAAGTTTTGTTTTTTACCCGCGCAGAATCAACTCCTTCAATTAAAGCACGCGTCCGGTCAGTTGCCTTAACTGTTACTTTTAGTACACCATCGACATAAACATGGTAGCTCTCAATACTCATATAGTTATTCAGTTCTCCTGGTGACCACCCAATAAGTACACTTTTGTTCATTTGCCTCTCCAGAGTTAGGTGTTTTGGTGCCGGAACTGAAATGAAAATATGATGTCTTAAAATAAACATAAATTAAAAAAAAAAAAATGGAAATGAGGCATGTTTTGATATGAATTATAACATATAAAAAAGTTATCTTTGTGTCATAAAGAAGACCTTTTGGCACATACAAAGGAAAATATTGTACTTGTATTATCGTGGAAAAAAACACTCGACAGAAATATGTTTTAAACATTTGTGATAAACATCACGAATTGTATTTCATTAGCTTGTTTAGATAAAAAGTTACAGATTAATTCTGAGCCACTTTTTCTTCAAACCATACCCTGCACCCATAGACAATCATCGGCCTGATGAGGGTCATGTAGCAAATCACCTTTAACCTGCTGTCAAGCCGGCTGCTATAGACAAACCGTTTCGTCAGGGCAAAAGCTCCCTTATAGCTCTAGCTAGAGCAGCAACAATATGTCTATCGAAATACAAATACTGATACATCCATATGCTAAGGTAGCTACTTAACTACACTGTTACTCGTCAGTGGCTGCCCATATAATCCCACGATCACCAGCTTGCATCAGTTCTTCCTCGTATCCCTTGAGGCCCTAGCCCAAGTGGTCCTTAACAGAATTGTTTCTGACAATATCACAATATCTTTGAATCTTATCAAAGGCACGCTGCAGAAGAATTCTGATGTCCTCAACTTTTGGACTTGATCTGTACGCGTATGCCGACGATCTAAGTCAGCATACGCAATTGCCTGAGTTAGACCACCTACCGGATCGCTGGTGTAAATGCTGAATAAAATCGGCGAGTTCACCGATCCCTGCTGAATTTTTAATATCAAAAAATGCGGTAGAATAATATCAAAAGATGCGTTTGACAACAAACGTTCTACCATTGATCACATCATAAAGTATATAAAAAAGTGGTTTACTTACGCCCAGTCTGGTAAGCTTAAAATAGAGAGCCTCTAACCATACGATGTCGAAAGCTTTCTCCAAGTCAACCAGACAAGGTTTGTTCCATTGGATATCAGAAAGCTTAGAGCTTAGAAGCGGCATGAATTGTGTCATGCCCCACCTTAAACGCGAAATGATTATCTGGTATTATATTGTTGCCCATGGACAGAGCCCTATTGATAACCTTTTTAAGAAGACTTATACCGGAGGTTCTCCGGATTGGAGTTATCCTTACCCTTTATTTACTTTGTAAACTTGCTGAAAATTTCTCTAGCGCATCTTCGATTTTAAAGAGTTTGTCGTGCAAGACAACTGGATTCGAATTCGCATTTAAAGCAATTATGAACTTATCGAGTGAACTTTATTATCACTATGATGAACAAGATACCTTACAATTTCAACTAAGACACTTCCTAACCTGCGAGTTCTACAAGAGAAAATATGGCTGAAATAGATAAGAGCTAATCCCGCCGCAACGCATTCGTCGGATTCTGTAATAGGGGAGATTATATATCCGAACACATAGAGTAGGCATAGTGGAATTAAAGCGACTTTCTCAATATTGTGTTTTTTTTTAATTTTTCGAGCTTACTGTAAATAAATTGCACGACTGGCCCGCACGTACTTGCTCTTGTAGATAAAGTTACTATTTAGTGTTAGCCTTTTTAATTAAAAAATTGCAAGTGCAGTTTAAGAAAAAAAATAAAAAACATAAAATTCGATTTTTAAATGACTAAAACAACTTCTTAAATCAATTCAATCTCGAAACGAAGTATGCAATTTGATTTCTTCTATATATTAAGAAAAAAAAATTTGAAAATCGTTAGAGCCGTTTAAAAAAAAAAAAAAATTTGCAAGAGTTTCATAAAAAAAAATTGGTACGCCACTTTTACGATATTATTTTTCAATATATAAAAACTAAATTTTGAAAAAAAATACTAAGAAGTTTTCGAAAAAATGATTTTTCAAAAAAACAATTTCAAACTTTTTTTAAAAATTAAAAATAATAATTTTCGAAATTTTTTTTACTAAACATTATTACGACAACTGATAAGGTTCTACGTAAAAAAAATTGTTGAAACACTTTTTTCTTATTCTATATCATCGTAATGTCATGTTTGATTGTTATCTTAACTTTTTTTTTTGACGAATGCATCATGAAACGCAGAGAAAACACGTTTTTGAGAAATTTTCTTTTGGAAATTTTTAAAATGATCACTTCAGTCAAGATAATTGGATCTGTAAGGGCAAGGAGAAGTAGGATTAGGAAAACTAGTTTTAGTTTGCACCATTTCCAATTAAATCTTGTTGTACTATTTTCATATAAATAAAATGCACGACTGGGTCGCACGTACTTGCTCTTGTAGATAAAGTTAGTACTTATGCTAAGCCTTTTTAATTAAAAATTTGTAAATGCAGTTTTAGAAAAGCATAAAATTCAATTTTCAAATGACTAAAACAGCTTCTTTAATGAATTTAACCTCAAAACAAAGTATGCAATTTGTTATAGCCGTTTTAAAAAAAAAACTATTTTTTCCATAAAAAATTTTGCAAGGACTTTTATAAAAAAAATTGGTACGCCATTTTTAAGATATCATTTATCGACATCTAAAAACTAAAATTTGAAAAAAAAATATTGATTAGTTTTCGAAAAATTGATTTTTCAAAAAAAAAATTTCAAACTTTTTTCAAAATCCAAAAAAAATATTTTCGAAATTTTTTTACTAAATATTATTACGGCAACTTAAAAGCATCCATGTAAAAAAATGGTTGAAATTGATTGAGTCATGAAGGAGACAATCAGAATTAAAAAGAACGGTTCTATCGCAGGGACCGTTAATAACGGTTTTTGAAAAAATGGTTCTCATTTAAAGATAGACCTTACCCGTTTTTGAGAAAAATGAGTTTTTCTAAAACCGGTACCTGTCATGTACCGTTATTTGGGGTTAACAAAAAAATTCAAAAAAACGTCTGGGGATATTCTCCGAAAAACGCCACATAACAAGTTTGAAATAAATCGACTCATCCGTTTAGGCTGTGGTCTCTGATACATACATACAGACAGACAGACAGACAGGCAGACAGAATTGTCGGACCCACTTTTTTCTCATTCTCTATCATCGTAATGTCATGTTTGATTGTTATCTCAACTTTTTTTTTTGTACGAATGCATAACTTGATATATGGTACCCATATCGCAAGTAAAAACCACAAAAAATTACACTTTCGTTAGAAGGGTACCACAATTTTTTATTTTTAGTTTAAAAGTTCAAAAGATGTAATGACTATTTTAATTTTTGAACATAAGAATTTACACAAAGGCATGAAATTCGATTTCTGTTCATTGTTTTTAATATAAATCTTTTCTGAACATGTTCGCTTTTTTTCTGCAACTTTCAAGTTGCATTTGATTCTCAAAACATAGGGCAATAGACTCAGTTTTGGAGCATTGAATTAGTATCAAATTGGCATCAATTACAATCAGATTTTTAAAGTCTAGAGCAATTAATTGTGACCATGATTTACAGTTTTTTTTCTTATGTTATGAAAGTTTTAAAAAAATAAATAAGAATAATGTACATTGGAATTCCAAAGTTTTCCGCACAATAGGCAATACATTTTTGAGGGTTCTTATGAAAAAAAAACTTAAATAATGACTTTTAGCATAATATACATTTTGAGAATCCAGTATTCCGTTCTTTCGATTTTTTTGTAGGTTTTTATATGAAAAGTAGGTACAAGAAGATTTTATATTAAATAGCTGAGATTTGAACATTAAAACTAAGATGAACTAACCAACAATTATCGTTTTACAAACTTACAACGCCAACGGCGCACGAAGGCAATGAATGGTAAAATGTCTCAAATCCTTGTTTTCTTTGATTTTCTTCAAGGTATTATGTAACTAAGAACTATTTATGTCTGGTTTCATAAAACTGACCACCATTTTTGTCTTTTATTTTAAAAAAAATAGTACATAATTGTAAAATTAAAAAAAAAAAATCATTTGGAAAAAATATTTGTTCGTTAAGTTTTAAAAATAATACTATTACCTCTTAACTTACACATAAAGTTTATAGTATCCTGCAGTGCTTTAAGACTTAAAGAACCAAATTGATGGTTTAGCAAACCCTATGGACACAGCAACATAACTGCTTTGCTCCCATCAGATATTTTTGACACAAGCACTGACTACAACTGCACCCCTACCTTGAGCCTTAGCAAACATTTTAAATTCATAATCCTATCAAGGAAAGAATGGGATGATGGCGTCGTGACGAGAGACTTCGACAAAACTATTTTTTACGGAGTGTGGTGTCGGTGCAGGTGTCTTCTCTGAATGTTTGAACGTGTAAAGTCTTATCGGCTTCCCGACTTTGCCAGCGTCTTACAAGCGGTGGTACTGGAAATTAGGGAAGCATGTAAAATCCTTAAAAAAAATCCAGATCTTAATACGAATGTAGCTATCATAACGGATAGTCAAGCAGCCATTAAGGCCATATATTCAGCTACGACCGACGTCCTCTAAATTAGTACAACAGTGTCAAAACGCAGAAATGGCTTAAATTTTAACTTAAGTTTTGCTAATCCTTAACTTTCAGCATTTACATATATTAACTGTCATGACCCTGTCAAAATGTTTTTGATAGGTTACGTGAAGCTAATTTTAAAATTCAGATAGACAAATCTGAATTCCTTCGTAAAGAATTAGCACTCTTGGGGCCACATAGTAACAAACGAAGTGTCAAACCAAACCCAGGTAAAATTTCGGCAATTCAAAATTCCCAAAACCAAAACCCTAAAAGAAATAAAATCATTTTTAGACCTCCTCGGTTATTAACCCAAGTTCATTAAAGATTTTGCAAAACTTACGAAACCTCTTACAGAATGCCTGAGGAAAGGATAGAATAAAGACTTAAATGAAAAATATGTCAAAGCATTTGGAATGAGCCAAGAATTACTTTATAACGACCCAATCTTACAGTATCCTGATTTTACAAAACCATTCTTTTTAAAAACTGATGTGAGTAATTTCGTACTAGGCACAATTTTTTCCAAGGCACGATAGGTAGCGACAAACCTGTATGGTATGCCAGCCGGATTTTTGAAACCAATTACTCCACCATAGAGAAAAAATTATTGGCAATCGTTTGGGCCACTAAATATTTTCGCCCGTATTTATTTGGCCAAAAATTCAAAATTGTAACCGATCATAAGCCCTTACAATGGCTTATGAGTCTCAAGGATACAAATTCTAAATTAATCAGATGGCGATTAAAACTATAACGATATAGTATATACAAAAAGGAAACTCAATCTAAGAACCCACAAATAGTAATACAGAACTGAATGCAAATAAATCAACTACATATCTCTACACTCCATTCAGCTGACGAAAATTTAAATGGCCACATATGTATTTATTTCAGAAAGACGTTTTAGAAGTCTTTCTGAAATATTCAACTAATCTTAAAAAAATATGACAGAGACAAACCCCCAAAACTTGAAATGCTAATCAAAAATAAACAAAGAAGTCCGTTTACAAACAAGACTTTTGAGAAAGCAACATTACAGACATTTTTAGGCAATATTTAACTGCAAATAATTGCTGCGGAATATATACGGACTACGAAAAATTCAAAATTGTACAAGATGTGTACTCAAAATACTTCTATAACAGCAAGACTCTCAAACTTATCCGTTGCATGGACAAATTATCAAATATAATAGATAATGACGAATAAGACAAAACAATAACTGACTACCATAACAAATCATAGAGGAATTAATGAAACTCTTCTCCATTTAAAAAGACAATATTTTTCCCCATACATGAAAACAAAAATAACAATAATTAATAATTGTGAAAATTTTCGCTTATGAAATACGATCGAAACCAAGAAACTTGGACAGAGTAGAATAATAAAGGACTATGACAACCTAGTACACATCCTCAAGCTTAACTCGTATAAATAGAGTGTAGACAAAATTGAAAAACACTTCAAACATTGGGAAACGACTTACTCACGATTCTCAACATACAAGTTGAAGAACTCAAAACAAAACTACAAACTGTGATGCCAAAATAAAGACACAAAAGAGGACTGAAAATGAAAACAAATCGACAAATCCAACAAAAGTAGTAGTCAGAGGCCTACATTCCTCATGTTCTTCAAAAGAAGTAGTAGAAGACCTTGTCCAAAAAGGCTGTCAAGCCCTTGATGCAGTTAATCTTTTCAAGAATGAAACTACTAAGGACTATTCTGGGGAATCAACGACAAAAAAGATCATTGCCTTTATTTATCCTATTTTTTGACATATCTATAATATTCGATCCACTATGGACATAAAAGTTAAAATTGAACCATTGTGAAAAGAGAAAATTGTTCTGCAATGCAAACGCTGCAAAACATTTGGCCACACTCAAAAATATTGCTACGGCTAGTTTGCTTGTGTAAAGTGTGAAGGAAAACATGCGACATGTTAACTGTCAAGGTAATCACCCGGCAAACTACAGGGGCTGTCCAGTTGCTAAAAAAATTTAAGAATTAAAAAGCAAAAAATAACATCTGCATCTGAAATCACCCCTTTCAACACAGCAAACACAAAAAGAACTGTTGAAGCTGACGATCAAACTAAGAAAACACCTCCTAAAAAAGCTGTTCAAAGAAGCGATGAAGACAAATCCTATTCTCAAAATATTAAGAACGTGCGGAAGAATGAAGAAACTTCCATAAAAGAAATGCTGCAACTTATTCTTAAAAGAATTGACAATCAGGATTTGAACATCAAACGGCTAAGCGAAGAAGTCGCTCTTAAGTAACAATGATGGACAGAACACTTAAGATCGGAACATGGAATGGAAATTGTCTTTTACAACACTTATCCGAATTGAAAATCTTTTTAGACATTGAACACATAGATATTTTCCTTGTGGCTGAAACTCATTCAAGTGTGCAACGTCTTGAAAATGAAATATCAAACTACACATGCTACCACGTCCCGCACCCAGCTGATAAGGCTAGAGGTGGATCAGCAATTCAGATAAAAAAGAGCTAAAAACACTATGAAGGAGCTGAGTTTACAAACGAAAATATGCAAGTAACAAGAATAACTATCGGTATGAAAAGGAAAGAGTTTAAGATAGCATCAATATAATACCAGACCTTGTAGACTTTTTCGTGACTAAGGTAATTATGACTTAATCTCAGATCACACTCCAGTGATATTATCACTTAATGAATCAGAGATAATAGAAAAAAGTAATTCAAAGCTTGTAAATAAGAAAACAAACTGGAGCGAATACAGAGAAAAGTTTGAAAGTTTTATAAATCTCAGATCTCCTATGGGAACAACAGAGTAAATTATTGAACATAAAGTGGAACAATTTGCCGGTTTTCAACAAGCTGCAGAAGAAAGTATACCAACTTAATCGAACAGGAGGCAAACTGAAAAAAAACACCCTGTCGAAATAGAGGAGTTGATATTAGAGAAAAGAAGACCTCGTAGAAAATGGCAGAATACTAGATTTCCAGACGATAAAACGGCATTTAACCGCCTAAGCAAAAATGGTTCACTGGTAGATTCCTGAAAAGCTTAACGACGGATGCTTCAACCGGTTATGCGCTCTGGAAAGTAGCTAAGCTCCTGAAAAGACCGCAGTTACAAAACTCGCCCTTAAAATCCCAAGACAGGAAATAGATCGGAAACCCGAAAGAAAAAGCTAACCTCTTTGCAGAACATCTTGCGAATGTTTTTTAGCCATTCCCAGCAAACACATCTGATAACAGCTTACAGTTAATTGATAAAGGAGATGAAGTTGAAATACCAATTTTCACACTCAAAGATATAAAAAGTATGTGAAACAATCAACTATCGAACAAAAAACCACCTGGGTACGATCTAATAACTGCTCAGGTTATGACAGAAATGCCAATAAAAGCCTTCATAAAACTCCAATACATAATAAATGCATGCCTAAAGATCCAATATGTCCCACATCATTACAAAATCGCTGAAATAATGGTTTATCCTAAGCAAGGTAAGCCACCAATAAATGTGACGTCATACAGGCCAATATCGCTAATACCAATTATGGCAAAAGTTTTTGAGGAATTGGTTCTGAAAAGATTCAGCAAAATTTCAATAATTTTAGAATAATTTTAGATAGAAATCTTATTCCAAGTTCATAGAATAACGGATGTAATTAAAAAAGCACTAGAAGAGAAACAAGTATGTTCTTAGATGTTTCTCAAGCATTTGATAAGGTATGGGGGTCTAGAGTACAAACTTCAAAATGATATACCCAGGCAGTACTATGAAATACTAAAATCTTATTTATAAGACCGACTCTTTAGAGTACGGTACGATCAAGAATATTCAAAACTAAAGAAAATAGAAGACGGTGTTCCACAAGGAAGTTTTCTAGGATCTACCCTGTATTTGCGATACATATACAAGGGATATACCAGTGGATAAAAACGCCATTATGGCTACGTTTGCTGCAATTTTGGTACCCGAAAAATGCGTCGTCGAGGCAGTTAAAAATTGCAACATCCAGTCGACAAAGTAAGAGATTGTGCCAAAAGAGTCCCAAAAATTCAATTTTAGGTGAGTATGCAGAAATGTTCTACGCATATAGACCTACCAATGAACATGACAACGGTTCATTTGAAAATCAAATTCAAACAAAACAAGGCTTGATTGTTTGAAAGAACACTACAAACCCTGGACTTGTAGGTACTGTTATTACACTCAATGGCTGAGATTAACATTTAATTTATCGTAATTAATTTACTTAATATCATCGAAAAAACGATGCTCCAGAATAATAGTATTGGTTGATTATGTGTCGTATTTTTAGTTTATTATAATTTAAAAAATCAATAAAATAATAAACAAATTTAATTTTGTAATCAGTAGTGCTGACTGTACACTGTAAGAAAAGCACAAGTCCTTTCTCTCTCAATATTTCTTATGCTCATTATATTTTTTAATATTTTTATTCACAAAAATATCTCTAAAACATTATTTTTCACAAAAGTTGATCGTTGGTAGAAGAGATAGGACAGTATTTTTCGTTTTCCTCAGGACAAAGATTTTGGACATGTACTGTTATTACACTCACTGATTCAATTACAATAATTAAAGAGTAGTTGCGGAAATATTGTCTAAATGAATCTATTTTTTTTTTTTGGAATTTTTTGTTTTAAAGCTCTTGGGATTTTTAGTTCTTGGGATTTTGAGTTTTTTTATATTCTGAGTTTCCGGGATTTTGGGTTGTCGGAACTTTGAGTTTCCGAGATATTAGGTTTTGGGATTTCGTTTCTTATGATAATAAAAAAAAACCTTAGAATTTCAATTTAACCGAGTAAGTTTGGTCGACCAAATTAAAACAACGTTTATTTTATGTTTATACCTTAAATTTATGTAAATCCTAATTTAACTTTAAATTTCGTTTGGTTAAATTTTCATATGTGAGTAAAATGATTATTAATAATCAATATCTTTATGTTAATACGTAAACATGATTTCTATTTCTCTCTTCTTGGTCTTATTTGATAGGCACAGGCAGCCTTCCTCCTACAATTGATTCTTTATACATATATTGATTCTGAGGTAAAATTTTTACCGCTCGGCGGTACTAGTTAATATAAAAATACAAATAAGGTATGGATTCTTTTCAATCAACTCATAGTTAATGATTACAATTTATCGAAAATCAAAACGAAAATGATCACCGTGGAGTACCTATCCTGACTGAACTTACTCTATCACAACAAAATATTTTATTTTGCATGCAGATGTGAATGAGATGAAGAAAATAAATAAATTTCACATCGAGTTTCCTTACCATTGTCATCTATATCGCTTTCATTTTCGATCTCCGTTTGAGATTCGCTTAGTCGAGCCAAATCTTCTTGCGTGTGTGTTAATAAAGGGTTGTTTGGTGGCAATGACGGCATTGATGTTGTATCACATTGTAATGATCCATCTTCGGCATCTCTTAACGTTGAAAGAACAGCTTGATGAAATTCGAGCAAGTCATCACCTTAAAGAATTATTCATAAAATAATTGTGTTTTCATAACAGCCATTAGCTTCTTTACCGACTAAACGTTGGACAAATGAAGCTGGAACCAAGCCCCTCCTTCCATCTAGAAGTTCGGCATCTAAATACCCACCTTGAGGTTCACCACCGGACCAAACTAATAGATAATCGCCTCCACTAAGGGAAAGTTCTCCTTCGGCCTCCCTTCAATTTTTTTAATCAATGGAATACTATAAACTTTTTTAATTTCTAGACATCTTACTCTGGAGGATCGTAAGGAAACCTTGCTATGAATACACAACATCTTCCTTTTCCAGGTATATCTAACATATCCACTTGTGGCTCAGAAGTACCATTAAAAATATTGCCTCGGGCTTGAATATAAGAAATTTGATTTAATAATAAATAAGTATGCTTTACTTAACAAACATTTGTACTTTCAATATCTATTGTAGATCCTAAGCCTATGCCACGCTGGGAATGCATTAAATTTGGATTTATGTTATCAACGTATTCATCAAATCCCCAATTACTTAGAGGTGGTATTGGCGAGCAGGGTGAGCTTCGGTTACCATATCGCATTAAGGAATAGTCAACGTCATCTAGCATTTTAGCTTTTGAATTTCGCATTGTGCCAGCGTAAGATAAAGAAGGTCCTCCTGAATCAATAAACGGCGGGGAATATGTATTTTGTAAGCCAGGTATCACCACTCCAGTTAGATTGTACAAAGAAGAGCCAGCATTTGCTCCCGTTGAACTTAGACCGTTTCCCAAAACCGAACTCGTGTCTATCATACTACTGATATTGGGATGTATATAAGAAGATGTTACTGAAATACCACTTAAACCTAAGCTGTAACTGCTTGTTGGCGCTTGATGTGAACCATGAAGTGATAGCATGGGCATTGTTGTGCTCTGCAAATTGTATAGTTGTATTGTTCCTCGCTTTTTTTAAACACAAAAGAAGACAACAAGAATTTAATGTAGGGGGATTTGGGTGCAACTGATTAATCGTAAACAGTTTTGTATACAGACGACAAAAAGAAATTTCCCAAATATAAAATGTGAAAAGTATACTTCTTAAAAACAATAAGTACATAATTTTCTTGTTTGAAAGATAATAAATAGTTTGTCTGACTGATCATTGAAATTTCTGCAAAACGTTAAGTTTTAGTGAATTTTTGGATAAACTGTAAGGGAAATTTCACACGAAGCCGGTGACCGGCCCAGTTATCTACCTGTAACTCAACAAGAACTGATAACAAAATAAGTTAAGAATAAGCTAAAAAGAAACGGCCCGGCCCGAAATGCAGCCGACTGTGATGTGCTCACAACAAACTCGGTCGTCAGGGCGGTTTTTTCTCATTTGTTTTCTTTGTAGTCAACATATAGGGGTTGTTTTGTTTTATTTTTTTTTATTTTTGTGTCAGGTGTTTTTGTGTCACATTTGTCTAACCTGTAACACTAATCCGGGCCGTTCACCAGCTTAGTGTGAAATCGCCCTTTCAGACTCGGTTTGCTCGCCGGTGGTGCGGTGAAAGTAAATAGTATAATATAGTAAAATAGTATAACTGAACAACGAATGCAGAACGAATAAAAAAAAATACGAATTCAAAGCAGCTTTCAATTTTTGGTGTTGGTTGTTCGGTGTTGCAGTGGCGTCAGACATCATAAATTAGGTGCAGCATTCCTATTTTGATTTGAATAGTTACTGATCGGTTTAATTTATATGCAAAATCCTTTTTCCTCTCAACAACTAACCTCTCATCTAATGGGATTTTGGATGAGAGAGCGGAAATCCGTAAAATCTGAACTATGTAACAGAATTGAATGAAATTTTGCAAACATGTTTGGCCTTGGCTTACACATTACTTCCACAAAATTTTGCATTTTATCTTTGCATTGAAATATAATTAAAAACAATTCAAATAGATACGAGAAGACACTGTATGTATAGGTGTTCCTATTTTGTCATGTCCAACAACCAAAACAAAAAGAAAACCAGGGGTGGAATCGTGTAAGCTGATTTTTGATAGTTGACAGTCAAATTCAAGAATTTTTGTCTGTGTAAGCAGATAGTCAAAAGTGACTGTCATATTTTTTTGACTTTTTCAGCTGACACCTATTTAGGTGTCAATTTCATATGAAATTGATGCCAATTATTGAAACATTTTTGATCATCACCTCACGCAGAAAGAAAACTTCATTTGATCAATTTTGATTTTCACAAATGTGACAATCACCTTAGCCGATTCCACCCCAGGATAAATCAATGATTGCGCGTTTACTTACCGCATTCTTTTTACTTGCGATATACATAGGTACTATAGGGCAAGTTTAGGATTCGTAAAAAAATCGGAAGTGGAGATAACAATCAGACATGTCATTACGATGATAAAGAATTCGAAAAAAATGTATCTCGCAATACTGCCTGTATGTCTGTCAATCTGTCTGTCTGTGTATACCTCGAGCTACAGCCTAAACCGCTCAACCGATTTTCTTGAAACTTGGTGGTTAAGGGTCTTTGATGTCTCTAGAGGGGAAATTGATTTTTTTTAAGACTAAAACTAACGGTACCTGCCATATAAGAATTAAAGAAAAGTTAACATTTTTCAAAAACGTCTCTAACGATTTTGATTAAAATTTTTGTGTCTGCTTTTGTTAGTAGTGCCATAATTTTGTAATAAAAGAAATGTTTGTAAAAATTCCAGTAACGGTTAACGACTTAACCAATTTTGATGAATTTATTTTTTGAGTTTTACAAAATCTTTCAAATTATTTTTTTTTTGAAAAATAAATTTTTCTAAAATGGGTTTTTTAAAATTTTGGTTTTAGATGTGCATTAATATTTTCTTGAAAATGGCATACCAATTTTGAGAATTTTTATGTATACAAATTTATTGTTTTTTAAAACGGCTCTAACGATTTTCCGAATTTTTTTTCTGAAAATTTATCTTTTTTAATCAAATCAAATGGCAAAGGTACCTACTTAGTTTGGAGCACAAAACAATTTAAAAAAATTTTTGTGTCATTATAGTAATGAATTTTATTACTTGCTCTAAGGGCAAGTATTGGTTTCGTGTCAAAAAAATTTTGAGGTTTAAATCAAAACCAACATGCCAGAGAAGTCCGTAAAAGTGGTTTTCGTGATGCCGTCCGTCGGTATTTGCGTCTGTGCGTCCGTCTGTATACATCTCCTGCGTGGACGGATTCTCTACAAATTTTGTACAGATGATTTTAACGTAATTTTGAAAGTTTGTTTTTTTTTTATTTTTAAATATCTCATCCAGAACCAGTACCTCCCTTACAAAATTTTTGAGTTATTCGAGTTTTCTCGAAAATGGCTCTAACGATTTTGATTAAACATTTTGATATGATTTCTTCTATAAAGACACATTTTTAGAATTTTTTTTTTTTTTAAATCGTTGAAGCAGTTTTTTTTAAACTCTTTTTTAATTATGTTAACAAATGTTGGTAAAAAACCTTTAACCAGTTAACAGTAACAATAAGTTTTTTGTAAGCACTAATTTTTTTTTTATCAAAACAATTTGGTAAAATTTTGTTAAATAATCTATGCCAAAATTTACCAAGTACATATGTTTAAGGAAAACAACTAGTAACAGTAGGGGTCTATTTTCACCCGTTCAGATCGGAGGGAGATTTTCTCAAAAAATGACTTAAAGCAGAATAATTCAATTTTATTAATAATCAGTAAAAGTAGTTTAAGAATTAAGACTTAGCTGCGCAGATGATATGACGTGTGGACTAGTTGGCGGCAAAAGAGAAGACATTTTCTTATAATCATTTGGTTAACAGGTTGTAGGTTTGTTCAGTTGTTTAATCATTCCTCCACACCAATTAAACTTCATTTCATTATTATGGCTGGAAACGAACAACAGGACGTCGAACTGTAGATCTAGCTTGGAGAATAGGTTAAGATGGCGGTTTTTAACTGGAATTGCTAAAAGAATTAGTATTATGGGGAGAGCTACTTGCCTGATTACATGGGTTGTTCATGTTATGAACGAATGACCTTGTTTCAAGGAAGTGAGAGCAGTAAGTTGGTTCACTTCTTACTCTTAGCTGGTTTTGATGACAGTTCCATAAGCCTCGATTGGTCTTGCCTTGGTACATCTTCTACCCCGTTTACATGCAGGTTTGAAAACAGGTTGAACTATGCTTCAACCCCTTTGTAAACTTGGATCGAGTTCAAATGGGTTTGGTTCGACTTGATCCTATTCGCTCAGTGGAGTCGAGTCCAAATCTTGCTATCTCTTTCTTCAAAATCCAACTCCACCATTTAATGATAGGGGCCTCTATCCAACGGTTACCCTTGATGAAGTTTCTAGCATATAAGGGCGGACTCCTATTAAGCTTATTGGGTCTATGTAATGCAGTAATAATGGATGGAAGTTCTGGTTCCGGTACAAGCTGTGATATAATACTATGATGTTGTCGTCCGTGCAGCAATTCGGCAGGTGATTTTCCCGTTTTTGGATTTGGGGTGACTCAGTAGGTGGATAGGCATTGGGATAAGTCTGAATCTTTGTTGTGGTTTTCGTCGAAGATTTTCTTGAAGTGAGTCTTGAACGTGCGGACAAATCTTTCGGCTTCACCGTTGGAGGCCGGGTGATGCAGTGCGTAAATGCTGGATTCTGTTCTTTTTGCAGAAATCAGTAAAAGCTGTTGATGTGAATTGTGGACCGTTGTCATTTTTTGGTCACCGACAGTACCTCCTGACTAATTGTTTCATTCGGACTATGCCCCAGTGTCCTTCGTGGAGCATATCCATTACCCTCTTTTGATAAGCTTTTGGAATCACTAGTCGAAGATGTTTTGTTTGAAGGAAGATTAATCCATTATACTCTAAAAGTGACATTCTCCTGTTGAAAAATGGTATAACATCGTGATATGAAATTGCAAACTTTTTTAAGAGTAGTATCTTTTTAAGAAGGGCAATTGAGGCTACAATATCCGTCTTTCCTATTGGAAATAATTCAACTTGTTGTGTATATCCCTCTATTCTTGCTTACAGTCAAATTGCATATCTGGTCCTATAGGAAAGCGAAACAAAGCATCAGCATTGGCATGCTTTTCAGTAGCAAATATAATAGTCATAGGCCAAGGATAATCACCCATCGTTGTAAGCGGTTTGCATTATAGGCAGTTTTTTCCCTGGGTTAAAAAGCGACACTAGGGGTTTATGATCTCTAATTAGGGTAAAATTTCTGCTATAAAAGTATCGATGGAATTTTTCTACCCCATATACGATGGAGTGCCTCTTTTTCGATTTGTCTATACTTTTGTTGATACACACATCGAGGGTTTTTTGAAGCGAAAGCAATCGGCAACTCATTTCCCTTTCATCAATGTGCGCTATCACTGCTCCTATTCCATAAGAAGATGCATCAGTTGCTAAAAATATCGGCAACTCTGGTCTATAATGAACAAGGCAAGTAGCAGTTGTTTAAAATTTTCAAATACCATTACTTGTGGCAGACCCCATATAAATGGTATTGGATTCTGTGAATCAATAAATAAAATTCTAAGGAAGCTTCAAGCAAAGAACAAATAAAAACGTTATAATATTAAGATATATTTGAAAAGAATAAAAAAAATATTGAAACATAAATTATTAGTTTGTTGATTGATAAATTTAATATAAAATGATAACATTTATTAGAGTATAGTGTTTGTTATAGCAAAGTAAAAGCTGTTGAGTGAATTGTGAAATTCTAAGGAAGCTTAAAGCAAAAAACAAATGAAAACGTTATAATATAAAGATATATTTGAAAAGAATGAAAAATATTTAAAGATAAATTATTAGCTTGTTGATTGATGAATTTAAAATAAAATGATAAAAATTATAAGAGTAAAGTGTTTGATATAGCAAAGTAGTTGCTCTTAAATATTCAACATCCCTCCTTAACGGTAAGCTATATCAATCCGACTAGCTTAGATAAAGTTTGTAGTTTCTCTTTGCCCAAAGGTTTTGTCATCATATCAGCTACCATGTGGTCCGTAAAACACCAATTTTACTTTATGACATTTTGTTCTATTAATTCTGGAATGTAATGATATTTTGTAGAAAAATGCTTTTTTCGATTACTAAGTTTGTTGTCCTCGCTTGATTTGATCCATGAATGATTATCCTCAAAGATTGTAACAGGTTGAAGTTGTTCTTTTCCAAAATCCTTATATAATTTTAGTAACCATGTACACTCTTGACTTGCTTCTGCAAGAGCAATATACTCCGCTGCTGTTGACGATAGTCTGATTGTCTTGTTTTACTTGCTGTATAGGGCAAGTATTGGTTTCGTGTAAACAAAAAAGAAATTGAGGTTTTAATCAAAACCGACATTACGATGATGGAGAAGACTAAAAAAGTGGTTTTCGTCATGCCGTCCGTCGGTCTGTGCGTCTGTGCGTCCGCGCGTCCATCTGTACACATTTCCACTGGCCAAATGCGAGAACGGCTTCAAATTTGGTAGAGATGATTATTATGTAATTTCGAAACTTCGTTCTTTTTTGTTTTTGAATATCTCATCTTTGAATACCTCCCATAAAGCAATTCTGAGTAATTCGTGTTTTCTCGAATAGGGCTCTGACGATTTTCAATGAACTTTTTGATATGATTTCTTGTATAATGGTACATTTTTACATTTTAAATTTAAAAAAAAAAAAAAATCAAACGACTTAAAAAAAAATGCTATGCCGTTCTTATGATATCATTTATCAACATCTAAAAACTAATTTTTTTAAAGAAAGGGACAAAATCAATATCGAAAAAAATATTTTTTCAAAAAGAATTTGTTGTATATGTAAATGAACACTTAGTATTAGAATGTAAGTGTATTAGTTTAAGATTTAGTTTGTATATAATAATTATGTCAGTCTATAAGTAAGAGTGATATAATAAAGATATAAACCAATTTGGCTCCGTGTTCTCTATTCCTTATTAAACACTTTACTGGCGACGAGGAAAAAAAAAATCGAACAAAGAAAAGAGAATAATAAAGTTTTTTATTTTATATTTGCACTGTTTAAAACAAAAAAAAAATAAATTAAATGACACTTGGCGGTACTGGTACTGATAGTAAAGCAGATGCAGTGGCAGTGAACATGAATAGTGCACAAAACTCATTTATAGGTCACATAGAACCTTTTTTGTTAGAAGATGACTTTGAACAATATATTGAACGCCTAGAACACCTGTTTATATTAAATAAAATCGAAGAGTCTAATATAAAAGTGTCCCTTTTTATAAGCTTCGCGGGTGGTGATCTCTATAAAATATTAAAGTCATTAATTGCCCCTAAATTAGTTAAAGAGTTTACTTTTGAATCATTGACCAAAACTTTAACTGTGTATTTTAACCCGAAAAGAAACATACGAGCAGAAAGACATAAGTTCATGTCACGTTCTTTGAAGCATGACGAAACATTAAGCGACTTTATGGTGGAGCTCAAAATTCTGGCAGAAACTTGTGATTTTGGTTCATATCTGGATCAAGCCCTATGTGACAAATTTATTTGGTCACAAAAAGACGAGGCAATTCAGCGAATTCTTTTAAATTTGCCTATGGAGAAGTCATTTAGCGAGATATGTGAGACTGCATTGACAATGGAGCGAACGACAAAAGAGGTTAAGGAGATACAAGGGACAGGCAATGGTGGGGGCAGTATTGGTGGTACAAACAAAGATAATTTGGTTGGTAGAATAACGGAGCGAATATATAACACTCATAACAGTGGAGCGAGGAGAGGAAGATCAGTTAGTCGAAATAGAAATTACAGAAATAGAAGCAGTAATACTAGAGAGAGAAGCAAGTATACATCGAGGTTTAAAGATGTTCAGTGTTATAAGTGCCAGAAGTGGGGGCACTATGCCAGCTATTGTGATGATAAGAATACAAGAAATAAGAGAGAAAAAAGCTTAGTAAATAAGAGAAACAAATTAAATAACGTAGAACTTAGTAGTAGTATTGATAATTTGTCTCATCTGACATTAGGTAATGTACATTCTAATAACGGAAAATATTTAAACGATTCTTTGATAATTGAAGTAAAAATAAACGGAATAATAATGGATATGGAAATGGACTCCGGCGCATGTTTTTCTATCATCTCTAAATTTGCTTTTGATAAATATTTTAAAAATTCGACTGAGTTAAAATCATTTTCTAAAAATCTTAATGTTATTACAGGCGAATCAGTATCAGTCTTAGGTTTTTTTAATGCATGCGTTTTATATGAAAATAATAATTACAGTCTTGATTTGTTTGTTATTCAATCCAAAACAGATTTTGTTCCATTACTTGGTAGAAACTGGATGAATGTGATGTTCGCTAACTGGAGAAATAATTTGACTGTAAGAAGTGTTTGCATGAATAGTGTTGAAAATGAGCTTATAAAAAAGTTTCCATCTGTGTTTGATAATAATTTCGATTGTGTTATAAAAAATCACGTGGCAGAGATTCTGGTTGAGGAGAATGTAACTCCTATTTTTCATAAAGCTTACACGGTCCCATTTGGACTCCGCGATAAAGTAAACAATGAACTAGATAGACTTATTGCAAAGAAGATTTTAGTCCCGGTGAAGTTCAGTGAATGGGCTTCTCCAATAGTACCGGTTGAAAAAAAAGATAAATCGATAAGGATCTGTATTGACTGTAAGGCTACTGTCAATAAATATGTCAAAACAGATCATTATTCTCTTCCAAAGATGGATGAAATTCTGTCAAGTTTCTATGATTGTGAATGTTTCTGTATTTTAGATTTAGCAGGTGCTTTCCAACAAATAGCTTTGTCTGAGAATTCACAAAAGTTTATGACGGTAATTACAGATAGGGGGCTTCTTCGTTACACTCGATTGCCTTATGGTGTAAAATCAGCACCTGCCACATTTCAAGCTACAGCAGATAGCATACTCCATGGTCTGAAGAATGTGAAATGTTATATTGATGACATTATCATAGGAGGCAACAGTAAAGAAAGTTGTAGAGAAAAGCTTTTCATGGTTTTAGAACGATTCCAAAATTTTAACGTGAAGGTGAAGCTTGAAAAATGTAAATTTTTCCAGTCTTGTGTGGAGTATCTTGGTCATAAAATAACGTCCGAGGGTATAAGCCCAAAGCAAGAAAAGATGGATGCTATTTTGAAAGCACCAGCTCCAAGAGACTTAACGTCCTTAAGGGCCTATATTGGTCTTTTAAACTTTTATAATAAGTTTATTCCAAACTTATCGACACGTTTGTCGACACTTTATAATCTCCTGAGAAAGGAAACAGATTTTGTTTGGGACGAAAAATGTGAAAATGTTTTTCAAGAAAGTAAACAGTGGCTTCTGGGGAGCAGTTTGCTCACACATTACAATCCGGATAAGGAATTGGGTTTAGTTTGCGATGCGAGTTCGTATGGCGTTGGAGCAGTTTTGTTCCATATAGAGGAAAATGGTGAAGAAAGGCCGATAATGTTTATATCCAGTTCGCTTACGAAGGCTGAGAAGGGATATGCGCAGATTGAGCGAGAAGCTCTTGCAGTAATATTTGCGGTTAAGCGCTTTCATAAATATTTGTATGGAAGAAAATTCCAAATTTTTAGTGACCATAAACCACTCGAGGTCATTTTCGGTACGAAAAGTACTAACGCGATTACAGCAGCAAGATTGCAGAGGTGGGCGTTGACCTTATCGCAATACGATTATAAAATATCATATAGAAAGGGTTCAAAAATGGGTAACGCCGATGCTCTTTCAAGGTTACCATTACAAGAGCAAACTAACGTTTCGAGTAACCTTATTAATTTCTTCAATATCGCAGGTGAACTGCCTATTAAAAGGGAAGATGTTGCTCGAGAAACGTTGAAAGATAAGTATTTATCAAAGGTCATTGAATATATTACCGAAGGTTGGCCAAATTCGTTCAGTGATAATATATTTCAAAAATTTTACAGTAAAAGGGTTTCGCTATGTTTTAATGATGGTTGTTTGTTGATGGGTAGTAGAATTGTTATTCCTTCCTGTTTTAAGGAGTATATGCTTAATTGCCTTCATGAAGGACACATCGGAATAGTTCGAATGAAAAGCATTGCAAGGGGAAGCGTATGGTGGTTGAATATTGACAGAGACATTGAGAACGTTGCGCGCAGTTGTTTAGTTTGTCAGCAGTTAGAAAAGAAAAGTGGTCCCATTGGTCTTTCAAATTGGCCACAAACCTCTTTTCCCTTTGAAAGAGTACATATAGATTTTTTTCATTTTTTGAGAAAAACATTTTTAGTAATGTTTGATACCTATTCAAAATGGATGGAGGTAGTGTTAATGAAAAAGACAAATGCGTCTGATGTTATATCCGCATTAAGGAGATATTTTACGACTTTTGGACTTCCAAAAGAGATTGTCTCAGACAATGGCCCTCCTTTTGGGTCAAAAGAGCTTACTGAATTTTGCGTAGCCAACGACATTAGATTGACAAAGACACCGCCATACCATCCTGAATCCAATGGCAGTGCTGAACGCGCTGTTCAGACTGTAAAGTCATCATTAAAAAAGTTTTTATTCGATTCAAAAACAAAATCACTGTCTATCGAGAACTTATTAGATAATTTCTTATTTCGATATAGGAACTCACCAACAACTTGCGATAATTTGACACCATCTTCAAAAATTTTTAATTATTTACCAAGGACAAAAATAGACTTTTTAAAGACTACACAAAGCAAAACCGTGGTTAAACTTAAAGCAAAAAAAGATTTTCCAAAGAATAAGCGAAACAAAACAGTAGTTATGACTCCAGAGAGTAATAAATCTAAAACCAGTCGCACTTTAGTACCTCTTAAAGATAAAAATAGTTTTTCTTTTAAAAAAAACGATTCTGTTTGGTTTCGAATAACAAATAATAACATGGTTAGATGGAAGGCCGCAAAAATTTTCAAAAAAATATCTAAATCTGTTTATATTGTAAAAACTGAAAATAGATTTCGTAAAGTTCATGGCCAGCATCTAAGAAAATATGTTAAAAAGGTTGTACAGTTTGATGTAACAAAAAAGACAAATGAAACAAATGATTTAACAACGGAAAATGTCTTAAATCCTGAAACCCAAGATTTAAAGAAGCAAATGAAGAGGAGAAGAGATGATAGCAGTTCAAGCGACGAGTTTATTTCTGTACTTCCTCAAAGAGATAAATCTAGAAGGCTTGTAAAACAGCCATTAAGATATCAAGATACTTGGGATAAAAAGAAATATAATTTTGAAAAATATAATTGAGTTTATTTGAATTAATTTTAAATTTTTTTTTGAAACCTTAATACTTGAATTAGGTATGTTTAATTTTAAGTTTCAATGTATATCAAATCTTATTAATTGAATGTTAATTTTTATTTTAGTTATTAAACAAAATAAAAACAAATGAAATCATAAAAATGGAATTAAATACAAAAAAAATTATGTTTGTTAAACTTATGATAAATTCAAACTTTATATCATTAGCATTTTATCTTAGGTGAAGGGAGTCTTGTAAAAACAAAAATTTTTAATTATTAATTTTCTTTAAAAATGTGTGAATTAAAACTTTATTTATGTTGAATTAAAAACATGAACATTTTATCTTAGGTGAAGGGAGTGTTGTATATGTAAATGAACACTTAGTATTAGAATGTAAGTGTATTAGTTTAAGATTTAGTTTGTATATAATAATTATGTCAGTCTATAAGTAAGAGTGATATAATAAAGATATAAACCAATTTGGCTCCGTGTTCTCTATTCCTTATTAAACACTTTAGAATTCAAAAAGTGTTCCCGTTATTTTTAATATTTTTTTTTTCATTTTTAATAAATACCTTTTTATTTCTGCTTATTCTCTTATATCTTTCAATACAATACACACGAGGATGAGATAGCCAAAAGCTAAAATTTTCAAGCGAAGTTAATACACTACTTTGCACTACATGAGCAGGTTCGTGCCGTCCAGTTGTGCATTTTATCTTATCTTGACCCCAGTCAGCATCTGCATATCCAGTAAGTATATTCTTCATTTGAGAATTCGTTCCCATTTCCAGCTTGAAGTCTTCTGTTCTATTAAGGTATCTCATAATCCTTTGGGCCTCATTCCAATCGATATCTGTAGAATTTTCAACTTTTTGACTTAAAACTTGCAGCTTTATGTGGTCGTATGCATGTACATAAGTATAAAAATGCACCGATTGCTTCCCTATAGAGTATATTGTCGTTCTATGAATTTCCATTTTCATTTACATCTTGAAAAAGCCAAGAATTTTGATGGTTTTGCGTATTGAAGTAAATACTTTGTCTATTAATTGATTGATGTAGTATTTTTGATTTAAAAAAAAATTCCACTATCATCTTGTCGAACTTGCATCCCTTAATTGTTTTTGATTGGTCCTAGATCAGCTAATTCAAAAATTGTTAGCAAAAATTTACCACATTCTTTAATTTTGGTTTCTTGTGTTGATGAAATAAAAAGATCATCCACATATACCAGCACATAAATAGTTTGATTTGAATTTTGATTGCTATATAAATATAGATCAGGAGTGCTTTGTATTATGTTGTATAGCACAAGCTATAATGAAGTATAAATGGCTGGTGTATACTCTCTCTCTCTTGAATTATATATAATGTACATAGTATTAGACTAAGCTTAAATATGAATATGAATAAAATGTCACTTTTGCCTAAACGTGCTTCCAATCAATACCACAGTATAAAGTGGT
Source organism: Meliscaeva auricollis (assembly GCA_948107695.1). Classification (NCBI taxonomy): domain Eukaryota; kingdom Metazoa; phylum Arthropoda; class Insecta; order Diptera; family Syrphidae; genus Meliscaeva; species Meliscaeva auricollis. The sequence continues at coordinate 50,653,292 of OX403616.1, read as the reverse complement.
TACTTTTTAGGGCATCATCCAATGTTTTGTTCCATACTTTTTCAGCTTGTTTAAGTACATAAATACTTCGGTTAAGTTTATATACCTTGTGTCCCTCCTGAGTTCTATATCCAATTGGATGCTTCATATATATTTCAATTTCATTTTTTTTAATCTTGTATACCCATTTGCATCCAACTATATTGCAGCCTGTTAGAGGATCTACTAATTCCCAAGATTTATTTTTCAATAACGAGTCATATTCTTTATCCATTGCCTTTTTCCAATATTCATTTTGATCACATTCCAATTCTTGTTAGTATGTACTTGGCTCTTTGATTTTAGTTGTGTACAATCTTGTACAATCTGTTGTTATCATCATAATTATCGAAATTATTAGGAGTCAGAGTTTGCATGGGCCTACAAACATCGGTGTGAATCAAGTCCAATATTGATTCTGTTTGACTTTGAGACTGTATTGGAAATGGTTTATGCACAAGTTTTCCTTACAAGTTTCGCATATTACTTCAATGCCCCATTTTTTGATTTTTATACCGCATGCAAGTTCGGCTGACTCCAGCTTTTCAATTCACCTTGGATCTCTGTTGCCAAAACGCTTGTGCCAAGTATGTAAACACTTGTCAGTATACTAATCTTAATTGACACTCACCAATGCCCGATTATTGGTTGATAAAGTATATGTATAATCCAGATTGACAACATCCGACAGCCACTTTCTACTTTCTTTCCGATTTCAAAAATTTTCGACATTCAGGTTTACCATGGTTTGACTTTTTGCAGATGATACATTATTTTTTATTTGAATATTTATTTTCTGCAGCCTTTATAGCAGCATCATTTGAATATTCTTCAGCAGTTGTTATTTTACGGCGTTTATGCTCAGCTCATAGATTGAAATACCTGTGACTAAAAAAAATCCTTTTCCGGTCTATTTTCTAACGCTGTGACTAGACTTTTGTAGGAAACTGGGAGGCTGCAAAGAAGCATTGTAATAATTAGATGGTCCATCAGTTCTACACCAAGTGCTGTTAGCTTTGCTACTAGGTCAAGAATTTGACTGATGTGTTCTTCCACATCACCATCATCAGACAATTTCATTGAACAAGTTTTCTTCAGTATGAGTACTTTACTTGTTAATGTTGACTTTTCGTGGTAGTTTTTGCCTATGTTGCATTACGTATGTGAAGAATTTGATTATCTTCAATGAGATGGTTGCACGAACTTGATCATCATGTTTCTTCAATTCAACCGATGGGTCATTTGGAATATCATTTTTGATGGTGTACCATAATCCATCGCGAGTCAGTAGCATACCTAATTTATATTTCCAGAGTTGGTAATTTTCATTATTGAGTTGCTTGATGGCGCCAGTGCCTATCATTTCTTATAAAATTCTTTTGTTAGTTTTAATTTAATATTCATAACTTTTACTTGACCTTTTTCTTTGCTTGAATTCTGGGCCCATAACCTATTGGATTCTGTGAATAAAATTCTAAGGAAGCTTCAAGCAAAGAACAAATAAAAACGTTTTAATATTAATATAAATTTGAAAACAATAAAAAATATTGAAACATAAACTATTAGTTTGTTGATTGATACTTTAAATAAAAAATGATAAAATTTATAAGAGTAAAGTGTTTGATATAGCAAAGTGGTTGCTCTTAAACATCCAACAAATGATACATTGATTTTACTAGGCGGTTAAGTGGTGCCGCCACTTCCGAAAAATTTCGTATACATTTTTCATTGTAGTTTGCTTTTCTTAGAAAAGTTTGTAGTTCCTTTAGGTCTGTCGGATGACGCATGTTCTTAATTGCAATTGCTCAAGATGCTACTATGCTTCACAAGTATGGACTCCCTTTTATCAAGCTCATATAAGCCGTATCGAATCAGTACAACATAACTTTATACGCTTTGCTCTGAAGGGCCTTCCCTGGACTGACCCTTATAACTTGCCTCCATATGAACATCGAATCCAACTTCTTCAGATGGAAACTTTATTTCAAAGGCATGTTAATAATGATTTGGTATTCCTTCATCAACTTATTAATGGTCAAATTGACGCCCCTGATCTATTAGCCTGCATCGGCATTAATTATCCGGGAGGATCTCACCTGCTACGAAGATTTGAACTACTACATGTTGACTTCCATAGAACAAACTATGGTATGCATGAACCTCTTAATCGTATGAACAAACTTTTTAATTTAAACCATTCAAATATTGATTTTAATACGAGTAAAAGTGGATTAAAAAGATTGTTTCGGATCAGTGCTCCACTATCGTGACTGTTATTCCTTGTTTAAAATAATTTATATGTCTTATATTGTTTATGTATGTTTTTATTTATATATTGTGCATGTGTAAGGTTGTATTATTTTATTTTACTAACTACTAACACATGCATTTATGATGAGCCTTTGATTGTAGATAATAGCTTGCTCTAAGCTTACTACATCAAATAATCTGAAGTGTAAAAAAATTGGGACGGAAGAGTCCCTTTTGCATTAATTAAGTGGCCTACCTAGGTACTCAACTTAAGACTGGAAGAATACACACTTTTCAAGATTCATTCGTAACCCATTTTCAACAAGTCTCTTAAACACTGCCTCACGATTTTCTATGTCATCTAGATATATAGGAAATAGCACAACTAAGACCTGATAATACCTGTTCTAGCGTCTTTTGATAAATAGCTGAAACACTTGCCACTCCAAAATAGAGTCTTTTGTATTCACTACTGCGAGAGACTTTCAATCAGTATTTAATTCTATCTTAATGTAAGCATCTGCAAGATCTATGTTCTAAAATCGCTGTGAACCCGCAAGTTTATGAAACTGCTCTTCTGGCCTTGGAATAAGATACTGTCCAAGTTCTAAGTGAGGATTATTGATGAGACATGCTGATGCGATATGCCCATGACATTGCACTCTTGTAAATCTACATGAGTCCCTCGAATGCTTTGCCTTACACCCTGGATATGATTTTATGTTAGGCCTACTAACACCACGATACTGTTCCATTTTCTGCCACCTGTTTTTGCTTCTACGCCAGAGGCGTACATTGAGCTGATGGGGCCCCAGGGCAAGACCCCTTTCCCCATATTATTTTGCCTTTCCATTTTTGTTTTGCTTAATGCATAAAATTTGTAATTTCAAGAAGGTGTTCCTTAATTAAAATATCGAAAGAAAAGAAATACATAGTAGGTAAAGAAAAACAACGTTGCTTTTAAGAAAAAAAAGTAACAAAAATTGGTTATTATAGCAAGTTGAAAATACTATCGACTCGTGGTTGCAGTAGGGTTTCTGACAACGAAAAGCACATGTGCGTGCTGCGCAACCTACTCTCCATACGGTTGACCTGCACGCATTCGACATTTACAAAACTCGTAACGAGCCATCGAATTGTGATTTCTTTTCTTTAAAATGATCTGAAAGCTTTGATTTGTAACTCCTTTTATCGTTTATCAGTCACCTTTTCACCTCCGAATAGGTGTCAAAGTAAATTATATATATCTGATCCAAGCCATGATAAAAAATAAGCTTTCTTTTCATCGTCACTCACCACCCTATATGCCAAGAAATGTTGTTCTAGCTGCTGCATGTAGAAAATTATTGAAACTGCGGCACAGCTATGAGCACATCTACAGGCACTGCTGCTTTGGTTGAACTACTTTCCCCTGAAACACCTTGCAACACTGTAAGGTATTCCTTTTGTAATAAGAGTAGTTGCTTAATAAGCTCTTCTAATTCTTCTGACATTTTAAAGATTTAATAAATTGTTTCTTCGTACATATGTATGTAATATGTATAAGTACTATTTTAATCGTTAAACCATAGTCAATAAAATAATGAGGTCGCACACGATTTCTTTTCTTTTTTTTTTGTTATGTCCTTGGATTAAGAACAATTCAAGTGTAATAATTAGAAAACTTAGAAACTTATATAAATTCAGGTTTACAATATTATATATAAAAATAGTTTAAAAATTAAGACTTTGGCCCTGTGTGAATTGTGTTAAAATGTACACCACGATACAATTTTGACGTTTGGTTAAAAAAGGGACAGCTTTTTGCTGTGTGAATTGGGTTAAAAAGGATTTTTCATCTATAAAATTCCCTCATGATTTAAGAAATTTCCCTGGATAAAATATTTTTCTCTCCTCTAGCTTGAAAATTTAAAAATTAAAATTCGACCCGAAAAATGTAACAAAAACTCCGTTTCACTCGATTTTCGTCGATCTTGCATCCCTAATTTCACATTTGGCAACAACAGTAACAAATCTTTGCAAACAATTCGCATCATAGATAATTAGTTTGTGCAGTCAATGAACACTTGTTTTCACAGTTTTCACAAAAATTATATTAAATAAATATATTTCTCACTTGAATAAATTCCAATTTACATTTTTATAAGGTTTTCCAGCATTTCTAGCCTTTTTGCAGAACTTTGCTTCACCTCCAACAAACAAATTATGCTTTCTCCATCTTGAGAAACGTCAAATTTTAACCCATTTTATCCTGCTCCACAGCATTTTATTTACCACGCTAATGTCGAAATTTAACCAAGGTGGAAATTTTTACACACATTTTAACGCAATTCACCCACGGCCTTATCTGCACAGATGATAGACGTGTCTGGTTGGCGACTCAAAGTAAAAGAGAAGACATTTTCTTAAAATCATTTGGTTGACAGGTTGTAGTTTTGTTCAGTTGTTTACATCAGTTTTATTTCACTTTAGTTGAATAATAAAAAGTCATTGTTAATAAGACTTCTAGTTTTGCAGAAATTAAAAAAAAAATACAAAACTGAATGCCTATTTTATATAAATGTTTCCTTAAAAATTAAGTAGCTTTTTAGTTTTTTTAAGAAACTATGTACATATAATACTAAAGTATTGTATTTCAATATTTTTTTTTCTGCTTTAAGTCATCTTTAGCGAAAATTTCCCCTCCCATCTGAACGGGTGAAAATAGATCCTGTTGTTACTAGTTGTTTTAATTAAACAGACCTGGTAAATTTTTGGCATTGCATTTTACAAAGTTTTAACAAATTATTTTGATAAAAAAAAAAGTTTGCTTACAAAAATCTTATTGTTAAGTTTAAAAAAAAATCCGATAAGAGCGGCAATTTAAAGGTTGTTAAAAGGTTTTTTATGTAAAGGTTTTTTGAATACCAACATTTGTCCGGTTCAGAGATATTGCTATATTTAAAGCTTATTTACTCCACTAATGTAAAAAATAGCAAATAAGCTGTCAAACGAAATGAGATACATAATTTTTAGTGAAAACACTTTTTATCAGATTTGCTAAATTTGGGCTCTAGCCGAAACAGCCTATAACATTTCATTATCATAAAAAGTGTATTTAAATTATATAGGTACATACCTGTAAATGTATTTATATATGAGATAATATTATTACCTGGCTAAGCGATGGTATGTGCTTTAAGGAGTAGACACTTGGGGAAAGTGAGTTGATATTTATTCCTACAGGTCCACTTAGTGCCTTATCAACACCCGATGTCCCAGGATATGTGGAAGTATTTGCAGATTGATATACATTACTATTTAAGTTCGATGAAATATTCATTGAATTTGCAGGTATCATTCCAGTTCCACTGCTAAAACCGTTTGTTGCATTCGAAGGAATGTTAAATCCAGTGAGTACAGATGAGGTTGCTAAAACTGAAATAGAGATTTATGTAAGAATATATACATACGTACATAAAAATTGTAGGCATCAACAAGCAAAAGAAATAAAATGCACGACTGGGTCCCACGTACTTGCTCTTTGGATCAAAGTTGCTGTAGATGTAAAAACCTCTTATATAAAGGAAATAGTCCATTTTTGGCCTATAGTGGCCTATAGTGTTTTTAAATAATTGTTCAAAGCTTGAGAATTAATTAACGTAGAAATATGATATTGGTGGATATAGTGGCCTATAGTGTTTTTAAATAATTGTTCAAAGCTTGAGAATTAATTAACGTAGAAATATGATATTGGTATTAAATGAAAGGCATTTGTCCTGCCTTTTAAGAAATAAAATTCCGTTTTGTAAAATATAATTTGAGCGATTAGGTTTTAATGCATGGAAAGCTATTTTTTCTAGCGATCCTTGACACATCGACATATACTTTTCTTAACACTGTTGAAAAGCTTATTCTAATGAGATTCTAATGACATATAAAATAGGGAGCACTTTTTTAAATAAATTCCTAATTACAAACAAAACATTATTAATAAAATGCACGCACGTGCGATCCACGAACTTGCTCATGTAGTCCAAAGCTATTATGTATTAACTTAGATTGCAAAATTTAGCTTTGGTTTTTTTGAAAAATTATTTTTTTCGGTTATGGGTCAATCAATTTTTTTTCAAAATTTAGTTTTTAGTTGTTGTTTATAATAAATTGAAATTTGCGTATCAAATTTTTTTTGAAAAATCGTTTGAGATTTTTTTAATTCAAAAAATTGTTTATTTTCGGTGTGTTTTTTTTATCCTAAAAGTGATTTTTGTGAAAAAATTTCATATGGATATCGTAAACCAAGGTATGTACAATATTTTAAGCAAAGAAATTTTTATATATTCAAATTAAGTTCTTCATATTGATCAGTTAAAGAATGTACTTAAAAAATTTGCACTTTTTCCGTTGTTTTTACCAAACATTAGTGTTCTTGAATATTGGCAACACCCCGCAACAAAGTTTGTCACATATATTATTTAACTTCTGGATATGTAAAACAATCCTGCATTTCAGAACCATTCACAAGTTTTCGACTTAGAAAAACAAAGCATTTGAAAAAAACTCCTTTCAAGCGACCATGACTAAACATTTTTTATATTATTCCAGATGACTCTAATTCCACCTTGTCTCTTATCAGGAAACAGCTCCATGAGTTGGTAAGAGGAAGCTCGTAAAGACTCCTTGACGGTAAACTTAAAGATTTGGATACAAAATTTATGGATATCATAAACTGTCCCCCAGAGAAAATAGATGAACTTACAAAAATTATCAAGGCGTTCAAAGCGAACTATAAACGGAGATGGCAACTCTGCAACTGCACAGAAAAGCGTTTCTTGGATAAGAATTAAGAGTGGCTTAGCGAAGAAGTAACACTACCTGTTGGCATACTTCCCGGAAGGTCTAAAGGTCGCCCAAGCAAAGAGTTCGGGGAATCAAGTGACCGAACAAAACGTCGAAAAACAGAGGATGATGGTGATGATTATGATGTTTTTGAAGATGTTAATGTTGATGTTTCTGATGAAAGATGAAGAATAAATAATAAAATAAAAACTATAAAATTAAATTAATCCTGGTCGTTTTTTATTACTTGCTATAAAATAAAAGTTGCGGAAGGAAAAACAAAAAAGGATTAATCTGTTTATTCAATAATTGACCTGTACTCATAAAATATACAACTAATCCACATCTCGAATTCTTCGTATTTTGGAATAAGAGGGTCGCAGGTATTTTAGACTTGGTTACCTGTATACGGGGACATACAATTTTGGAATGAAATTTGAACACCCGGATTAAGAAAATTTCACTCAAGGAAAAAAGGGATTTTCTAGGAAAAAGTATCTTTCAGTTTTTTTCTAATTTCTCATAAACTATGACATTTATCGGAATGAGATTTTTAGTATTTGACTAAAAATATATCAGGTCATTAAATATTGACAAAAAAAAATGTCCTTGATAAAAAAATTAAAAAAAAAAATAAGTTAAAAACCGAAAAATAAATTTTTTTTTTAAATTTCAACTTTAAAACTTAATTTCTCAAAAACTTTTTAATTAAACAACTTGAATCAAAAAACGAAACTTGCCTTATAGAGCAAGTAAAAAGGAGAGAAAGTATACTTAATTTCAAATATTCAAATGTGAGTTGAATTGAATACTTTGGAATAATAGTAGTAGTAGTAGTCTCGATGATGGCAATACCACAAGCTGATATCACCTTTTACATTGATAGCCATGCGGCAGTAAAAGCAATTTCTGCCAATGAAATCAAATCGAAGCTTGTAACTCGCTGTCGCGAAAACTCTGTTGGGTTCCTGGTCACAGTGGCAAGAATAGGATCAACACTTGATCCAAATCAGCAGAATCATCAGTTCAGATCCCACCCTGTAACCTTAAACAGGTAATCGGGAAGAAAGTGCTAGCCAAAACGAACAACAGATGGAGTTCGCTTGAAACCTGTGTTATAACAAGAAAGTTATGGCCTAATTTCAACAAACAAAGAACCGACAATGTCATTCATCTAAATAAAAAGTCCCTCTCTCTCTTAGTTAGTATCACTACTGGAAACAACCAACTGGGTAACCATAGAAAGAAAATGAAACTAAGTATGGACGACATATGTAGAGAATGTGGTGACGAGGAGTTACAAGAAGATACCGCGCACTTTCTTTGCCACTGCCCTGCGCTGTGTCATCTCAGAAACAGGCTCCTTGCTAGCCACTATTTTAACGACCTCTTTCTGAGCTTCCAAGCAAAAGCATACTAAAATTCACCAATGCCATACAAAATGGCTTGAAAATTCATGATCTTCATCAACAAACAAGACAACACACCAACTTCTCGTAAGAGCAGCAACGAACGGAGACTGGGCACCTCGCCCTAACACCAGCAACTGGACACCTAGCCCTAACACCAGAAATTGTTGGCTCTACGGTAAACGATAACAACACAACTCAACGAACCAAAGCGACTGAACAACACATAGGCTTCTCGTAGGAGCGGCAACAAACGGTGACTGGGCACCTTGCCCTTACACCAGCAACTGCCGCTCCTCAGTTGAACGACTATAACACAACCAACACAACTGCAAAACACATATGTTTCTCGTAGGGGCAGCAATAAACGGAGACTGGGGCACCTCGCAATAACACCAGCAATTGCTGCCTCTACGCTAAACGACAAAAACACAACACAACAAACAAAAGCAACCGAACGACACCTAGGCTTCTCGTAGGGGCGGCAATAAACGGAGACTGGGCACCTCGCCCTAACACCAGAAATTGTTGCCTTTACGCTAAGCGATAACAACACAACGAACCAAAGCGACTGAACAACACATAATTATGCTTCTCCTAGGTGCGGTAACAAACGTTGACTGGGCACCTCGCCCTAACACCAGCAATTGCCGCCCCTACGCTAAACGACAACAACACAACAAACCAAGACAACTGAATAACACATTATGCTTACGTAGGAGCAGCAAGAAATGGAGACTGGGCACCTCGCCCTAACACCAGAAAACGCCACTCCTATTTTGAACGGCAAAAACGTTACAAACAAACACAACTGCACAACATACGAGTTCCTTATAGGGGCAGCAACGAACGGAGACTGGGCAACCCGCCCTAACACCAGCAATTGCAACAACACAATGAACAGAAACAACTGACCAACGTACGTTTTCCTCGTGGAAGCAGCAACAAACAGAGACTGGGCACCTCGCCCTAACACCAGCTATTGTCGCCACTGACGTGCGAAACAGAACAGAACAGGTTGTACGACACAAGTTTTATTATACATAGGTTTCAACATGTGGGAATCACAATCCCTAGGGTATCACAATGGATCTACATTGATCTAAGTGTGACGGGAACAAGATCAACCGGCAGCCCTTTTACCTGACCTAACCTAAACGACTGTAGTAGTAGCAATTGTTTTATTCAAATTCATTAGTTTAACAAAAGATTTCAAAATTCATAAGAGTGTAAAAGTCATTGCGATGAGAAAAAAAAAATTAGCATAAATTGAAATTACTAGTTGTTATTATTTGTTTACTTACTTGTTTCTTTTTCATTTTTTATAAATCTATTTATTTTTTCAAAAAGAATGAGTGGGTCAGCCCTTAAAATAACACATAATGAAGAAAGAAGAATTAGTTGCTTGGCTTACTGCACACAACATTAAGTTTGAATTACTCGAACTATATGCGTTACATAATTCCGAAACTTACTATCAACTTGAAGAACCTAATAAAGCAAAGATAAGAATTCTTGAAAAAAAAAAACAATTGCGCAGTGAGATAGCATATCTCCCTTTTCATTGATGATGTATCTGAAAACTTGCCTGGTGGTGTTGTAGTAGGAGATGTTCACATAAAAACACTCTTATATGCAGATGACTTAGTAATCTTAACGGATAACCCCCTTACCCTACAGCTTCAAATTAATAAGCTTAAGAATTATTGTGACACTTGGGATTTAAGTATTAACACCTCAAAATCTAAAATCATGATCTTTCAACACACCGCAAGTAGAAGACTTCCGAGAGAAAATTGGCAACTGTCAGGCCAACCTATAGAGGTTGTACAAGAATTCAGATATTTAGGCTTCTTGTTAACTTACAATCTTAACTTGCGAACACATGTAGAAGAAAAAGTCAGTAAGGCAAAAACTGCAATTAATCTTATGTGGCCTAAATTCTACTGTAGCAAAAATGTGGACACTGCATCTAAATTAAAGGTGTTCAATGCAACCATCAACTCTTGCCTTTGTTATGCTAATCAAGTTTTTGGTTATAAAAAGGTAGAAGAATTTGAGCGGTTGCAATGCTTTTTCTTTAAACGAATTTTTAAACTCCCTACCACAGTTCCCACTTATGCTATTCATGTAGAAGCCGGAATCCCTCAAATATACTGCAAGAACCTCAAAGCAAACGCTGACTTCATTATGAAAGTAATGAGGCGCCCAAGTACAAATCTGCAAAATCAGCTACTTACGTATGCTTTTCGACGCAATTTACCGCCTTTCAAAGATTGGCTCGATTTGGCTATGGAGCAAGATGTGGTACTTAATCTAACACTTGAAAATATAAATGATTGGCAAAACAAGTTCTACGATTGTATTGCACAGATAGATCAAAGTTTTTATGAAAGCTGTCTAAGCCGGGCGCGATTGTCAGCATCTAGAAGTCTGTATAGAACGTTAAATCACTCCCTAGGTTCAAATAATTACTTCAACAACAGTCTGACTAACTATGAAATCAGCACTATATTTAAACTGAGGACTGAGGCTCTTTACCTTAATTATATGCCCCACAGACAAGATCTAACAGTGACTTGTAGTCTCTGTAATCTCAATGTACCGGAAGGCATTTTCCACATCCTTGCAGAATGTCCAATCTTGCTTGAAATTAGAAGACTATATTTCTCCAAGAGCTTTCTCACACTTGAAGAAACTACAGATTTTTTAAATGGTATAAACGGTTGGAAGATATTATCGCAGTATAGCATTCATGCCTATAAGTATCGCAATTAGACGTCAGGCTCATTTAGACGTCGTAATTTTGTTTAAAAAAAAAAAAAAAAAAAATTAATTGTATAATATATATATAAGATGTGAAACCATTACCTTTTGTTTCTTTTATATACTTTTATTTTGTATTTATTTTTATTATTTCTATCGCTGTAATATCAATCAATCGGCAGACGGCAAAACAAAGCCATGCTTTTTTCTTTTTGTTAAACTTTTATTGTAATATAATTTATGTTCTTTAATAAAGAAGTAAATAATAATAATAATAATAATATCTCGAAGGAACTGTGAACAATCCGTTGTGGCATAACGACAACATTTAAGGACATTAAGCATTCTATTCACTTGTTTTCTGGGGATGATTCATTCGATGCCCGAAAATGGCTTGGAACTTTTGAACGAGCTTGTGAATCAGTTCGAAGGCTGATGAAACCTGGTTCCGCTGAAGACATTTTTGTCCACATTGATGAGAATTTCCGAGCTAATTTTTTGGCTAATTTCGGGCATAGCTATTCAATGGCAGAAATAATCGACGGAATGAAAAAGAATACATTCCATTCCATGCAAGAGCTCTCATCTAGAGCAAAAAGTGATGAAAAACCAACTATTCAGTTCATCATTGATGAATTGAACCAATTAGGTATTCTATTGCAGCGCCAGGATGATGGTAAATTTCATGTGATTTCGTATTTTTCCAAAGCAACTACAAATTTCGAATCTAAATTCCATAGCTATGAACTAAAAACTTTGGCAATAATACACTCTATAGAAAAATTTCATAACTACTTATAGTCTAAGAGCCGACATCAAATTTTGGGAGTGGAGGTAAAACCAAAATTCGCATAAGCTTGTGTAGATATGCACGATAACATATCAAATCCAAAAGTCTGGCAGAGATTCTTTTCACCCGGGGCTGTAGGCGGCCGTTCGAGAAATGCATTTTTTAAAGTTAGTGTGTCGGTAAGGGGGTATAACCACTTCAATTCATATGCACCTAGGTGCCAGACGTTTTACCTTCAGCTTTCTTCGTGCCAGACGCCCACGAAAAGAGCGAAAAATCAACTTTTTGTGTCATGGGTATAACCATTTGATTGATATATCAAAATATTAGAATTGTTCTCCTGACATAAAAAAGTGTGTGCCAGACTCTATGTGTTCAGCCTTCACACTGCCAGACGCCCTTAAAGTATGCAAAAAAACAACTTTTTTTCTTTGATGTATAACCAATTTAATGATATACCAAAAAATCTGAAAAATTCTCCCAATTGCAAATATGTATGTGCCAGACGTCTGGGGTCAGCCTTCACCCTGCCAGACGGCCTTAAACATCCAGAAATGCATATTTTTTACAAAAAAATACAAAGAACTTTCTTCTTTTAATATATAACCATATGTTGGTCACACCAAACTAAACTCTACCATTTTCTCATAACAAATATATAAGTCTCAGACGATTTTCATCAGAGTATATCTAATAATGAGTAGGGAAATTCAGCAGGGAAATTTATCAGTTCACATAAATTCTCACACAGTTAATAGAAATAGATGGCAATAAGAAACTGAGAGGAAGGAAAGATAAAGAAAATCGACACAGGGTGGTCGGATTGGCTAAACAAAGGTTTTTTTTAAACACTTTTTAATTTTTTCTTAAAACATTATAATTTTTTCAAATGTGAGCAACATTTATAAAGTTTTGCTCGTTTTGACTCTTTTTTGTATTTTTATTAAATTGTTTTATAAGGTGGAACACTTTAACCCGGATATAATATCTCACTAAAAAATCAATATTAATATTGTTGCAGAAAACGTACTTAAATTCATTTTTTAAAATGCTGGTCATTTTAATTCAAAATTTTTGGATTGGTACAAATCCGGGAAAAAAGATTTAAATTTTTGTTCCACGTTTTCCAATGAATACAAAAAGTTTTCTGGTAGATCAGTTAACGTTCCGTTCTCATATTCTTTAAAATTTGTATAAATCGCAGAAGTGGAAAGCATTATTCAAAAAGAAACTTACTTAAGTTGTTTTTCCTTATTGCCACAGAATAGATACATACATACATATATTAAGATTCACATAACTTACAACTAGCTGTTTGTTGGAAGGCGGAAAAACCGATCATTAGATTTTTCACTTTTTTGTCTGCCACACGAAATAAAACAAAATCAAACTTTCACAAGTGTTCACATTAAAACAAAAACACCCGGTTTCAGTCTTAGCGCACAATTTTTAATACAACTGATAACGACCATTCCAGATCGCCTTTGAAACTACATTATAAAAAAAAACAACCCCTATCCACAATTCTCTGTTCGCGTTGCCATCATTGACGAACTCGTATCTGGGAAAGAAAATATAAAGTTTTTTTCACTGCCGTTATAAGCATTGAAAAACATACTGCAGTTACAAAGAACCCATCTTGGCAACGCGTGATATTATGCTTGAAGGAAAAAAAATTCATTCCAGATCACCTTTGAAAGTCTATAAAGGAAGAAATGAAAGAAGCAAGGAATGAACGCGTAGTCGAATATTCTTGCACGTGCAGTTTTACATTAGGAATTGATTGGACTGTTTTCACTCATGAAATTTTTGTTGGGTTTTAAATTGCAAATTTGTGATTTGGATAGTAACCTTGATTTGCATTCAGCCTTCACCCTGCCAGACGACCTTAAACATCCAGAAATACATTTTTTTACAAAAAAAAACTCTTCTTTTAATATATAACCATATGCTGGTCATACCAAAATTACCTCTACCATTTTCTCATAACAAATATGTAAGTCGCAGACGGATTGCATATACAAATTATAGTTTTATTGTTGAATAATTAAAATAAAAAGTAATAATAGAATTAAATTTGTAAGTGTTTTCAGTAAAAACAAACACTTCAGGATTCCTTAAAGGTAGGCAAAGACTGTAACATTTTTGCTTGCTCTATAGGGCAAGTATTGGTTTCGTGTCAAAAAAGGTTGAGGTTTTAATCAAAATCAACATTACGATGATGGAGAAGTCCGAAAAAGTGGGTATCGTCATGCCGTCCGTCGGTCTGTGCGTCTGTACGTCTGTGCGTCCATCTGTACACTTCTCCACTTCCCAAACGCGTAGACGGATTGTCTTCAAATTTGGATCTGATTTTTACGTAATTTCAAAAGTTTTTTTTTTTAGTTTTTGAATATCTCATCTAGAACAAGTACCTCCCATACAAAATTTTTGAGTTATTCGAATTTTATCGAAAACGGCTCTAACGATTTTGATCAAACCTTTTGATATGATTTCTTCAATTACGATAAGTTTTTAGAATTTTTTTCAAAAAAATCTATCGAGTCGTTTTTTTTTTTTAAATATTTTTTTATTAAAAAATTTTCAAACGATTTAAAAAAAAAATTTGCCATGCCATTTTGAAGATGGCTACTATTTATCAACATTTAAAAATAAAATTTTGAAAAAACACAAATCATTGAAAAAAAATTATTTTTCAAAAAAAAAAAATCCAAAAAGTGTTCCCGTTTAAAAAAAAATATTTACTTTTGCTTATTTGTGCATATCTCTCAATACCTACACACATCAGATGACCAAAAGCTAAAATTTTCAAGCTAAGTTAATACATAAAATAGCTTTGCACTACATGAGCAAGTTCGTGCGATCCAGTCGTGCATTTTATTTGTTGAGACTTTCATAATATGTTTTTAGGAAAGGGTAAATAAGAATTTGGAATTTGGTTATATAAATATTAAAAGAAGAGAGTTTTTTGTATTTTTTTTTTTTGTAAAAAAAATGCATTTCTGGATGTTTAAGGTCGTCTGGCAGGGTGAAGGCTGAATCCAAATCGTCTGAGACTTATATATTTGTTATGAGAAAATGGCAGAGATTAGTTTTGTGTGAACAACATATGGTTATATATTAAAAGAAGAAAGTTTTTTGTATTTTTTTGTAAAAAATATGCATTTTTGGATGTTTAAGGTCGTCTGGCAGGGTGAAGGCTGAACCCCAGACGTCTGGCACATACATATTTGCAATAGGAAGAATTTTTCTGATTTTTTGGTATATCATTTAATT
Organism: Meliscaeva auricollis; assembly: GCA_948107695.1. Lineage (NCBI taxonomy): Eukaryota > Metazoa > Arthropoda > Insecta > Diptera > Syrphidae > Meliscaeva > Meliscaeva auricollis. Next base: position 50,637,965 of record OX403616.1, on the reverse strand, counting down.
GGTTATACATCAAAGAAAAAAAGTTGTTTTTTTGCATACTTTAAGGGCGTCTGGCAGTGTGAAGGCTGAACACAAAACGTCTGCCACACACTTTTTTATGTCAGGAGAACTATTCTGATATTTTGATATATCAATCAAATGGTTATACCTCTGACACAAAAAGTAGATTTTTCGCTCTTTTCGTGGGCGTCTGGCACGGGGAAAGCTGAAGGTAAAACGTCTGACACCTAGGTATTTGAAATCAGTATAAAATTCTCTATCGTCTGCATATAAAATGAAGTGGTTATACCCCCGACACACACTTATTTTTTGAACGGCCGCCTACAGCCCCGGCCGAAAAGAATCTCTGCCAGACTTTTGGATTTGATATGTTATCGTGCATAGCTACACATACGCTTATACGAATTTTGGTTATACCTCCACTCTCAAAATTTGCTGTCGGCTCTTGGTCTATTAGATGGTATTCCGTTTCGAATCATCACTGATTGTGATTCATTGGCATTGACTTTAGACAGACAAAAATCTGTGCCTTGCATTGCTAGGTCGGATCTTTAATTGGAACAATATGACTTGTTTATAGAAAGTCGGAATCAGACAGATTGGTATTGTAGGTATGTTGTGAAATGGAAAACAATGTTATTCTTTCCGCTAATGAAAAAAATGTGTGTGTACTCATGTACGCGCGCCAGAAGTTATACTTCCTAGCAATATTTATTATAGTTTTTTTTGGATGTGTAAAATTATTTAGGAAGTGTAGCCAAAAGTATAATAATGTGCTTTTTTGTGAAATTAATTCAAATATTTTCATATATATGCATATATGGCATGTAATTGATACTTTATCGACCAAACCCTTGTAATGTGGTATATTTTTGCCTTCGGCCAATTTCAAATAGTTTTAGATACATTAATGTTTGATACTTCAAAATGACCCGATCAGCGGTCTGTTATTATAATATATTAAAATCAAGAAAAAATAAATTAAAAAATGTACAAATTACGGTAGATAATGTGGAAATATCATTTTATTCCTTAATGTGTTGTATATGGTGATGGAGAGTTGCAGATATTTACTTAAATATAGTCCAATTTGATGCACAAAAGAGACAAAAAACAGCTTTGAAGTTTTTTTTTGCACAGCGTGCAAAAAGTCTAACTGTAAATTAGCCTTTGATGAAAAAATTCGCAGCGGGGAAAAAACAGCATAAAGACAAGAAAATATGACAACGAAAAATTTTTCATAATCTGACAAATGTCAAATTATGACAAATTTGTCACATGTCTATTTTTATGATCTAAAAACTTGTCAAACAAGTGGCTAAAATTTGTAGAATTTTCTCCTGTCAATGTTTTTGAAATAGTCAATTGCTCTAATTTAAGTTATAAAATTACCATTTTTTGACAAGGGTTTATAGTCAGTACCTCCTTTTGACATGATATTAGGGTTAGGAGCTAACGTCGTTCCAGATGTTCTTGGTTCTTCAAGCTCTGCTAAGACTCTGTTATCCTGTAAAGAATAATATATCTATATCAATTTTGATAATAATAGTAAGAAAATATTTATATTTAGGTAAGTATATTGTTTATAAAGATAGAAAAAAATGCGTGACTCGAATTACATTACCTTACGCAAGATAATTACAACATACTAGCACATACAAAAGTCACAAAAAAGCAATTTTTTGAAAGTTTTTGCGGGTTGCAAAAGTTGTTCGTAACAATGTTTTGGACCTGTATATTCAATATTTCAAAAGTAATGATTCAAAACCAAAAAAAAGTGTAGGCCCCATCCCCATTTTTCGATTTGCTAAGTTTTTATATTTTTTTCTTGTTGAGAAAAGTGTTTTAAGCATAGCTCCAAAGAATTAAGCTCGTAATATTTATATTTTTAAGGAACAATTTTCGAAACTTTCAAAAAAGTATATATTTCCAATTTTTTTTCCAAAATTAGTTTTGAAATCGAATACTTATTAACTAAGACATGATTTGAAAAAGTTTGTATTTTTACAATTAGAATATACCTATGCGTAAAAACGTATTTTAAGAAACCATTGTAATAACGGATTATATTCATATTATGTATAACAACTGTTATCTCACTTCTACTTTAGTTTATTTATAATGTATATATGTTTGATAACTAATGCCGGCCTTACACGACACAATATTATTGCGCAGTAATATTGTCCAAAAATATTTTGCGAAAAAGGGTCGCCCACACACGACTCAATATTACTGCACAATATTTCTATGTCTCTTTGCTTATTCCGTATTTGCCTCGTTGTGGAAACGAAAGTATTGAGTAAAAATTCAGAAAATATTTAACTTTTTTAATATCACTCAATATATTGTTCAAACCCAAAATATTGTGCAATACAGCCCTTACACGATCAATATAATTGTACAATACTGAGTATTGCGCAATAATATTGTGTCGTGTAAGGCCGGCATAAGAATAAGCTTCCGAATTTGAAAATAAGTATTAATAGATTGTTGCTAAAAGAAAAATTTATTTTAAATAATCTTGTTCTGACTTTTTTTTATATGGACTTTATAATATCAGAAGTGGAATACAAACCTTAAGACCAACATTTCCTATTTTCTAAATGACCAAAATTAAACGGACAAAGATGATTGAAGCTTTGACCACAAAAATGCAACTCTATCTGAACTGATACCAATATACGACGAATTCACAAAAAAAGGAAATATAAATCAGAACCCTAACGGAAACCCTGCTGATAATTCCAACGAAAACTGAGGACACTTATGAAAACACTAATGAAAAAACACTAACCCAGATGTAAACACCGATGAGAACTCGAATGAAAACTTATGTTCTGGGGCCTATTTCACCAAACACTTTTTACTTTTCACTTTTACTTTGCAAATTTCGTACATATTTATTGAAATGAAAAGTTGAAAAGTGTTCCTCTTTGCAAAATACGTTTCACGAAACACAAATTTGCAAAGTGAAAAGTTTTTTTCTGCAAAGTGAAAAGTTTCTTTAGTTCGCAAATTATTTGTACTTTTTGTGTTTTACCAAACACATAAACTTTGCTTATTATATTAATAATTATTAGTTTATTAATTAAGAAAAGCTTTTCAATAATATGTAAAGAAAAATTTTGTTTGCAATAAAGAGTTTGTTGAGAAAAGACGTCGAAAGTCATAATAATAAGTAATGGAGATTTCGTTGAAGTAAATAATAGTGACCAAAGTGTAGTCCGGTTAAGAAGGTGCCGCTCTGATCTAATCCATATTTTTTTTTGCGAAATCCTAACCGGCAAGATGCCGTGTTTTTTGGTTGCGTTCTCAGCAACAAATTTAGATTTAAATTTAATTTAATAACACTATAGTCGAGAGGTTAACAAATCGACCGACGCTACAGGGCAGAACTAGCCTAAGTCCAAAATTCTCAAAATAGGGATTTTCATTGTGTCCAGACGGTCTTCCAAACTGCAAACGTTTTGTCAGTATGTTGAGCACAAATAATAATAATTTGCATTGGAGTAGTACCAATTTACAAATTTGAAATTGCTTTCCTGTAAAACTAAGTACTTTTGACTAAGTTGGTGCATCTATTATAATAAATGCACATCAAAGTGCATCCTTTTTGGAAGGGCCAATTATTCTTCATTTTTAAGTCCCATATCATTTTTAAGTAATTGTTTTTTTTTTTCACTTCAGATTCTGTGATGTAGTCTGTTTAGTTTAGTTTTTTTAGTTTAGTTTATTTATTTCGTGTAAGAACTAGCACATTAAGATAAATCTTATCAGTCAGTCAGAGCAAACTTCAACCTACAATCAGAGGCTCATGATAAGTGCATGTGTTAGTGGTTAGTAAAATAAAACAAAATAAAATAATAAATAGCTAACACATGCAGAAAATAAACAATAAATATAAAATATACATAAAAAATAATGATTATTAATAATTAATATAAAATCATTCACCACACATATGACAAACAAGAGAGTGGAGCACTGATCCGGAATAATGTTTTTTAATACAGATTTAGTTAAGTTAAAGTCAACAGTCAAATCGTTTAAAAATAAAAAGTTTACACATACGGCTTAGAGGCTTGTGTACGACATAGTTTGTTCTATGAAATTCAATGTGTAAAAGTTCAAATCTTCGCAGGACGTGAGATCCTCTGCGAGAGTTCATCCCGATACAAGCCATTAACACTGGAGCATCAATATGGCCATTAATTAGTTGATGGAAAAAATTTAAATCGTTTATCACACGACTTTGATATAAAGTTTGCAACTGAAGAAGTTGGATCCGATGTTCCTACGGTATGAGATTATATGGTCCAAGGAAGACCCTTCAGAGCAAATCGAATGAAGTTATGTTGAATTGTTTCAATATGACTTTTATGAATATCATAAAACATTGTAAATTGTCTTAGGTACATAGAGTTAAATAAAAATGAGGTGTTCGAATAAAACACAGTTATGTTGATTTCAATTTGATGTATTTCAATAAATGAAAAATGTAATTTCCAAAATTCGAGGACTGCTTCAAACAGTTCTTAAATATTCCTAAAGTATTTTTTTTTATTAATTTTAAATTATCGCTACTAATTAAAACAAGGGTGGTTGCAATGACCGAGGTTGTTGCATTAACCGAGGAAATATTTTTTAGGCTCAATTCGAGATGCAAAGCAAAAATCAGAAAACCAGAACTTATATAATTAATATTAAATGCAACTGGAAACACACAAGTGACTGATCACAGGAAAGAATTCATTCAACTAACAAGAAAATCTTACATTGCATAGATTCATTATGATGTAGATTCATAGAACTTCATCTAACCATCACTCTATAGAAGCGGTAACATAATTGCTGAGACAAAGTGTAACAAAACGAACATATGTATAGCCAAGAACCTGATTAAATAAAACTATAAATATATTAACAAAAGTTGCACTTATTAAGTCAATTTTTATGAAGAGTTGCAATAACTGCGTCAACAATGTAATAAATTTAGCTGTTGCAAAAATCGAGGAGTTGCGTGAAGCGAGAGTTGCGTCATTCGAGAATGTACTGTATTTCTTTTTTACTTGCGATATGGGTACCATATATCAAGTTATGCATTCGTACAAAAAAAAAAAAAAGTTGAGATAACAATCAAACATGACATTACGTTGATAGAGAATGAGAAAAAAGTGGGTCCGACAATTCTGTCTGTCTGTCTGTCTGTCTGTCTGCCTGTCTGTATGTATCAGAGACCACAGCCTAAACGGATGGGTCGATTTACTTCAAACTTGGTATGTGGCGTTTTTTGAAGAATATCCCCAGACGTTTTTTTGATTTTTTTTGACCCCAAATAACGGTACCTGTCATATACCGGTTTTAGAAAAACTCATTTAGCTCAAAAACGGTGCCTACGATTTTTATTAAAAAAATCATGTAATTTTTTGGATAAGGTCTATCTTTAAATGAAAACCATTTTTTCAAAAACCGTTATTAACGGTACCTGCCATAGAACCGTTTTGTTAAATTCTGATTATCTCCTTCATGACTCAATTAATATCAATCATTTTTTTTACATGAAAGCTTTTAAGTTGCCGTAATAGTTTTTAGTAAAAAAAAATTCGAAAATTATTTTTTTTTGATTTTTAAAAAATAGTTGAAATCTTTTTTTTGAAAAATCATTTTTTCAAAAACTACTCAATATTTTTTTCAAAATTTAAATTTTAGATGTTGATTAATAATATCTTAAAAGTGGAGTAATAATTTTTTCATATGAAAGTCCTTGCTAAATTATATATGTAAAAAATAGTTTTAAAAAAAAAGGCTCTAACGATTTTCAAAATTTTTTTTCTAAAAATGCATCATGAATGGGGAAATCAAATTGCATACTTCGTTTTCAGGTTAAATTCATTTAAAAAGCTGTTTTAGTTATTTGAAAATCGAATTTTATGCTTTTTTAATTTTTTTTTTCTAAAACTGCATTTACAAATTTTTAATTTAAAAAGCTTAGCATAAAAAGGAACTTTATCCATAGGAGCAAGTACGTGCGACCCAGTCGTGCATTTTATTTTACAATATATTTATAACACTTACAGACTGACAGACTGACAGACTGACAGACTGACAGACTGACAGACTGACAGACTGACAGACTGACAGACTGACAGACTGACAGACTGACAGACTGACAGACTGACAGACTGACAGACTGACAGACTGACAGACTGACAGACTGACAGACTGACAGACTGACAGACTGACAGACTGACAGACTGACAGACTGACAGACTGACAGACTGACAGACTGACAGACTGACAGACTGACAGACTGACAGACTGACAGACTGACAGACTGACAGACTGACAGACTGACAGACTGACAGACTGACAGACTGACAGACTGACAGACTGACAGACTGACAGACTGACAGACTGACAGACTGACAGACTGACAGACTGACAGACTGACAGACTGACAGACTGACAGACTGACAGACTGACAGACTGACAGACTGACAGACTGACAGACTGACAGACTGACAGACTGACAGACTGACAGACTGACAGACTGACAGACTGACAGACTGACAGACTGACAGACTGACAGACTGACAGACTGACAGACTGACAGACTGACAGACTGACAGACTGACAGACTGACAGACTGACAGACTGACAGACTGACAGACTGACAGACTGACAGACTGACAGACTGACAGACTGACAGACTGACAGACTGACAGACTGACAGACTGACAGACTGACAGACTGACAGACTGACAGACTGACAGACTGACAGACTGACAGACTGACAGACTGACAGACTGACAGACTGACAGACTGACAGACTGACAGACTGACAGACTGACAGACTGACAGACTGACAGACTGACAGACTGACAGACTGACAGACTGACAGACTGACAGACTGACAGACTGACAGACTGACAGACTGACAGACTGACAGACTGACAGACTGACAGACTGACAGACTGACAGACTGACAGACTGACAGACTGACAGACTGACAGACTGACAGACTGACAGACTGACAGACTGACAGACTGACAGACTGACAGACTGACAGACTGACAGACTGACAGACTGACAGACTGACAGACTGACAGACTGACAGACTGACAGACTGACAGACTGACAGACTGACAGACTGACAGACTGACAGACTGACAGACTGACAGACTGACAGACTGACAGACTGACAGACTGACAGACTGACAGACTGACAGACTGACAGACTGACAGACTGACAGACTGACAGACTGACAGACTGACAGACTGACAGACTGACAGACTGACAGACTGACAGACTGACAGACTGACAGACTGACAGACTGACAGACTGACAGACTGACAGACTGACAGACTGACAGACTGACAGACTGACAGACTGACAGACTGACAGACTGACAGACTGACAGACTGACAGACTGACAGACTGACAGACTGACAGACTGACAGACTGACAGACTGACAGACTGACAGACTGACAGACTGACAGACTGACAGACTGACAGACTGACAGACTGACAGACTGACAGACTGACAGACTGACAGACTGACAGACTGACAGACTGACAGACTGACAGACTGACAGACTGACAGACTGACAGACTGACAGACTGACAGACTGACAGACTGACAGACTGACAGACTGACAGACTGACAGACTGACAGACTGACAGACTGACAGACTGACAGACTGACAGACTGACAGACTGACAGACTGACAGACTGACAGACTGACAGACTGACAGACTGACAGACTGACAGACTGACAGACTGACAGACTGACAGACTGACAGACTGACAGACTGACAGACTGACAGACTGACAGACTGACAGACTGACAGACTGACAGACTGACAGACTGACAGACTGACAGACTGACAGACTGACAGACTGACAGACTGACAGACTGACAGACTGACAGACTGACAGACTGACAGACTGACAGACTGACAGACTGACAGACTGACAGACTGACAGACTGACAGACTGACAGACTGACAGACTGACAGACTGACAGACTGACAGACTGACAGACTGACAGACTGACAGACTGACAGACTGACAGACTGACAGACTGACAGACTGACAGACTGACAGACTGACAGACTGACAGACTGACAGACTGACAGACTGACAGACTGACAGACTGACAGACTGACAGACTGACAGACTGACAGACTGACAGACTGACAGACTGACAGACTGACAGACTGACAGACTGACAGACTGACAGACTGACAGACTGACAGACTGACAGACTGACAGACTGACAGACTGACAGACTGACAGACTGACAGACTGACAGACTGACAGACTGACAGACTGACAGACTGACAGACTGACAGACTGACAGACTGACAGACTGACAGACTGACAGACTGACAGACTGACAGACTGACAGACTGACAGACTGACAGACTGACAGACTGACAGACTGACAGACTGACAGACTGACAGACTGACAGACTGACAGACTGACAGACTGACAGACTGACAGACTGACAGACTGACAGACTGACAGACTGACAGACTGACAGACTGACAGACTGACAGACTGACAGACTGACAGACTGACAGACTGACAGACTGACAGACTGACAGACTGACAGACTGACAGACTGACAGACTGACAGACTGACAGACTGACAGACTGACAGACTGACAGACTGACAGACTGACAGACTGACAGACTGACAGACTGACAGACTGACAGACTGACAGACTGACAGACTGACAGACTGACAGACTGACAGACTGACAGACTGACAGACTGACAGACTGACAGACTGACAGACTGACAGACTGACAGACTGACAGACTGACAGACTGACAGACTGACAGACTGACAGACTGACAGACTGACAGACTGACAGACTGACAGACTGACAGACTGACAGACTGACAGACTGACAGACTGACAGACTGACAGACTGACAGACTGACAGACTGACAGACTGACAGACTGACAGACTGACAGACTGACAGACTGACAGACTGACAGACTGACAGACTGACAGACTGACAGACTGACAGACTGACAGACTGACAGACTGACAGACTGACAGACTGACAGACTGACAGACTGACAGACTGACAGACTGACAGACTGACAGACTGACAGACTGACAGACTGACAGACTGACAGACTGACAGACTGACAGACTGACAGACTGACAGACTGACAGACTGACAGACTGACAGACTGACAGACTGACAGACTGACAGACTGACAGACTGACAGACTGACAGACTGACAGACTGACAGACTGACAGACTGACAGACTGACAGACTGACAGACTGACAGACTGACAGACTGACAGACTGACAGACTGACAGACTGACAGACTGACAGACTGACAGACTGACAGACTGACAGACTGACAGACTGACAGACTGACAGACTGACAGACTGACAGACTGACAGACTGACAGACTGACAGACTGACAGACTGACAGACTGACAGACTGACAGACTGACAGACTGACAGACTGACAGACTGACAGACTGACAGACTGACAGACTGACAGACTGACAGACTGACAGACTGACAGACTGACAGACTGACAGACTGACAGACTGACAGACTGACAGACTGACAGACTGACAGACTGACAGACTGACAGACTGACAGACTGACAGACTGACAGACTGACAGACTGACAGACTGACAGACTGACAGACTGACAGACTGACAGACTGACAGACTGACAGACTGACAGACTGACAGACTGACAGACTGACAGACTGACAGACTGACAGACTGACAGACTGACAGACTGACAGACTGACAGACTGACAGACTGACAGACTGACAGACAGATAGACAGAATTGCGAGACATACTTTTTTCGCTTTCTCTATCATCGTAATGTCATGTCTGATTGTTATCTCGAGTTCGATTTTTTTTTACGAATCCTAAACTTGCCCTATAGTACCTACATATGTATATCGCAAGTAAGAAACGATGCTTAAATTTGGCCTGCACAATCACATCAATTCACTCGGTTTCTAAAAAAAATGGACAAAACAGCTCTCGCACAGAAGTTTTGAAAAAGATTAAAGGTTCGTTTTAACCGCATTGTATTTAATTGTTGTTCTTTTTTCCAACAAAAAAATACAGAGTCGGATCCGCTTAAGTTCACGTCACCGACCTAAATCAGTATGTAAGGCTTGTTACATACGTATTCGGTTTAATCGAATACGAACAAACAACAGACCGAACCGAATGGAACCGGATACGTGTGAATTGAACTCTGGTTGTCATTTTTTAAATGCTTCCATAAAAAAACAAAATTCGACAAAATCGTACATGAATCGAATACGGACCGAACCAAATGAAATCGAATACGTGTAAAACAAGTAGTATATAAAAAAGTCGATTCCGCTACGCCGCGCCAGCCTAATGACCTAAGTCACAAGATCAGCTGCAAGCTGTAAATTATTTATGTAAAATAATACCGCTTTTCGATAGAATTTTCAACTTGCTATAATAACCAATTTATGTTGGCTTTTTTTTCTTAAAAGCAACGTTGTTTTTCGTTACCTATGTATTTCTTTTATTTAGATTTTTAAATGGAAAGGCAAAATAAAATGGGGAAAGGGCACCTCAAATTTAGTCTTGCCCCGGGGCCCCATAAGCTCAACGTACGCCTCTGGACAATGGCCTTTTCAAATATTTCGCTTAGTATAATTATTTTGGCGGATAATACAAATTTTGGTGAACAACATTTTAAGAATGAGAAATCTTGGAGGTTACTACAATCTTATTTTCTTTCTAGTTTCCTTTGTATGCATGATAGGTCAACGAAACCTAGACCAAAACCTGGTCCTCAGCACACAGCATAGGTTCACATCAAAAATCCATTTTCGAAAAAAGTGTCGCTTAATACATTGTAAGGGGAAGGTATCGATATCAAAGCCGACTTAAGATTTATGAAATAGGTCAATGACTTTAAATGATTTTCAGTTTTTCAGATTTTTTTTTTTTTAGTTTAAAAGAAGAATTTGTATTCCCTCTTGGCTCCCTACATCGTGGTTCCCCTTATCTCATAACTGCATATTTCATTTTCGTCACTCTTAAAATGTTTTGTTTTTTTACTTCCTCCATAGGGCAAGTATTGATATCGTGTCAACGAAAAATTCGAGGTTTTAATCAAAACCAACATTACGATGATGAAGAAGTCCAAAAAAGTGGTTTTCGTCATTCCTTCCGTCGGTCTGTGCCGTCTGTGCGTCTGTTCGTCTGTGAGTCTTTTCGTCAGTTCGTCTTTTTGTTTGTTCGTCTGTTTGTCAGTGCGTCCATCTGTACAGAGAGCCACAGCCTAAACGGGTTGACGGATTTCCATGAAATTTGGTACAGATTATTTTTTTGTAATTTCCAAGGTTGATTTTTTTTTTTTTGTTTTTGAATATCTAGACTAGAACGAATACCTCCCATATAATGGTTTTGAGTTATTTTTTTTCTCGAAAACGGCTCTGACGATTTTGATAAAACTAGGTGAATGTTATGTTATGAATGATTGTACCAACACTGCACTTTTCTCTGTGCGAAAGGTAAAAGGGCATAGGTCGACTTAAGCCAAAAATGCTTTTTTTAAAGAATTAAATAAAAGGAAAAATTAGCTTCATTTCGGTGTTATCAGATTTTTTCTATACCATCTAGAAGTCTCAGTTCAGGATTGTAAGAACGGCTTAATTCGAGCATATTAAAAAGTTTGCATTTGGTAAAGCTTCTTAACTGCATGCTATTTTGTTCGCTTTATTTTGATATGGCTTATGTCATAATAAGCCGTTTAAAAAAATAAAATTTCTGTTTTTTTTTTATTAGGAAGAGAACATTAAGTACAATTAGGCCACTTTTCCGAAAAAAAATCTTGTGTAAAGTAAAATTTTATTTGTACTTGAGCCAGTTTTCTCTTTTCAGATTTGAATTTAACTGACATAAGCCTTTTTACCAAAATAACAAAATCGAAAAAATAAAATTTTAAAATACTTTTTCGTTTGGAGCAATGATTTAACGGACATAAGCCACTTTACCAGAAGCATTTGAAAAATAAACGTTGTTTTAAATTCAAATAAGCCGTTTTACTACGATCAAAGTATCTTGAATTTAAAAAAAAACTTAAAAGGAAAACTGATTTATGATGACATAAGCCATTGTAGTTTCAGTTGTGAAAGCCTTTAATACGTTCGATTAGTAAAAGTCAAATAAGTTTTTAAGTGTAATAAGTCGTCGTGATTTAGTGAAAGAGTATTAAAAGTATAAAAAAATAGTTAAAAAAAAGAAGAAGATTAAAAAAAACAATCATTTTAATAATTGTGTTATTCGAAAGAACTTTTTGCAATCATAAAAAAAAGTACTGTTAACATTATGAACAGAGCAAGGCAAACTCTACATTTTGCACTTTTGAAAGGCGCTACAAGTTTGAATCCTAAACCTAAAGATTGAATTAAATCTGGTACGTTTAATTTAATTTTTTTTTTCAAGGATTTTGCTGTGGAAAATTAATAAAATTTGTAGTTGTGATTATAAATTCATGTATCAATATATCTGAGAGTCCAATTTCCTTAATAAAATATACAGAGATTTTCAAAACTCCTAACATCAAATTAAAAAAACCAAAAGTTACTTGCATAAAATGCGACATGATGGGCATACAAAAATCGACAGTGGCTCTTAAATCAGTTGAGTTGAAGGTTAAAAAACTCAGTAAAGATGCATATTCTGCATAAAAATCGAAAAAAGGATATAAAGACTGAAAAAAAATAAACAAGTATTAAAGTTATCACCTTCGATCTTCAGCAGTGTCTTCCCATCCCATTCTACAATCTTCGGTATCTTTCTACAAACGTCAGCTGTAAATTCGCCATCTGTCTTATCACCAGACACCGGTCATGTCACTTTTTACAGTGACAATTGCTTCGGACAAACAAAAATAAGATGGTTATTATAATGATGTTAATGTGAGTTTGCAATGAAACAAATAATATAAAATATATCGATCATATGTTCTAGATTCCGAGTCGCACCTACATGGAATGTGACATAGACCACTATATCATTTAGAGGAAAAAAAAAGATCGACCTTCAAAATTCACTACCCAAGAGATTGGTATTGGTTTGTTAGAGGAGTCGGAACCAAAACCAAATTTATGGTCAATGAGATCTCAATCCAATTTTCGCAACTTAGGTTCGATTGTTAAGAGTAAAGTGTATTTTCCTCAAACTTAATGACAATAACGACAAAGTTAACTGGAAGTGGAAGAACATAAGATGGCTTCGTTTCACATCAGATTATACCATTCAATATTTTTTATTAAAATTCTGTTGATGAAAAAGAACCGTTTCTAATGCTAAACACAGGCTTTCTTGAAATGTTGTACGATGGACCTAATAAAATCAACGAAGCTAAAAAACAAGATCTACTGGAGCTGCTGCCTTTGATCGAGGAGCAGTTTCACTACTTTTACCTAAAAGAATCTTTGCACTGAAGCAAAGCCAGACTTTCATACGGATCTTACAGAAGAAGCTGAAGATGCTTCTCTTGACTAGGCGGTATTTAGCTTTCTTTTTGTATATCACAATCTAATTTGTTTAGTTATTTATTTCTATAAATTTCAAACTTTTTTTAACAATTATTTCAATAAAACTAAATAAGAAATTCCTAATCGAAAAGAGTCTTAACTAATTAAATGGTTAATTTTTTAAAAAGGAAAAATGTCTTATGTATAAGTAAGTACACACAAGAGTTTTAAAAAAATGTGGAAAACTGGCTTAAGTAACATAAGCCAATTTAAAACAAAAAATAGAAAAAGATAAAAGAGCTGAGGTGAGAAATTTCCGCTATAAAAACTTTAATTAAACTAATTTTTTAAATCCTTAAATGCATATAAAAAGAGTAAGAACTTATAATGCCTTCGTTCAAATTTCATGTTTGTACTCATAACGATTGTAATATTTTTTTTTAATGTTTAAATACGTTCTCCTGAAAAATGCTAAAAAATTACTTACTTTTGAGCAGAGTTTTGTTTTTTCTCAAAAAAATGGAATAACGGAAATATGATGAACACGAAAATCGCCATAATTTTTAGTTTTCTCCTAAAATAACTTTACTGGTTCAACCGATTTTATCTAAAACTTGTCAACAGGTTCTTGTTATTATTTCGAAAAATATTTTGTATCTAATTTTACAAAAAAAAAAATAAGATAATATACCAAAACTGAATTGTTCAATGACTAACACATATATTTTTACTTTGAACTACAAGAGTGATTTGTTGCGATACGCCCTTTCCGGCTGAACGTTGAATTTTTGGGACACCCTGAAAACAAAAAAAATTACCTGTTCGATTTTCGCCATTATAAATTCTACTTCCGAATTTTGGTCTTGGTTTGCTGCTGGAGCCCATGTTACGGAAGAATTTAATGTTGTTGGAGGAGCACTATTAACACTTATTGGTTGATGGTGAGATGTTTTTGATTTCATTGCAGCAGACATCTCCAATTGCAACTCTTCACATCGTACCGTTTCCAAGGCAACCTCAAATTAAAAAAGAATTTTGATAAGTATTATTATGGTATTGTTAAAGTTTATTTATATGAGAACTGTGAATTTGAAAATTAAATTTGCGTAGTTTGACCTTGCGCGAAGAGGCACTGTCAGTTTTTTTCATGGATCGATAAAGGTTCATTTGAAAAGCTTAAACCCCAATTTGCACCACCTGGCATCTCTTCTTACCAAAGTTATGCACCAAAATGAATTTTCTTAGTTTTGTTCATGATAATATTTACTTTCATAAAGTGCAATTTTCTTTTCAAATACATCCGTACAAAAATGCAGCTAGGTAATTATATCAACAAAATCTAAAATTGTGGTATACATTGTTTTTACTTATTTAGTAGCTCTATTCATTCTTAACAATTCGAAGAAAAAACAAGCTTGAACACATGCATGTCGTATCGGAAACACAAGCAAAATTTAGTTTTTGAGAAATATCTCGGCTCCTGTTGCATTGGCAAAAATAAAATTACACATTGTTTGTTTTAACATTTTCTATAAATTGAGTGCATTTTCTTTTTGTTAAAGAAAGATTTTTTAAACAAAGAACTGACTTAAACGGGCTGCGTTTTTGTAAACGCATTTGTATAAAAAGAAATTCCACTTAAATCAAAGTACATATTATAGTGAACCATTCAGTTTTTACTATGTTGCATTATATTACAGTTAGATATTCGCAAAAATTTAAAAAATTAGATCAAATGCATTATTGTGCATAACTTTAGTAAAAAGAGCTGTCAGGTGGTACAAATTTGGTTTTAAGCTTTTCAAATTAACCTTTATCGATCCATGAAAACAAAACTGACAGTGCCTCTGCGCGAAAGGTCAAGCAGTTTTTCAGAACGTTTTAACTGAACTTTAATATTAATACCTATTTTTTTTTAAAGAACTAATAATAATAATTGTTTTCAATCGTGTCGAAATTTTTGTGAACAAACATTTTTATTAAAATTTTATAAAATAAACAACGCCACGAGTTTTTCAGGTCTGTTTAAATTAAAACAACTAGTAAGGAATGGGGTCTATTTTTGCCCATTTAGATGGAAGGGGGAATTTTCTCAAAAGGTGACTCGAAACAGAAAAAAGAAATATTGAAATACAACAGAGTTAAGTACAAGATCAGTTAATATATTTTTCTGTAGCCATAAAATGCTTTTATTTTAATTTTAAATAAAGTTGATCCAATGAAGGCATAACTTTGTATTTCGTGCAGAAAAAGTGTTATGTAGCTTTCAAAAAGTAATTGTATCCTTTACAACTTAGGCATTGACATTTTTTTTGTAAATAAGCAGTTACTAACGAGTTATTTTACGAAAAGCAATTTTATCCATTTCTATAATTTAAACTGGGGGAAGGAACTCACAACTTTTCAATTTTCATAAGAGTCAAAGGTTAACAACATAAACGAAAATTGAATCTGCATCATTTGTATTAAGGATTTCGTTTTTTACTGCTCTTTTATTGAAACTTCCATAGTAAAACATACTCATAAAATTTCATGTTAAATTTTCAGTTTTTAAAAACTTCGCATATTAGCATCGAGCTTCAGGAAGTCCTTTAAAGTATGAAAAAACTTTATCACTTTAAAGTGAGTAAAGTGTAAGAGCTATTTATCCGGGAAAACTGAATTATATTCTTTTCAACGAATAGTTGAAAAAAATGAGTTGGACTTACCTTCTTTTCCAATTCCCGAGCTTTTGACTGCAAATTCTCAATGTACTCGTCATCACAATTCCCACTTATAGTAAAATTTCTAATTTGAGCAAGCGTTTCCTAAAAAGAGAATTGTTTAAGTGTTTTAGTAAAATAAATTGGAAATTGTATACTTTATGCGCCCTTTCGATATCTGCGTGCCTTGCCTCCGCTTCACGCAACTGATGTTCTATCGAGTCTAGCATTTCTGAACTTCTTGTATGACCGCAGTCTTTCATCCACACCACCTTATAAAATAAAGAAGGTAAGAATTAGAAGATTTGGGCGCATCAAAAATTTAAATAAAATGCACGACTGGGTTGCACCATGAATTTTTTTAAATATGTAAATTCATAAAAAAATGTTAAAAATAAATCTGGTTTGTAGAATGAATGAATACTACTTTTTAAATGGTTTTGTGTCTGAAAAAAAGAACGTATTTTCATTTATTTATTTCTGTACAAAAAGAAATTTCAAAAACATAAAATAATAATAACTACTTTAATCAAAGGGCACGGTAGTGCCCAGTCAAGTTCTCTAGCAACTTAGGCACATAAGCCCTTACCCTTATTAAAGGAACAAACTCAGGCCATTTTCGACCCCCCTCTAACTTCTGTACCAATTAGGCTTTATGATTAATGATTTATAGAACTCAAGTTGTACCTAGAGATTGCAATCCCGGGATTCGGGATACCGGGATCCCGGTCCATTTTTTGGTTCCGAAATTCGAACTCCCCAATCCCTGTATTTTCGGGATTGGTGTCTTAAATATTCGCATACATTTTTTCCTGCTTTCTTACTATCTTGAAACAAAAACTAAATGCTCATCAACATTAAGTTACTTTTTAGCAAAATAGGGAAAATTGAAGACCAAATATGCTTAAGAAATGCTTACGTTGCACAAAAGCCGCAAAAAGAACATAAGAACATCAAGAATGAGTAAAGCTTAGTGAGTGGTTGTGTTTTAGAATAGCTCCTTAAAATTCATCTTTTAAAGTATCAAAAAGTGCATTGGATAGTAAATTTGTAACAACTACCTGCAATAAACACAGTACGGCAACTATTTCCTTAAATTTGAATACATTGCTAGGCTGAGCTAAAGTGTACAAATCAAGAAATAATATTTGAAATTTATTAACTCAAAGCAAACAATTTCAAAGTTAAGTGCCGTCATTGAGTGCTTTCACATTTTCTCCAACGAGTACTGCAACTCTAGTAATTGTGTGAGTAGTTTGTATTATCTATAATTATCACTTATACAACTACATTATTTCAAAAACCACCGCAAGAGCAAACACCAACACTTCTTACAAATAAAGTCCCTTTACCTTGCGCCCTTTTTCTAAACCTCGTTAATCTGTGTTGTTTTCACTCAAAAACATCATCACCTTCAAGAACCTTTTTTCGAGCTTTTACATCATTATTGTAGTATATATCGCAACCGTTTTTCATTTAGCTTAAACATCAACTTAAGCTAATTTTACCTCATGAGCGGTAATTCAAATTCAAAAAGATCGTTACGTGACATATCCCCAGATTTAGAATTATTTCCTGTGTAGAAGAATTGCCCTACTGTTTTGACGGAATTATCTTCAATGGAAGCTCTTTTATTGAAAATGGATGCCCTCTTAGATGAAAAATTGAAAGATAATGCTACAAAGAGGGATATAAGCATTCTGTTTGAACATGTTGCCTTGCTTGAAGAGGAAAACAAACAACTAAGGGATGAAATCGAGAAGCTCAAAATTGGGGAACGTACTCTGGAGAGAAGAATTGAAGATGCTGAGAAGTACTCCAAGAGACTCAACATAATTGTTAGAGGTCTAAATGCTAGCTGCGTAGATGAAGCTCAACAGGAATTTCAACAGATTTGTAAAACAACCCTTAAAGTCATCTTTAAATGATGTACATTCAGTACTATCTTCGTCGATTCTTTTGAGAAATTCTCCGATATCTATTAACAAGGACCTTACAGTGAACGAAAGATCAGAGAATTATCATCTCAGTCAGGTGAAGAAATACCATTCAAAGGCCGATGCTCGACTGATAGTTGAAATTAAGCGTTGGACCCTTTTGGTGGATGGTCGGCACTATAAATGCAAAAAAGATGGTTTGATTACAACATTCAATGAAGCTGACAAAGTTTTTATATCGAATCTTTTGAGTAAAACCAACTCTGAGCATCCCGTCAATTTAGCAGTTTCAAAAAATCAGCAAGAAAAGAATAAAAATAATTAGCAACCTATTGCCTGTCAGGTTTTGTTTTATAATATTACTGGTCTTGTAAACAAAACATTATTATGTAACTTTTTTAAATTACTTTGTAAATTTCAAATTTTCTTTTTATTTGAAACGTTTGTATTGTCTGAAAACTTTAAAAACTTTGAAAAATTCTTCGTCGGTTTCAAACTGAAATGGATTTCTGCAACAAAAACTCATAACTTTGGGAGAGCCAGTGGGGGATGTCTCTTTGGATATCAAAAAAATATCGAATCTGTTTATCGGCTTAGGTTCATCGAATCAAATGATATACTACTGCAGGGTTGTTTTGCTGGGAACCATCTGAGTTTGATACCAATTTATTTAAATTGTAATTATTGGAAAAGGGATTTTCTAACTCTCAAAAACTTTTTCTCGGAATTTGATTCCACTAATTTCATTCTTGGTGAGGACTTCAATGTGAGGACTGGAATAAATGGTAACGTGGACGGTAACTCCATCCCTACAGCTTTGGTGGAAAATTAGCGACGTTGTTTCAGTAGGGGTTAAGTAAGCAGATGGCCATAACGTTTGCAAACAATAGTAAATGTGACCGATAACAACGTTGGTGTGTTTGTAGCCTGAAAGATGACGGTCAATGACAAACCCAAGAGTAATACAATTATCTTCTGCTTTTATTTCGCTTTCTCGGAGCCATATTTCGGGATATGAGTTTTAGCAGGGTTTATGAGAAGCCCGCTGGCCATGGACCAAGCGTTGATTTGCCTGATATCTTCATTTATAGCAAAAGAAAGTTCTTCCAGCTGATGAAAAGGCTAGAAGTGGACCGAGGCGTGCGGACAACAAGAAGGCAGATCATTAATAAACATACAATTGATCCCTGTGGGACTCCTTGCACGTTTAGCGGTTGAACATTTTCCACCAGATAGCACTTTTTGAAATCTATCAGAGAGATAATCTGCTACAAGTTTGCATGCCCGGTCACTAAACCCAAAGAAGTTTTATAATTTCAAATCCAGAATTTTATGATTCACTGTGTCAAATGCCTTGAAGTAGTCGAGCAAGCAAAGAAGATTTTCGTATTCAACCCTAACATCCTCAAGAAGATTTACTATAGCTGTCGAGCAGCTGTGATTCGCTCTGAAGCCAGATGGTCTTTTATATAACAAACTGTTACAAGAAAGGTGCCACAGAATTTGAATCTCAATTATATTTTCGAAGACTTTGGAAAGTAATGGTAAAATGCTGATGGGTCTAAAATCAGGAGGAGTCGAGGAGTCACGTTTCTTTACAATGGGAAGAACTCTAGCTATTTTCCAACAACCCTTTGTTGGAAAATAGCTACAGTAAAGTAAAAGCGATAATGCACCAGTTGATTATGTGAGTCAGATGGTACATTATTAGTGGCAATAGAAGTTTAACTAAACGGATTGGTACTCCATCCTCACCAATAGAGCCAGACTTAGTGGCCATCACACATTGTAACATCATCCTCACTGACCATTTTGAAATCGTTTAGCCTAGTAACAGATCTTGACGAGTTCGGCTGAGTGCTAACTTCGAAATCACTGACATGAGTAGTGTCACCAAGAAAGAAATCATTAAGTTAGTCGGCGTCAAGAGAACATCCTGAACTTTTGCGCTTGCAAATACCGATCTTGCTTAAGTTACTTCATAATTTCTTTGGAGGTAAAGAGGTGTTTAGTTTGGATGCGTAATAGTTAGATTTGGACATTCTAATTATGTTAGTTGTTTGATTGCGGGAGTTATGGATGCATAACTCCCACAACATTTAATTGATTATCCACCTCATTCAAATATCTTATGGATAGTTTAATTAATGTATTACTTTGTTTCTTGTATTTTCTATTATTAATTATTTACTTGTTAATTTAATATTTTTGTTAAAATTCAGATTTGATTGATATTTAATTTTAATTTTTGTAAATAGTTTTTATATAAAATTGTTTATTTCAAAAGGAAACACATCTTTTTTTATTTCCAAAAGATTAAACCATAACTGGCGCAGTCAATATTGTTGGTATTGATTCGGAGGGCACAATAATTAACAGATTTAAATTTATAAAAAAAATCAAAATTAAAAATATACGTTGTAAATAATCAAGAATAAAAATATAACAATTAAGTAAGAAGATCAAGAGGATATTGATTAACAATACGTTGCAAAAAGTTAAATTGTATAGAAAAAAAAAATTTCAAAACGTGATTGACTTGAAATTGCAAAGGAAGATTGCATCAACATCAACAACAAAATAAAAATCTTAAAACTATTATATAAACGTGAACCTCACATCAAAAGAACATTGGTGGCAGTGAAGAAATTACCAACAAAGAGCAGAGCACAACATCGTTGGAGAATTTCAATTCTTTAGCTCTAGAACTCAACTCCCTATCCGAAGTAGGAAAGGCTATACTCAAGAGTTAAAATAAAAAAAAAAAACAGAAAATAAATATGCATGTAAGTCGTCAAATTGAATATTACAAAATTACTCTTTGCCCTTATTTTCAAATTATTATTAAATTTACAATCATATGCCAAAAGTAAAAAATAAGTTGAAGAAAACAAACCCTACTTTAATATTAAATTAGAAATTGTTGAGGAACTAAATCTTAGTTAACATTAAGAATTTTAAAATGAATACCGGCACATCTAATAACTTAATTAAAGAATTACGTGGAATAAGTTTGACTGGCTTCAATACTGAAGTAAACACAAATTTCAGTTCAAATTTTCGAACCGAAAATACAAACCAAACTGCCGCAGCAGGAACATTAAATGATGCCAATATTAATTTAGTCATTAATTCATTAAAAATTCCTGATGCAATTAAAGATTTGCCACATTTTGATGGTAATCATAGATTATTGTATGATTTTATAAACAATGTTGAGGAAATTTTAGAAGTGATGACTACCATAGATGAAACACCAGCCAATGAAGTTTTGAATATGTTTGGAACTCCATTGGATTGGTTTCAAATAAAAACAAACCTTATCTTACATTATTCTGATAAGAGAAATGAAACTTCTCTTATACGCGATTTACATAACTTAAAACAGTATAATGATTCAATTGAAGTATTTTACTCTAAAATTATTGAAATTTTATCAACTTTAAATAATCATATTCACATTCATGAAAAGACTAGAACGTCTTAAATGCAAAAACTAACCTTTATTCCGAAATGTGTCTTAACACCTTTCTTATTGGTCTCAAAAAACCGCTTAGATCTACAGTAAGAGCAATGAAACCAATATCTCTTGCAGAAGCTTTTGGTTATTGCATTAAGTAACAAAATTCTTTTTATATGAGACATTCAATTCCAACCTTTTATCAAAACTATAGAACATTTCTTCCGAACAAATTTCAAAATTCAAACACAAACTTAAATACTTCTGTTCGTCCTAAGGACTCATTTGTTAAAAATCCAAATTTTGTTTCTCGTCATGAAAAAATGCATCCTATTTCTATTTCTAGAATTTTTTCAAATCAAAAGCAATATAATGCACCTCAAAATCAAACTCTTTTCGCAACCAACAACAACAGATTACCTTTTAACCATAAACCACAACACAATTCTTTAATCAAAACATTCGTAAATCAACTGTTACTCCAATGGAAGTATCTACTGGATACACACGAAACACTCAACAATCGAATTTCAGAAACTCAACAAACAACAACACTAGTAAAAATTATATTGGAAAAATGCACAATTTAAATTCAGACAACACAAATAAATTAAATCCAGAACTATTTAATTATTCAAATATAAAACATTTTTTACAAAAAACTGAAAATCCAGAACCAGATTATGATTCCTATTATGACGGATATAACGAAATTGATGATGGAAATTTTTCGGTGGTAAATTTCCTCGGACAAATTGGATACCTTAAAAGACATAGTTCAAGTTCATTGCCATACATAAATATATTATCTCCTTCTGGTAGATCATTGAAATTTTTAATTGATACTGGTTCATCAGTTAGCTTTATTAATCCCGGACTTACCAACCCCGACTTTCATGAAAAAATAGAACCAATAACGATTACAACTATTTTTAATAAAGACGAATTAGATCAACAAGTAACACTTCCCGCATTTAAAGAACTAATTACAAATGAGCAATTAAAATTTCTAGTCTTTAAATTTCATTCATATTTTGATGGCTTAATAGGATTAGAAATTATGAAACTTTAAAAATCTAATGTTAATATCAAAGATAAACTCTTTGAAACTAACAATACAAAATTACCCCTTCTTTTCAAACCAAATTATATGTCTAATGTTTTCACAATTTTTCCAAATTCAAAATCAATTCTTAAGCTTCCAGTAGATATTGAAAATGGTGATATATATTTAAAAACTACAATTATTAATAAAAATTTAAAAATTCCAGAAGGCATTTATAATTCCGAAAATTGGCACTGTTTTTTCGAAATAATAAATTTGTCTGATCAGGAGCAAATTCTATTTTTATAACAACCACTTAAAGTTGAAACATTTAACAGCTTCAACGAAACAAATAATTTTAACATAAAATACACAACAGACGAAACGGAACAAGTTGCATGTCTAAGGACAGACCATTTGAATTGTGAAGAAAAGAAAGCACTTTTCAAACTTTGCAGAAAGTTTGATGATATTTTCTTCAAAGAAGGTGATAAATTGTCTTTTACTAATCAAATAAAACATAGAATAATTACAAACGACGACATACCGGTCTATACAAAATCATAAAGGTACCCAGAAATTCACAAAATGGAAATTAAAAAACAAATACAAGAATTATTAAATCAACAAATCATAAGACCTAGTTTTTCTCCATACAATAGTCCCATTTGGATAGTTCCAAAAAAGAGAGATGCAACAAAAGTTCATAAAAGGCGTTAAGGTGTAGATTATAGGAAATTAAAAGAGAAGACAGTTAGAGATCGTTATCCAATTGCAAACATTACAGACATTTTAGATAAATTAGGTAGATGTATGTATTTTTCCACATTAGACTTAGCATCTGGATTTCATCAAATTGAAATCCATTCACGAGACATTTCAAAAACAGCATTTACAGTTGAAAAGGGCCACTTTGAATTTATAAGAATGCCATTCGGCCTAAAAAATGCTCCGTCTACTTTTAAAAGAGTAATGGATGGAATTTTAGGTGAATTACAAGGAACAGTGTGCTTAGTATTTATGGATGACGTCATCGTGTTTTCATCTTCACTGCAAGAACACTTAGAAAATATCACCAAAGTTTTTTCAAAATTACGCAACGCTAATTTAAAAGTTCAACTTAATAAAGCAGAGTTTTTGCATAAAGAAGTAAGCTTTCTTGGACACATAGTGACTTCTGAAGGTGTAAAACCTAACCCTGAAAAACTTTGGATAATTAAGGAATATCCTCTACCTCGAACCCAAAAAGAAATCAAATTATTTCTTGGATTGTTGGGATATTATAGAAAGTTCATTCAAGATTTCGCTAAAATAACATAACCACATACTGTTTGTTTAAAAAAAGGAAGAAAAATAATACTGGACGATAATTATATCAAATGTTTTGAACATTGCAAAAACATACTAAGTAATGACCCACTACTTCAATACCCAGATTTTTCAAAAACCTTCAATCTAACAACTGATGCTAGCAATTTTGCACTGGGTGCAATTTTAAGCCAAGGTCCTATAGGAAATGACAAACAAATTTCGTAGGCTTTACGTACACTCTCAGACTCAGAAACAAAATACAGTACCATAGAGAAAGAATTATTGGCTGTTGTTTGGGCAACTTAACACTTTCGACCTTATCTTTATGGGCGTAAATTTATTATTGTAACAGACCACAAACCTCTGACATGGCTATTTTCCCTTAAAGACTCAAACTCAAAACTTATCCGGCGGAGACTCCATTTAGAAGAATTTGACTATGATATTAAATACAAAAAAGGCAAAGCAAATACGAATGCTGATGCACTAAGCAGAATAGATATTAATGTTAACGAATCTCTGAATAACAATGTTGGTGACTTAGAAACTGTTCACTCTGCTTTAGAAAACTTAAATGATGGTATACCCATTTCTGAACGTCCTCTAAACGAATTTAGTGATCAAATTCTTCTTATCAAAGAAAACTGTAATAACAATAATAAACCTGCAATGACAACAGTATTCTATTTAAAAACAAGCGTCGCAAGACTTTCCAACAATACAATTTGGATGAAAATGACATTGTGAAAATTCTTAAAGACTGTCTTGTTCCTAAAAAACTCGCAGCAATTTATTCTGACGACGATACATTCAAAACAATCCAAAAAATATATTCAAAATTGTTCGCAAATAATAAACTCTTTAAATTAATCCGATGCAAAGAAAAGCTGCTTGACTTGACTGATACAGACAAACAAGACCAGATTATAAACGAATATCACACAAAAAGTAATCACAGAGGAATACATGAAACACATCAACATCTGAAACGAACATACTATTTTCCAAACATGAAACAAAAAATTACAAAAATACTTAACAATTGTGAAACTTGTCAACTCTTAAAATACGAAAGACATCCACCAAAAATTAAATTTGAAACAACAGAAACACCAGCCCATCCCATAGAAATTCTACACATTGATGTATATGCTGTGCACAACCAACAAATTCTTACTATAATTGACAAATTCTCCAAATTTGCATCAGCTTTCATCTTAAACGCTCGCAATAGTCTTAACATCATCCAAGCATTAAGAGAATTTTTCGCTCATCATGGAACAACAAAGAAAATAGTTTGTGATTCAGGATCGGAATTTGGATCAAGTCTGTTTAAAGAATTTTGTGATCAATATGAAATAAAACTGCATATAACAACGCCTCAAAATTCTACAGGCAATTCGATAGAAGAGAGGTTTCATTCTACTCTAACCGAAATTTATAGAATAATTTATGACAGAAATAAAAAACAAATTTGTAGTAGTATTCATTCTGTAACAAATTTAACACCAATTGAATTGCTTACCGGCAGAGCTCCCAACTTTAAGAAAACTCTTAAATACACTTCAGAACATGATTATCTTAACAAATTAAAAGCCTTCCAGAATAAGTTGTATGAACAAATAAAAAATAAAATAGAAAAACACAACACAAATACATTGAAAAATATTAACAAGAATAGGAATGAACCTCCTTTGATACATGAAAATGAAACAATCATTGAGTTCAATAACAGACGAAATAAATTAACACCTAGAACTAAAAAGTTAAAAGTGAAACATAATAAAAAAATAATAGTTTTAACAATTAAGAACAGGAAATCTCATAAAAACAAACTTAAAAGGCAGCGCAAATTTAAAGTAGAATCTTGTAATGATTGCTAAAAACAAACACTACAACTGAGAACTTTTCCAAGTTATTCTTCAAGATGTATTTGCAATAGTAAAAATAATTAAAATAAATATAAATATACAAAATTGTTAAGTAACTGCTTTTCATCAATAAAAAAAATACTTAATTTAAATGGTACAAATGTTCACTCCAAAGACATATGACTGTAAGTTAAAATAATAATATTTTTATAAAGAATTTAATTTTTTAAATTAATTGTTTTGTGAGCATTTTAATATTCAATTTTTCGATACAAATATTTCAAATTTACTGTAAGATACATACAGAATTTAAACTGTATCAGTTGATGTGAAGTCCATCTGATTTCACTTCACAATCACCTGAATCTTGGGGGGGAGAAGTTATGGATGCATAACTCCCACAACATTTAATTGATTATCCACCTCATTCAAATATCTTATATATAGTTTAATTATTAATGTATTACTTTGTTTCTTGTATTATGTATTATTAATTATTTACTTGTTAATTTAATATTTTTGTTAAAATTCAGATTTGATTGATATTTAATTTTAATTTTTGTAAATAGTTTTTATATAAAATTGTTTATTTCAAAAAGAAACACATCTTTTTTTATTTCCAAAAGATTAACCCATAACTCCGGCTAACGCGAAGGATGTCCACCTACTATGCAGTTTGTTTTTTATGATGAACGGTTATACCTTTTTTGAAAGCCAATACTCTATTCTATTAGCCAGTTTCAAATCAAGTAAAATATATCCATAGTTTTTGAAACTTTCAAGCTCAAAATTTGCGAAAAAAAACATTAAAAAAAATGTTTAAAGTTTGAGATTTTATATTTTATTTTTTTTTCTTAAAAATCGTTGCAAAAATGAATTTTTAATCAGAAACCGAAAACAAAAAAATGTATGTCCTCTAGTTTTCGAGAAAATTAAAAATTACCAAAACTTCTCTTTTAACTCAATTAATTTTTTTTTTGGTGCTTGAGTATTTTACGTGGTCTTATTTTGATAGTACATGCTTCGATCGAAGTAGATTTACTGGATCGCACGTACTTGCTTTTATGGATTTCTATATATGCTAAGCCTGTTTAATTAAAAATTTGCGAGTGCAGTTTATGAAAAAAAATTTTAAAAAACATAAAATTCGATTTTCAAATGACTAAAACAACTTCTTACATCAATACCTCGAAACGAAGTATGCAATTTGATTTCTTCCATAATAATACATTTTTAGAAAAAAAATGAAGATCGTTAGAGCCGTTTTTTATAAAAAAACTATTTTTTCTTTATAAAATTTTCCAAGGACTTTCATAAAAAAAAATTGGTACGCCATTTTTAAGATATTGTTTTTCAACATCTAAAAACAAAATTTTGAAAAAAAAATATTGAATAGTTTTCGAAAAAAAAATTTCAAACATTTTTTAAAAACCAAAAAAGTATTTTTCGAAATTTTTTTTACTAAACATTATTACAAATGGTTGAAATAAATTGATTTATGAAGGAGATAATCAGAATTTTAAAAAACGGTTCTATCGCAGGTACCGTTAATAACGGTTTTTGAAAAAAATGGTTTTTATTTAAATATAGACCTTATCCAAAAAATTACCATAACGTAGGAACCATTTTTGAGAAATATGAGTTTATCTAAAATCGGGATATGACAGGTACCGTTATTTTTGGCCAAAAAAAAATAATTCAAAAAAACGTGGGGGATAGTCTCCAAAAAACACCACATACCAAGTTTGAAGTAAATCGACCCATCCGTTTAGGCTGTGGCCTAATACATACAGACAGACAGACAGACAGTATGGTCGGACCCACTTTTTTCTCATTCTCTATTATCGTAATGTCATGTTTGATTGTTATTTCAACTTTTTTTTTGTACGAATGCATAACTTGATATATGGTACCCATATCGCAAGTAAACATTATTATTATTCTTATTTTAGTTTAAAGAATCTACTTCCCTACTTCGCTTTTCCAAGATCTACTCGGCATCGTCTAAGCAAAAAACAACACTTTTATCTCCAACAAACTATACCAAAGTGTCAGAATTTTCGTTCTGATTTGGTTTTTGGTCCTAATTACTAACATGTTTGTGAGTTTATTTTTTTTAGTTTAAATATAATTTTTAATAAAGTAAAACTAATAAAATTATTTTGTTAAAGAACTTTTTTTTTCAAAGTTTTGTTTTCATGAACATACCTCGGAAATGTTGGATCTACTGCGATTTTCTTCTAAATTTGCTTCGACATTTTAAATCTGAAGTCCGAACCCAGCTTGACCATAAAAAACCAACATACAATAGAATTTTGAACCATTATATTTTTAATTATTATTATTAATTTAATAATAATTAATCAAAAAAAGATCACATAAATAAAAAAAAAAACTCATAAAAAATTACCTACCTACTTCTAGTAATTTTCAATTTTCTCGAAAACTAGAAATGGCTTATAGGTATTGTCGTTGCTTCATAATATATGTTTTTCCATTTAAGTCTTTTTTATCGAAAATCGACCCTACCTCCTAAACGGGGAGTTTAGACCCCTCCTCCCATAGCAAGAAATGCTTATATTTGACCCGTCTGCAAAAATCCGTTACCAATTTGCGACAATTGACTCTAAATTATCACATCCAGCTTACGGCGTATAAACAGTGAGGTATGTTTGCCTATCTCACTAAAGGACTTGGGGTAGATGCAAGGTTGAGTGCATGCAAAGTTTCTATTGCATTTAAAGAATATGGGTTTAAAGAAACTTTATTTACACATTCAATTATTCAAAAAAATTAAATAAATTAAAATAGTAGTTTTGGTAATTTTCTCAAAAATTAGAAACCATAAAATTATCTAGTTTTCAGATTTTGATTAAGAACCAATAAGAGCAATGAATTCTAAGACAAAAAAAATAATTTAAAATCTCAAAGTTTTTAAAAATTGCACTGTAAACATTTTTCTTATATTTCTTTTCTTAAATTTTGAGTTTGAAACTCGTTTTGAAACACTGTGCATAGATTTCACTTAATTTAAAAACTGGCTAATAGAACAGAGTATTGGCTTTAAAAAAAGAGTGTGAAACTTAGTTGTAGATATTACCGTTATATTTTAATAATTTGTTTTGCATTTTAAGTACTTTTTTTCATGAAATTGCTCCTCCGCTTCCTTTCTACGTTATCAATTTTTGGCGCCCAAGTTATCGTACTCTTCCTAAGTTGAGATAATGTATCAATGCAAACGCTGAAACTTCAGTTAAAATACATAAATTAAATTTTATAAAAAAATTATTGTAGATTAAAGAAACTAGAACCGCCGCGGGCGGCGCGCCGAGCGGTAAAAATTTGACCGCAGAATCATGATAAAAAAAACTGAATTGTAGGAGGAAGACTACCTGCACCTTTCACCTGAGCACCTGAGACCAAAATTATTTAAATCGGTTGCCGATAAGTTAGTTAAAAAGGGAGAAATAGAAATCGTTTTTACATATTAATATAATGATATAGGCGACAGAAGAAAAAAACAATAACTGACCGATGTTTACATTCTCCAAGTTATCATTCTTATTTTAGTTTATGTTATAAATTCTGAATTCTGAATAATCAACGGTCATTTTAAAGTAGCAAACATTAATATGGGTCAACTACAAGCTTCAATAAGACCATTTGAAGTTACAGAGGACTGGTCGATAAAATATCAATTAGGGATATGAAATATTTGATTTGTTTTCACAAAAATATCTACAGTAAGCTCTGGCAATGTTTACTTGATTGTAATAGCCGAGTTTTATTCAACACTGAACAGCTACTCAGTCTCATTTTATTCGCAAAACAAAAACAAAAAAATGCGGAGTAATCTAATTTGTTTTTGTTTTGCGAATGTAATGAAACACTGAGTAGCTAATCAGTATTGAATAAAACACGGCTTATAAATGAGATGGTGCTTTAACTAAACACTTATAACTTTAATAAAATAAAAAATATTAAAATATCTGATTAATAAAATTTAATATTTTCAGAAAAATAGCATTTTTATATGCTCCTTTGGAAAACTGTCCCTTTTACAACTTTTGTCTATGTTTTGAAACTTAATGCATTTTGAAACAGTTCATGATATCAGCAGAGATTGTCGTTGGATTTAATTTTTTTCTATGGCTTGGTCCACTACAGCATTTTCAAGGATGTGTATTGTTATTCACTTAACGTGAATAACACGATTTAAATGTATTATTTTATGCTGAATGAAACAGAATAGTAAAAATAATGAAGCTGATATGCTGATATTCATGATTTATACAAAACATTAATTCAGCAACATTTTCTAACGGCTTGAATTAAAAGAAAACATAAGACGTGTCCCACAAAGAGAGATTTCTTAGGGGTCCGAGAATTTTTAAATGGGAGACAAAATCTCAGCTGTCTGCTTCCTGTATTTTGCGAAGTTCTTTGAGACGAAAAATGTTTGAATTCGATATCCAAAGATTTTTTAGTTGATCAGACGGGCCTATTCAACTAAAACAATCATACAAATTTGTCCTACCATACGTCTCGCAATGAAACCAATTAGCTTTTTGCTATTCTATCTAAATTTAAACATCTAATATTAAAAGCAGGTTCTATTTTCAATACAAAAAATAACCAACAACCTCTAGT
This sequence comes from Meliscaeva auricollis, assembly GCA_948107695.1. Taxonomy (NCBI): domain Eukaryota; kingdom Metazoa; phylum Arthropoda; class Insecta; order Diptera; family Syrphidae; genus Meliscaeva; species Meliscaeva auricollis. Next base: position 50,607,449 of record OX403616.1, on the reverse strand, counting down.
AATATCTCATCTTATCATCATTACTAATACAACGATCCATTTTCAGTAGCCCGTTCACTTCATGCCTTGTTCTTGTTTTTCAAATGGTTTGCAGAAATCACAAGAAACCTTTTACAAAGAACTACTGCATAAGGACGATGCTTATTTTATTCCTGTAAAATGCTTAGAGAAATATAAGCGGACCTGCCGAAAATTTCAAAATGTTGTCTTTATATATTGATTATTTCGAACGAATAACATTTTCTTGGATTTTTGACTTCCTATCCCCTGAACTTTAACCAGTGATATGTAGATGTGGGTGAATGGGAAAATTATATCTCATTCTCTTTGATATTTTAGCATCTTTCATATGGCGAATCATATTTTTTTTATAGATATAAGTAGCTATGTGACATTTATGTTTTGCAATGTATTCCAAAAATTATTGAAAAATCTAAGTACCTATGAAAATCTAAAATATACTTAATTTAAGAACGAGTACAAGGGCACGTAGACTTAACTCTCAGGTTTTTTTTACAAAATGATATACCTGCTAAATTTTCATACAAAACTAAGTTTAAAGTTTAACAGGAAGTTGTACTTACTCTAAAAATGCATGCTCTTAAACCATTTTATAATATTTAAAATGATGTTTCGTTTAATCCTGCATTATTTCTTATCTTAAATATATAAAAAAAACTATTTCGAGCACAAAAAACATAACTTGCAAATCTACGCGATTGAAAAATATCGATTTCCTTGTCTTTTCTTATAATCAATGATTGTTTAAAAAATATAACTTTTGTTGTACGGTTAATACTTAAAACTACTATACTTTTTTTGAAAACTACAAAATATATGATATATATTTATTATCAGCTCTACGAACAGACACGAAAAATATCTCTTCGTATTTTAAACAATCGATTTTTCATTTCAGATTGAACTTCGGTATAGATAAAATTTGTATTTTGTAAGCTAATACTAAACATACAGCAAGAAGGTATTTAGACTTTGAGCTTGAAGTGCGCATGTTTGTCTTGAACAAGAAACAACAGAGATGTTAAATAGTTTTAGAAACATATGCTTTAAATTGATGTCGAAGTTGGGCAAATGACGAAAAAACCGGAATTTTTGAAGTTGTTCAGCTTATTACAGGCTAAGTGGTTTAACCTCACCACATTTTATACATTGTTGAAAAGGTCTAAGTGTATACTTGCCATATATAATAATAAAAAAATCTAAAATGGATAAATATTTGACGAAGCTAGATTTTTTGCAATCTACTTGCTAAATAGGTTAAAGTCAAACTTTGTTTTGGTGCTAAAATAATCCTCTTATCTTACAAGATGAAGATATTTAAACAGAACCAAAATTGTTAATTATTATGTATGTATGACTTAAATTTTTCGGGCAATACAGGTTGTTTTTTCTTTCCCTTATCACTTCAAATCGATTCAATTCTAAATTGTTACAGATTCATTTTACGAAACATGCCAGATATACATATAGAATTTATGAAGGTAAGGGAAATATATCTTCTTGGGGTCATGAAGTTCCTGGATCCTTTTATCATCATTTTGAAGCTTATATTAATTACAACTTAAATTAATTAAACAAATTGAATAAATTTACACTGAAAATAAATACAAAACGAAAAAAAAAATCCAGCTGTAAAATTTTTTTGGATTGTACTTAAAATAGCAGCCACTTTCCTTTTCATAAGTAACAATTTAATTACCTAAAGTCACCTCATTCATTTAAAGTGCTTGAATGATTTTAATTCAAATCTGCTTAAATGCTAAGCAAATTATACAAAAAACACAAGTACATATACATTCGACAAAACGAAATTATATTTTTACATCGATTAAAATACGACTACAAACTTCCACCAAACATAAATGCTAATTTTGTCATTCACCATTTGACCTCATTGGTTCTATTAGAGAGGACTTTACTGTTCTTTTTTGCCCGTAGAGCTCTCCGGCTGCTCTCTCAGCGGCTCTGGTTCTTGTTTGCAGCATTCCATTGCCTGATAGACTTCGTTTTTAGCTTCATGCCGCAGCCGACATTCTTGGTCAAACCAGGAGCTTCGTTGTGGTCGCCTTGTGAAACCCAGCACATCAGTGGTGGCACAACTGATGGCTTGTTGACAGTTTCTCCACTGGTCGTCTGTGCTTGCTGCTGGTGGTGGCGGTGGCTGGCTGGCTTTGTTTTGCTCGTTTGTTGTTAATTTTTTGTTTTAATTTGACAGAATACTCTTAGAATATTGTTTTTTAGTTAAGAATTCTTTCGCATTTCGCTGTCGGCTTGGAACTACAAAAACATTTTGTTTCGCTTCAGATGCGTACTAGACTTAAGTAGGATAGTATATTTAAGTACTTTATACAAAATAAAGAACCAAGAAATAGCATCAGAAGCAACACTTGTGGCACACAAGTTGTGTGACATTTCAGCTATCACTAGTTTAGTGTTCGCCTTTAAACATACACTCAGTCACAGAAGTTAGTATACATTGGGCCCAATAGTAATAAAGTGAAAAGAAACTCCGAAAAGTCATGCCTCTTCTATAAAAACAAAATTCAGCATTTGAATGAATAAGTTTTCCCAATTTCAATATTCCACAAAAGCAAATACACACCATAATCTTGTGTTGTAATAAGCCTAGTGTATACTTAGTTTCGTGACAACTGAGCGTAGCTTTCCGAATATTAAATTTTGACGTTTTGCTAGTGCTTAAACGGGGGATTAAATTTATTATTGGTATATGATTTTCAAAAGTGTTGAAATTTTAATTTACGCTATTACTGAATTTGATTATTAGAAGGGCCCATTATCTTCAAACTGTATCAATTTCGTGTCTGTAACTTCAAAATTGCAGTTCTGCAGTTTCTTCTATGGGGCTGATATTAGAATAAAAATCTTAAAAATCATTTTCCAGAGAATGAAGATCGTTTTTAATGAGCAACACATAAAAGAAACTAGACCGTAGGTGGAAAACTATTTCAGATGTTAACATATGTTAAGCAATTTTAAACACCATTATTTACGTAAAATTTTGATGTAAAATTATTTGTGAGCAAACAATAAAAACAAACTGTTTTTTTAGAAACAAAATTGTTCAGAGATTCTTAACAACTAATAAGGGTACTCATGCAACTTCGTTAAACACTAGACATGTTTATCTTTAAGATAAGTTTATCTTTCGTAAACGAACTGTCAATTTTTTTTAAAGAAATAGTTTACATTGGATAAGCTTATTCAAGGATTTTGTTAAAAAATTGGAAAATTACCAAATTATTTGCGTTAACTTATCCAAACGTCGCACGGTTGACTAAAAAAATTATTTTAAATTTGATATTTAAAAAATAAAAAAAAAATATCAAGTTCTAATAAATGAAACAAAAAAAAACTGCATTTTTTAACAATTAATGGGGTTTGAATAGAGATTCAAATTTTTTTTGAAAATCCAGAAGTTACATCAGCTATAACCCGTGTAGACGAAGAACTTTAATAGAAACTACAAGGGTTTTAAGTGCACTATCATCTATGGAATCTATAAATGTTGATAAACTCAACGAGTATAATAAACGTACTTCGGATCTTTTAAAATCCAAATACGGTCACAAACTCCTGACTCCAAAACTTCATAAGATTCTGGACCTTGGTGAAGAACTTATAAGCTATCAATTTTTACCAATAGGGGAACTTTCAGAAGAAGCACAGTAAGCAAGGAATAAAGATTACAAGCGATATCGATACTCAAATACATGCAAGGTTTTACGGAAACGACAAAATGAAGATTTATTTAATATGCTACTCATTTCATCAGATCCACTTGTTTCATCTTTAAGACACGTTAGATCCCAGAAGGAGCTGAAAAAAAGCTTCTGCCCAGAACTAATAAGACTGTTAAATATTAGAAATGATGATGGCAGTGAATTTTTTTCTGAAAATTAAAATTTATAACTACTTATTGATTAAGAAGATGATTTATATTTTTTTTCTTTTTTATTTTATAAATGTAATAATTTGAATTATACTTGATTTAATTTTTTTAATTTTTTGGTTAGTTTACTTTTTCTCTTTAGTGTTTCACATAATATATATCACTTACAAAATGTAAAAGATATTATTATAGGCCACTAAATGCAAACAAAAAATACAATTTTGATACTTAATAAAAACATTTAGGAAATAGGTTTGTTAACTTCTAGCATCCACTGTTGTGATCAATTTTATTTTGGAACACGCTATAAATAGTGGTCATAGTTTTTATTTTTAAAAAAATTTGAAAGTTTTACTTAATCGTTTTTTTCTGTTAATTCCGTTTTCTAAGAAAATCTTTCTTTAGTCAATGATTCCGAAACATCCTGTAAAACAATTTTCTTGAAACTCATTGTTTTAACAGCCTTTCAATTTTCCTTCAATAAATATCTTAATGCGTTCAAAAGTTATGATTTTTGCAACGAGAAAAGTCATTTTGGACTACAGTGCGTCGTTGTGACTTTATGAGGACTATCTGTTCAGATATATGTATCTATGTTTATATTTATAGGGTGTCCGTAAAGGATGGTCCAAACTGAATATAGTTATAGGCCAGGTCATGAGCTTTAAGAATTACCCCGAATCATAACGGTTTTCGAGTAACGGCTCTTTGTCCCACTGTTTTGCTCACCCCATAACTGATTTTTACTTTTTTTATTTTTACACTAAATCATTGACAAGTAATGAGACTTTTTTACGCCTTCAAATAATTTTGGTTTTATGCACCATTTTTATAAAGTTACAAGATAAAGTCATAGTTTGATCAAAATTATTTATTTACTTAAATCTTTAAAAGAGCGTCCTGAAAAAAAAATTGTATTACTCAATACAGATTTTGACCGGTCGCACGTACTTGCTCTAAGTTGCAAAGTTGCTGTGGACGTTAAAGCTTCTTATATAAAGTTGTAACAAAATAATTATATTACGGCCAATTTCTTGACAAAGTTCTAGCTCTTAAAACTCGGTTTAAGGAAAAATTAGAACTCAAATTGTTTCATTTTTATTATTTTTTCATTAGAAAAACTATGGGCTAAAAATAATAGTTTTAAACTAATTTTAGAACTTTGTCAAGAAATTGGAAGTAAGAAATGTATAATACAAAAATTGGTATTTCATTTTTTAGATGCTATTTATCAATAACGAAAACTAGATTTAAAAAAAAAAACATTGTGCGTTTTTAGGAAAAACGATTTTTCAAAAAAAAAAAAATCCGAACAAACATTTTTCAAAAATTTTGTTATACCAATCTTTATTAGGGCAACTTAAAAGCTTTCATATATATGGTGTTAAAAATTGTGCGCTAAGACTGAAACCGGGTGTTTTTGTTTTAATGTGAACAGTTGTGAAAGTTTGATTTTGTTTTATTAACTCGAAAGTGTAAAAATGGGAAAACATCATTTTAAGTGCATTTCGTGTGGCAGACAAAAAAGTGAAAAATCTAATGATCGGTTTTTCCGTCTTCCAACAAACAGAGAGTTGTAAGTTATGTGAATCTAAATACATATATGTATGTATCTAGGAAAAACAACTTAAGTAATTTAAGTACGTTTGCTGCAACAATAATTTTTTAATATTCAATTGTTAGTGAGATATTATATCCGGGTAAGAGTGTTCCACCTTATAAAACACTTTAATAAAAATACAAAATAGAGTCAAAACAAGCAAAAGTTTATAAATGTTGCTCACATTTGAAAAAATTATAATGTTTTAAGAAAAAATAAAAAAGTGATTTAAAAAACCTTTGGAATGGTCGTTATCAGATCGCCTTTGAAACTACATTATAAAAAAAACAACCCCTATCCACAATTCTCTGTTCGCGTTGCCATCATCGAAATCGTATCTGTCAAAGAAAATATAAAATTTTTTCACTGCCGTTATAAGCCAAATTTTTATAATAAGATTGACACAAACTTTTTTTAAAATACTAATATATCATTTATTTTATTTTATTCTCTCGTTATTTTAAATATTTATGCAATATTTAGTGTGAATTAATGCCAAGAAAAATGTTACATTGAAAAACATACTGCAGTTACAAGGAACCCATCTTGCAACGCGTGATATTTTGTTTGTCGCCTTTGAAAGTCTATAAGGGAAAAAAGGAAAGAAGCAAGCTTAATAAAATTGGATTAAAGCTCAGCACCACAAAAAGGAGACTGATGAGTGCATAAGTGGCAAAGCACGAAATAGCTATATCTCCAGCCAAAACAAGAGTGGTAGCGCCTTTAAGTTGTTGTTGTTGTTCAAACATTCAATGAAATTGACGGAATAAAGAATGGAATAAGCTGACATTCTAGTACGAATAGTACAATAATAACAATAATAATAACTTAATAGACTGGTTTGTTACCGATCTTCCAACCTCTCCCCCTTTGATACGTACTACGAATTGTAGTCTATCGAAATAAGGTATGGAGAAAAATGGAGGAGGAACAAGACAGCATACTTAAGGGCACTAATAAAAATGCTGTGACTCCATATGTATTGGATAAACAAGAAACACATCTCGACCTGTGACGTCAGTGGTCTAAAGTGGTGGAGTGCGTAGTCCACACGACTTCTAAGACTGAGCTAAGATCTGATATGCGTGTGCATAGAAAGTTTTTCATAATAAATTGCATTAAAGCTCAGCACCACAAAAAGGAGACTGATGAGTGCATAAGTGGCAAAGCACGAAATAGCTATATCTCCAGCCAAAACAAGAGTTGTAGCGCCTTTAAGTTGTTGTTGTTGTTCAAACATTCAGTGAAATTGACGGAATAAAGAATGGTCAAGCCTAATAAGCTGACATTCTAGTACGAATAATACAATAATAACAATAATAATATTTGTTTTTATCTAAAGAAAGACCCTGATATTTATGTTTTTTCAATAAAAGTTTTGTGAAGTTCAGTTAATGCGTCATTTGACCTTGCGCGCAGAAGCGCTGTCAGTTTTTTTTGGTTTCGTGTCAAAAAAATTTTGAGGTTTTAATCAAAACCAACATTACGATGATGGAGAAGACCAAAAAAAAGTTTTTGCGATGCCGTGCGTCTGTCTGTGCGTCTATTCGTCTATTCGTCTGTTCGTCTATTCGTCTGTTCGTCTGTTCGGCTGTGCATCTATCTACAATGAGCCACAGTTAACCTGTTTTTGACGTGCAAATCCGAAATTTTGTACAGATTACTTTTTTGTAATTTCCAAGTTTGTTTTTTTGTTTGTTTTTGAATATATCGATTAGAACAAATACCTCCCATATAACGGTTTCGCGTTATTGGATTTTTCTCGAAAACTGCTCTAACGATTTCGATTAAACTTAATGTATATTATGATATAAGTGATTGTAACAATACTACGTTTTTAATTTTTCTCAAAAATTCAGATAACGGAAATATATGATGAAAAAACTTTTCAGGAAATTTTACATAATTTTTAGTTTTTTTTTTTTGTGTATATCATTACCTACTTACTATCTCACTGATTTCGTTTAAAATTAGTCACCAGGTAAAAGTATTGTGTATTTAGTTTCTCAAAAAAAAATATGAAAAAAAAAATTATCAAGAAATGATTTTCTTCGATATTTTTTTTGTTTGTTTTCAATATACAAATAGATAAAATAACTAAAATAACAAGAGCAAGTTTGTGCGATCCAGTCGTGCATTTTATTTTTCATGGATCGATAGGGGTTTATTGGAAAAGCTTAAACCCAAATTTGAACTGTCTAACATCTCTTCTTACCAAAGTTATGTACAAAAATGATTTTTTTTTGTTTTTTGCTAATATTTCAGTTCTAGTATGCCATGACGCAAAAAAATAAAAATCAAATGGATTATGATAATATTTTCTTTCAATAAAGTGCAATTTGTTTTGGTTCAAATACATCCGTACAAAAATGCAGCTCGTTAAAGTCAATTCTTTGTTTTAAAATTACACTTTTTCGTAATTATATCAACAAAATCTATTATTGTGGTATGCATTGTTTTTACTAATTTATAAGCTCTATTTACTGCCCATAACTAACTCTTCACGACTAATAAAACTCGAGGTACCCAAGCTGGAACACATGCATGTCGTATCCAAAAAACGCAAGCTAAATTTAGTTTTTGGCAAATATCTCGGATCCAACATGTCGCATTTGCAAAACTAAAAATACTAATTGTTTGTTTTAACATTTTCTATAATTTGGGTGCATTTTGTTTGTTCAAACAAATAAATAATTAACAACAGTTAGGTACAGTTCTTATTTTTTTGCATTATATCACAGTGAAACTGAGATATTCGCGAAAATAAAAAAAATGAGCTCAAATGCATTGTTGTGCATAACTTTGGTTAAAAGAACTGTGAGATGGTGCAAATTTAGTTTAAGGCTTCTAAAATTAATTTTATCGATCCATGAAAAAAAAAAACTGACAGTACCTCTGCGCGAGTTATAGAATTACTTCTCAACACAAATAATAATTAAAGCATACCAAGCTTATTTAATTGAGTATAATAAATTAGCAACAAAGTATCTCCACAAAATTTAAGTAAATAAAGATCATTAAAGACCAAACTTTTTCCATCATTATAAAATGTGATCGTCATCAAGAATGATGATATGACATGAAATTAATGTAAACAAAGATCGTCAACGATCAAACTTTTTCCATCACTTTAAAATTTAATCATCATTATGTTAGTTACATACCCTTGTATGTCTCGATTTGAATAAAAATAAATCAATATGAATTTGAATCACATAATTTTGACTTATTTTTTGATGTATTTATGAAAATGGAATTGGAAAATACTTAAAGGCAAGGTGAAGATGAGATAGGGGAAAAGTAATGAATTATTGTAATTCGTCAAGGGGCTGCACGTTATCATGGGCAAGTGTAAATCCTCAGCACTGACTGTGTGTCTACTACCATATTCCCCTTTCATCTCGGCAGGTTTCCGTTCTGGCCTTGTATACTTGGTAGAATTTTTGCTGTTTATTTTTCTTTATAAAGTATGATTTTGGAAAATGAAATTGAAAAGAAAACACATTTTGTCTTTCTTAAATCATGTTGCGCTAGTTGTGTATCAAGCAATCAAATCGCGCGCGTGATTTTATCTCGGAGATTTTCATTTTTGACCTTTTTTTTTTGGGGAGGATTTTGTCTTCGCACCATTTTGATTTTTGGGGATTTTGGCATTCGGGATTTTTTCTTTGGGGTTATGGGTTTTGGTCATACATAACTAACCCGTTTAATCCTCAATAGAATCGATCACCCGTTTTTCGTGCTCCGTTTTTCTTCCTGAGAAGTCGGCGCACAGTAGTGCTTTTAAGGAAATAAATGCTAAAAATGAATTTCGGAATTTGGATATATAACTGTTCTATGTTTTCCCAAAACTTGGAAAATTTATATTAAGGAATATGCGAGATACAGGGCTCTAAAGTTACCCTATCTTTAAGTTTTGAAATCTATGTAATTTCTTGCCTTAACTTTTTTTTCATGTAGAGTAGGAATTAAATAACTGTTTGCAAAAACAAATTTTTTACTATTGAGCTTTTAAAATAAAAAAAAAAATTCGTCGTTCAGTTGGGTTAATACTGGTTGACCTAGAATTAATATTTAAATCGCTCACGCGATTTGATTGCTTGATACACTACTAGCGCAACATGATTTTGGGATTTTCTCTCGGAGATTTTTATTTTTGACCTTTTTTTTGGGGGATTTTGTCTTCGCACCATTTTGATTTTTGGGGATTTTGGCATTCGGGATTTTCTCTTTGGGAGTATGGGTTGTGGTCATACATCACTAACCCGTTAAATCCTTAATAGAATCGGCCCGTTTCTCGTGCTCTCTTTTTCTTCCTGAGAAGTCGGCGCTGCGTGCCTCTCTTCTTTTTTGCCAGTAGAGCTCTCGGGCTGCTCTCTCAGTGGCTCTGGTTCTTGTTTGCAGCATTGCTTCGTAGGCTTCGTTCTTAGGTGCAAACCGCATGCGCCAGCATTCTTCGTCAAACCAGAAGTTTATTTGTGATCGCTTAGTGAAACCCAGCACTTCTGATGGCCTGTTAACAGTAGGTCGATTTGGTAACCCAAACGTTGTAAAAAGTTGTATGATGTTCTCTACTTCGTTTTTCCAAATTCCTGTTTGTTAAATTTGTTCCAGTCAAATTTACTAGCACAAAAGAAGTTTGTTTGAGGCTTAATACAATCAAAAAGTGAAAAAGTGAAAAGTACACACATACGCTGTTTGGTAAAAAGCTGCCATTTGCTTAAACTATTTGTTTGAATGTGTTTGTTTTCAAAAAGTGAAAAAGTAAAAGTTAACCATTTTAACTTTTACTTTTATTTTTGTGAGGTGTGAGATAGAATTTCGCAGTGTGTTGGTAGAGAACAAAACATTTTTTCACTTTTGTACTTTTTGAAGTTGATTGTAGCTAAGCCTTCAGAGTAAGTGTTTACAAGTTGGCACAAAAGACAGAATTGAGAGAGTACAAAATTTCCCCTCCATCAACTTTCAACAACTTGCTACAGAAATTTCTTGAAGCAAACCGTAGCACATGATAAACAGAAAACAAGGTATGCTCATTAGATTTTCTGTGACGTCATAGTCATCTTTCTCATGGGCAGTTCGCCCGAACGTCACTTCTGGATTTGGAAATTTTTTTTTGTTTATTGAAAACAACAACAATGAAACTGAAAAAACTCGATTGGGCTTTTACCGCAGACGTCAGGCAAAAATAAAAAAAATTGATGACAAAAACAAATATGGCAGCTCTCTAGATAGAAGAAAGTAAGTAGCTTAAAAATTGAAATTAAAGAATATTTAGTGCTAAATCAGTTGGCTATTAACTTAAAATTAACATTATAATAAATTTAAACTGTTAATATAAAGAAAATATACACTTTTTTGCAAAAATACTGAATATGGTATGTGTGGTTTGTTTACATTCTTCGAACAAGATATACCGTTTTCTTTTTTTGTCTATTTTTGTGTGAAAGAGAAGCGACAAAGACAAATGCGTAAAAAGCCCTATTATCAACATCGGAGATGAATACTACGGCATCAGTTTTCCAAAATGGCGACATGGCGTTCATAGTAAGCATACCTATTTTTCTGTTTATCATGTCGAAAATCCATGATCGACAGAAAAAAAGGTACGCTCATTAGATTTTTGGCAGGTTTTCTGTGACGTCATAGTCATCTCTCTCATCGGTAGTTCGCCCGAACGTCAGTTATGGATTTGGACAAAACATTTTTTTTTATTGAAAACAACAACAATGAAACTGAAAAAAAACTCGATTGTCAGCATCGAAGATGACTACTACGTCAACAGTTTTCCAAAATGGCGACGTGGTGTTCATAATAAGCATACCTTGTTTTCTGTTTATCATGCCGAAAATCCATGATAAACAGAAAACAAGGTATGCTTATTATGAACGCCATGTCGCCATTTTGGAAAATTGATGACGTAGTAGTCATCTCCGATGCTGACAATCGAGTTTTTTTCAGTTTCATTGTTGTTGCTTTCAATTAAAAAAATTTTTTTCTCTAAATCCATAACTGACGTTCGGTCGAAGTGCCCATGAGAAAGATGACTATGACGTCACATAAAACCTGCCAAAAATCTAATGAGCATACCTTGTTTTCTGTTTATCATGCCGAAAATCCATCTGTCAAATGATATTTTCACTCGTTTATAAGGAGGATTGAATCCGAATTGAACCAGGTTTTAACTTTTTGTAAGCTTGGATCGAATTGAAATAGATCAAAGCCGATGATTTACAGCTAAACTTAAATTCTTGTGTTGTGTAAATTTAGAAAACGGTAAAACAGACAAAGAAAAAAAAGTAAATAATTTTTTAAAAAAATAAGTACAATAATGGAAAGTGGTGTTCATTCAATGTTTGTGAACTCGACCATATGATTGACATTTTGTTAACAAAGTAGGTCTCTTGGTACTAAACCAAATTCCAAATTCCTGTTTGTTAATTTCAACAAGTTGATACAAAAGAGAGAATTGAGAGAGGTAAAAGTGTCCCCTCCATCAAAAATCTTTCAACAACTTGCTACAGAAATTTCTTGTAGCAACCCGCAGCACCGAAAACCCATCTGTCAAATCACATTGGGTACGTTGAAAAACCAAAATTTATAGGTAACTTTACGTTACGTTTAGTGACATTTAGTTACGTTTCATCTGAATTTTCAGATTTAAATTTCCATCTGAAAATTAAAAACAGCGCTTTCTTTCTTTTGGCGCATTGCTGTAGTCTGCTCATTATAAAAACCAGAGATACGTATAAGGAGATAGAAAACTTTCGTACGTCTCACCCCCAAAAACTTAATTGTTTACATTGTTGTTTTTGTAATTTCATTTCGTGTCTTTGAATAGATGTGAAAAGCAACAACAATGCAATGAGGTGAAATTTTTGATTTAACAGCTTGTTTTTTTTTTATTCCGATTTTAGTAAACAATTATAAATTGTTCTTTTTTTATACAAAATCGACTAAAATATTATATTGTAATATTATAAAATATTATAAAAACCATCCCAAAAAGCCATAGAGAATAATAAACCACTCTAAATTCTCTTAATCAAAAGCACAGTCACAAATCAAAACCATCACGCATCATCAGAATCACAACCACGCTAGCAAACTCGAGAAAACAATCAAAACAATTGGGCATTTGTATTTGTCACTTCTCACACAAACATAGAAAAAAAAAAGAAAACGGTAAATCTTGTTCGAAGAATATAAACAAACAACGCATTCCAAATTCAGTATTTTACAAAAAAGTGTATATTTTCTTTATAATAACAGTTTAAATTAATTATTATGTTAATTTTTAGTTGCTAGCCAACTGATTAAGCACTTAATACTTATTCATTAATTTCTATTTGTTAGCTACTGACTTACTTCGAACTAGAGGGCTGCCATTTTTTTTGTCATTATTATTTTTGCGTGACGTCTGGGGTAAAAGCCCAATGGCAAAATAAAAAAACTCATTCTCTTTGGAACAAAACCACGTTTATTGATATTTTCTTAATATACAACAGTTATTTTACTGAATAATTTACTTTTTAAAAGAACTTAAATTAACAATAAATTATTTGACTTGCAATTAGTCCGGGAAAAGTTTGACTTTTTTGAATTGAATTCTTTATTGAGGCTTATAATACTATTACAATGTGTGTTCTTATCTATATCTTCAGTACTACTGCGGCTATAATGTATTGCCTGCTTTGACAATTTATTTGAAATGCCTCGTGGCTGTCTTTTAATATAGTTTGACAACTAGTTTTATTTAGTTTTTCAAACTAATAAAAGAATACAAGAATATACTCTTGCAATCACAATGTGCTCCTGCATTTATGTATTTTTATTTGAATACTAATCTCGTTGGGCCATCAAACACTGGGGTGGTTGAACGGGGTTGAACGAAGCTTTTCGGCGAGTGAAAAGAAATGAAATAACATTTTACTCGTTTTATTCCATTTCATTCTATCATCATCTTCGCTTTACCCGGTCTACTAACCCCAGTGTGCGATGGCCCTTTTGATCCATTCTTGTATTTAACTATTTAAAAAGTAAAAGTATTTTCAAGTATTTCGAAACTCACCATATCGACATCTGGAAGGAACATATTGCAACCCATAAATATTTTCAAATTAACTGCCAATTTTAAATTTAACCGCCAACCGCCAATTTTAAATTTGAATGTTTCTGCTAAGTATGCGTGTTTTTACGCTAAGTATGCGTGTTTCCTATCTCCTTATACGTATCTTTGATAAAAACTAGTTTTTGATGTTATATGCACACTTCACGCTAGTTACAAACAATTTTTGTTTTGTTTGTTATTTTCTGCACTAGTTGACTTGTGTTCTGTCCGAAATGTGTACGTTTAAGAAAATTTTATGTGATTGAAGAAATAAGACATTGAAAACGACGAGAATATCTAAATTTAAATAAGGAAAAATTATAAAACACAAACCACACACTCGAAATAAAAATACTTACTTACTTACGATGGCGCATACAATCAAGGGTGAATCTCGGCCTCAACCAACAAACCTCTCCAACTAGCCCGGTCCCTAGCTAGTTGCCACCAGTTTCGCAAACCAAGTTGGTTGAGGTCGTCCACCCATGATCGCGCCACCTTAGATGAGGTCTTCCTCTGTCACGTTATCCATCGGGGCTGGATGCGAAGACACGTAGCACAGTGCGTTGATTAGTGGACAAAAATAAAAAAAAATGCAATTTTGTTCTTTTAGGCTTTGATGCAGGTCATGCACATGTTGAATAACTGTTATTTAATGTTTTTTTGTTTTTGCTTTTCTTAGGATGATAGATTGGCGGAATTATTTAAAGCACAAGGTAACTATAGTCACAGTCTTGTTTTGAAATGCGATTTTGTTTAGTTTTACACTTTTTGGAAGTATGTTAAGCCACCTATAAAATGCATCGCCTCTTGAAGAACTAGGAACTAGTCGGAAAAGACCCCAAACACCGTTTTAAGAAGCGTCGAAAAAGACAAAAAAACGAAGAGTTGCGAATCTTTTAGCCTCTAATTCAACTGAAGAGCTGAGGTTCGCTGCGGAAGTTTTCCAACGTTCCTCTGACAAAAATTATAAAACAAATATAAGAAGTAAACAATATAAAAAGTGGGTGTGGCAGAGCGTGGAGCAAGTAGACACTATTTTGTGTTTTTGAACTGACTTAGAAAATCAGATTCACCAAATTTTAATCAAATCGTGCAAGCCGTTTTTAAGATATAAGTAATATACAAAAGTGGGCGTGGCAGTGGGTACAGAAGGAAGACATAATTTTGTATTTTTGAGCTCACCTAGATAATCTAATTCTGATAGCCGTTTTAAAGATATAAATAATACACAAAAGTGGTTGTGGCAGTGTGCGGAGAGGCAAGACATAATTTTATATTACTTAACTTACCTAGTTTATCAAATTGCTCCAATTTGATTCAAATCGTGAAAGCCGTTTTAAAGATATAAGTGATATACTAAAGTGGGCGTGGCAGGGGGCGTGAAAACTTCGTAAGGTATTGTTTATTTTATTTATTTATTTTTTTTTTATTACATTCACAATAAATTTTTTTTACAAAGTCAACTTAGTTTTGGAAAATTGATTTTTGTCCACCATCTCAATCGCTGTATTTTCAGCTTTCTGACAAGGTCGATGTCGCTGTAGAGCCCGTACAGTTCGTGGTTGTATCTTCTTCTCCATTCTCCATCGATGCACATTTAAAACTCGCCTTCGAAATATCCGGCGAGTAATCTGACGTTTCATTCCACTCGCCTACTCACTCACTTTTGCTAACTAAATCGATTTTCGAAGAAAAGTGACACATCTCACTCACTCGCCTCGATTTCGAATTAGCTAAATCTCGGCACTGATCAAATTAACCAAATTGTTTAATATTTTGTGTTTCAAATCACGTTAAAATTGATATTGTTTTATTTAAAAATATTTTTCATATATTTTGTTTAAATTTATTTTTTAAATTTTAAAATTTTTGCTTTTTATTATTTCTTTTATTTTTAAATCATATTATGAAATGTCATCTCAGGCAGACGGCAGTATTACCATGTCCTTATTCTTAAGTATACAAATTGTTAAACTTTATGATGAAAAATAAAGAATCAATCTATCTATCTATCTTGTAATATTTTCTGGGTTCAAAATAAAACTTATTCCCACTTTTTACTATATACTTTTATTAACTTTCACATTAACAAACACTTTTATCTGAAACAAATCGTTTCGCTATTACTCTTTACAATTTACAAGAAATAACACTTCCAAATTACAATGTCACAACCACTTATTCTTATCACCGTCAAAATTAAACTGTCCCGATCTCCTTCTCCGACCTCGTATTTATACTCCTCTCATTTCTTCTCGAAGGTTCCCGAGATCTCCAGTTTCGTTAAGAGAAAGAGACAAATGCACACAGGCAGATAGAGACAGATATAGACAGATTCCGTACCATTTTGTTCCGTTGGAAGTTGGAAAGTTCGAAGTTTAATTGAAAGCGTTCAGAGCCTTAGTCATGAATCATAACCAAAGACCTTCATGTGTCATTTCGTCTGGGGTGTTAGCTCGTACATTCGTAACCCTTCTTAGGATTGATCGTCCCGAGCAATTTCATCACTTTCATCACCTTTATAGTGATGTAAACGGTCCCCTTTTACGATGAGCATTAAAGAGCCACACAAGATCTCCTTCATGAAATCCAGACAACGTTGCTTGTGCGTCATACCGGGTTTTCATCCGTTCAAACGACATCTTAATATTGGCTCGTGTCCACCGGTGGACGTAAATTAGCCTCTCCTTAAGGTTGTCCACGTAACCTTCAGTTGTTTGAGGTTCATTTGTGGGGCATTCAAATTTCGGTAGCCGCATCGTGGTCCCAAGCACCTCACTTCTATAAGCCATCAGGAATAGTGGAATGTGTCGATCCCAGTCTCGTTGGTAGTCACCTATGGCTTTGGAGAGCTGCTCCTTGAGAGTTCTGTTGAAACGTTCAACCATCTCATCAGATTGTGAATTAAGTGGTGTTGTCTTCGTCTTTTAATACCAAGGAGTGAGCAAACCTCATGGAAGATGTTGGACTCAAAGTTCCGTCCTTGGTCAGAATGGAGTTCCAGGGGTACACCGAATCTGCTCACCCAGTTAAAGACGATCTGATCCACAACTGTTTAGGCTTCCTGGTTTGGGATGGCGAACGCCTCCGGACACTTGATAAAATAATCCATCTCGGGAAAAGGTCCATCGACATTTACAGCGATTCTCTCGAAAGGTGCTTCCACGTTGTACTGATGTATTTTGCTGTGGACTTTTCTGCCGGGTCCCTTCGTTGCAGAACATGTATCGCATTTTTGACACCATTTTTCGACATCATCTTTGGCGTGAAGCCAATAGAACCTTTTTCGTATCTTTTGCAGTGTTTTGTTGACTCCCAAATGGCCACCAGAGGTTCCGTCATGCATCTCGCGAAGAACGTCGTTGACTTTAAATCGAGAAACGACTGTTTGCGTCCAGTAGGATTTCCCATCCACAGACTCCCATTTACGTAACAGAATTGAATCCCGACAAATGTGAGCTTTTCAAGAGCGAAGTGAAATACCTTCTTCATATCATCTCATCCCAAGGAGTAATTACCCCGTTTTCATGCAAATTGAATGGTCGAGTTGGACTTTGAAGACAGAGATAGCAGGATTTGGACTCGACTGCACTGAGCGAGTAGGATCGACTAGAATTAAACCCATTTCAACTCGATCAGGACTTACAAAGGGGTTGAAGTATAGTTCAACCTGGCTTTAAACCGTTATGTAAACGGGGTAAATGACTGATCCCGAGAAAGTTGATACCGTGAAGAATTGCCCAACACCTCAGGACAAACATCAACTCCACAGCTTTCTTGGCTTAGCCACATATTACCGTCGGTCGATTTGCAAAGGATTTTACTGGAATTACCAAAAGTCTGCATCAAGTGGTCAGGTGAGTGCGAGAAAAGCTTCCAGACTTTTCGACGCTCCGGTGCTGACGTATCCCACACCAGGTAAGTCATTCATCATCGATGCTGATGCAAGTAACGTCGGAATTGGTACGGTACTGTCACAAGTCCCATGGTGAAGAGAAGATTGTAGCTAACTACAGCAAGGTGCTCTCGAAGTCAGATAGGAACTACTGCGTGACAAGACGGGAACTTCTCGCTTTAATATTGGCAACCAAGCATTTCCATTAGTATATCTATGGACAGAAGTTCTTGCTGCGAACAGACCATGGTGCGCTGAACTGGCTCTTGAATTTTTAAAATGCAGAAGGCCAAGTTGCAAGATGGATCGAGAGACTACAGACATAGGACAACGAAATTCAGAACCGGAAGGGAAAGAAGAACTGAGGAACGCCCAGCAAGAAGATCCCGATATCGAACCCATTCTGGCTTGGAAGGAACATGAGGAGAAACCGGAATGGAGTGACGTCTCTGACTTAAGTCCGGCTCTCAAAGCATATTGGGCGCAATGGACATCTCTTCATGTGAAAGATGGCATTCTGTTGCGTAAATGGGAGTCTGTAGATGGGAAATTCTTATTTGATGCAAATAGTTGTTCTTCGCTCAAAAGTCAACGATGTTCTTCACGAGATGCACGACGGAGCCTCTGGAGGCCATTTTAATGTCAATAACACAGTGGAAAAGATAAGACAACGGTTTTATTGGCTACATGCTTAAGATGACGTCGAAAAATGGTGCTGAAAATGCGATACTTGTGCTTCAACGAAAGGACCCGGCAGAAAAGTCCACAGCTAAATGCATCAGTGTAACGTGGAAGCACCTTTCGAGAGAATCGCTGTAAATGTTGCCGGACCTTTTCCCGAGACCAACAGTGGGAACCGATACATACTAGTGGTCATGGATTACTTTAGCAAGTGGCCGGAGGCGTTCGCCATCCCAAACCAGGAAGCCAAAACAGTTGTGGATCAGATCGTCTTTAACTGGGTGAGCAGGTTCGGTGTACCCCTGGAACTCCATTCTGACCAAGGACGGAACTTTGAGTCCAACATCTTCCACGAGGTTTGCTCACTCCTTGGTATTAAAAAGACGAAGACAACACCACTTCATTCACAATCTGATGGGATGGTTGAACGTTTCAACAGAGCTCTCAAGGAGCAGCTCTCCAAAGTCATAGGTGACTACCAACGAGACTGGGATCGACACATTCCACTATTCCTGATGGCTTATAGAAGTGAGGTGCCTAGTACTACTGGACATACTCCAAGAGAAATCTTGTTTGGGACCACGATGCGGCTACCGAGTGAGTTGAAATTTGGATATCTAACAAATGAACCACAAACAACTGAAGATTACGTGAACAACCTAAAACAGAGGCTAATTGACATACACCAGTGGACACGGGCCAATATTAAGATGTCGTCTGAACGGATGAACCGTTATGACGCACAAGCAACATCGTCTGGATTTCATGAAGGAGATCTTGTGTGCCTCTTAAATTCTCATCGAAAAAAGGGACTATCACCAAAACTGCAACAAAACTGGGAAGGCCCTTACACCGTGGTAACAAGAATCAATGATGTGGTATACCGAATCCAGAGGGGACTCCGAATGAAACTAAAGGTGGTTCACACCGCTATAAAGGTGAAGGAAGTGAAGAAACTGATCGGGACGATCAATCTTAAGAAGGGGGCAGTGTTAGGAATGTAGGAGCGAACACACCCAGACGAAAAGACACATGTAGGTCTTTGGTTATGATTAATATCTAAAGCTCTGAACGCTTTCATCCGAACTTCAAACGAACAAAATCTATCTATATCTGTCTCTATCTGTCTGTGTGTATTTGTCTCTTTCTCTTAACGAAACTTTCTCTTCGGAACTTTGGAGAAGAAATGAGAGGAGTATAAATACGAGCTCGGAGAAGGAGATGGAGTGATGTTTTGGTGTGGATGCATATAAAAAAATTGACTCCAATTGAAGGACTGTTATACAGTATTATAATAAGTCTTTCTTTTTGAGAAGAGAGAGAGATAGGACTCTGCTTTGGTACCATTCAAATGGCTTTGGTAAAATCCAAACGTCATCTTCAATTTGACTCAGTAAAACTATTATACTTAGAAGGGAATCCACTATCTAGTATTAATAAAGATCCAGTGATGCTCACAAGTTGTGAAACATGATAAACAGAAAACAAATTATGCTTATTATGAAGACCATGTTGCCATTTTGTTGTTGTTTTCAATGAAAAAATGTTTTGTCCAAATCCATAAGTGACGCTCGGACGAACTGCCCATGAGAAAGATGACTATGACGCATAGAAAAACTGTCACAATTCTAAAAGAGTATACCTTGTTTTCTGATTATCGTGGTTGTGAGGGTACTGTCAGAATAAGAAAAAATAGCAAAATCACGTTCACCTCATCTTGTGAAGTTCTTGTGAGTTGTGAGATATCAGTGAGGCTTGCCAGAATAGGCTGTTAGTTTTCTAGATCTTCAGTAAGGGTGTCGTCTGCTTCCCTCATAAGACATGATAAACAGAAAACAAGGTATGCTCATTAAATTTTTGGCAGGATTTCTGTGACGTCATAGTCATCTTTCTCATCGGCAGTTCGCCCGAACGTCATTTATGGATTTGGACAAAACATTTTTTTGTATTGAAAACAACAACAATGAAACTGAAAAAAAAACTCGATTGTCAGCATCGGAGATGACTACTACGTCATCAGTTTTCCAAAATAGCGACGTGGCGTTCATAATAAGCATACCTCGTTTTCTGTTTATCATGCATCAACTATTCCTTCATCTTCTTCGGAATCAACAATTGCAATGTCGTCTTGGTATATTTATTCTATCAACTCCAGATTCCGAAACGAAAATCCGTGGCCTCTCCTCTCCAGTACGGAGACTTGCTTAATTGTTTTCTTTTTTTAATTATTTTTTGCATGTATGTGATTTTTTTATAGTTGAATTTTATCTGTGAATAAATAAACATTACCCTCTTACACTTTTGATGCAGAGGTTTAAGTTGGGGTTGGGATATTTAATTTGAAGAACTTTATTTGTTTGAAGATTCAAATATATCTGTTTTTCTTGCAGCGCTGAGCGAGAAAAGAAGGGTGAGGCAGTTGACTGTCAAGTTTTACCTATCCCTATTTTTTTTTTTCAGCACAGAACGAGAAAGGAAATGTGAGGTCGTCGACTGTCCAATTCAATAATTTGCTTAAAAAAAGTGTTATAATTTATATAGAATACCCTATCCAGTCTTTTATAGAGATCAGTGCTTGAGGCATGCTCCTTCCTTTTCCCACTTTCATATCGAGGTAAAGGTTGCACATCTCCTTTCTTTTTCGCACTCATGTAAGGCACGCCTCACGCTGCACTGTGTAATAGTCGATTTAGTGTAAGGTGACGTGAAATAAGGCCCAACGAAATGAGACCAAATTTAAAATTTGGACTTATTTCGCTTTTGAAATGGCCGCAGGTCCAGGACCCCACCTATGAGCGTATAAACAGTGAAGTATGTTGCAACCCCCTGCTTAGAATAACTATAGGATTTGGGGTAGGTGCAAGGTTGGGTGTATGCAAAGTTTCTTTCGCATAAAAAGAATCAATGTTTCTTAAAATCAAGATTTTGTAAGAAACTATGCATACGCCCAACCTCGTACCTACCCCAAATCCTATAGTGACCCCAAGCAGTGAGGTTGCAGGAGGGCAGCATGCTCCCCCCCCAAACATACCTCACTGTTTACACGCTCATGGGTGGGGGTCCTGGGTTGAAAAAAAAATTAATGTATTTTAAAAAAAATCGCTGTACCTATATTAAGAAAATTCACGTTTATTCCCTACTTTAATTGTGAGTATTTTCCCACACCGGGCTTAACAATATAGCAAAAACTATAAACTCATGTCCTATGTTATTGAAAAAATATTACGGATTTATGTCCCAATATCTTAAAAAAAAAATTCCAGATACTTTTGGCAGTCAAAAATTGAACCTTTTTAAATAAATAAAACAAAATAAAACCAAATTGGCCTTAATTCGTTTTTAAAAGTGAATTAAAGCCAAATCGGAAATTCAAAACGAAATAAGACCATTTTTTTTTATTTTTTGCTTTATTTCGTTGGGCGTTATTTCACGTCACAGTAATGTAAGACATACAATATTCTTTTCTCTTGGTTGGGCAATCATGTAAGGGCATTTCATTTCGTATCGCGACTCTGCCAGAGATACATGTATGGTTTCTTTTGCGGACACATAAGATATATTGCAGTCAGTTTATCAATAAACGCTTTTTTGTTCTATTTTACTTGTTATTTCAGATTTAAGTTGTATTTATTTTACAAATTTATATTCATGCCTATTATGGAAATCGAAATACTTTATTCGCAGGGAGTCAGCGTGATGCGCAGGGTTCGCATTCGCATTTAAAGCAATTATGAACTTGATTACTTACTTACTTACTTACTTACTTACTTAATTACTTACTTAGGTCCTCAGACCTTAAAAAGTCCGTTGTGATCCCCATAAAGGGCATAGGGCCTCCACTACTCCTACGCGCCATTGTGTACGGTTTCTGGAAATATAACGTAGTGCTCTCACAAACTCTTCCCCCACTGTGCAGATTCACTTTCGAGTGTCCTGCGCCATGTGCTTCTCGGCCGACCCGACCTTCTACCGGCCTGTGTGAGTGGGTTCCATTGCGTCGCTTGGCCAGCAATGCAACCGTTGCCTTTTCGAAGCGTATGACCAATCTACTGCCACTTACGTCTGCGAATAGTACTGTCAATGGGTTCTTGACCCGTTCTTCTAAAAAATCCTTAAGATGTTTCGTAGACACCTATTCACGAACGATTGCAGCTTGCTTGAGACAGTTGCTAAGATTTTCCAATCAAACGCTTTTTCAAAATCAATGAACAGCAGGTGAAGTGGTGATCGATATTCGACGCACTGTTCAATAATGATCCGCAAGGTGTTAATGTGGTCAAAAGAGGATGAATGATGATGAACTTGATTATATTATCTTATATTATCAATACGATGAACTACCTTACTATTTCCACTAACACACTTTCTCACCTGCGAGTATATTAGAAAATATGACTAAAATAAGTGCGAATCCCGCAGCAACCACTGATCTTTATAAAACACTGGATAGTGGATTCCTTTCTAAGTATAACAGTTTTACAGAGTCAAATTGAAGATGACATTTCGATGGTACCAAAGCCATTTGGATGGTACCAAAGCAGAGTCCTATCTCACTCTATACAGGTGAAAAGGAGAGACAAACTGTTCTACAGCTAAAAAATGTTATACTGACAAGAGTATCTCTGCAGAGTTCTATCTCTCTCTCTTCTCCAAAAGGAAGATGGGAAAAGGAAAGATAGGATAACTTTATTATAATAGTTTATAACAGTCCTTCAATTGAAGTAATTTATTTTTCAATGAATCCACTATCCAGTGTTTTATAGAGATCAGTGGCCTCAAATCATTCGTTGGATTCTGTAATAGGGGTGATTTATTTATAAATTTGAAAAAAATGCAATGTTAATGCTTAACTACAATGACCACTTTTTGCAAAAGTGCAAAAGTGCAACAGTGAAGCATTTTTATTTCCTTATAGGTCTATTTGTTTGCGGAAAAAAGTGCACCATTTGTTTGACAATTCAAAATCTAAGGTTTCTGACACATTTTTGAATTTTTTCTGAATTTAAATAGTCAGAAAATTTGTTTCAAATTGTCACTTTTGCACTTTCTTGCAAAAAGTGGCCGTTGTAGTTAGGCCGTTACATTAAAAAAAAATACTTCAGAAATTATTTTGTACAATATACAATATGTTTGTTTATTTGTTCCTCAGAAGTCTGTTTTTTTATAATGCATAATAAACACAAGTTAATAAAAAGTAATCAAATCAAAATAAAAAGTGTCTTTCTATTTTCCGTTGGAATATCAGAGATGACTATGCTCATGAGAAGACAGAAAATAATGAGAATAAAGGCTTGCCCAAACCAAAGTGCGACAGCGCGACACGACAACGCCAACATTTATTTACACAGCATCATAATGAGAGTACCCACACCAAATGCGATTAATCGCAAAACGTTTTTCATATAAAAATCGTGTCGCACATGTCGTGACGCACTGTCGCACTTTGGTTTGGGCAAGCCTTAAATGAAATTTTCAGAAAAAAAACACCACTGTCAAATTCCATGCTAGGTTATGTTCAGACAAAGTCGAAGGAATAATTCTCTAACATCAAATTATAACATGAAAAAATGCGCCTTCACTTAACATTTGATGTTAAGACACGTCGACATGAAAGAAATTATCTACTGTGGAAGTGGGGAGGTGACATGTTAGGCATTGGAAGTTGGAAATAAAAATTGCTTGTGGAGTAGGGGTGATATTATTTGAAGGAAAAATTGCCGTGAAATCGCTGCCAAATCAATTTTTTTTGGAAAGCAATTCGAGTATAAGTTTCCAAAAGGGTCGGTGGAGTTAAGAAATTGTAATTAGTGTGCATTGATCCCAGTGTTAGTTCTTGCAATTTATTTAATTAAATAATTTATTTAATAATTTCGCTGTGATAATATCAAATTCGGGATTTTCAAAAAATTGTGCCTATCAATAAATAATAATATTTACATTTTGTGTATGTAGCTGTATACAAAAGGGAACGCCATTTTGTGACCGGCTGATCTTTACACAACCATCCGACGACAAGAAATTAGTTAAAAAAAAAAAAAATAAAAAAAAAACAATAACATTTAAGAAAATTAGTTCACTGCAAATAGTCTTGCTTTGTTCAAAATTTCTATTTGTGGTATGTGATAAATATAAAGAACTTTTTTTTGGTGACTGTTTTGTATCAGAATAAAAAAAATTTTCATGGATGGATATCATTCATTCGTACACCCATCGGATTTATATTTTTGTTCCTTATTTTAATGTATACCTACAATATTGAAATTTTAGATAGTCTGTTTGAGTTATTAAATACCTATCTTATTTAATGTTTCAAGACTTTGAA